>JAIXMO010000010.1:0-737680 GCA_025677825.1 Helicostylum pulchrum | reverse complement strand
ATATTCATCACAGCTGTCAAAGTAAGCATCATTGCCAACGAGTTCTTCTACTGAGTGTTGATTATCATTTTCAGAAACACTGTAAATAGTATTATAGTAAGTATCTTTATGTTTACAGAAGATCTCTAAATTTTGTGTAGATCCTTACTCATTATATTGGCTACTACCACGGTCATGAATTTCTCTTTGGTGACGAGAAAAATTGCTAAGTGTTGCGAACTCAATGTTACAGATGTTACAGAAAGTAGCATTAGCATGAATAGAGAAAAAAGATTGAGACATAGTTATTGTTGTAAGTATAATCAATGGGATTAAGTTTGAGACACTCATGGTAATATAAAAAGTACACATACATAAAACGCGTTACTAACTAACTATTATCTTGTCAGGTCATGAAATGGATGTATCATACCATTTATTTTGTATAATTTGTGAGGTAATGATATACACGCGTCTTCCTAATGATATTATTATTCTTACGCTCTAACACATCTGCTCTTTTTAGAACAATGTCCATCTGTATATTAATTTTAGTAAGGTACGTGTATCTTTTTCCATTTTGATAACTCATTTATTTTGATTCTAATCTCATCCTTTTTTAATAGTAGTTTTCCTCGCCTATGAAATGATAAGGTACCGCGTGTTTTTGTTATAAATAATACTATGATTTTCAATCTCTAACATGCCGTTTGACTATAGTATCTTCCCACTGTTTTCCTTTTATCTTCAAATATATCACGCCATGACGGACGTGTTTACGGGCTCCCCAAAGCTGTAAACCGTTTTTTTAGAATCGTTATTTTTATTTTTTTTATCCAATAAAATTTTATTATTTTACACTATAAATATTACGTTTTTGATCCAAAAATGAACCCCCAAAATAAAAGGGTCCCCCCAATGACCCCCCAGCTTCCTTCCCCCCATTCCCAAAAAGGAGACAAATGAATCCCCGATATTTACAAACAAAACTGCACCAAAAAACCTCTGTGTGTAGTTAATATAATGTTGGTGTAACGCATGAACTGCTAAAAAAAAAACGATATGATTACGTGGATTACTACTTTTTATTATTAAAGAATAAAAGAGTTTTTGAGAGTATAAGGTTCTTCTAAATATTTAGTTTCCTCTTCGGTCAATTTGATATCCAAAGACCCAATCAGATCATACAAGTGTTCAATTTTACTAACACCAATAATGGGAGAAGTAACATACTTTTTAGTATACAGCCAAGCTAAAGCAATCTGGGCATTTGTCTTGTTATGTTTCTCGGCAAGCTCTTCAACACGATCAATAATAGTATCGTTACCCTTTTCTTGCGTACTGCTTGCAATGGATTGAAGTTGAAATGCAGTTTCGGTACGTGCTGTCTTTCGGTTTTTACCAGTCAGGGCTCCCATAGCTAAAGGAGACCAGGGAATACCGGCGATACCTGCATCTATACAATACGCGTTCATTTCCTTTTCTTCTTCACGATAGAGTAAATTGTAAAGGTTTTGCATTGATACAAATTTGGTCCAGCCATTACGCTCGGCGATTGAATTGAGCTTTTGGAATTGCCACGCGGCCATGGTACTAGCACCAATATACCGGACCTTACCTGAACGAACTAAATCGTTCAAGGCTTCCATGATTTCTTCCATGGGAGTTTCCTAGAAATATATATATATATATATTAGTTGTTGTATTATACGTGTATATCAAAACTTACAGTGTCCATACGATGGATTTGATAAAGATCAATATAATCAAGACCAAGTCTCTTTAAAGACGCGTCAACAGAATCAAAGATATGCTTACGAGATAGTCCAAACATATTAACCATATCAGGATTTACTTTTAAATCATCTCTTCCGTGTACCGCGACATCTTCGTATACTGGAAAGTACACTTTGGTAGCAACTACAATACGACCTCGGGGAGCTCCTATTTCTCTTAAGGCCTTACCAAGAATAACCTCACTTTGTCCGTTGGAATACGTATCGGCCGTATCGAAAAAGTTTATACCAGCAGCATAAGCTTCCTTGATGACATTGATAGATTCTTCTTCATCTTTGACCCAGGGACTCCAGGAAGGACTTCCATAGGACATACATCCAAGACAGATTTTAGACACTCTCATACCGGTGTTGCCGAAGCGAGTGTACTGCATTTTAGGGGTTTCTGTTGTGGTTGACATAATTTATTTAGAAAGATATGTATCAAGAGGAAAAAGAAAGAAAAAAAAAGACTTTTTGGCCCCGCGAAGCGTTTTAAATACGTAATTCATGTACCCCGTCCTCCTCAACTTGTTTTGCATTAACCGCGGATGTGACTCGTAGCCATTTTAAATTATTAAACTTTCATTTTGTGCTTACATAATCATCGTCAATACTTTTTGTCTCGGGATAGTTATCTAATTAAGAAAGATGGGCGATTTTTTTTTGTGCTCGTTTCAAGTGATAAAGTAAGATAACTCTATATAATTGCACCGGCAGTAAAAAATAAAAAGAGGCTCTAGTTTAATCAAACGCCATTATACCTGTCACGTCGTAACTAAAAATCCTGATAAGAATTAACAATGAAAAGTATTTCACTGTTAAAATCCAAAATAGAGAGCATAAGTTAAACGGAAAAAGAATATTAAAGTATTCGTGAAGAGTACAATTTGTATTGCAATTATTGTATAAGAATATCAAAAGAAAGAAGTGAAAGAAGCTATAGTTAGTTTTTATTTATTTAATTAAATTGTGTTTCTCTTGGTTCTCAAAGCAGACTCATTTTTATACATGTATAAAAAAGAACACTTTGATACTAACAGAATCAGCCACGTGAAGGCGGAAACACATCTGGTCCCGTCCGATCAGCTTCCATCACGGACCCCGGACACTGTACGGTACATGCCTAGACTACCTTACTTTGAGCTGAAGACAGCCTCTAAATATCGCAGTTCTACGCCTAAATATCGAAGTATACGGAGCCGAGTTGCTACAAGTAAGCACACCACACCACTTCTATATTTTATCCCCCTGTTGATTACATCTCACCAGGCGTACACACCTATGACCCCCAAGCTAGCGTGACGCAGCTACTCAGGTTAATTTATATACTATGTCTGATGACCTAACCTTATTATGTAAGTCTATGCTTCCGTACTGATGACTTCTTTGTACAGACGAAGCAATCGACCTACCGTGGCTTCACGAAAAAAGACAACCTAGATGCAGACAATCTTTTTTCACCTTGATTTCACCTTCAGATCCGGAACCACCTGTTCCCAGTTATGATTTCTTGACATAGTTTTAAAAACTGTAACTACCCAATCCTCACCAAGGATCAGGGAACGCTGTCAACGAGATTTACTACCAACCCAAGTTCTTTCTTACTGATCCGGTGTCGGCTATAAGAGGAGGCGCAAGAATACCAGTTTTTTTTTTTTTCTTTTTTTTTTTCTCCATCAAAATTTGTCTGTCAAAGTTGTGTATCTATCGGTCCAAGTGACCAGCACCAAAATTTTCTTCGTGGCCAGCACCATCAAAAGTTTTACGTGGCCAGCACCAAAATTGTCTAAGTTAACAGCACTGTCTATGTTTCTGTTATATTGTTCAAAAAAATTGCTTGAAGAGGCAAAAGACACGAGATACAAGAAATAGAATAAATACAAGAGATGAGATATATACACTATTTAAAGGCAGTACAAGAGATGGCAGAGATACAGCAGATACAACAGATACAGCAGATGCCCGAGATACAATATATACAAAAGATACAAGAGATGACAGAGATGGCAGAGATACAATATATACAAGAGATGGCAGAGATACAATATATATAAGAGATATATATAAGGAGAGACCGATAGAGAATGAAAAGCAGACAGAAGAGACAAGGGAGTTTTTTTTTTTTTTTGGCTGGTATTCTTTAGAGTCCTCAAATAGAAGACACTTTCACAGTAATAGGAACTTGAGAAGGAAGCAAATCACGGATCAAGCGAACCCATCACCAAAGATCAGATCAAGTAATTACAGTTAAAAAACCAGAGGTCAAGAAACCAGGAAGCAAGCGGAACCATCACATCCAGTGAAACCGAGAAAGAAAGTCCACACCAGGAGCTTTCCCGATTCACCACAGCAGAAAGATCACTATATTAGTACGCCAAATCCACCAGTACATCCACACAAACAAGTATTAAAAGGCGTCGGTCATCAGGAGTCGTAAAAGTCTCGCCCGAATCGCGTACCTCTTGTTGACTTGAGGAGGTGTGTACAGTACCTTGCTTGCCCTCGGAGATGTAACCAGAGGAAAAAAAGTGGCAAGGAAATGATGCGGTGTACCTAGCGAGCAACTGGACGACGTACCCCCGACCGATAAGCATAAAAAGACAAACGGTACGTAGAGCATCAATCCATCACAAGGCTTCAAAGAGCACCCATTTCGGATACATCTGCACTCCCGACAGTACCCGGGATAAAAAAATCCGTGTTTGGAGGATGAAGTAAAGTTAGTATTACAGTAGGATGAAGTAAAACTATTATACACGTACCGTTAAAACCCCTCTCAGTTTGAGGGTTAGGGTTGAAATCAACCATAAAAGTATGTGCAATAGAAACCATACTAATAAGTATAATAAAGTAGAGATCAGTATACCAAGTTAATGGCCAGTACCATATATAATTATTTCCCAAGTTACATACCATAAAAGAATAGCTTGACTAGGTGTAAGATTAACAAAAGACGTGTGAGAAAGAAAAAAAGGAGTTTACTCTCTAGGCGATAAAACGTAAACTTAATTGCGTCATGCGTATAAGCCAAAGTGACTTTTTTTTTTCGTTTTTGTGAATATATTGCTTCATAAATAAATAAAAGAGCCATACCCACATGTAGCATTCATGTAAAACTGCATTTTTTTTTTTCAAAAGGAGATTCAACTGCCTTTGGTCTCACAGTAATACAAAGTATTCTGCTTTGGGAGAAGGCGTACCAAAAGACTTTGTAATCTTTTGTGATGCGTACTAATAATTTCAAGAGCTTCTACTTACAGTATTTCTGACATACTATGCTTGAGTGTTCTATTGTACTAAAGCTGTTTGGAGAAATTGAAATAACTATAAAGACCTGAATATGTATTGTGCTTATAAAAGATGATCGTATTAAGCACTTTACAGTAAAATTTATCACATCTTTAATCTTATTTCTACCTATTTTTTATTCTGTGTCAAATCTAAAATATATTTCCGCGATACATATAAATGTTTAAATGTATAACTACAGGCCTAAAATATATAGTAGGTATTACTTCTCATTTTCAGTACTGGATATACAATTATCCTGGGAAAAAAATACAATTAAAGAGATGAAATCGCGTCATTTAAAAAGCTCCGTTGATTTGGCGATTTTTGCTATAAGTTTACCCCGGTTTTCACTTTGCCGTGTCTCTTCTTCTTCTTCTTTTATTTTACACGTATATACTATGAACCCTTTACGTTTACTTGCTAGACGTGCTTACTCTACTATCCATCCTGGTGACCGCCCTGGAGTAAAGTATATTTTTATTTTACTTTCAAATGAACTGACATTCCCCTTTCATTAGATTACGAATGGTTTTATTGGAGCTATTGGTAATACACCTCTTGTACGTAGTATAATTTCGATTACATAATGCTTAAACAATCGAAAATAAATTCACACGAGGTTTTTTATAGATTCGCTTGAACAGACTCAGTGAAGAAACTGGTTCTGAAATTTTAGCTAAAGCAGAGTTCATGAATCCCGGTGGTTCTGTCAAAGATCGTGCTGCCTTGTTTGTTGTTAAGGATGCTGAGGAAAGAGGATTGATTCAGCCTGGAGGAACTGTTGTGGAAGGAACTGCTGGTAATACAGGTATTGGATTGGCTCATGTTTGTCGTGCCAAGGGATACAAGTGTGTTATTTATATGCCCAATACTCAGGTACGCGTAATATTTAAAGAGAGTGAAAGAAAAAAATACTAAGTATACATATATATAGTCACAAGAAAAGATTGATTTGTTGCGTATGCTCGGTGCTGAAGTTTATCCCGTACCTGCAGTTGCATTTGATAACCCAGGGAATTATAACCATCAAGCTAAACGTCATGCTGAATCACTCGAGAACGCAGTTTGGACCAATCAATTTGATAACACAGCTAACCGTCGTGCTCATATCGAAACTACTGGACCTGAGATCTATGCTCAAACCAACGGTGAAGTAGATGGGTTTGTATGTGCTACAGGTACAGGTGGTACACTTGCAGGTACTGCTCGTTACCTTAAGGATATGAAGGGAGACAAGGTCAAGATCTTCTTAGCTGATCCTCCTGGATCCGTTCTTCACAGTTACTTTGCCAGTGGTCATAAACTCTTTGAACGTAGTGGTTCTTCTATTACCGAAGGTATTGGTCAAGGTCGTATCACGGATAACTTGGCTCCTGATGTCGGTATCATTGATGGATCACTTACTGTCCATGATGAAGATACTATCAAGATGCTTTACCGTTTGTTAGATGAAGAGGGTATTTATCTCGGTGCTTCTTCTGCACTTAACGTTGTTGCAGCTGTTGAAATGGCTAAGCAACTTGGAAAGGGTAAGTGTATTTATGTGTGTGTGGTTGTGTATATATAAATTTCTCACGCAAATAATCGTTATAATAGGAAAGAAGATTGTTACCATTTTGTGCGACGGTGCTTATAGATATCAATCCCGTCTTTTCAGTAAGTTTCATTTGCATTTGTAAAAAAAAAACGGGGTGTTTAGTGTTTAACCGATAAAAAATAGGTCGTCAATGGTTAGAATCCAAGAACTTGTCAACTGCAATCCCTGATCATTTACAAAAATATGTTGTTTTACCATAAAGATAAAAGAGTTATACGAATAGAAAAATCAACAAAAGTAACGTCAAATAGTTTTCTGTTTAATAAATAAAAGGCGGTACGACTGTAGGCTTGATTAGATGAAGCGTATTACTTGTATGCAAACTGTTTTTTTTTAATGAACTGGATTTGAATCCTTTTTCTGTGCTACACAAAAAATAGTTCAAATTGAACGAAAAATCGATTGAGAAAAAGCTGATATAATTGTAATGAATTATCAGCGGGTAAGTGCAAATAAATAATGTAAGGGTACGTTCACACTCATATTATATTTGACATTTAAAAGAGTGTGAGTAGATCGAATTTTTAACTTGTGTTATCATTTGTTAGATAAGCGGTTTTTTTTTTCTGACAGCGCAAACCAAATCCCAGTTCTTGGGATGAGTTTCTAAAGTGGAAAACAATGGCGCAATACAATCAGTAAAATAGATTGAATGCCCATACATTATAAAAACCCCTTATTATGATACATTTTTTCATCATTGATGTTGTCACTATCAGACGAATGATGTCTTATTAGTAATGAAAGGTAAAGGAAAAAGAAAGATTCCGAAAGTTTAATAGGTTACCTTATTTTCTATTGGGTGGGGTAGAATATTCGGCTTTTCCCTAATAACAAACTCGGGATCTTTTCTTTTTTGTGAGTCCAGAACCTTATGCGGGTTAATGATCCAAAACTCTACAAGTTGAAAGCCTTTTAATTCGGCTTTTTAAATATCCTAAAATAAGCAGAAATCATATTAATTTGATTTGTTGTACAGTGAAACTTCCAGCCCGCGTTCCATTTTTTTTTAAAAAAAAAAGTTGGTATATAAAGGGAGATTGATCGACGATTCTTTTTACTTTCTCTCCGTTAGTTTTTTTTTTTAGCAATGGCATCGAATTACATACCTTCTATTTTTCATAATCGCAGTAATAAAAAAGATACAACATCTCTTTTATCAAAAAGAGCGACAATTTCTTCTGCAAAGCAATTAGAAGAATTACCACCACTTCAAAGGTCAAATACAACATTATCAAAAGTAAAGAGATTTGGATCACTTTTAGTTCGAAATAAAAAGAGCGAGAATACAAGAACTAGAGCAGATAGCATTTTTCCTCCTAGTATTGATACAACCCCATGTTCCAATTATAGTTTATCTACAACTTCTACACATAATGTATCAACATCTTCCTCATCATCAGATGAAGATGAAGAACATGTTGTAACACCTACAACTACATCTTCATCACCATCACATATATTTGAATTACCTTCTCTTAATCATCAACCTGCTGTCAACGGACAACAACAACAATATCATAATAGCGACATCATACCCGTGGAACCTGAGATCGAAACCAATCAAGACTTGGCTGAGAAAGACGTGATATCAGAAACTAACACTAGTAGTGTGCTGATAGAAGAACCGGAAACTATTATCCCTACCGTTACCATTGTTGACCCAGAAACATTATCTGGTGTATCGCTGGTTCGATATCACTTGGATTTAGCTGCAAAGGAGGTAGATGAAGCAATTGACGACGAATTGGATTTTCATCGTCAACAAATGCTTCAAAATATTCGCACTACACCTACTTTTTTATTTTAACTCTTTTTTTTTTTTCTTGTACCATTAAAATAATACATCCTCCCCATTTGCATCTCATCTCTTTATTAAAGTTTATAAATAAACTGATTTTTTTTTTCGGAATTAAGGGCAAAGAGCTCGGAGAAACGTGGTTTGTCCTTGTGCAATAGTAAAAAAAAACATGCATTATGACATGCACTGCAAAAAAAAACGTGTCTTTTAAAAAAGAAGAAAAAGACATACCTATCGAGAAAAAAGTGTATCACTCTAATCGCATTACTTGAATTGAGCAGTAAAGTATCTCTTTTCTTGAGTAAAACAGGATATATATATCCCCTTGGCTTAATAAAAAAAGAGACTATAAATAGATAGCTCTTTACACAAGAGCAATATCTACAGGAGGAGAGGGTACCCAACCCCTTCCACTCGTATTATAATATAGCAGTGTGTCCTAGTCTGGCAATAATAGTTAAAAGGCTATTATTACTTGAATCAGGAGAATAAGAAACTCTTTTTCAGTTTTGGAGGTACAATTAATATTTAAAAGGAATATCTTATACTGCAGAGTATTATTTTTTACGCAAGTATACTTTTGCCGTATGTGTGTACCACAAAAGACAAAAGTTTTGTTTGAAAGCCGTAGGAAATGTTGTTCGCATCTGAATTCGACATATATCCATGAATAAAGGTTCGCCAGTTCTATAACTGACTTTGAAGTTTGCAGCGTCCACAGAAATCAAACTGCTAAATGTAGATTTTTCACAAAAGAAGTGCAAAGATTACAAGTGAGATTCCATCCATTGTAAGGATTGTTACACAAGGAAAAAAAAAACGAAAAAAAAGAGGGAGTTCCCATTCCCGATGGCGATATATTCGAATGATTCTCCAACGTGCTATCTCACAGCCGAACCAGTGCTCTGAGTTTTCCCTGCTGTATTACTACCCTCGGGCAGTACCCCAGTATTGAACAACCTCCCAGCCTATGCTTCCGCTTAGGCTCGAATGTTGACACCAGACTCTGTAAGACACTGTTTTCGACAAAGTCACCAAATATACCGTAATCCCACCGGAGAATGAATTCATCTCTTTATAAACCGCATACTATACTTACAGAAAGCTGTGAAACTTTCCGGTTATTTCTGTCCACGAGTATTTTCTTTATAAAGACAACTCAAAAGCTATAGCATTCGAGTTGTGGTATAAAAAGTACAATTTTTTTTTTTTCTTGCTATTTTTTTTTTATTTAAAGAGTTGTCGTAAAAGTATAAGCTTTAACATATATTTAAAAAACTAAATATAATTTTTATTGTTCAAATTGTAAACAAAAAAATCAAATGACAGGGTTTAGAAAAGACACTGGCAGAAAACCTTGTACAACTTGCAGAACGAGACAAAACCTTAAATTTAAGCGGGGGAGGGGGTTTGTTGTTGTTCATTTATCAAAAAGTTTTCATACCTCTTGTCGATTTTTTTCTTTTTTTCTTTTTTTCTTTTTTACTTTTTAAAATATTATAGTCAATAGTGCAATGATGTTCTTAATAAAAAATACCAAACTCAAAAATGATTGAATCATCCAAAAAAAAGTTAAGCTGGCGGTTACAAACTCGATTGTTGGCTTTATATTTGAGGATATAAGACGCGACATATGATGGACTTTAATCATATGCTCAGAGTATAATAATTGCGACGTGAACGTAGAGTTACATGAACTACAGTAATTGTTTGGATCTTTAGCATCAGGTGTTATCGACATGTTTGATTTTGGTTCTGGCGTGATAATTGGAATTTGAATATTATTTAGATCGGCCATATGTTGGCGATACCTTTGAGGGGATATGTATCTCTTTTTGCATATATCACAGCGAAGGGTATAGAGATCGATAACGGGTGTCCCTTTAGTTTTATGGGAGTGAAGTTCATGATCAAGGTAAATGTATCTTTCCATAAACGCGATATTACATATACTACAGTGTCTGTTTCTTATACCTTTCGACGAAGCTATATACATTTAGTGAGCATCAGGGTCGTATATAAAAAAAAAGGATGCTTCTCTCTCTCTATATATATATATATAAACACTTATGCTTCATATCTTCATACTCACTTATTTCTAAAGAAGGCGATTCAATTTTCACAGGGGAATACAATGCACTTTTCAAAGATTCTTTGCTGTCTTCAGTTTTTTGCTTAATATAAGGTCTGTCTATTTCCAGGTCTTGAATAGACACGTTACTTTTAACATCTTCCTCTATTTTTTGTTGCATATTGTTTGATGAAAGGGAGGAAGGATTTTTTTCTCGTGTCAAAAAAGTATTTTTGTTACATTAGATCCCGTCACGTTTGAAACACATCAAAATATATCATATCACTAAATAGACGACCTATTTTGTCATTTTTTTCTCTTCAACAGTTGTTGTTTTTCTTCTTTCTTCTTCACTTATTACTTTGCTTTTCGTTTTTATGTTTTCGTTCTGATTGTTTTTTTTTGTTTTCGTACAAACCAATACAGTTTTTCTTAAGAGTACCGGTTATCTATAAAGGTAAATGAAAAAGTAATATGGCACACTTTTTTAATCGACCGTGTAAATTGACCGTGCATCAAGAGTTTCCCCTTAATATAATGATAAAATATATACATATATATTTGAAATGTTGCTCTTTTTCTTCAAACCGTGATGTTGCAGCAATATCTAGACGTACTTTCTGAAACTGCGGATGCATATCTTATACTTGTCTCTCGTGTTAAGTTACAAAGGATCCGTCAGACGGAAGAGGTATTTGAGAAACTACTATTAACAATGTTTCACGCGTTTCCAATTGTTTATTATCCTTGTTTATATATTTATAGTAGCTCTTACAACGACAAACTACCACTAACAAAAAAAGAAAAGTAATTTTTTTTTGCAAATAATAGTAATTATGTTGAAATAATAGCTGATTAGCTATGTATTAGAATGGTACGGCAACATAGGTTACACCTAAAGATGCCGTCCATATTTCAAGTTTAGAGAAGACATTTGGAGAAAACCTTGTACAACTTGCTAGTCAATAATATTACAAGTTCGAATAAAACAATTGACGCTATTGAAAAGTACTCCCCGAAAAATATCCAGAAAGAAATATCAAAATAATTTATGATTATATGTACAGTAGATGTGTTTGCTCATTGTAAATGAGAAGATAAAAACTGACAATTTTTTTATAGCCTGTCATGCACGCAGAAAGACCATGGGTTTTTAATAGAAGTGCTCGTGCCAAGTACAGCGAGGAAGATTATAAATTAAAATCCTGGACATACGTTATGGAAACTTTCTTCGACCACAAGCAAAACATAGAATTACAATGGTAAGAGAGTTTGACACGGTTTAACATTATCTTGATTTACTCCTTATTGATCCAATATTTTGTCTATTTAAAAGGGGTGATAAAATAACAAACCCTTGTAAATCAAAGAGCTTGAAATTCAAGTTAGATCTGCACATCGCTGTTTTGAACGATCAAGAGGTCGTAGTTGATGGGATGACGGCGGAGGTGGCAAAGGCGGCCACAAAACGCAAACTATACGGTGACAAACTAAAGTCGATCTTGGCAAGTAAATGTCATATCAACAACTACTTGAATACAGTTCCGTATATTACAGCAGAAGATATCAAAAGACTGAAATTCCCAATAATGCAAATTATGGGTATGTAAGTTTATGTTTATGTGTTTAGACTTTTTATGTCGTGGAATATATCTTGTTGATAACATGCTTAGCTTTTCATCTCCTTGTAACATGAGATCACTTAGAAATGACGTTGAAAAGTTAATTGATGGTCTTAGCTTGGAAGAAGTAAGTATTAAATGCCTCTCGAAATCTAATAAAGGGAACATTTGAAGATATTAATAATGCTACATTTAGGGTTTATTGGAAGATTTAAGCTTAATATATGAAACAAGCCAAATTGATCCCAATGATGCTATCGAAAGAATTGTAGAAGAATCACATATTAAGGCTTTCAAGCCGAAGTTCTATTATTACTCACCTGGTACAATTCCTTAATTACAAACAACGAAGCAAATAGACGCCCTTGCCTATTTGAAAATTATAACTATTATCAATGTCAGTAAATGCATACCTTATTGAAGCTTATATTTATTAAATTAAAGAGTTTTACGTTGATAGCGAGTTAATGGTATATCTCTTATATTTCGAAGGTTTAGAATTTATTCCTTACAAAGTAATATCGGTTGTAATGAATCCTTGCAGTAGCAAATTTCAACGTCAAAGATTTTTATTGTTTTACGTTAGATTCAGTGCATTCATGACAAATATATATTGCCCACTCTTTAAGCAATAACCAGCAACTAACGTTATGATATTCGAATAAAAAAATAATGCAAATGCGAAGATCGGTAAGGACCAAAAACCAACTTTGGCCAATAAGAAAAACCAACATCGGAACTTATAAAAAACTCTGGTGGTGGTTCCTCTTCGTACCAACAACAGAAAGAAAGAAAAAAAAAAGATTTTTTTAAGAGGGCGAGAAAAATTGTTTTTTCCTACTACTATTATTTTAAACTATGCCTAAACCCTCTCAAAAAGGTATACCAAAAATAAAAAAATAAAAAAGATAGAATGTATATAAACGCAACGTTTCCTTTTTTTTGTTAGTTGTAAAGAAGCGAAAGTTTGTTTCAGCAGTGGATCCCTCGCAGCATAAAATGGATCGTTTTTTATCTTCCAGTTCTTTAGAACGTAAAGATGATCCCATGGTTGTTGATTCACCCACTGTTGTTCCTGATTTAAAAGAAAAGTCCAATGTACTGGGTACAGTACGACAACAATCACTTACACCTTGTATTGTGATTGCCAATGCCAAACGTAACTATCTCTGTCTATCTATACATACACACAAACACACATATTAATTTTTTTTTCGTGTTATTTTTTCTAAAAAAAAATAGCCTCTAGAGCACAACAGTTACCAGAAACTTTTTTTAAATCTAGCTGGGAAACACAACAAAAGTTATTAAAAGAGATATTTGAAGATACACGATCAATACAAATCAACTACGTAACAGCCTCCAAATCATTAGAGAGTTTATGTCGATACGGTAAATCCAAAGAGATTTTTGATAAATTAAAGATTGAGATAGAGAACCACGTAGAACGAATGAAAAAAGACTTGTTATCCAAGCCATTAAACGACAATATCTTGGGAAGATTAAAGCATTGCTGGAACACGTTTTGCAGTCAATTGGCTATTATTCGTAACGTCTTTATGGAGCTGGATCGTTCTTTTATTTTACCAAATACCAAGTTTACTTCGATTATTCAACTAGGCAAGCATATATTTAGTACCACCATTATGGATTCAACAAAGTTCCGTAATGTCGTCGTAGCAGAAGTGTTGAATTTGATTAAATTAGATAGAGATAGTAATCAAGATGTGGATATCAAGTTAATCCAATCTATTTTACAAATGCTGATTGAATTATCATATTATACTAGTGAATTCGAAACTAAATTCTTGTCGAGTACAAACACATACTATGCGGAAGAATCAAATACATTGATAAATAAGTTAGACACGCCATCTTATATTCAACACGTATACCAACGTAGATCCCAAGAAATCAACGACCGTATAAAACTTTACCTTGACGTTCATACCAAGCAAGCATTAGCTAACGTAGTGACCAACCAGTTAGTCTACAGCAAAACAGAATTAATTATAAAGAAGGGATTCGATCAAATGATGCAAGACAATCAAATGAAACCATTAAAGATATTCTATGACTTATTAGTATCGAATCCCAAAATCAGCTTATTACGACATGCCTTTGGCGAATATATCAAGACACGAGGTGTCTCGCTTATCAAGAACCCCTTAGTAGATACGAATATGGTTGTCGAAGTATTAAAGTTTAAAACTACCTTGGATAATATTTTAAAGAACTGTTTTGATAACGACAAGTTGTTTCAAAATGCTTTAAAAGAAAGTTTCGAGTACTTTATGAATACAAGAGGAAATAAACCTGCTGAAATGATTGCTAGATTTGTGGATTCCAAGCTAAAGATTTCTGCCAAGGTAAAGTTCTCTCTCCTCTTCACTTATGTGTATGTATACTTACTTTTTTTTTTCAATAGAAACGAGTAGCGGACACAGATATATCTACACTAGATCAAGTGTTAGAATTATTTAGATATATTCAAGGTAAAGACGCCTTTGAAACGTATTATAAACGATTCTTGGCCAAGCGACTGTTAATGGATAGAAGTGTATCTACCGAACTGGAAAACCACGTTTTAGAAAAATTAAAAGCAGAATGCGGCCACGAATTTACAAAGAACCTCGATAGTATGATGAGCGATATCAAACTCTCCAGTGAACTAGACGAAGCGTTCTTACAATACCAAGTAAGTGTACCTCGTATGCCACTTTCAGTTAAAGTAGTTTCACAAGCTATCTGGCCTACGTTCCCTACATCTGAAATCGTGCTCCCCAAAAAGATGCTTCAAAGTCAAGCGATTTACACAAAATTCTATACATTGAAAAACAACGGTAAAAAACTTATTTGGCAAAACTTGTTATCGTCTTGTGTTGTTACAGGTCACTTTTTACAGGGAAGTAAAGAGATCACGGTCAGTGTATCACAAGCAGCTATTCTTATATTGTTCAATCAAAGACAGACAATGACAATGAATGAAATAGCAAAAGCAACCAACTTAGGTACGAAGGAACTCTCGAGGTTACTTACGTCGGTTTCGACAGGCAACTTTAATTTTTTGACGCAGGTGGCGTCAAATACAGAAACAAAGACTTGGGCGTATAATCCAAACTTTCGATCGAGCTCTAATCGATTACGTGTCCCTGCTGCTGTCGTGGATCAAGCTGTAGAAGAACAAAAAGTCGAAGAAAAAGTGTTTAAGAATAGACAGCATCAAATTGACGCGGCTATTGTAAGAATTATGAAGTCGAAAAAGACTGCAGCTCATGATATACTTGTCACCGAAGTCGTAAAGCAATTAAATTACCCTGCTGAAGTAAGTCTTTCTTTCTTTCTTTTTTTTTTCTGTGTATAAAACTTACTTATTGAATTAGGCAAATGATGTTAAAAAACGTATCGAATCTTTAATTGAAAAGTATTACTTGACTCGTGATACAAACGACAGTTCGGTTTACATTTACCAAAGTTAAAAATAAAAAAAACGTGACTGTGCGGTGTTGTGTGTGTATAATATCGTTTCAAATAAAAATGGGTCCCCCTTTTATATTCATCTCTTTTTTTTTAAACCATGAGTGGACAAAAACTTATAGTAACTTGTAAAGTCTTGTATAAATAAAGAGTAAAAAAAAACAACTAATAAGTGTAGCGTAGACTGTGATGAATATGGCGTATGGCCACTTATTGCAGATGACTTATCTGCACGACTTCCACTTCGAAACTTAAAGTGGCAACCATCCAGTCAAAGAGCCGAGTGTATCATTCCTATTCTTGAAGTGGATTTAAAAAGGTTTACTGCAGAGCATACGCCTCAATTGTTATCTACTACTCAAACCATTTATTTAAACTTGTACTTTGTCTTTTGCGATGTAAGTATTTTTTTTTTCAGGGGAAATAAAAAATGCAGTTTTTTGTATATCTAACGACACACTTCTTTTTTTTTTCTTTTTAGGATAATGAGGTTTATAAGAACCAAGTAAGAAAGAATATTCGTAACTGGGTAGAGACAATTCAATCAAAAAAGAATCAAGAATGGCTTATTGTGTATGTTGCAGATACAGAAGCAAAACGTACCAACAATTATTTAGGATTGAAAGCGTCAGTTTATGATAAGATCAAGACGGATTTTAATCCACCTAAACAAGACAGGTAAATAGTTTCGAGTTTTTATATACGCTGTTTTTACTAATATAGAAAAAAAAAGATGTGCTTATATTCGAAAAAAGGATCCAGAAGGACCTCAGTCTGAATTATGGTCAACATTTATAGAAAAGATGAAGGAGTGTATTCTTTCTTGCTTCGATATGCAAGTACTTCAGATCCAAGAAGATACCAGACGATTAGACATGCAGAGACATATGCCAGGCTGGAACTATTGTACTTTTTTTATTTTAAAGGAAGGATTGGCACAAGCCTTTGAAATCATGACCTTGTATGAGGATGCATTAATTCAATATGATGAATTAGAAGCTTCCTTTTTCCAAGTATTACGAGGTAAAAATAATATTTTCGTTGCAATTTTTTTATTTTGTATTCACCACATTAGAAAAAAAAAATCTAGATAAGGCACTTGCTTGGTTCGGTCACTTTGGTGGTACAGATGCAGGTGACGACAGTGGTAACATCCTCGACTTTAAACGCAAAAACTACCGCGAACTTATCAACAAAAACATCATTTCCGTATTTGATTTCCGAAGCTACTTATTTGCAAGACAATGTCGCATGCTATTAAAGCTGCAACGTGTGATTGAAGTAACAGCGCGTGCGCAATTATTCATCACAAGTTTTATACCATCCATTCGAGAAAATCAAGAGCATTTACCCGAAAGTTTTGTTGAGTCTTGGGTGTTCTCTGCTTGTATGAACGTAGTGAATGAATGCGAACCGTTATTTGGTCAGTTGGTTTCATTAAACACAGATTTGATCGTGCCTTATAATGCTGTCAAGGCGGATTTGTTATTGACGGCGCGTAGACAGTTGGATAAGATTGGTGTCAAGTGTAAACATTTACCAATGACAGATCCATTCTCGATTTATATTGATCATGTGGATCAAAAGTGCTTGGGTCCTGAGGAACCGCAGAAGCATATTACCAATGAAAAATTGTTAGAAGCTATTGCTTCAGTTGAAGCATTTGATAAGACGTACATGGTAATTTATATACACAAAAAAAAAAAGTAAACAAGCGACTGACTTTTTAAACGTATAGGGCCTAAGTACTAGAGCTATCAAGAGTTATGATGCTAGTTACAGATCCAGAGCAGCGCTTAATGTCCACGGTGATATTGCCGCTTTAAAATAGTAAGACATTCTTTTTTTTTTTTGCATTTACAAACCAAAAAAACTAAATTTTTTCTTAGTATTCGAGAGAAATACGAAGAAGCCGTACGAATTTACGAATCCATGATATGGAGATACGGAGAACACGAATGGAGTTCGATTGAAAACAGCCTTTTAATTAAATGTGCCGATTCACAAAGCCGGTTAGGAAAAGTGGACCAGTACGTGGAATCCTTACTAGCGTTATTAAAGAACTCGAAATTTTTAAAACAAGAGGATGCAACACGGTATACGGACGAGATGATTAGTAACGTATCCAAATTAGATAAAGAAATCAAGCGACCGTTTTCACCCATCTTTTCCATTGCTGTCATGTCGATTATTGATGATGGGGATGTGGTCAATAGTACAAGTGTCGAAGTAGTGATTGAAAACCATTTACCAAAGACAATTAGTATTAATACTGTGTCCTTGAGGTTGGTGGGTACGGATCCTGAACAAATTAGGTTTATGATTCATAATCAAGATTTGATGCCTGGTAAAAATACCTTTTTATTAACGAGTGAGGTAAGAAGGGAATGATAAAAAAAAAAAGAGAGAGAGAAAAGGCTAACGCGTGTTATGTGTTTTCTGCAAGACTTCTACGTCTGGCAATTATGTAGTGGAAACTTGTGAGATGAGGTTAGGTAAATTGATCTTTAGTAACAATTTCCTTCGTCCTGGACAAAAGAAGCGAGTTGTTCGATTAAACCATGATATTAATCAATTGTATGCTACTTTATCACAACCACACGAGAGTAAAGTATTTTTTTGTTTGTTTGTATAGTGTATAATACTCATCATACTTTTTTAGTTTGTTTGGGTGAACGTCAAAAATTATCTGTAAAGATTGA
The DNA here is from genome assembly GCA_025677825.1 of Helicostylum pulchrum. Taxonomy (NCBI): domain Eukaryota; kingdom Fungi; phylum Mucoromycota; class Mucoromycetes; order Mucorales; family Mucoraceae; genus Helicostylum; species Helicostylum pulchrum. Next base: position 719,362 of record JAIXMO010000010.1, on the reverse strand, counting down.
AAGTCGGTCAGTTACAGCTACGTCCGGCATACTACTTCTTGAATCACAAACTGAAGGCATGACAATTTCTAAAGTTGAAAAAGTATTTGGCATTTTAAGACAAGGAACAGATGAAGAAACGACAGTTGAATTAAATATGTTGGAGAATGGAGAAATTGAACTTGCTGATTTAGACAAGCATGGCTTTTTAGAATTGTTTGTCATGTACGAAGGACCTTATACCGAATTTGATTACAGGGTAAAAATAGAAAATTTATTTCTGTTGTTTCCATAGGCAGCTAACAAATTTTTTTTTTTTTTAGATGAAGGCAACAATTACGTATAAAATGAATGAAAAGGATCACAAGTTTGTTTGCTCGGAATCTGTCAAGGTTACAGTTCCTTTACTTGTAACAGAGTCAACCATCTTTAGAGAAACTTGGTAAGATTAATTTAATACAAGAGAAAAAAAAAAAAATTAAGATGTTTTTTTTTTGGGGGTAGTGTGTTTTTAAAGGTTGAACTTTCTTGTAATGGTGATTTGCCTGTCCGAATTCTTGGATCTTATGCAAAACCATCAACATATTATTTAGTTGAAAGTCAGTCTCAAATCAAACAATGCGAACTGGTACTGTAACACACATATTTTTTTTTTAAAAAAAAGTAACAAATATCTTATTGGCGTCTGTAGACATTATTCCCGAGACAAACCGTATCGTTTATTTATAAACTTGTAAAGAGAGAAGAAGTTGTTGAAGGTAATGTACATATTTTTGCTGCACTTTTTTTTTTTTTTTTTTACTAATTCAAAATATATGCAGATGAAAATATCAATTCTAAAATTCATTTCCATGTCAAATTCAGATCACTGAAAGAAGGTAAAAAAAAAAAAAAAAATACACGTATTAAAAAAAAAAAAGAACGGTCCAAAATAACTTACTTTACCAAAAAAAAAAAAAAAAAAAAAGAGGTGGAAAACAGCTTACAATTAATGATGAAAGAAAAATTAAAAGAATTAAATTTGGAACAACACTTGCCGTACGTATTTGAAAAAGTCAAGGAAGCATTTTTATCGTCAGTGGATTACTCGAGTTACGGCTTAACCGATGTAGTTCATTTGGACGATTTTGATGCCGAGTTGTGTGAATCCTTTTTACTCCATCGAGATCTGAAGACCAAGGTTCAGTTATTGGACCTGATTGAAGATTTCTTTGAACAACATGAAGCAATTACAGTGAAAATGATTAAACAGCAGTGTCCTGATCCTCGAGTACATGCTATTGCTTTCCCTCTTGAAGTACCTACCTCCAAGGTAACTGCTACTACTTATTTATTTTTGAGGTTACTTTTATTAATTTATCGCTTTTCGGTTACCAAAAAAAAAAAAAAATAGATTCTTCATACTGCAGAACTCATCCTGTCTGTCGAGAAAGATTTATTAGTATCCGAAGCATGTCCCTGTACACTCCGTATTAAACAACTGACATACTGGACAGCACCCGCAACAGAGACCAACCAAGACGAATTCTACTACGATATTGACGTCGATTACGATAACTGGCTTTTATCTGGAAAGAGACGTCTTCGATTTACATCCAAGCCTGGCGAGATGCTGGAATTCGCCATCAGTCTTGTGCCTTTAAAGACGGGTAATTTATTATTACCTTCTGTTCGTATATCTGCAGTTTCACCAGACGTGTTTGCGTCGACGGTTTATGTCAATAGTGCTCAGCAGATTTTGGTTAAACCTAAATCAAAGACAGCTACTTTCTTTGTAGAGCAGCAGAGGTTTATGCAGCAACCCTACGGTACAAGCCCCTCTTTACCCACAAGTGCTGCTGCTGAGAGTCCTAGAAGCAATGCTAGTATTCGAAGTGGCATTGAATTATCGACTTAAAATTTTATAATGTATATTTTATTTTTTACCCCTTTCTTTTTTTTTTTTTGAAATATAACGATGATATTTTTTTTTTTCGTTTCGTATGCTATTAGAAAAAAAAAATTGATTTATTAATTGCAGAATCTGATTTATTAACTGGCAAAAAAGTTAATTGACAAGAAAGGAGAAGAGCAGTTAAACTACTAGCTTGATATCTTAAAACCTCAAGCGCACACAGTGTGATAGTATTTATTGCTTCGTCTTTTTAGTTGCAGCGATATATTGATCCAAGGTATTTACAGGTGCTTTCTTCCGTTTGGGTGCAGGACTTGCAATTTTTGTGTAGGTACCACCGCATGTCAATTGATGTTCGTCATACCAAGTATCTGCAGGTTGAGGCGGTCTAAATTACACTATTAAAAAAAAGAAAAAGAATAACGTTTTTTAAAATATGTGACAAACCTGTTCATTGAACGTTTTACCAGCCCGAAATACGGAGGTCTAGATTTACATACGCCCTAACATATAATTATGATGAGTAAGAGGAAATGAGATGATTTATGTATATAGAATAGGTTACATTGCATTGCCAGATATGTGTAAGATAGTGGTTTACTTCATCGTGAAAGCTATATAATAGATTTATATATCAGTTGAATGCTTTACATACACACACAAAAAAGAAGATAATTTTTACTTGTGATAAACAGAAATGTCGAAACCGGCAGCATCGTTTATTCTTTTAGCCACTTTTAAAAATGGAGGACCATGCCCATCTGCCAAAACTAAATTAACTACTTGTTGTTCATATATTTCGATATGTTTTTTTTTTTACCTCTGTCAGTATTTTGTTGAGTTACAAATAATAGAGCATGAATCATCTCGTGCTGTACAATATTTTGTAAGTACTTGAAGAGATAAATAACGGTATTAGAAAAAAAAAAAAAAAAAAAAACTTACTAACAAAGTTTCCATCATTTCTTTTTTAGTTCTAAACTTTAGTAGTGGTTCAGATAATGCCACAATACAGTGGTTACCAAGTTTATAAGTACATGTGCCAGCACTAGATTTTTTATATAAATATATTGAGAGAACAAAAACAAGATGTGTATATAACTTACCACCTGGTCATGCGAGAAGACCACTTTACTTCAACACTATCTAATTTATTATCAAAATACTTTTTGTTAAAGTATAAAAAGAGTTGATGAATATCTGGTGTTTCTTCGTCTAGTATACTTTCGTCTACTGTGTTGCATAATTTTTGAGCAAGGGCAAAATCCGAATCAATTGTTGATAGGTGACAACTACTACTACTACAACTTGCTGGTTCGTCAACTGTAAGATCTATAACGGATTGTTGTTGCATTCGTTTCGCTAATTCTAGATCTGCATTGTATGCTTTTTCGTATTCTAAATTGTCTTGTTCCTGTAACATTCGAGCGAATGCTTCGTCACTATCTATATTCGACATTTTTTTTTTTGCGTACAAAAGAAAAAGGAAAAAAAAGAAAAAAGATACATTTATGTTTTATTCTACAAATTTATCAATTTTTTTTTTTAAGAGTAATAGTCTGGTTTTTTAACATTGACACCGTATTCGGATAAAGCAGCAGTAAGGTCTTCCATCGTTAATACAGTTTTACGATCCTTATATATAAATATTTAGCTCTATGTATGAGAGATTTTAGGGGGGGGGGGGTTATTACCTTTCCTGACTTCCTATTGCCTGATTGTCTTACTTTAGAATATTGAAATGCGTCTGTAGCTATGTCAGCTACGAACTTTTGTGTTGCTAAAGCCAATAATCTTTTACTGTGCTAGAAATAAGTAAAACATATTGGGCAGTTTTCTTTCCCTGAGGGTTTTTTTACTTACATTCTCACATCATCGCAATCAAACCCGGATTTATTTAAATAATAGTCAGTTACTGCATCAGGTATCTAACAACAATTAAAGAAAGATAAATACAAGGGGGGGGGGGATGTAACAAGTTTTTTTTTTCTTCTGTTACTCTACAATAGGCGCATAGTTATCCATCAATGCAAGGAATTCTGCCATTGTCTTTTCTTTTTTATTTTCTACTTCTAGTTTAGGTACTTCTATGGTGGGTATAGCAGGTGTAGCCGGTGGTGGCATATCGCTGGTTTTATTGGCATTAGGTAATTGAAGAGAGTTTGTTTTATTGGTATCGCTCATATTGCTTAAAGGGAAATAAAAAGAGAAAAAGGGTTTTGTAACCTGTAAAAAAAGGTCACATTTTATTTGCTTTTATTTTTTCTGTATGATTTGTTTGAATGAATAAAATGTTTTTACAGCAGAAAAAAACGAGGAGCTTTTTTCTGTAATCCTTGTTTTTAAAGAATATACTTTTTGCTTTAATATCTCTTTTTCTTTTTAATTAAGAAAAAGGATTCTCTCTCTCTTTGGAATATCACGTGATTAGTTTTTTTTTAATCATCATCAGGTACGACACGAAATTGATACAACACTCCTTTTTCTTTTTTTTTTTTTAATTTTTTTAAAAAAAAAATATTTTATTAATCTCTACATACATAATCATGATTACGACAAGTATAAGTGAAGCGTATAGTTTATTAGGTGCACAAACAACACCAGCGCAACCAGTTATGGACCAAATAGTTTATACGAATAATGTATTATTAGATAGCAACACTACGCCTGGTACGAGTAACAAAAAAATAAAAAAATTTGTATGTGTTGTATATAATATTGACTTGAACAGATTTATTAGCCGAGAAAAATAATAATTCAGGATCTAGTTCAGCCGAGGGAGCGGTATTCCTTCCGACTTATGCACCACTGCCGACGACTAAGCTTGAAGAAGAACCTAATCCATTCGAGCAAAGTTTCGAATCCACAGTCAAGATGCAAAAGACAACTACCAATACTACTACTAAATTACCCAGTGTAAAATCGATTGATAATCCAAAACCGACTAGACTGGATGCATTAGAAAATCAATGGGATAGTTTAAGGTCTGGTATTCTATCACCTTCCATGTTACCAGGACCTACTACAACGGGTAAAAAGCGTTAATTTATATTTAATTATTTTGTATATTTACAGTATTATTTTTAGCTGTGAGAAGACCAATAAAGTATGAAATCGAAACTACTACTTTTTATAATCATTCTTATGAAAATCCACCACCAGCTGCAGTAAAACATTCAAGAAAGATATCAAACAGTAGCAGTATTTCTTCATCCAGTTCATCGAATAAAAAGCAAAAGACAATAGCAACAACAACAACAATGGGTGATCCAGAAGACGAAGAAAAGCGAAAGAACTTTTTAGAACGTAATCGAATTGGTAAAATATTTTTTATTGTTGTTGCACACACACACACACACACACACATATATATATATATAACTTACTGTGTATTATAGCTGCTTTAAAATGTAGACAACGTAAGAAACAATGGTTACAAAACCTTCAAACTAAAGTCGAGTATTTGGCTGCTGATAATGAACAATATCATATGCAAGCAAATGCGTTACAAGAAGAACTTATCAACTTAAAAACCCTTTTAATGGCGCATAAAGATTGTCCTATTAATCAACAAGACTTGAAGATCGCTTTAAATCGTCCTATACCTGGTGCTCCTTCTTTACCTCATTTACTCTCTAATAATACTGACGATGCTTAAATAATAAAAAAAAAAAAAGAACACCTGCGCGTACGTATAGTTATCATTATAGTCGGGATATTTTATTCTTTTTGGAGAGGGAAACGGGGGCGTATGTTTTATTTTATTTTGGGGGGTTGAAAAAGGAGGTTCAAAACATTTTTGCTATTTGCTTAGGCAAAAGTTGCATGAAACAAGTTGAAACATCTTTTTTTTTTTTGTGTTGTAACAACAAGTACAAAATGATATTGCGCTTCTTAAAGCAACCGCCGTGCATAAGAGCACTTCTTGTCAGACGTGCTCAAAAGTGCCCGAATCTTATAGGTATTTAATTCATGTTGAAAACAAAGTCTTGTAATGACTTATTTTAAATTGTAGGAAGTCAACTGCAAATATAACCTTGGAGTTTATATCTGTTTAATACTCTTTTTTTTTTTTTTTTTTTTTTTAATAAATTTATAATCAATCATCTTTATTACAAATTATATTTTTTTTACTTGGTGTCTTTTTTTTTAACTAGGCCAACTTTTCATTTAGAAATATGTACATCATCCTTTTTTTTTTTACCTTTGCGTGTAGTTAGGGATGATCTTTTATTAATGCACAGGGGAGGACTGTCACCGTCATATAGTGGACCAGCGTCTTCATTTCATAATCAAATTTACGGTTACATTAAATGTACAGAAAATAAAAAAAAGTTTACCTAATTTTCAAATAAGTTAACTGTCATTGAAGAGTATAGAATTCAATTTGAAAGGAGAAGGTTCTTTAATTTACTGGCTTTCGTAACCACCGGGACTGAGACATAATACGGTTGTGAATGCAACGAATCAAATGACTATTTAGCTGTACGTTCGTATATATATACACACACACAAATGAAGATCAACAAAAAAAGACAACTGTCATTTTCTTTTCTCTCGAAACAAAAGAAAATCCCTTGTCATGTTTGTTTAAAATGCTGTATTGTTGTTGTTTGTGTGTGTGTAAGTACGTATAATAATCTAATCTGATTCTAAGGTCACTAACGACAGCTTTTAATTCACTGGAAGAACAGTATGGATTATTCTTTTTTTTTCTTGGCAGGGTTAAAGTCCTCCTCCCCTAGCAGCATATAAGCTTTTACAGTAAATACTTTATTTTTTAACAAAAGCCTCAAGTTTTTTTTTTTTTTTTTTTTTTTTTTGCCTTTCCGCCATGTGAGTAAAGGTAAATATTTGTTGCATCATTGTTTCATGATTTGCCGTGTAGTCAACATTCTTAGGAATCTTGTAAATACGGTGAGGTAAATCTTATTTTTGCGATAAGGTAACAATCTTGCTTTGTTCCCCCTTCCCGAACGTTAATGTCGTCAAGTATCCTTTTTTGTAAAAAAAAAAAGTTTCAGAGAAACTCGGGAATGGTCTCTTCAAACAGAGCTGCATAGAATCATAATAATAGCTAAGCAGCGTATATAGCAGTAGTAAAAAAAAGTGACTTTTTAACCGCGAGAATTTTTAATTAAGCTAAAAAGATTGTATAAGAAGTATTAAGATGATGTATGCAAGGCAAACAATAATTTTAATTTTTCTTTAATTGGAGTTATATATCTTACACGTGGGCGTACTTTATAGACAGTTTTTCTTATTTTAAAAAAGAAAGAGTATTGTAAACGAAGGCAAGATATTTTATTGGCTTAAATATACATACAAAAAGAAAATAGAAAATATTTACATGTAGAGAAAATATAGTTTAAAAAAAGAGGGAGGTGAGCATAGGATTTGTGAGTTGTTTTGTCATATAAATAATAGTTTTGTGTTACAAGTTGGTTTTCTTTGAATTCCAGGTGTTCTCTTTTTTCCATAATTGGGTGTATTTGTACAAAGGAGCGTGTTTTTGTTTTATTTCTTTGCAGAAGATCTTGTGGAAGTTAAATCTTTCCAAACAAAGCAAGAGTTACCAGCGATATGAGTTTTAGGTTTTCTGCCTCTTTTTTTTCTGGGCATTTGTAAAAGAGTGTCCATATTGGAATTGGTGAAAGCGTTCATCGAATCACTCATTGTGTCATCCAACACATGTACTTGCTGCTGCAATTTTGATCTGACCAATAAATCATGATCCGCCTTCAATTCTCGTTCTTTTTGTTCTTCTGATACATGAATATCCCAAACTGTAGGCGTTAAAAATGTCCACCCTCCACCTTCAAAGTTATTATTACAGGTAGGTGGTCTACCTCTTCTTCTTTTTAATACAGGTTGTCCAGAGGAATCAAATACGATTTGTGTATTTGGTATAGGTGACGGTGATACTATTGGCTTTGTGCTACTACTACTATTATTGCTACTACTAGTACTGCGTGTTTTTGGTGCAGCAGGGAAATGTTCTAAAGTAGGTAAGGAAGGTGAAGATTCATTGGAAACTGAAGAAGCATCTTCAAATGATATCGAACTGGTGGACGAACACGACGGAGAAAGAGATTGATGAGAAAGAATAGGTGAAGTAGTATTCCAGCTCGTATTGTTATTATTAGTAATGAACGATTGTGGTTGAGGAGAAGAAGAAGGTAAACGTAATCTTTGTGGTGGATCATCTCCTTCAAGTGGAGGTAAAGGTGATTTGGTATACTCATTTAACGATGGTGAGGCGGGTGATTTGGTATACTCATTTAACGATGGTGAGGCGGGTGATAAATTTACTGTCGGTGGTGGTAGTGCATCCGATGTATAAGGTGAAGAAATTAATAGGTTTGAAATAGAAGGCAACATTCTAGTGTTGTCTTTTTGATTCATAACGACTGACGACAAAAAAAAAAAAAAGTAGTCAAAAAAGAAAAATATTGGTAAAAAGGAAAAGGAAACAACAAAAAAGAAAAAAGAGTAGGATTTATACAAACTAAGAAATTTAATTCATTAAGAATACCGAGAAAAATCATTTTTCTTTTTTTAACCAATTTTTTTCTGTTCTTTCTTGTACTTCTCCAACCCGATCAAAACAGTTGTTTTTTTTTAAAAAAAAAGGGATCTTCATATACCATATAAAGTTATTACTTTTTTAAGAGGGGCCTTTTTTTTTAAAAAAACGAAAAAAAAAAAAAAGAGCTATAAATTCCCTTTATATCCGTATAATTTATTTGGTATTATTGACAACAATAATAAACAAGTTTCTTCTTTTTTCATCGTTTTGGTTGTTTCACAGTTTTTTCTTGTGAGAGATGAACACTCTTTGCGGAAAAAATCTGTTTTTAGTAGTTATTGGGTATGCATTTTATACATGACATGAATCACGTGTCGCTACTCTATTTGTGAATAGAATAAAAGGAAAAAGGTAGACAACTCTAATCATTCTATTCATAATAAAACTAAAAAACATATTTAATTTACCTTTTTTTTTATTTTATTTTATTTTTTTTTACATATAAAATACATATAATACACATATTTTTGTCAAGATTGAATATATGAATTCAAAAAAGAAAATTAATCCAAAATCGTTTAATAAGTAAATATATGGTCGTATATTTTATTTGTTGTGCTCAAAAATAACCTAAATAGATTTTGCAGCCACTTTTTCATAATGATTACATCAATTACGCCTTTACAAGTTACCGTCTCGTAATAGTAAAATCACTATAAGTAATTGATTGGTTTTACTGTAGCAAAGAATCCATGGAAACTCACCAAAAAAGAAAACCCGGGCTAAAAGAAAATCATTTTTCTTCTTGTTCCTTTTTACAAAGTACACGCACGCAATGGGTCCAGTCATCTTTCTTACAAATCCTCGTTTTAATAAATTGGTCTTCAGGTTCCACGGAAAAATCTTACCAATTAAAGTGATTTTACTCCTTTTGTATTTATTTGTTGCTTCAAAAAATCGAAGCAAAGGAAAACACAGATGGTCCGTTACCTTGTTTTAAACCTCAGTTTAACAAAAAAAAAAAAAAACTTTTTTTATTTTTTATTTTCTCCTCATTTGAACAAATGTCAAACGAAAATACAGAAACTGTCATTAAAGTAACTTGCAGAAAAAAAGTTCATCTCTATTAAAAATGACTTACACACTTTTCTTGCCTAGACTTTAAACCCTTACTTGTCAACATTAGCAGACACCAGTACGCGAGATCGACCTGTGAAAAGACGAGCCATTGAAGCCGTCAAAAAAGAAACCTTGCAAATAACGACATGGACCAACGCCGAGACTGCAGCTTGTGAACTCCTTGCCCACCTCATCGATTCTTTACTTGTCTGTACCCAAAGTGCTATCGAAAGCGTCCGAGAGCAAACGGTTGGTATTCTCGACAGGTAAAATTCATATATTATTTATTTTTTCTGACCGCCTATTAAATACGTAAAAACAGCCTTATTGAAAAATGTCAAAAGGGAGGCATTGACTCATCCGTAGTCGAAAAACTATTCACTCAAACGCTCACCCGCTTAAAAGGAGAGCCCACAGAAGAGATCCGCGCTGCCTGGATGGACCTGTGTGTGACGCTCACCCGCAAACTGAACGACCTGAAAATTTCAGTCACCGAAAGCGAGTTGATGATGGACATTGTACACGCCGCAACAGACGACGCCTTTGCCGAAGTGGTAAAACGTGCCGCCAAGTTAATCATCGTGTACGCGCAGACCCAGTGCAAGGCCACGGACTACGCGTGCGAACGCATGGTGCGTTTAACCATCCCGTTGTTGGTGCATAAGCATACCGCCGTACGTGTGCTGGGCATCAAATCAGTAGAGGCCGTGTTATTAGCCTCGGCCAAGGGCATGCATCTGTTGTTCGAGTACGAGCAAGTGTTGGATAGACAGCCCATTGTACCCGCGTTGATTTACGATCACTCGCCACTAGTGCGAGACCACTTATTCAAGGCGCTGGCCAATTTGTTGTGTCAGTGGGATCCGCGTGACAGGTACCAGTACGGTGAACGCATCCTGCCTATTATACTCTCCGGTCTGTTTGACGAGCTGCCGTCAGTACAAGTCACTTGTAAGTCTAGTTTAAATCAAGTAGCTCAAAGTTGTACGCGTGACTTGTTTGAAGCTGACATCATACATGAAGTACCAACAGATGATAAACTATCAGAGACAATAGGTAAAATTTTAAAGTTTATATATAAGGTTTTTTTTTACTAATGTAAAATTTAGGGTTAAAACAGTTGGTTCATGTTTGTTTTGATAAAAGTTTAGTTCATTTACTTGAGGCAAGCACGGATTTCATCACGGTGAGACAAATGACAGCTTTAGACACACTGCGCTTATTTTTAGAGTATGCGCAGATGAATGATCTAGTAAAGAATATCAAGAAAATCATGCACTACTTGATGGTGGTCTATATCAATAACAACGATCAACAACAGGTGCGAGAAAAAGTGTTTAAAATCATCGACTTGTTGGCGTCGCAGTTGCCGACTGCAGATATTTACCTTGATGTGTTGCTCTCGCGGTTAGAGCAAAAGTACTTGATTACGGAGACAAACGGTTTTCCTGCGGCTCAGACAGTATCTGTTGTCATGGTGTTTTTAAAGCAGTTTATGAGCGCAAGTGAACTTCCTGTTTCGTCAGAACGTGTTTTAAAAGCAATTGAGAAACCTTATTTGAAACTGTTTGTGGAGGATCAACCAGAGACTGCGCAACACATGAAAGATATCCAAACTTTATTAGCTTAGAAAAAAAAACTAAAATTCCTTGGCAAATAAAAAAAAACCGGGTTTATAGGTTATTGAGAAAAAGTACAGCTATTGGGAAAAAATGGCTGCTATTTTTGGGAAAAGTTCAAAACTATTTTTGGAAATTAAATTGAATCAAAGTTTTTCTTCCAAAGCTAAACAACGATCAAAAAATGATATATAATGCCTAATCCAACCTTGACAATATTTAAGAGTTACTTCTGAGCATGCCTTCAAAGTTCTAGGAGTTAATGTTTCTCCGTTATCAAATGCTTCTCTTTTATACCAAACTTTACCTTCAACCAATACTCTTCTATTGGGTTTAAAAAAGGCATTTATATTCTCTATCTTCAATGTATTTTCTTACTTTTTCAGGCTTATGAATAAGAGCATTATCCATAAAGATATAATGTCTTTTTAAATTGTTCTTATCTAAAACATCTATCGCCTTTCTTAAGTAACTCAAATAATGCTCTGTTCGAGTTCCAATTCTAGCTGTTGTTGTTACAACGCTCTCATCGGCTTTTCTTTTTTTACTACCTGCAATTGTAATGGTTTTTCTAAGAGATATATCAATTACTCCTTGAGCTGTTATTGCCCCTAAGGCGGTAATGGAAGTACCTCGAGAGGTAGGAACAATAGATTTGGCGGGTTTTCCTTTCTTAGACCAGCCTCGAGAACGACTGATATGAAGATTAAAATCCACTTCGATATTAACGATAAGGGTTAAAGTTGATTATTGTAAAACATAGCCAATATGTCAATGATAAGAAAGGTAAACAAACAGGAACAATGATTAGGTTCTCGGGAACGTTAATTACGACATCGTCTATGCACGTTGTCTTTCTTATTAGCTTTCTTAGTTTAAAGGGTCTAGATAACGATTGTGTTTCGAAAAATGTGGCAGTCCTTAAGAGGTGATATTTCATTGGTTTATAATAGCTTCCAAAAAGTAAGTGCGGTAGCCCTTAAGACATCTGTAGCTAAATATTACAAGAAAATATCTAATTAAATCTCGATAATAATGTAATACATCATTATAAAATGTACGGTTTTGTATGCTTATCATTCTAAACTCAACAACGAATATAAAATGCAAGGTAAATTTGATGATCTTCTCTTTATTTTCTTTATTTACAAAGTATGGCCCCGCCCAAGAGAAAAAAAGGTAGGTTTAAGAATTTATTGATTTTTATGTGATACCCATTAATACTAGTTACTAACTATATACGACAGAACCATTTGAAGAAGATCCTTCAGAAAATAACCAAGAACCTGTACGAAAAATTCAAAAAAAAGGGAAAGGTACTTAACATTAATAAAATTAACCATTACTTCAAGTATCTTACTCTACTTATACTATCAGAGAAAGATACTTCGTACGTTGAGCAAGCCATTAAATCTAAGCAAGGCTCAGAAATCGAGGATGATGCATTGGCAGGGTTCCGACAGCGACCACCGGTGAGATGGTCTATAGGCGAGTCAAGCACATCCGCTCTTCTTGAGCCGCCACCACCTCCTCCTCCTCTTCCCCATTTACCTTCATATGTTTCTCTTTCTCAACTAAGCGGTTCTAATGTCGAAAGACTAAATATACTAGCACGCCCTGAAACGGCTCAGTCAATGGCATTGTCAACTGGTATGTGTTCTTTTATTGATAAATTATAAGTATATATATCTGTATCATAAATTAATTAAAAAAAAAAATAGGCGTCACTGACATATTTGCTGAAGGCGCGACACTTTCTTCAAGAGAAGGCTCTATCTTTTCTGAAGGTGCTGAATCTGTTTCGAGTATGATGTCCGAAAGAATGAAGAAAAAAACCGAAAGGGCTACTGCTAAGGCTGCCGCTTTAAAAGAAGTAGGACCAAAGTATCTTACTAGTAAGAAAAGAGCTTGTAAGGACTGTGATACACCAGGACATGCAAGTATGGCCAACAAAAACTGTCGTCGTCATGAAAAGCATTTGCGAAAGCCAAAAAAAAAAAAAATCTCGTTTTGTTATTAAAACAAGTTTCAAAAATACTATTAATCTAGCTAATGAAGAAGTCAATACCTCGTTTTGTGCAGCCGTTCAAAAAACTGTATCACATTGTAGAGATGTAACTTCCGCCACTTCTTTGTTTGTAAATTTCTTTGTTCTTGAACTCTTAAATGATGATATGCCAATTCCTTCGTTGACACATACGTTTCTTTATGACTTTTCTTCCCTTGTGATGAATCTAGGAACTAAGGCGTTACCGGATGTAGTAGAAAGTTTCAATCGTTTTAAAGAGATGCTGGGCGACACTTATATTCCTGAAAGGTTTCATTCTCAAGGATTTACTACTACCGCTACTGAGGTTATTAGGAGCTATTCAGCGCTGATTCATAACTATGTCGCCGATAATTATAAGAAGAGTTCTTTAAGATATTTCTTTACAAGTTTATCTTCAACATTTTCTGAATTTCGCATTTCCTTCTCAACGGCTCATAAACGAGAACTGGCTGAACGAATGTTTGATAGTGTTTCAAATAATACTAATATTACTTACAAAGAATCTATGAATCTTACTGAACCTCAAAAGGCAATTATAACTAGATAGAAAATTGAAAGCGCACGTTTGATGGGTCCATTGCCATTAACTACAGCTAATGTTGGAACTAGACCTCACCTATACTTGCCTTGGTTTTATCATATCCTACAAAGAATGGAACAAGTTGATTCTATTAAAGAATACGTACCTAAAAAGAAAGCGAATAGAGGTTTTATACATAGAAAAGTAAAAGAGTTAGTAAGACTAGTGGATCTTCCAAGAAAATTTCAAAAAACCTTAGAACATCATATACAAGAGGCTATCAATATTAGAGCTGGTAAACCGAAGTTTGTAACTCGAAGCTTTACAAACATAAACAAGCCCAATCGAGCCAATCGTGATACTGATCAAAGAAGAACGCGTCAAGATCTTTCTGTCGAAGAAAAGTCTTCCTTAGATCGCTTCGTTGAAGAGACAAGAGATTCTGTTGCTACCAATACATTCCGACCTGAAAAGTACACCGATCCTAGAGGAGCAAGCTTATTTACAATGATTCCTTTGTATAGTATGCAAATGCGCCATATTCCTTTTAATCGAGTGGCGCTGGCAAAATTGTTGAAAAATCATGGAATTACCAACATACCAACAAAAAGTATGACGCAGTTGTGTTGAGAGGCTTTTGATATGATTAAGATTGGATTTGAATCACTTGACCAGTTAAATAGTCCTGATAACAGAAAAGGATTTACGGGTGCACTTCGTACTGATGGTGTTGGTATCGAATTTATTTGTGATAGGCCTGTTCCTGCTTACTCTTTACCTCTTACACCGTCCGATGTTTCCTTAAAGGTTGACTTATCTTCTGCAACTGTATGGGGAGTAGATCCAGGTTTGCGAGATGTGTTTGTTGCTGCTGATGGTAGTGATATAGAAAGTCATATAATAAGAAGAACCACAACCAATGAATATTATCAGCTTGCCGGGTTTAAGAAAGCTAGAATTACTCGAGGAAAGATTGCTAGAGGTGATGCCGAGGAAAGAGCTATTATCTCCGCTAGGTCGTCCTTAAAGACTAATTCTTTAAATCTGTTTAATGTTGCTGCAAGTTACATATTTAATAATTTTGTTAATATGACTCTGTATTACGACCGCAATTTAAGATTCAACAAGCTTAAATTTCGTAACTATATAAAAAACAGCAAGCACTATCAGAAATATCTAAACGTTTATTTGCGGGAAGTAAAAAGTATGATCCCACCAACCATATGACAATCGAAAACAGCACCAAAAAGTAGAAGCAGACTGCACCTGCAGATAGACCAGAAGAAACAAATAAAAATATATTGTAATTGCTCTTGGTGCTGCTACGTTCGGTAACTTGAGAGGAAATGTACCCGCTCCTACAAAAGTTGTTAAAGAAGCTTTAATTAAATTTGCTCGAGAAAGAAACAAAAAAGCACTGACTTATGTTGTAATGGTTGACGAATATCTGATTTCACAAATATGCCCTAGATGTCAAACTGATGTGATCAAGCATATATACAGATATATATTCTCATATATATTTACACATACTTGATTATCTCACAACTTTAACCATTATGACTAATACATATTTATTTTAACTAAGCCTTATCAACATCGCCCAGTAATAACTGATGTCTGGATACAGGATTAGAGGATTTCTATAATTGCATGTCTTGTCCGAAAGACTGGATTATATAATCACGGCAGGAAATTAGATATGGAAAGTGTGGCACTTTAGCGTGGTACAAACACACTTATTTTATCTGTAAACTCAGACATGAAAAAGCTATATAAACCTCTACCTTTTTCACGTAAATAAAACTTTTATCTGCTTTTGCGACTGATTACTTTCTTGTATCTTTTGTGTTTTTATTTTATTTTTGAATCTTTACTATTTCATAGCTCAGATTCCACACAAACCAGAACAACTTTGAATGAAAAAAACAACTCTGGCTCAAAAATCCACCCTGTACTCAAATGCTCTACTTGTGATACACGGTGGGATAGAGATCATATGGCCAGTATGAATATCCGTTCAATTTTTCTTCATATGGCTCGGGTGTGCGCCACCCGATAGAAATACCGTACAGATATCGTGCCACTTTTTTTTTTCTTTTAACACTGTGAATGAACACCATAACGCGCGAGAAAGCGATTTGTATGATCTACTGCGAACCATACAGCAAGGCTCGTGCTATAGATCTCTTAAACGGAATTGAAAATATTGGTCTTGATGTTTGTTACAAAGATGATCCCACAGAACCTCTCTTATACTCATCTGCAAATCTTTGTTCTTACGGGCATCATCCGTATCCAGCATTACTTAAAAAAAGCAAGCAGAAATAATACACATTGTTTAAAGAAAGTCTTTAATAAGGACTTCATACTTAATAAAAGAATTTTTTTTTTATTAAACTATTTTGAGCGTTGCAAACAATTTTTTCGACAATCAAATTCTTTTAATTTTTCCTCATTGTTTAACAGTTCTCCACTAGTATACATTCTAACTTTGTTCTTGGATAATATTTGGTCTATGACAATTTCTTTTACGCTGCTGTAGGTACTATTTTTGCAGTTTGTCAGTAATAGTTTTTTTATTATTACAAGCTTCTGGTTTGCATTTACCTTAAAAAGCTTTTCAAGTCTTCGCAATTTATAGTCAGGCCTGCATAATCAATAGCGACAAGTATTATTTTCTTCTCTTTATCAGATATATATTTTAACATGTCTATTCAATAGGTAAATATGTATTTATATTCAACAGAAATGACAAGTCCTCTCCTTACCTTGAGTGTCTCCATTTGCAATTAAGTAAGACATCATCTCTACTGGTTTTTTTTCATCTCTCTGGTTAAATGAATCGTCTGCTGACGAATTCGGACTGACAAACACTTTATCTGCCAGCGATCTTGTCTTCAGTTTTTCAAGCATTAGGTTTAACAAACGTATTCTTATTATGTCGTCTTTTTCACCTTTCGATTTTCTGGTATATCCAACTACTTCGTAGCCAGTTTCTTTCATCTTTTTGAGACTTTCTTGATATCTTGGCAAAAGCATAACAATATCTTCTAAAGCTGCTTCTAAAATAGTATGATATTCTTAGAACATATATATATAATATAAATACATGCGCATAATAGAAAAATGGTTCTTACCGATAAATTTGTTCTTGAGTGTATAGAGGAGACGGGTCGCGACTTTTTGTCCTGCTTCATTCATTCTTCTTTTTGAGGTGGCTTCAATTAGCTTCAATTTTTTATTACTGCACCATTTAGTAAATCCATTGACACTCCTATTATCAAGAACATTAGTAATTTTTAAGACATCGCTGAAAATTTCACTGGAAGATAGGCTTTTAGGCTCATATAGATCATCATAATCCACGTCAAAGGGTAGATATTTTGTATTAAGAAACTCTACGAGCTGTGTTTGATTAACTGCATAAAAGACATTAGTATTTTAAACGCAAAATGTCATTTTCTAATACTTGCCTATTTTATACTGTATTTCATCTTCTAAGTATATGATTTCATTTGTTGTACTTTCATTTTTATATCTTTTGTTTTTGTACGGGTTTTGGTCAATGGATTTTGTGCAAAGTAAACTTGGCGTCGTGGGATCATCTTTGTAACAAACATCAAGACCAATATTTCAATTCCGTTTAAGAGATCTATAGCACGAGCCTTGCTGTATGGTTCGCAGTAGATCATACAAATCGCTTTCTCGCGCGTTATGGTGTTCATTAGTATTCCAAAAAACTTTTGTAAAGAATTATAAATTGTTCAGAAAAACAAAAAGGACGACGTCCTCTACTATGGATAATGCACCGATCCATACCTCAGATAGTGTCACTAGCTTAATCGAAATGAGAGGTTATAGAGCTATATATCTTCCCCCATATTCCCCTGAGCTCAATCCTGTTGAAAACTTCTGGTCCATTGTCAAGAATTCGGTTAAGCGAAGTGAATTTACAGAAACAGAAGACTTGAAAACCAGAATTGTCGAAGCCAGTGAAAGTGTCAGTAGAAAGGCCCTTTATAACACTGCCAATCATTCTCTTAATAATTTTGAAAAATGCTTTAATAAAGAATCACTCTAGTCAATATCTTGAAATTTTTTAAGAGCGAACTTTTCAAATGTAAAAACGAACTTTGGGCGATACCAAAGCGAATTTGGATAATTTACAAAAACGAACTTTGACCAATCAAAAAGCGAATTTTGGGCTGCGAAAAAAGTGAATTTCAGTCGACGACAAAAGCGAATTTAGTACTTTGGAAAACGAACTTTGGGAATGGAGCCGCTGTACAGCGCCGCCAACGCCAATTGACGGATTTTTTAAATAAAGGGCGGTTTTATAAAAATCAATGGGCGGGTATTGAAATTCCAAATGACGGAATTGAAAAATCTCAAAGGGCGGTTTTTAGGTTTCCAAAAGACGGATCTTGATTTTTCAATAGACGGAAATTATTCATTCCAATTGACTTATTAAAAGCCTTTTTATCCAAAGAGGTTCACTACGTAAGCATTTTTGAAAGTTATTAACAGAATTTTGCACTGTATTTTTAAGAACAATTGGCTCAATGTATCCACATGACTCAACTATTCTTGATTTCAAGTCCTCAGTGTCGTTAAACTGAGTACGTTGAACCTTTCCCTTTAACACAGACCAGAAATTTTCAATAGGGTTGAGCTCTGGAGAATATGGGGGGAGGTATATACACCGGTAGCCCCTACTAATGATCATCTTCTCAATCTCAGCAGAAGTGTGAATAGGCACATTATCCATGATAATGTAATAGCCTTTCATGGCAGGAAATTTGTCCATTTCAAGCATAGTCTTATAAATAAAACGCATATAATGGCCCGTTACAGTTCCCTTGGACATTTCCTTGGTCCCCTCTTTCTTTCTTTTTCTAGCGCCATCAACTTTAACTCTCTTGGGTGCTATTGGGACCCTAACCTCCAAGTTTACAACACCTGAAGCTGATACTGCACCTAATATGGTATGCGAAATTGCCCTTGTTGTTGGCGTTACTACTACTGCTGGAGTACCTTTAGCGGAGCGTGCAGTAGGACCCCGCATATTTATATTGAACCCTGCTTCATCGACAAACACACAATTTGCGAGGTAATCCATATCAGTCTGGATCCATTTCTCAACCCATAAACGTCGTTCTTCAATGCGTCCTGGGGTATTTCTTCCCTCCGGGTGACGAGTTACGCGCTTTACAGTCAAATTGCATTCATTAAGAATGAAAGATCCAACTGAAGACTTTTTAAGGTTGAGGCCTTCAAAAGCTTTAGTTAAACTTTCGACGGCGTCTTCTTTCCTTGCCTGAGGGTGTTCGTCGAAGAAGTTGATCAAATGATATTTGTGCTCAGCTTGTAGTTGCGAAGGCTTCCTGTTAAATTTGTTGGTTTCCTTCTCATATATATCCCAGTCAGGGTCCTCTCTTAATCTTTTGGCCCATTTTTGAGCTGTGCGTTCAACGATTCGAGCATGCCTTCCTGCTGCTGCGGCACTCATGAGTTTTAATCGAAGACAATAAAGAAACAAACTCTTCTGGTCGTTGGAATAAATATTGTACTTCGAGCTAGGTTCCTTTTTTATACACTTCTCAACTTCTTCCATCACTGTATCGAGTCGAGGCTCAGCAGGGTCGAGATTTAACATTACTCGCGTCCTCTGGTACTGAGTTAAGGTCATGAGTGTTTCAATGTTAAAAGGATCGCCTTCCTCTTCCCAGTCCATTGCTTCAGCTCCGTTTTCATCTAAAATCTCGCCTTGGCCATCTTCGTAAAACATTTTGAAGCTTATTTTGTATGTAAAAGAAAAACGTAGATTGGAAAGAGCAATTTCCGCCTTTATTTAAAAAATCCGTCAATTGGCGTTGGCGGCGCTGTAAATGTAATAACGTTATGTCACTTGATCTGGTATCAGCTCAATGTTGGAATTTGATTGGCTAAATTAAGCGAAAAGCAAGGGTTGATACCTGGTAACGCGCGTTTTTCACTTCATCTGGTATCAGCTCAATGTTGGAATCTGATTGGCTAAATTAAGCGAAAAGCAAGGGTTGATACCTGATAACGCGCGTTTTTCACTTCATTCGGTATCAAGATATTTGGAACTAAAGTACAAAATGACGGACCTCCCCAGAGAACTTCTATCTTTAAAACTGCCACATAAATTACGACCAGGCACAGACTTGATATCGAAACAAATTTTATTGAATCCCACTGTGATTGACATTGTCGTTGAGACCACATTTGGATCTGAAGGAAAATGCAACTATTCACCTTGGCCGACAGAATGGCCAAATCGTACCATTTCGGACATTTTGTATCTACCCATCTCTCAACAAAACGGTAGCTTTCCCCCTATTTTAGTGGAAATTCAGCATACAGTTGACAACGATTTTATTTTGAGACTCATGTCTCATGCCATATCTCTCTATCGCCAATACAATAAAATACCGATTGTGTTAACATTTGTTATCTCTTCGATGAAATATGAAGTCTCAAAGAAAACGGTACAAAACAAAGACCACCCTTTTCTTCGTCAATACTCTTGCCAACCTTGGGCCAAGATGTGTTACTTTGTGACCGGCAGCTCGATAGAAACAAGCTTGGCATCACCCCTTTCTCCTTTTGTTGCTTTGTCAACATTTTTTATCAGTCAACACCCTTCACTTTTAGTGAACCCTTTCCGCAATGACCCCACAATTCAATTATTGTATTCAATTGCTGCACGGGTGTTCCAAGAACAAATAGATGAAAGTACAAAGCCCACAGAAGATTTGTTGCTGGTGTGTGAAAATACGGAAAATGTTTTAACGAAGGCAATATCAGCATTATCAGAAGAAGTTCCAGATGTTGAAAAATGCAAGAAAATTTTAGACGATGGTAAACTACTTCCTGCTGCTTTAAAAAGAAAATATGAGTCCATCTCATTAGAAGCTCCCAATACCAACACCAATACCAGCACCAGCAGCAGCACCAACGCCGATACCATCACCAACGCCAACACCAGTACCAACACCAGTACCAACGCCAGTGCCAACGCCAGTGCCAACGCCAGTGCCAACACCAACAGCAATACCAGCAACAATACCAACACCAGTACCATTAGCAACTGGGATTATTTAGAGCACTACCTTTCCAAGCTAAATAATAATACACCCATTTCATGGGAGCGTGTGTATGAGGATGGTCGGGAGCTTGGTTTTTTTAAAAACTATACCAAATGGACTACAATGAAGTCTAGCTATTATAGATGGAAAAAAAATAAAAATTGAGGCTATTTGTGCTTTATATCAAATCATATAAAAGAAAGAAAGACCATTGATAACAAAAACTAACTGTGCTTTAACAAACAATTACGTGTTTCATTAATTAATTAATAAAAAAAAAATGGCGAGCGTTAATGGAGTATTTTGTTAAAACCACTACTCTCAATCTTCACTTGAATCATCGCCAAACGCTTGGAAAGAATAGTTTGCCGTACAAATAAATCCTCATCAGACAGGCTTTGTTCTTGGTCGGTTTCTTGGTGAAAATGGTTTGGTTCTTTCAATGATTTAAGATCAAGCGCGAGCGCACAGTATTGATGGTCAGCCTAGGAATTCTCTGGGACCAGGAAACAGCGTATGTTTTCAGATAGAATTGTATTGCTTCAATTTGCTTTGAACAAATCTCTTTATCGATACATCTGTCCCAATAAGTTTCAGCGTGTTGAACCTACCTCTTACAATTTTCGCGGGTAATTGTAGTGGCAGCCTACGTAATACGTAGAGGAAGAATATCTGCTTTATCGGAAGGATTTCGACGTTTGTGTTGTTTAGTTTTGGGCCAATGCTCTTCAATTGAATTTAGAAATGAATAATATGGAGGCATAAATAGAGGCTCATATGCGTGTTTTTCTGTAGCAACAAGTACAGCCGCAGAGTGATGCATTCTACAACGATCTAAAATAGTAAATGTATAAATAGTTGCATTTTCCTTCAGATCCAAATGTGGTCTCAACGACAATGTCAATCACAGTGGGATTCAATAAAATTTGTTTCGATATCAAGTCTGTGCCTGGTCGTAATTTATGTGGCAGTTTTAAAGATAGAAGTTCTCTGGGGAGGTCCGTCATTTTGTACTTTAGTTCCAAATATCTTGATACCGAATGAAGTGAAAAACGCGCGTTATCAGGTATCAACCCTTGCTTTTCGCTTAATTTAGCCAATCAAATTCCAACATTGAGCTGATACCAGATCAAGTGACATAACGTTATTACATTTACAGCGCCGCCAACGCCAATTGACGGATTTTTTAAATAAAGGCGGAAATTGCTCTTTCCAATCTACGTTTTTCTTTTACATACAAAATAAGCTTCAAAATGTTTTACGAAGATGGCCAAGGCGAGATTTTAGATGAAAACGGAGCTGAAGCAATGGACTGGGAAGAGGAAGGCGATCCTTTTAACATTGAAACACTCATGACCTTAACTCAGTACCAGAGGACGCGAGTAATGTTAAATCTCGACCCTGCTGAGCCTCGACTCGATACAGTGATGGAAGAAGTTGAGAAGTGTATAAAAAAGGAACCTAGCTCGAAGTACAATATTTATTCCAACGACCAGAAGAGTTTGTTTCTTTATTGTCTTCGATTAAAACTCATGAGTGCCGCAGCAGCAGGAAGGCATGCTCGAATCGTTGAACGCACAGCTCAAAAATGGGCCAAAAGATTAAGAGAGGACCCTGACTGGGATATATATGAGAAGGAAACCAACAAATTTAACAGGAAGCCTTCGCAACTACAAGCTGAGCACAAATATCATTTGATCAACTTCTTCGACGAACACCCTCAGGCAAGGAAAGAAGACGCCGTCGAAAGTTTAACTAAAGCTTTTGAAGGCCTCAACCTTAAAAAGTCTTCAGTTGGATCTTTCATTCTTAATGAATGCAATTTGACTGTAAAGCGCGTAACTCGTCACCCGGAGGGAAGAAATACCCCAGGACGCATTGAAGAACGACGTTTATGGGTTGAGAAATGGATCCAGACTGATATGGATTACCTCGCAAATTGTGTGTTTGTCGATGAAGCAGGGTTCAATATAAATATGCGGGGTCCTACTGCACGCTCCGCTAAAGGTACTCCAGCAGTAGTAGTAACGCCAACAACAAGGGCAATTTCGCATACCATATTAGGTGCAGTATCAGCTTCAGGTGTTGTAAACTTGGAGGTTAGGGTCCCAATAGCACCCAAGAGAGTTAAAGTTGATGGCGCTAGAAAAAGAAAGAAAGAGGGGACCAAGGAAATGTCCAAGGGAACTGTAACGGGCCATTATATGCGTTTTATTTATAAGACTATGCTTGAAATGGACAAATTTCCTGCCATGAAAGGCTATTACATTATCATGGATAATGTGCCTATTCACACTTCTGCTGAGATTGAGAAGATGATCATTAGTAGGGGCTACCGGTGTATATACCTCCCCCCATATTCTCCAGAGCTCAACCCTATTGAAAATTTCTGGTCTGTGTTAAAGGGAAAGGTTCAACGTACTCAGTTTAACGACACTGAGGACTTGAAATCAAGAATAGTTGAGTCATGTGGATACATTGAGCCAATTGTTCTTAAAAATACAGTGCAAAATTCTGTTAATAACTTTCAAAAATGCTTACGTAGTGAACCTCTTTGGATAAAAAGGCTTTTAATAAGTCAATTGGAATGAATAATTTCCGTCTATTGAAAAATCAAGATCCGTCTTTTGGAAACCTAAAAACCGCCCTTTGAGATTTTTCAATTCCGTCATTTGGAATTTCAATACCCGCCCATTGATTTTTATAAAACCGCCCTTTATTTAAAAAATCCGTCAATTGGCGTTGGCGGCGCTGTATAGTTTTTTATGCCCAAAAAAGGAAATCGTTACCAGGACTGCGGTTTGTTTTACAGTGTACACCCTTTGCTTTATCAAAAGGAAAAGTTAGTTAAAAAGCAAGTTAGAAAATAAATATGAAAACTTACAATTGATTATAGAAAAACAGCAAAAGGGACATACAAAACGAAGAGGTAGACAAAATGAAGAGACGGAATGAAGAGAAGAGACGGAATGAAGAGAAGAGACGGAATGAAGAGAAGAGATATACTTTCAATCGATGGTTATTTTGGCAGGCATAGTTAACAATCTTGATCAACAATAATAACTCTAGACTCAGTAGCCAACTTAAGCTTGCCAGAGATGATTTTGCTATGAATCTTGCATCTACTTTAAGTCCAATGGTATTGGCAGCATTTCCATTATTTGATAGCTTGATGTCTGTTGTCTGTTGAGATGTTGATTCGCCCCCATTTTACGCTAACGTTTCTGTTAGCAAAATAATGACTCGAAAATTTCGGATCCAGACCTTAGCCAAGTCGCCCATTTCAGTTGAAGTAGTCAAGTAAATATATCAGCTCTTTCAATATAACAGTTGATTATATGAGCAAGTATCTTATGAAGGCAGTTTACGGTTGATTTCAGAATCATCTTCAAACATTTGGCGTATGCTTTATTATTACTGCCTTTTTAGAAATTTTCTTTTGTATATATTGAAAGCTCTTTAAATCATCAGGCTTGTCTATCTTCAACCAAATACTTGATGGCTTTCTTAAATTTGTTTTGAATAATTTGCTGTGAATAAAGTCAAATAGTCATCATTACAAGAAGTGCAATCGATAATACCGTTTGGGCAAAATGCAACAAATGTTTTTTTTTTGCTGCTTGTTCGAAGAGAGATATTGATTGAAGCATGCGGCACCATATGAATTGATAATGCCTCCAACGCTTCCGTCAGCTTCTATAATGTTTTTTTTTTGGCAACAATATGATTTATTGGAATAACAGTATGTAGCAGGGACATCGGTAGAGGACCCCGGTGTTGGTCCTTGATCATTCAACAATTATCTCGCTTGCTGCTTCTCAAAGTTTAAGCTGACACAGTGCGTGCCTGTCCTCTTTGTTTGTCCAACGCAGCTACTCTTTTTTTCACCTCTTCCGACCCTGTGCCATTTTTTCACAACTTACTTTCGACGTCAAGAAAAAATCTTACTGGAATTGAGATGTTTTATATAATTCAGAAACAGTGTCATTGTTCGAATCAGTATTTCATGCGCTCACTTTAACTGCTTTTATCCGCATAAAAAACCAATTTGCGTAAATCAAATTGGAACAACAAGGAATAAACCCCCCAAAAAAAAGTGTTTGTGCTGCATTACCCGAAAACTTTAAAATATACCCTATTCACTTTCCTTCTACGTATATAAAAAGCGACACAAGTAAAAAGAAAAACTTCAGTGAGCGGACACACCTTTTCAGTAACCAATCAAAGTATTATTTATGCAGACATTAGTTTCCACACAGAAAAAAACTGAGATCGAAATATACAAAATGCAAAAAATGAAAATCTATTTGAGTCACACCAAAAGTCACTTCTTTTAATAAAAATGACAGATGTCAACAGTAAATCAGAGATGAATCTTCAGCAGAATATTAGTGCGGGAATAAATAAATAAAACGTGTAAAGATCGATGCGATATTACATTTCGCTTTCAAAGATGAGAACATGTTTTTGCTTTTGCAAAAGAAAAAATAGGAAACTTTTACTCCCATCTGTAAGTTAATTAGTTTTATACGCGAACAGTCAGAGATTTACGCACAAAATCTCTTTTTTAAAAACTAAACAATACAATCTTTATAAAAGATACTGCAAAAGCATAATTAAGAAAAGGAAAAGTTGAATAGATTTCTGTTACAGATCGTGTGACCACAAAAATTTTCTTTTTTTAATGCGGGGTTTCTGGATCCATCTCGTTTTTTTTTTCATATAATTTGCGGGGGATACCATGGTTTTTTTTTCTTTCTTTTTCTTTTTCTTTAAACAAAAACTAGCTTAAAATGACTACTTCCATTACACTTCCCTCTGCATGTGATTTCCATCTTCATCTTCGTCAAGGAGATATGATGCGTATGGTTACACCTAAAGTTGAAGAAGGTGGTGTTTCTCTTGCTTATATCATGGTAAGAAGAAAACTTTTTTTTCTAAAAAAAAAAGACGTGTTGTCCTGACAAAAATGTTTTATTAGCCCAACTTACAACCTCCTATTAAAAACACCGAGCAAGCGCTTGCATATAAATCCGAATTAGAGGCACTTGCACCCAACGTCACCTTCTACATGACCTTATACTTGTCACCTGAATTAACTGTTGAGGAAGTACGTAAAGCTAGCAAAGCTGGCATCGCCGGTGTCAAATCGTACCCTCGCGGCGTCACAACCAACTCCGACAACGGTATTGAAAACTACGAGATTTACTATCCTATTTTCGAGGCTATGGAGAAGGAAGGGTTAGTGTTAAACTTGCACGGTGAGATTCCCAGCGATGCACAAAAGGATATCTGTGTTATGAACGCCGAAGAAAGATTTTTACCTGAACTTAAAAAGATCGCTACTGCCTTCCCCAACTTGAAGATCGTATTGGAGCATGCTACCTCCAAGGCTGCTATCGATATGGTAAAGAGTTTAGGCGATAACGTGGGTTGTAGTATCACTGTACATCATCTTCAATTGATTGTGGATGATTGGGCTGGTCAAGCTCATCATTTCTGTAAGCCTGTGGCCAAGTTTCCTCATGATCGTGATGCTATTAGAGACGCAGTTAAATCTGGACATCCTCGTTTTTTCCTTGGTACTGATTCTGCTCCTCATCCTATTGCTACAAAGGAAGGTCCCAGATCAAACGCTGGTGTCTTCACTACACCTCTTGTACTTCCTTACCTCTGTAAGATCTTTGAAGAAATTGAGTGCCTTGATAAGCTTGAAAACTTTGCCTGTCATTTCGGTAGAAACTTTTACGGTCTTTCTCAAAAGGCCGGATTTGTTGATAACAAGGTTACTTTAGTCAAGGAAGCAAATGTTGCTGTTCCTCAACACTATGAAATCTCTACTACCAATGCAGATTTAGGTGTTGTTGTTCCTTTTTATGCCAATAAGGATATCGGATGGAAGATTGTTTCCAACTTTGTTTAAAAAAGTTGTATATATAAATAAATTTTTTTATTATTATTATTATTAAAGCTTCAAGGTTCTCTTCTTTTTTAAGTGAACACCTAATGAATCAGTATCTACTTCATCTTCATGGTTTTGCATACCATCACTTTCTTTCAAATGACTGTAATGATGCATAAAAGTCTTCATATCTTGTTCAAAACTACCTTGATCGATACTTGTACGTATCGATTGCATAAATTTATCTAGTTGATAGACGTTATGGCTCATTAATAAAATAGGGCCCAACATTTCATGCGCGTTCAACAAATGATGAATATAGGCTTTAGTATGAGGTCTAGTACAAGCATCACATCCACATGTCTTATCAAGAGGCTCAAACGCATGAGCTAACTCTGTGCTCCATAAATTCAATGTCTTTGGTTGATCTTGCGTATCGATTTCCGATTTTAATTCTGTACCGAATTTAAAGGTGATGGCTCTTCCCTTTTCTGTTACCTTGTATGCATAACTACCATCGAATAAATCAATACCGTTACTGATACCTTCCAAAATACCTTCTGGAGAGGATAATCCGTAAGCAAGTCTAGGTTTATCACTTGGCAAGTTATCCGTGGATGCTTTCACTTGTGTAGCAACGGTCTCTTTATCAAATCCAAGTACGTTGATAATAAATCCTTGTACGTCACGTTCAGCTGTGGCAATAGCAGATCGAATACGCTCTTCTTTATCGGTATGACCCATGACAGGAGCAAATACAGGAATATCTAATTCTTTGGATTTCACTAAATTTTCGTCTAACCAACGTAATGATCTGTCGACGGATTTCTTGATACGCTTTGTCTTTGCTTCCATGTCAGTGACACTATCTGTCATAGTGGCAATAAGATCAGGTCGATAGATGTTCATGGCTTCGGCCCAAAGGTCAGGTGTAACTTGACGTACACCACCGTGAGTTTGTACAGAAAGGTATTTATCCGTGTTGAATGAAACGGGCGATAATTTAAGAGGATCACGTATATCACAGAATAAAAGGTTGCTCTAATAGATTGTTTAGTTCATATATATTCTCCCAGTATATTATATTTCCTTACTTCAAGATTCAAATATTTATGAAGTCCATGAGGATACTTGAAAGAAGAAGGGTCTTTTTGTTCTAAACTAAAAAAAAAAGGGGAGGAGGAGGCTTAAGTTCCCTTTTTTTTTTTTTGGCTAAACGAAAAAAAGTGGTTTGCTTACAAGTGTTCTAAAGAGACTTGTACAAGTTCAATAGGTAATAACTTCAAGTTGTCAGCCAAGAGATGAGGAACAGCACCACGAAGTGTGTAAGTCATACATGCAGGTGTTTGAATAACATGGTTCTTTTTGGTGAATGAAAGTGTTCCTCTACGAAAGATGTTGGAAGCTGAATTTTCGGCTAGTTGTAACTTGAAGTTGAGTGCCATCTTATATAAATGAAAGAAGAAGAAAAAAAAAAAAAAAACGTCAAAAAAAAACAAGTGGCTTTTTGTTTAGAACGGATGTTTAAAAGAGAAGAAGAAGAGGGGAGGGGGGGAATTTATTTACAAAGAAAAAAAAGTTTTTTATAATTGATTTGTTGTCAAAGACTTTTTTGAACGACGTTTACGTAAAGTACCATTAGCAACTTTTTCTTGTCGAGTGACACGACGAGATCTCATATCAGCGTGTCGATTACGATACGAATCGACCGCACGTTGAATTAAACCTCTTCTACCGAATAATTGTTCTTTATTTAGCCAACATAATTTCCAACCTAACTGGTTACACGTAGTTTCATAATTCCATCGATTTCCATCGTACTCTGATCTATCCACATTGGCTCTTGGGTAAATCTAAATATCTCCCTTAGTATCAGTAATCTTTTTTTTATATATAAAAAAAAGGAGTTTTTTAACTTACAGCATTCTGTGTACGAAAATCCATTGAGATATCGTCTAAATTGACGTGGTCTACATCTGTGCGTACAGTATACTCTTTCACCAGTCTATCGTGAGAGTATAAAAAAGTAATATACTCAATCCCATCAATAATCTTGGATACGGGTTCATGAGCAGTCAAGGAAACAACCGAGGCCACAGACGGGTGAGACGAAGCACGTCTTCCATACCGAGAAGTTTCAACCGACGAACTTCTTCTATTGGCCGTATTTAAGGTATGATTTAAATAAGTCTTTTTACTCGTAGTGTTAGGTAAACTATTACGAGACGTAAAATAATTTGTCATGGGTGGAGTTACTAGACCACTGGTGGGTGTAGAAATAGCTGTGTTGGCCATAGAAGGTGGTGCAGAGTTGACGTTATCTGCATAAAAAACTGTGTTATCGTGGTACCCAAAATCATGCATGGGAAGCATCGTATTGGTTGTTGCATAATTGTTAAATTGATGTACAGTAGGAGGTGATTGAGGCATCATGTTGTTTACCGTATAATTGTTTTTCGGTATAGAATCCAAGAAAGACGGGTCTTGTTGTTGTTGTTGTTGTTGGTGGTGGTGGTGGTGGTGGTGGTGTTGAAGTGCTAGATCCCAATCGGTCGAATGTAAATTGGTTGGAAACGAATTGGGATCCCAAGAATGAAGCATTAGAGTTGAATCAAGTGGATGAACAATAGAGTGGTTTGAAGTTTCACCTATAGGCGCAGACCATATATCCTGATCTACAAGAGATGATACTACATCAATATCGCTCGGTGTAATAAAGTTATCGCTAGTGTGCGATGGCTGCCTACTTTGTGCGACATTAGTATCATCAATGACAGGTTCTTGTGATGATGGCCCCGACATGTGTGTGTGCGTTTTTTTTTAAAATATTTGTTTGCGCACAAAGAAGAAGAATAAAAAAGAAAATATTTTTTGCTGTTGTTACAAAGTGTGCGCGTGTGTATGTGTGTAAAGCACCGCGTTTAAATGATCAAAAATAATCTTGTTGAAACCGGAAATGAACCGTCGTTTATCCAATTGAGATAGACTATTATCAAACTGAATGTCGTCGTCGAATTTAATTTTTTTTATGGCGCAGCGATAATAAAGCAGGTTTCTGTCGGGTAATTGATTTGATTTCTTTACATCATACACACGTGCAGAAAATAATGTACTTGATCGACTATGAAAAAGCTTTCAAACGCCACCAATCAAGACTAAGCTGTAAAAAGAAGATGTAACGCACATAATGTAGGTGCAATGTAGAATATTTTAAAAATACATAATTCCAAAAATAGAGTTTAAATATAACAAAAACTTTTTTTTTTTGTGTGTTGCAAATATGAAATGAATAGGCGGAGTCATTTTTTCTTTCTTGGCAAAAAAAAAAAAGGGTAATCAATAAATTGAAATAGGTATAAATTGACCCTGATTTATTTATCTTATGTTTTTATAATTTCATTTACTTTTTTTTCAACGAAAAAAAAAACCATGTATACTAGCTCGTTTGTTATTTCAGTTGCAATTGCACAAGTTGCATTAGTATCTGCTGACGCTACCAATTTCTGGCAATCATTTACGTCTCAAATCAACCCCAAGAACATTACTATTCCTTCTATTCCTCAAACCACAAGCAATGACCCCGTTACTGAATGTACTTACTATAACCCTGATCCTACACTTATCACCATCAACAATACCGAATGGCCTAGTATTTGGGAAGTGGCCACTACCAATAATGTCAACACCAGTTCCGAGTTCACTACTCTTTACAATTCCATTGACTGGACCAAAGCTCCCAACATCCCCGTGCGTACATTCACTGCAGCCGGTGGTTTAGATTTCACGGGTTACTCTTCTGCTTCCGACCCTGACTGTTGGTGGTCCGCGTCCGTCTGTACTAAACCCAAATTAGCTGATATCAATGCAGATATCGCCAATTGTCCTGAACCTGAAACATGGGGACTCACTTACGACGATGGTCCAAACTGCTCTCAAAACGCCTTTTACAACTATCTGGAAGAACAAAAGTTAAAGGCTACCATGTTCTATATCGGCTCCAATGTATTGGATTGGCCTTACGGTGCTATGCGTGGTGTTCTGGATGGACATCATGTTGCTGGTCATACTTGGTCTCATCAATACACTACTACTTTAACCAGTCAACAAGTGCTCGCTGAACTTTACTACACTGCAAAAGCAATTAAACTCGCTACTGGTTTAACCCCTCGTTACTGGCGTCCTCCCTATGGTGATATCGATGATCGTGTTCGTTGGATTGCTTCTCAGTTAGGTCTTACAGCTATTATGTGGAACTTGGATACAGATGATTGGGAAGCTGGATTTACTACCACTGTAGAAGCTGTGCAAAAAAATTACGATGCATTTGAAACTATGGGTACTAACGGTACTTTTGCTACCTCTGGTAACATTGTATTAACTCATGAAATTAATAACACTACCATGTCGTTGGCTGTCACCAATTTACCCAAAATCATGTCTGCTTATAAGCAGGTTTTGGATGTTGCTACGTGTTATAATATCTCTCAACCTTACTTTGAAGACTTTGAATGGACAAATACTTTAAATGGTTCTATTACTCCTGCTGCTGCTTCTGGTAGTAGTAGTTCTTCTGCTGCTCAAGGAACAGTTACTTCTGCTAGCATTAACCAATCTTCTACTTCCGGGGCTTATCAAATTGGTCCCAATTCTCTTTTGGTAATTACAATTCTTTTAGCTGTACTCATCTAAACAAAACAAAAAAAAGTATTTATATTTTAGCTAAAATAAAGCGTCATGTTACACTATATATATACTTTGTGTATTACCTTCCTATATTGAATTATTTTACCTATATTTAGAATATTAATCATGCTATCGGGGTATTTTTTTGCCCGGAGAACCTCTCTCCTTTTTTTTTTAAAAAAAAGGGGGAATGATGTTTACTTGTGTCATAAATATTTACATGACATAATAAAACAATAGTATTTCTTTTTTTAAATTGAATCCCACATTGTTTTACTTTTTAAAATAGAAACATGACCGCTTTATTTTAAGTTACAGCGCACGCTTTATTCATCATAAAGGGCTTGAGCAGATTATAAAACAATGTCATATGTTTATATCTTTTTATTTTTCAAAAATAGAGATGAAATTGTATTCTGGATACTTGTATAATGCAAACTTTTCTCAATAATGGAATGTTATTAAAATGACGCCAGTGCAATATATATATATGACGCTTAAACCAATAATGATAGGGAGATACCAATAATCTTGGGGATAAATTCGAGTACTCTCGTTTTTACAAACAATTTTTTTAATTGGTAATGTACCAAAGAGATTTACGGGATCAAATGAGGAGGGAAGTGTAAATTTTTATTGACATTAAAACCCGCGGTTCGGATTTTGTAATCATATTGACTTAAAATCAGTTATTTAAAAGCTTTCTAGTTATTCGCGCGGTATTACGGGAAAGTTTTTCTATTAAGCACATGTATGCTATATTAGAGCATGTAAACTCGTTCTCTACAAGTTAGCTTTTAAAATACGTTAATAGCTGTTACAGTGGTTCCAGTCTGAATTGGTCACTTTTTTGACAATCAAATAACTTCATAACTTCGTTATCATTCAATAACTGGTCTCTTTCAAAGGTCTTGAAGTCATTTTCATAAAAAAAAAGATCAATGATTATTTTTTTTATACTCTTGTGGTTCCTAAATTGTTGGATTTGTTAGCCATTGTTATTTTACTTTTGTTTTATTTTTTGTTACCTGACAAACTCCTTTAAATCAGAAATGTTGGTTGGGAGTCCGGCAAGGTCAAAAGAAACAATACAGATATTATCGTTATTTGCAATATAGTTCAGCATGACTATTGAAATAAATAAGTTGGTTTAAAACGAAATTACACAATAGCTAGTATTAGCTTACCTTGTGTATCACCATGAAGGCTTTTTAACTGGCTAAATACTTCACACTGATCTGACAAGTCCCTTTCAGAAAAAGGAGAACTTGCATTACTGCATGGGGACATAAACACCTTATCAACAAGCGAGCGCTGGTAGTGGCTGTCGACCATGCGCTGCAACAAATTTACGATGTTGTCTTGTTTGTCCAAGTCTGACTTACGACAATAACCAACTATGTTCAGACCATTTTCTTTTAAATTACTGATTTGTGCTTTGTGCTGCGGTAAAATGTTTTGAATATTGCTTGCAACATTATCTAAGATAAATTTTAGTACAAATCTCTTACTTATATACCACTTCATCATTACCATGGACTTTGTATCAAGCGCGCTCAATAAATATGATCTTAATTTTTGCTTCTCTCCTTTTAGAACTTTTCGTTTAGGTTCGACTGACAATAAGTCAACCTTATTTTTGTACTGAATTAATATAAAGATGGCAGTATCACCCCGCGATGACTTTTTATACTGAACCGAACGAGGTAAAGCACTAATGATGGGACCCGAAAGATGGTGAACTATGCCTGAATAGGGTGAAGCCGGAGGAAACTCCAGTGGAGGCTCGTAGCGATTCTGACGTGCAAATCGATTGTCAAATTTGGGTATAGGGGCGAAAGACTAATCGAACCATCTAGTAGCTGGTTCCTGCCGAAGTTTCCCTCAGGATAGCACCAGATGGTAAAATAATGCAAACTTTTTTCATCAAATCTGTTAATGTATTTCCAGATTGCACCAAATACTTCCTTTATTGAAACTGATTTTAAGCTGTATAAAGAGCCAGAATAATACTCATCCGAGGGCCGGTAAACGCTATTAATAAAATCAACTATTTGAGCATCGCTCATTTTTTTTAATTAATTGGTAAATGTTGTAAATTTGGGTTTTTGGTATTTATAGCTAATTACCAAAGGTTATATTTTCACTTGCTTCTACTTCTTCTTTGTTTGTCACGTATAGTCGGTACTCGTCTGGCAATCCGTATATACGATTGGTGCATTGTAGAAACGGGCGACGGGGATCGGTTGTATAGCAAATGTCTACTTCCTCCATTTCCTCTATTCTTTTCAAGTATTTTTCGACATTTGGCTCGGTATATTCCTGACCATAAAAAATGTAAGCAGCTTCTTTTTTTGAAACAAATATCATTTTTAAGGAAAGAGAGAGGGTTGTGGAGAAATACTTTTAGATTTGACACGGAAAAATTAATAAAACAGGAGGAATAAGATTTAAGATGTGATAACGTTTATTTCTTATTCTTTGGTGTAAAATCAATCCCGGTAAAAAGGATTGCAAACTCTCATTTATCATTTACACTAATTTTAATAGTGGTCATACTATTGTGATTGATTGTTACACTTAGATTGGATTTAATGACTTTTATAGACTGAAGATCTTGCTTTACTAGATCTAGTGTTATTTTACTTATGTTATGTTTTATAATCGATGATATATTAATTATATTGATTATATTTATTTTATGTGGTGATTTCACCACAAGGGTTTCCATTTTTTTTTTTTGGACAGGTCCATTTTGGAGTGGTCCGTTTTTCTAGAAAATTGTTTTCGGAAGGGATAAAAAGGGATAGTTAGCTTTCAATATCTATTCATCACATACAAATTATTTATATTAATACACAATATAAATATATCCATAGATTAATTATAATTATGCAGAATCACGATATATGTTACCCTTACATATTCACTTCGTATTTTTTTAAAAGGAAATACTAGAACCAAAGTTAAAGCAGTGTCAAATACTAGGAGCCGTGTTTGTCGCACAAAGACCTACACATTACGTGAATTAGGTTCATTTTTCCTTTTAAGTATATTTTAACCGGAAAAAAACGAGTTTGTAGCACTTAATTTGGAGGAAGTGTTTGGATCTATTCAATGCCTTGAGTCTCTTAAGGTAAGAATTAACCAGAGTACATAAGAAATCCAAAAGAAAAAAAAACAACTTTTGTGGTTGTTTTACTGCGTTCTTTTTGCCTAGTTTTCCCATAATTAAATTGAAATACTTAAATAAGCACTGTGGTGTACTTTTACTTGGAGACTTGGGAAACTCGTCGTTCTTTCAAGTCGTTCCTCTATTATTAGATCTTGATATATAGTAGGTCCAGGCATTTATATTAATTTAAGCAAACTCAAAATCTGCATTGTCAACACTATATCGCGAAACTAGTATTTAGAAAAACATATCACTCTATGAATATGAGTAGACAAAAACCTCTGTATAATACTAACGTTATGCATAAACTACATTCATAAAAAATGCCACCTCTTTTTCGAAGCGGTCTTTTATATTTCTTAATTGCCTGACAGTCACTGTTTTTTATTATTCTTCCTTTTTCTGTATCCATAATAAAAAAATATATGAAGGTTAGTTCCAAGTCAAGAAGAAGAAACTTATGAATAACAAAAATAACTGCGTAGTTTGGAAAAAGAATACAAAGTCAAAAGTTTCCGGAATGGAGCTCACACTATTTAGATTACAAAGGGCTCAAGAAGTTTATAAGCGCACTTTCTGGCTCTGAAGAAACTAAAAAGGCTTCCTTCTTTTTCAAGCTTGAGAGAGAACTTGAAAAAGTAAAACACTTTATATACATGTTTACAAAAAAGAAAAAAAAAACGATTAAGTTTTTTTAAATATAGATCAATACTTTTTACCTTCAAAAAGAAAACGACGCTCAAGTTCGGTTAAAAACTTTACAAGATAAAAAAAAGTTACTTCAACTGGATCCTAATCGCTTAAAGCACTCATCGGCTCAACTGGACGCCTTGAACGAAGCCTTTACACAATACGAACGAGATCTAAATAAACTTCAGGTAAAAAAAAAAAAAAACTTTGTGGTAGTCGGGTAAATACTAAAATCTATAAAAATCCAGAAATATGTTCAGTTAAATAATGAAGGGTTCCAGAAAATATTAAAAAAATGGGATAAACGATCTAAATCACAAACCAAGGAACTTTACTTATCGCGACAAGTAGACATCCAACCATGTTTTAAACCTCAAGTGCTTTCTGAACTAGGCGCTGCTTCTTCTACCAGTCGAATCGAATTATTAGACATGATCAAAACCGCCAACAAAACACCTTGCGTGATCAATTCGCCTAAACACAGCCAGCAGACAGACGATGCCGAGTTAAGTCTCTTAAAGGCTGTTGCTTCCAACATGACCCAACTTGTAAAACACGAATTAAGCCGTGTATCCGCTACCGTTGATGAAAATCGTATTTCAAGAGCCTTTTTTCAAGCTTGTTCAACCGCTTGTATTGAAATTGTACAACTATTGATTGATACCGGCATGGTTCACTTTGATTACATTGATGATATCAATGAAAGATCCTGTTTACATATAGCGGCTATGAACGGAAGATTCGATATATTAAAACTAGTAGTAGCCTCGCAGCACGTGAATCGAAGAGACATTTACGGAAGAACACCGTTACACTATGCTACTATGAAGGGATACGATGATTGTATCTCTTTTCTATTAGATCACAAAGCGGATATTGAAGCTAGAGATTTAGACGGCTTCAGTCCTTTACTTTGTGCCATTTCAAATGGATACACCAAGTCTGTCGAAATTTTGTTGAATGCCGGCGCTAACATTGAGCCCAAGGATGAAACAGACCCTATTCCTCTTTCTGTCGCTTGTTATTACGGACACACGGATATGGCGTTAATGCTGTATCGACGAGGCGCCAAGAATTTAGCAAACACAGAATTGTTATATCCTCTTCATCTTGTGGCTCAACAAGGTCATGCTGAACTATGCCGTATCTTGGCCAAAGACCCCGAGTACTTGGATAAACCAGACGTTTACTACAACTGGACACCTTTATTTTGGGCTGCCAACTATGGCCATACTGAATGCGTCCGTATCCTTATCGAAGAAGGATGTCAGTTAAATTTAAAAGACGAAAACGGAAAGACAGCGCTCCACTATGCGGCTTGGGAAGGGCATACAACATGCACACAATTAATGATCGATGCTGGATGTCGAGTTGATATGGATGTTGCTGCACAACCCACAGACCAAGAAAATAATGACGACATGTTGATAGATGAGAATGAATTAGACCATATACCTTCATTAGAATTACCACCGCCAATTATTCCTTTTCGTATCTATGGACATAATTACCTCGACAGAAAATATCAAATCCATGTTATTCTTAAACAAACACCTATTCGACTTTACGATAACACACCCATCTCTTCATTGAAACTTGTTATTTCTGTGAAACCAGATACAGGTGTCATTCCTCACGGCATTATTTTGCCAATGTCTCGTCAACGAGAGATATTTCATTTCCAACTTGACTCTTTAGACGGGTTTTTGTTAGAGTTTGATGTTTTACCTACGTTCGGTACTCATATCTTAGGTCGCGCTGTGATACCTATCTCGCTTCTTAAAAAAGCTACAGAAGGACATCGCATTATACCACTTATGGACAACCATCTTACCACGGTTGGAGAATTAGATTTTGATTACTTTTTGGTGCGTCCATTTTTAGGAGTTCAGCTGAAGATTGGAGGTCGTATCGAAACCTATTGGAAGTCAAAAGTAACTGGTTCCACTCTGTTAACTGGTGTAGCAGAAAATCACTTACCAGCTACAGTTGTTTCTTCTTTTATCACAGCGTCTTCCTTAAACGGTGATTATTCTCATATCGTAGTGCAGTTAACAAGAGATAGAGTACCTGTTGTTTTTGCAAACTGGATGGTGCCTTTCAACGGGTTAGACTTGGCTGTTTCTGACTTGAGTTTTAACCAGCTTTGTCAATTGGCAAAGAAAATAGCTGCTCAAACAGGGTCTTTTGATTTTACTGGAAACGTAGACTTGGTGAACCAGCTAAAGCAAGATGATCCTGTCCTCACATTATCTCAGATACTTCAAAGTTTACCAGCATCTATGGGTGTCTTGCTAGAGATAAAGTATCCAAACATTGACGAATTAGATGTACACCCTTTTCCAAATATCCTCGATAAAAATGAATACGTCGATACAATCTTACTATGCATATACGATCATGTTCGCTCTTTACCTTCCGATGTACCAAATACTCGTATTGTTTTTACATCGTTCAATCCTACAATTTGTACCATCGTTAATTGGAAACAACCAAACTGTAAGTCAAACTGTAATATTATATGTTGATTGAATTCTAATTTTTTATTATTATTAGACCCTGTATTTTTTAGCACTTGTTGTATGATCGATAAAGGCGAACCAAAATATAAATCAATCGGAAATGCAGAGATTAATGTATCAATGAGGCCCTATTCTAATGCTCTTCGAACTTCGTTAAAAGAAGCTGTTAAATTCTCCAAAAGAAATAATTTGTTGGGCATTATATCTGATGCAGCAACGCTGGTGCGCATTCCTTCTCTCATCTCCAATATCAAAGAAAGTGGACTTGTACTGGTGACATTTGGCGATGTAAATCAAAATCCCGAATGTATAGAAATGCAAAAGAAACAAGGTGTAGATGCTGTCATGATAAATGGACTCGTTCATTATAATTCAGAAATCTCAGAAGTAATAAATTAGCTTCTTTTTTTTTTTTACTTTATTTCGCTTTTAAAACATTTTGTGATAAAGCAAGTGTTTTGCTTTGTTTACTTTGGTTTTCTTTTTTAAATATCATTCATGAGTTTAATTGTGATCTTGCAGATATGTACTTATATGGTATAATTCAGCTTTTACAGAAAAAAAAACACATTTGCTAAAATGAGCTTGTGCAACTATTTTTATTTATTGAGAAAAAATGCTTAATTTATACATTTTTTTTACTTAAGCTACCGGAGCCTTCCTCAAGTCAAACTTGGCTCTTTTATTTTTCCAGGCTATATCAATATGAAAGCTATTTTCTGTATTAGTAGTAGACTCCAAACAACGATCGTAATCCGCCCAAGTAGTACCTTGCTTTCCTTCTTCCCAAGAGAAAGTATAATATTGAACACCTTTGATTGAAACATGAACTTCTCTCAATTGAACGTGATGAGCGAAATGGAGTCTTGCAATACCACACGTACGAAGAGAAAAGTCACCCGTAACCCTAAACTCCTCCAGCGTTGGACATGATTGCAGTAAAAACATTAAAACATGATTAACGCGATCCATTTCGACACTTGCATCACAGTTTATTTCGATATCCAAGCATTTAATATTACACTTGCTGATTACGTTTAACCCGATAGTGTCCTCTTTGCCAATTTTAATCGCATGCAGTGTCAGTGTTTCTAACGAGGGTAAGATTTTTAAAATTTCTACAATGTTGTTATAATGCACGATGAAATCAAGATGAAGATGTCCCAAGTTTAAAAATTCAAGAGAAAGTTTTGTCAAGACGACGGAAAGTGGAGAAGTGGTAGATTCGTTTATATCTAAATCCCAAGCGTACAACGTTAATACGCTCAATGTCTTTGCTTGTGTCGAATTACTGATATAGTCTACTTGTGTTTCCATTTCTTCATTTTTATCTGCAAACATATACATTTCTTTCACTTTACCTTGACTGCTGTCAATAGCTTCCATAATCTCTGGTGTAATTGGGTAAAGCTGCCCACTATAGTAGCTTAATGCCGAAGTATTGCGAATGATTTGAATGATAGGTTTTTTAAAATCGTTTATCACAGGTACACCATCATAGTTTGACAGCTCCAAAACCATATCTTGTAGTTTCGTATACTTGGAACTAATGTAAGTTAACCAATTTGTCAAAGTTTTTTTAGACCGTTGAAGCGTGTGTAATGTTGAAAATGAGTTGACGTAAAATGTAAAATCGATCTTTTCTACACCTGTAGCCGGATCTCCACACGTAATGTTTTTAAAGGGGAAAGTCCGAGCATTGCAATCGAACGACATGCAGACAAAGTTCAATTGTAGTTCCCGTAAATTTGGCAGGTTGATGTGAATGTTTTCCATATCGTTTAATCCCAGCACCGGTTTTTCAAAATGAAGATATTTCAGTGCCGGTACGTACTGCAAATGCTTTATTAATTCTTTTACTATGGGGATCACTCTTTGCATTGTTGCTACTCCGTAGTGTTGATCCAAGTGTAAGCGTTGAAATGAAACTGAGAGTTTGGTCAAGCTGGTGAGTATAGACGATTTAAGAATCAGAGTCACAAATGGCAGTCTTTCCAAGGTCACCCGAATAAACTGAATCTTCTTCCATTTTTGAAGTTCACGTTGATAGAATTGTGTGGATGGAAGGCTGGTAATAGCTCTACGTTTCAGCTGTCTCTCTTCCCATGATTTGTCTTCCTCCGACCATTCAAGCTCTTGCAGGTTTGGGAAGTATCGAGGCAAAAGCAGTATATAATACGCATCTAATCGACAATTATCCACAGCTAGCGTTTTTACCTGTTGTCCTAGATGCGGGTTGTTGTCAATAGTTTCGATTGCTCTGTTGAATCGATCTATACTGTTTATTTTGAGCTCGTTGTATAAACAGTGGTCTCGGATAATAGAGTACCATTTCTTACAAACCAACGTTTGACGTGCCCTTTCCGATTTAGTTAAAAGTAAAACAATAG
This sequence comes from Helicostylum pulchrum, assembly GCA_025677825.1. Taxonomy (NCBI): domain Eukaryota; kingdom Fungi; phylum Mucoromycota; class Mucoromycetes; order Mucorales; family Mucoraceae; genus Helicostylum; species Helicostylum pulchrum. The sequence continues at coordinate 679,175 of JAIXMO010000010.1, read as the reverse complement.
AAACGAATTGCTCCACAGGTAGCCTATCCATCAAAGATTACTTTTTTGTTATAAACACGTAAAAAAAAAGAAAAAAAAGGAGGGGAAGAAATAAAAATAAACCAGGTCTATTATTTATAAATATTTATATAAGTGAAAATTCATTGGCTGATTATTTTTCTTTTGTACTCCAAACATACTACTTCTCATCATACACACTACACACACACATCTAAAAGAAGGGGGGAAAAAGCGCGACTACAATATAAAAATATAATTCAGGGCATGAAAAAGAAAGTTATTTTTTGGAGAAAGTTATCTTCAAATTTATTAAAACATCTTGTATCCATTATTTTGTTATTTACATGACAGTATCGGAGGGAGGGGAAGGGAAAAAGGATGCAATAACAATTTTTTTTTCTTTTTTTTATGGTGGGGGTTCTATATTATTTCCTGTCTTTTTTTTCTTTTTTGTATGTATTTCTAAGTATATTTTCCATTAATAATTTACTCCATATCCATCTCAACATCTTCCTTCTGTTAAAAAAAAAATGAGTTAGTAAGTCAAATAAAAAAATAAAAAAATCTAATAACGTACCTCAACACGACGGTCACCAAAGACAACTTCAGTAGCGGGTAAAGGCTTAGCTTGTCTGATTTCCTTGGGTGCAGCTGTCTTCAAAACGTTGGCAGCGGTAGTGAATTCGGGTATGCAGTATTGAGAGTGAACATAAGGAAGTTGTAAGTTACGGGTGTTACGAACAGGACCTTCAGCAGTGACTAAAACGGTACCCTTGAATTGAGCAGCAATATCAGAAGGAAGCTTGGTACGCATAACGGGGTAAGCGGTAATAAGTTCGTGTGCCAATAAAGAGGTAAGACCAAGACGGGCCATGTTACCAGATAAAGAACGAGTAGCGAAAGGGAAAACTGTATGGTTAGCGTTAACTTCAGCATAAGCTTGACGAGCAGACTTCATCTTGAGTTGGTATGACTTGTTTACATCTCTTTGATAAACGAAAGGCTTATATTCAGTGTTCTTAACTTCACCGGAACCGGTGGACAAGACAATGTTTAATTGGTAAACTTGACCAGCTTCAACTTCGAAATCGAACTTATCCAAATCTTGAACAATTAATTCATCGAGGAAACGGTTCTCGATATCCTTTCCTGCACGTAAAACGAAACGCTTCATGGGAGAAGTGAATGTACCTTCAACGGGTTGACAACGGAAATAAGCAGCAATCTCAGTGATAAGACGAGTAATTTCAGAAGCCTAAAATTTAATATAAGTAAATCACTTTCAAATATCTCCTGTTTCCATCACAATTTATATTTTACCTTGACACCGGGACGGAGCATACGCATAGCAGCTTCATATGCAAAGTGAGTAGCAGCGACAACATCAGCGGCTCTACCAGTGATGGGTTCTTGAGTGTTGCTAGCAACAATGGTGGTGTGTGCAGCAGTAGCAATATAACCATCAATATGAACACCTAACTCACTATATCATTTATATCTGTCAGCGCATAGAACTTTTTCAAAGTAAAAATAGAAACTTACATCTTAACAACATCACCAGCCTTCAAAATTTGATCGTTTTCGGCAAGAGGGGAGAAATATTGAATATAGTTGTTGACAGAAACACAAGTAGGTACGGCAATACCTCTTTCGGTAGACTTGTACATGTTCTTGGTCTATTTTTTTTAAGGGCAAAAAATTAATTTTTTTTTTTCTAGATCTCGAAAATAGTCCAACTTACTTGAGCTTTGATAAGATCGTCACCGAATTGACAAAGATCGCAAACGGAAATACCGGCAGCAACCTTGCTAACAACAACAGGAAGGACACCTATTAAAAAAAAAGAGGTTTAATCGACTTGATCTACTGAAACATAGAAAAGAAAGGTAACTGATTGCTTACCGTTGACAATATCAGCAGCGAGTTGATACTTTTCCAAGGTGACAGGGTTGGTTAAAGAGTTATCAGCCTCGAACTTGGAGGCGGGGTAACTTAAAGACATCTCCATATTGGTGGCAGCCATTTTTTAAAAATAAGTATTTTTTAGTGTTAAAAAAAAGTTTATACGAAGAGTTTTCGATTTTTTTATTCATGTCTTTTTTTTTTTTTTTTTTTTTGGGTTCAGAAAAAAAAAGCCACCCGTAATTAAAAGACCGTTTTCCGTACCCAACAAAGGTTCAATGCAACTTAACGGATCTCTTTTTAGTATAGATACCTTTGTAGTTGTGTAGCTACTCTAGTTTCGTTTAAATTTTTTCATATAATTTTTTTTTTTGCTAAGTAATTACAATGGCGATTGGTTTAATACTAACGAACATAAAAGAAAAAGTTGCTTTATAAATTTACAAATTAAAATATATATTTATTTTACTTTCAATAAATAGAAGGTTATTTTACATGATAGTACATTTATCGTTGGTGCTTTCTCTTGGGTTATAGACAGACTTATGTCTTCTAACTTGCGGCACTTCTTCTTTTTCTACAGTGCGATTTTGTGGTACAGCCATATTCGGCATATAATAAAGACCATTACCACCTTGTGGCATATAGGGTTGTGGTACCATCGTAGGCTGCTGATAGTAAGGCGAATACATTTGCTGAGGCATGACGTACATAGGTTGTGTAGCCGCATTGGTAATATTATCAGCCTTATCTTTATCCGATGACTTTTTCTTTTCATTTTTGGTTTTTCTGGTGGGGGTCTTGAATGCCATAGGTCGCTTTGGTTTAGTTGCTTTAATAGATGGTATCTTTTTGGGAGGAACTGCTACTCTTTTTACAACCACTTTCTTATTTTTTTTAGGTGGCACTACCACGACAGGTTCTTCTTCTGATTCTTCTTCTGATTCTTCGGTGTCTTCTTCTACTTCTATTTGCTGATATTCTTGCTGGTATTCTTCTTGTTGAGAATGGCTACGCTGTCCTTTCCACCATCCCTTTGGCTTCTCTTCTCGAGGTTTCCAAAAGCTAGGCCTTTTTTCAATAATAGGCCCCGGGAAATACTCCTCGACCGCAACTGGCGCTGGTTCTCTTTCCTTATTTTTCATAACTCGTTCTTGTTTTTTTGCTATATTTTCTTTTTTTTTATTCTTGTATTGCTGATGTACTGATTTCGCCAACATAGCTGCTGTAACGGCAGCGGCTGCTGCTTCAAACTCTTTGTTTTTACTTGTCCGTGAAGATAAAGAACGTAATAAGCTCTTTTTTTTCTTTAGTTGAGGTTGGCTACTTGCATTTAACATGTGATGAGATACTGGTTCTTCAACTGGCTTTGGGTTTGGTAACGATGGTACTGGCACGCGAGCAATTTTCTTAGTTGGGGTAGACTCTTCTATTACGGCGATGGACGAGGCTGGGACAGGAGAATTAACGTCAGTAATGGCAGAGGTAGGAATAACAGAACTAGCAGCAGTAGTAGTAGGAATAGGTGTAGCGGTGGCAGAAGCGGCTGCGGCTGCAGAGAGAAATTTAGTGATAGGAGATGATATTAACGGTGCTTGATGAACTGGAGCTTGATGAACTGGAGACATGAACTGCCTTTCCAATAGCATCCGCTGTTGTTGTTGCTGTTGCAGTTGTTGAAGTAAAAGCCAATCATTATTATTACCAAAATGTGAAGGAGAAGACATATTGTTTGAATATCTTGAATTTTGGAGTAATTGGTTATATAATTGATCTTCATGCGTGGTAACTGCGGGAGTCGTACTTTGGTTTACATTTTGGAATACGCTGTTTAGCAATTGATCAGCATATTGATTGTAATCAGGTGAAGTCATAATAATTAACAATAAAAAGAAGAAATGGTAATTAGAAGAAAGGAAAAGGAAAAAAAAAAAAGAAACTCTTATAAAATAATCTTATTTTGGTAAACTGTAAACAACTTGGCACTTGGGTTGTACAGAGCTTCTCCGTTTGTGTACTGTATGCAAACATTTTCTAAAACAAGAAAGTAAGTGTAAAAAAAAAGAAAGAGATTGACTATTTTATTTAAACTTTTTGATCCTTTTGTTCCTTTAATTCTTGAATCTGATAATGAAGAAAAGATAAGGTATTTAATAATTCTTCTACTAAATCTTGTTTTTCCTTTAACGATTCAGCTCTTGATGCATTTTCTTCTATTGGGCTAATAATAGAAAGTAATTCCTCTTGTATCTCTTCTTGTTCTGTAATCTCTTTCTTTAACTTATCAATACGCTTTTTGATTGTAACTCTGGTACGAATAACAACTTGCTTTTTTTCTCTAATCTCTTGTAATTTATTTTGTTTTGTATCTCTTTGTTGCTTTAAATGGTTTAATTTCTCAATAAGTTCTTGTGCGTTCGTTGTTTCGACGACGACTACTGGTGTTTGTAACTCCTTAATAACTCTGTGATGCATAGTGATTGCGGATGTATGTTTGGGTACAGGTGTAGACTCAATCGCTACTGCATCAGCTCGTTCATGTTCTGTTCGGATATGAAAGCTGGACTTTTTTGTGCTTCTGGTTAAAATAGGTGATCCTGTAGGTGAAGCTGATTTATTTAACTCTGCAAAGTTCTTTTTTGTCGTGTTTTGATTTTTCATATTCTTTTCCGTAGCAGTTTTTCCTTTAACGTCATTTGCTTTTGTCTTCTCAATAGTTTCAATCTTTTTTTTAAAAAAATGTGTTAACATGATTACTATAAATCCCCCTTTTGACAACAATTAAATTACCTTTTCATAATGTGTCTTTGATCTGGTTTGTTGACTAGTTACATGGCCTTTGATTAAAGCCTATAATATACTTTATTTAATAACTATGAAATATATACATGAGGTGGTTTCTGTCCGATTTACCTTGAGAGAATCTTGGTCCGTTATAGAGCTCTATATTTTTAAAATAAATAAAATTAATCGCTACATTTATTCAATGCTGTTTTAGATTACATTTTCGTTATGGCTCTCTGCTCTTAATACAGGTAAATTATTCTCTTTGTTGTTCATTCTAATCTTTAATGATATGGTAATATAAAAAGAGGGAAAAAAATTGTACGTTTTAGAGCCAGACGCCGTACTTATTTTGAAAAAAATCGACGTGTTTTTTTTTATAAAGGTGAAAGTCATCCCAGTTTTTGGAAATTCATTACATTAGGTTAGCGATTGATGCTAGAGTTATATTTATCATTTTCAACGAATTTCTGATCTTCTTTCGATATAGCTTTTTTTTTTACCGTAATTCAAATAAAAGCGAGTAGTGATTTAATGTTTATCTTTTCCGCTTGCTAAAGGTTCAATAATCGCGTCTGTATCTTCTGTATCTGTCATGATTGCATCACTATTGTATAATTTAAGCTGCTGGTTTTTTTTATACGACACGTATTAAGAGAAAGTACGTGATAAATCCGCGAGTACGCGATAATAAGCGATTTATCAAATGCATGATTCAATTGGCTAAATGAATTCTTATTGAGTCCAATTATAGTAATCTTGGTATGTTTTGATATGTAAATTATATACACAACACGGACGTAAACAATAAAGACAACATGTAGTATAAATAGCCCACTAAAGCATTCCAAGAGTTTCAGTACCTCTTTCTTCTCTTCTTTTAATATGGGGTACGGACAAAGTAGTCAAGATGATATGATATCTCCACAGATATCACTCACTGTGAATACAAATGGTTTATTAGAGCTACCTACTACCAGCTCCGTTGTAGCATCAAAAAAGGTATCATTACCCCCGGCATTCAAGACCGCTTTACCTATTGCCACTTACTGTATTGCCAGTATTGTTATGACGGTGACTAACAAATACGTTGTGAGTGGTAATTTCAACATGGTATTCTTCTTGTTAACCATACAGGTAAGATATATAGGAGAAAAAGTGAATAAGATATAGTTGACTTACTCAAATATACACAGAGTTTGGTAACTATTGGATTCTTGCGAATTTTTAAATTCTTAAATTTGATTAAATTCAGAGAATTTGATAGTGAAATAGCCAAGAAATGGTATCCTATTGTTATATTTTTGGTAGCCATGATTTACACTGGTTCTAAAGCATTACAGTATTTGCCTATTCCTGTGTATACTATCTTTAAAAACCTGACTATTATTTTAATTGCTTATGGTGAAGTACTTTGGTTCGGAGGCAGTGTGACATCTATGATGTTAGTTTCGTTTTCGTTAATGGTAAGTGTTCTTTTTTTTTTTTTTCTTCTTTGGGCTAACAATATACAGACATTGTCTTCGGTAATTGCCGGTTGGAATGATGTAGGCAATGCGCTCCAGTCTATGTTGGATGTAACAGTAGTATTTACTAACGATACAACCATGATTGGATATTTCTGGATGGCAATCAATTGTATATCTTCAGCAGCTTTTGTACTGTACATGCGTAAACGTATCAAGCTGACTAATTTCAAGGATTTTGATACCGTTTATTATAACAACTTGTTATCTATTCCTTTGCTCTTAATCCCTAGCTTATTATTAGAAGACTGGTCTGCTAGTAATTTATTAGTCAACTTGTAAAGTAACATTGTACACATATAAAAAAAGGGACTCAAGATGACTAACTATTTTTTAATTTTTATTGTAGCCCTCCTGAACAACGTCAGGCACGTATTTGGGCTATGGTTTTCTCTGGTGTTTCAGCATTCGGTATGTCCTATGCATCTGCTTGGTGTGTACGTACTACTTCCTCTACTACTTATTCCATGGTAGGATCGCTTAACAAACTACCAATCGCTATTTCTGGTCTTGTATTCTTCGGAGATGTAGCAACAATTAGTAATGTCTCAGCTATTTTCATTGGTAAGTTTATAATGTTTTTAATACAAAAAAAATGCTGACATATTCATTTTTTTCTCCTTAGGTTTTGTTGCAGGAATGGTTTATTCACATGCAAAAGCATTCCCTAGTAAAAAAGAAACAACGTTTATGGTTTCATCTGCTTCCAGTCAAAGTTACTCGGATGCTTCCAATGTTGATGAAAAGATTAATATCGACAAAATCGGATCCCATAAATAATTTAATAATAATAATTATAATAATAATGCACTTTTTTTTCTATGTATATATAAAATATATTCTATCTACTTTTTTTTTTTTCTAAAAGAGGGTATTTTAGTTCTTGTGCTTTAAAGCGAAGCTGACAAAGAATTGATGAAGACGGTTATCGCTAGTTAATTCAGGATGGAAAGCGGTAGCGAAAAGGTGATTTTGAATAACAGCGACAGCAGTTTCAGCTTCAGTTTGGCCATGCTTGTGCTCTAATCTACCAACAATCTTGACGTCGTCAGACTTAATTTGAGAGATAACAGGGGCACGAATAAAGACAGCAGGAAAAGGTTGTTCACCCAAAATCTCAGGTAAATGCAACATGGTTTGGAAGCTTTCCTTTTGAGTACCAAATTGGTTACGGTTTACGACAACATCCAAACCGTTGAATAATTGTTGACCGCCCTTCTTGGCTCCTGTAGCTTCCTTGGCTAACATGATCATACCTGCGCAGGTACCCCAGGTAGGCTTCTTTTGAACAAAGGCACGAAGAGGCTCCAACATGTTACAACGCTCAGCGATCAACGCCATAGCAGTAGACTCGCCACCGGGAATAATCAAACAGTCGATCGAGTTTAATTGTTCCTCGGTACGAACAGGAACAGCTTCCTTTACTTCAGGGATTTTATTCAACATGTGGATATGTTCAATAAAAGCACCTTGTAAGGCTATTCTTTGTTTTTGTTCAGTGATCTCGTCCCAGTTCACACTCTCTTATTACACTTACCAAGAACACCGACAGTGAGAGTAGCAGCAGACATATTATTTTTAAAAAAGTTTAAGGGAAAAAAAGGGAAATATTAGAAACTATTGATGCGAGCTAAAATAGAAAAAAATCTTAAACAAGATGAGTCGAAATGAGATCTGGCAAGTCACTTATAGGCTCCTATTAAAAAGGATAAGTGGCGGTGTTAAGAAACCTTGAAGCGTGGGCTTTTTTTACACAACTATGCAACCTGTCAAGAGGTTGTTACTAAGATATTGGACCATTTTATGAAAGTATATCTAACAAGTTTACATCTAAGAGAACGCTTCTAGCTTTTACCCGATACTCTATTCCAGTACTCTTCTCGTTGTTATTTCAACAATGTAAGAGATATATACTTCTAATACCTTCACAGATTAATTATTTTGCAGGCTCTTTTTTTTGTATAGTATCATTATTTTATTTTTTTATGGGGGTTTCTATTGCATTAAAACAAATAGTGTGAAGTTTCTGCTTTTTTCTTTCTTAAATTAAATCAAATCGGTGACTACAAAAATATAAAGATATTAGTTATATACTTTTTTAAAAAACAGTTTAAAAGCCCTTACCATTCATTGGCATCTCATCAATTTGGGTACTATAATATTGTTCAATATCACGCAAAATCTTGAGATCGTCATTCTTTACAAAGTTGATTGCAACACCCTTACGACCGAAACGACCAGATCTACCAATACGATGAATATAGTTTTCACGGTTGGCAGGTAAATCGTAGCTAAAGAAATAATCAAATAAATACCAGCTTCTTTTCCTTTTCTAACTCTAAAACTCACTTAATAACTAATGAAACTTGTTGAACATCAATACCACGAGCCCAGACATCAGTTGTGATTAAAACACGACTATTTATTTATGTTAGTACGAACCCATTACAAAATTAACCTGTCAAAACTTACCTAGCACCTTGACGGAACTCTTGCATAATAGCATCACGTTCCTTTTGAGGCATTTCACCGTGCATGGCAGAAACAGTAAAGTTTGCCTCTCTCATCTTTTCAGTTAACCAATCAACCTACAACATAACCGTATTAAAAAGTCTGTTCTTTCCTTCAATATACACCGCACACTATCTAATTTTTTTTTACCTTTCTTCTAGTATTACAAAAGATAACAGCTTGTGTAATTGTTAATGTATCGTAAAGATCACATAAAGTATCGAATTTCCATTCTTCACGTTCAACAGCAACAAAGAATTGCTTAATACCTTCCAAAGTCAATTCATCACGCTTAACAAGAATACGAATAGGATCTGTCATAAAGTTACTGGTCATTTCTAAAACATCGTTAGGAAGTGTAGCAGATAAAAGGACAACTTGAGTTCCAGGAGGAAGATAACGATAGACATCATAGATTTGATCTTTGAAACCACGGTTTAAAAGTTCATCAGCTTCATCAAGTACAAGCATTTTAATGTTACGAGTACGCAAAGTACGACGACGGATCATATCATAAACACGACCGGGTGTACCAGAAATAACTTGTACACCAGCTTCCAACTTACGAATATCTTCACCGACACTGGTACCACCAATACAAGCGTGACATTGAACATTCATATAATCGCCAAGTGCCAAAACAACACTTTGAATTTGTGTAGCCAATTCACGTGTAGGTGATAAAATCAATGCCTGTGTTTCCTTAATAGTTGTATCAATAACTTGCAATGTTGAAATAGAGAAAGTGGCGGTTTTACCAGTACCAGACTGGGCTTGTGCAATAACATCACGTCCTTTAATAATAGGGACAATAGCTATCATCAAAATAATAAAATATCAGTAACAGAATTCTCTCTTTTAAAATTTTTTTTTTTCGGTATCTTGAGACAAACCTCTTTGTTGAATAGCGGAGGGCTTTTCAAAGTTATAAGCGTAAATACCACGAAGTAAATCTTCCTTTAAACCAATGGAATCGAAAGTGGGAACGACTTTGACCTACAAATACAAAAAAAAGAAAGAGAATATTCCAATCAATATCGTCGCTTTTAAACGTATACACATGGTTTTCATTTGTATATTTACACTTTCAGAAGTCTCGAAAGCGAGCTTGTCATCATTTGAATGATCGAAGGACATAATATATTTATTATATTCAAGATGGTTTTTTTGAGACAGAAGGTTTTTTTTTAAACTGAAAAAATCATCGTGTTCCTCCTCCATGACGTCGAATATCCCAGTCACATATGTAACTGTCGCCACTTCAAAAGAATGGACTCACAGTGTAAACTGGTGCATTAAGAATCTGTTTGTTCTTACAGTTGGTCTTGTCACTTCGTTCGGGTATCATTCTTGTCGGTTACGTTTTCGCCGGAATAATAAGGTATTTAATGAGCAACTAGTAACCGTCTTTTTGAAGATAGTCTTTTTCCTTTTTCATTTTGTTTTCCGTAGTGTTTTAACCGTCAATATACACATCACAAACCTTGACAGTCTTCAGACGCATACATCAATCCGGTATAGCACTCGAAAACAAACAAAAAAACAATGGAGTTTCTCGGCATGAATTGGCTGATGAGTTCCCGTATCCATTGTTTGGGAGCACGTATAACGTAAATAAAATGACCGGTTGCCGTAAGTGCATTTCTTTGCTTCAGAAGTATCAAATAGAGGTCTATTGGCACATCTGATTTATTTAATAATGATCTATACTTGTCGTTACAACATTTTTTAACACAAAAAAAAATGGCACTTCAGCTTGTTTCCAGAATTATATCTTCAGACACTGTAGTGGAAGTCTAGCATTAAAAGGTATCGACTCGCTAGTAGGATGATTATATTATATAATCGAATTACTGATACTTGGTTTTCGATACTTTATTTAATATGTTTGTACAAGGAAGATAACAAAACCAGTGTCGTATATATATATACAAGTATTAGATTAGAATAAAGTAAGAGGGGGGGGGGGTATAATCGATCTATTAAACTGTATGACTCGAGAGAGCTTGTGTGTTAAAGGGGTAAAACGATGATAAAAATGGAGATTTTGAATTTTTTTCTTCTAGAACTTGATTCATAGTAATTGCCAAACCATCAATAATATTTTGAGCATAAATCAAATTATTAGTTTGATAGTTATCAAGTAGGTTAGCTTCAGTATGTCGTAAAAGATCTATTATGGATAGCGTATTAGAGATATACTTGTTTTTTTAAAAAGAAACCCCCCATGATTGCTACACTTTACCTTTTATTAATAAACCATAGCGCGGTACTCTTTGAAATGGAGCAATCAAATAATCGGCCAAGCCTAATCGGTTATTTTCCTTTTTTAAAGATTTAGATTTCTGATCAATTTTTAGTATGTAGCCGGTATTACTTGCGCGACGAATTGCTTTCAAGTGACATCGGTAATGAACTGCATATTTCAAAAATGCGCCAAAATAATGTTCTAATTCCTTAAAGATATAACCAATCGCCATGTCGGGGTTCATATCTTGCAAACTTGTTCCTTGCACATACTCTTCTAGTTTTACCAAAAAAACTTCAGACATTGTGATTAATTCTAGTAAGGGATTAAACAATACATAGATATCGTTGGAATTTACTAGCGGATTTTTAGATTGAGAAGCAATTTGCATAGGTTCCATATAGTTCTACAGATTTCGAATATACATTAATTAGGGGAGGGGGGCAACTATTTGAGAGTGACATTTAAAATAAAACGTTATTATTACCGAACGAATGAATAGTAAAAACTGATGAAATGATTTTTCCGTGGAGTATAGTTCATTTATAATAAATCGAACTATTGCTTGATCTTGTAAGTTAACCTTAGGCTATATATGATATGGCCTTAATATATTTACTCTTTATCCCCTTTTTTTTTCTTACTTAAAAATATGCATACCTTTGATATTTGTTTTTCCTTGCTGGTTTTTTTTAACTGGATGTTTATACGCCACATTGTATTCGCTTTCAACATCCTCTTTTGAACTTCAGATTTTCCAAATTTAACTTCCTTTTTATCACATTTAACAGAAACACTTCCAGAAGATGAAGCAGAAGATGAGGAGTTTGTGCTTGTAGATCTATCTAAACTATCGCTCCTGGTACATTCCCGACTCTTTGAAAAATTACTATCGTTGAAACAAAGGGTATTTCGTTTTTGAATTTGTTGTCTATACATGGGATTCATCACTGTACGTTGATTTGGCGAGCAATTTGTTAAATCTACACTACCGTTAGTTCTGGCATAGAAGTTCATGGGGGATTCTACAGCTTCATCGGCCGATGACCAGGTCTCTAAAGTGCATAAAGTAGATGTGGTAGGTGTTGTGACTTCCTCATCATCACTGGTAGAATTACTATGGATATAGGAGAGTCCAGGGTTTCCTTCAACAACGCAGTCTACTGCAGCTGGACTCTTATCTAATGTTTGTATAAAAGAAATGGAGGTCTTGAGAGGTGTCGACATTGATTTTTGTCGAATAAAGTTGGGCCTACTAATATCCATATTTGCATTATGTTCCGTCGTATCTATAGATATATTAGATTTAAAATGTGGTTGTACGCCAATGTTTGTTGGAGCAGTATGAGGAAGTTGAGCTGCTTGAACCTCCTGACCAAGTTCAGACAACATATTAACAGGTTGAATACGGTATTGTGGATTATGAGCTGATGTTTTTATAGGCAATTCGTCCCCCGCTTTGTTTTTATATGTTACACTGTGTCCTTCTAATCGCGGGCTGTTGTCAAACAATGGTGACGATGGCAATGACGGGTAACTGTAAATACTGATGTTATCGTTCCCGTTTTTGTTTTCTAGAATAGATGAAATAGAAAGATTGGATATTTTTCTCTTCATCTTACTATCATGTATCGTTTTATTTTCTGTCGGTGACTTCTTGGAACTAATACTGCCTCGTCTTCTCAAGACTTGTTCAGGTTTAATAGATGCTAGCGAAAATTTACTTAATAAGGATGTAGCACAGCGCTTAAAAGAATCAGGTTTTATAGGTTGGGCCGGAAGGGGCTGATCTTTTAAATTTTTAGGTGATTTCGGTGCTGCAGACATGAGCTTTTTATGCAAGATGGAAATATACAGTGCTCACGGTACCAGTTTGCGGCCTTGTCTTTTTTTTAAAAAAAAATCACGCGGTAGGCGTTTTAGATTACGAAGTAAAAGAAAAGAAAGATAAGTTTTATTTATTATTTTAAAGTTAATGGTCTTTTATAGCCAATGGTCACACATGACATTTTTTTTTAAAGCTCCCAACTTGCGGGACTACATTCATGGTCGTGACCTCCCAAAGTTCTACACGACGTACCACTTCATTCTATATTTCTTATGTCATCCTATGTTGTAGAACCTACGCAGCCAGATAAAAAAAAGTACTTGCAAAAAAAAAAATTTGGTAGTTGTCAAACAATACAATGGCATCAATCAATCTTTGTTACACAGTGTGGTACACCTACTATTTTTGATGTTGCATGATAAAGTTAATAGCCATGCTCGTAAACCAATGAGTCGTTGGTCTAATTTTTATCGATCCGTGAAAATAATTCACAAAACTAACAATACCCTTGAAAATTGTATACCAGAAGTTTGTAAAACGGATTACAATTTAAATGGAAAGAGGGGAAAATTTTATGAAATTTATTTGGTTGATTTGTTAGAGAGATAAATATCGCTAAGTCTATATTTCCTTCCTTCAAACACATATCGAAACTTACCAATTCCTTATAAGTTTATTACTTGAACAAATTGACCAGGAATGTAGTCAAGTCTGCGGGGAAAAAAAGGGTGAAAAAAAATAAAAGGTATCCCTCAAACAATCGTGCCAAAGCTAGAAGGAAAGAAGAAAAAAAAAAATACAGATCTAGACAAATTGATATATCTATGAAACTCTGCATATATTTAGTCTGTTTATTTAGAATATACATTAACTTTTTCATGCATCGATGACAAAAATATACATGTTCATACTTCTCGGTTCATATAAAAATATATACGATTTACGTGATAATTACATCTTACTTGTCTCATTATGATACCATCGACAGTAATATCTTATGAGTGCACGTTTTTGATAACCAATTTTGTGAGTACTCTCCCTTTTTCAATTGCGTAATTTTCTTCACATAAAAAAGTTCTGGCATTAAAATACAAAAAGACTTGTCAAAACTTTTAACCTCTTCTTATAAATAATAACCAGTTAGATCTCTTGAAGCCGTGAAGCCGTTTTTTTTTTAACTTCTGCCCCCCTCATGATCTAGTATATTTAAAGAATAGTTCATGTTCGAGGTACGCTGAAACTGTTGTCATATTTACACGAAAGGAATTCTGGTAATCGCAAATGGGGTTTTAAGATATTCCGTCTTGTGGGATTACATAATTATATGTATCCCTTGGAACTCCAGTTTATTAACATGTAAACCATAGTTTGATATACAACTGTTAAATCGCCTGCACTTTTTTGCATCGATTTTTTTGATAACTTTTCAATGCACTGTCATGGCCCTATTACTATAAATGCGAGTAAAAAAAAAAGGATTTTATATTATACTTATTCGGTAGGATCTTTTTTTAAAAAAAGAACACTTAATAAATCTAAAGGATATGTAAAATGCTTTCGTTTACGATCATTGTTGTACTTTTTTATTTTTAAAATTAAATAGGAGTTAATGATAGTTAAAAGACAATAGTTTTCGTTTTTAAGTCTCCCTTTTTCAGTTCTATATATAAATAAAACTTGGGTATATATCCCCTCATTACTCATGTATCATCTATGTAATAATAATAAAAAAAGGGCTAACTAGTACGTGTCGATGTGTTGTAAATTATATTGAAACGTAATTATATTTATCGAAGCCCTGGTTTTCGTTTAATTCTCGGTATATATTTCAATTGATGTAATTTTTAGATCTAAGAGTCAGCTTCTTGTACTTATTTTTTAAAAAGCGAAAACCCTCCATACTAGTAGAACTTTTTTTATTTATAAACTATACACATCTATGACATTCTATTTTGTTCTTTACAAATTTAAAAAGAAGCATAAAGTATATATGTATGTAGATTTGAATTTATCAGCAGTCTGAAAGAAACGCATTACTTGGTACATTGATTGAGCTACTTATCACGAGATTTTGATCAATAATTTTTGGTCGGTACAGCCTATTGGTTCAAAATATGTTTCTAATCGTTTACATTTAGTTTTATTACGAGATAGATACTATTAAGCGTTTTGTATTGTGTGTAAATATACTATATACGCATATCAAGTTTTAAAATCTCGTAAATTGCAACTGGGCGTCTTTTTATTACATACAGAATACGGCAAAAAAAAAAAACTTCTGTGTTACCCGGATACTGCCGTTTGTAGCATTTAATCAAACAATTAAGCTTAATTCAGGTGATTTTTTTACTTCAACTTCGTAAAAATGAGCAAACTTTGTCGATCTTGAAACATATGAAATAAATTCTCTTAGCACCAATGGATCGAATGCAATGTGGTCCCTTTACTTATGAGGTCACTTGTTTAAGCATTACCCTTTTTCATCAACTTTAAACGCTGACAGAATTAACTTGATTAAGCCAACTATTTCTCTCCCTTCCTTCTTTTCATTTTTTTACTTTAGTTACTTATACAGATAATTAGGTAGCAAAACATTGACGTAACAAAAGATTGTATAAATTTTTTCAAGAGGTTTAGCATTCAGCTGACGACCGAAGTTGACTGTTCTATCCCCTCGAAGAGTATATTCTATATGAAAAACATAGAGTCCGTAAAATATTGTAACTCTGTAAACCGGTAGCATTAATTAAATACATCGCATGAGAAAGTATAGACTTTGTATTTTATCAGAAGAAACGTAATAAAATTAATCTTTTTTTTTATCATAAATAATCATTTTTCTTTCTCTTTTTCTTTTTCTATGTCCGTACAAAAGGATACCGTTCTGCTTCTAGCAACCGTCGTGCATAAGAGCACTTGTTACTAGCCCTCAAAGGTGGTCCACCACGACTATAATAGCGTATAGATATCGAGCTGCTTTTCTAAAAAATGCTTTATAAAGTTAAGTGAAACATAATATACCACACTCTCTTTTCTGACGTGTGAATAGAACGTGTACTAATGAATTCCCTGTGTAATATTACATAGCAATACAACTCATAAAAAAAACATTCTTAGAAAAACTCAAAAGAAAATGCCAGCAGCAGCCCTCCCAGAAGAACTCCAAAGGGCTGGTCGGTGTAAGCGGCTAGTATTTAAATATGCAGAGAATTTAAACAGTATAACAATTGACGACCATCGAGAATGCTCTCTCTCATTTGCTTTGCCCTTACTACAGTCTATAGATAAAAGTAAATATGTTACATTTATCGTGCCTCTGAAATTAGCCACAAAGTTCAATTTTATTGTAGAAGAAGAAAGAATGTATAATATTACGACAAAAAGTGAAGACGAAAAACTTGGCAACATTACGATTCACTCGTCATCAACTAACAACCAGCTTTTTAACCATGAAGGTTATGTGATTTGGTATAACGATTTTACTAGCAATTCAATGATGAATAAAACCGATATGAAACCGATAGAAGCATCAACAATAATTAATAAAGTATTATATACCATAGTGGATAAAGGTTCTGACGCGAAAAAAATAAACAGCTTTTAAATATTGGTACCTTTCGTAATGGATGTGTTCATACTTTAACTGGCAACAATAATTTTTTATGAATAATTGAAATGGTTCTAATATACACAACTTTTTTGGATGATTTGATCCTCGCTAAACTTGGTAATTTTATTAAGAGCATCATTAGGATTCTAATTATTGTATTTTCAAGTAAAATAATGATATAGACTCAATATAATGCAAATGAGCTGTCACTAAATAGTTTATTTAATATAGGGCTTCAGACAATCTATCTCGCAACAAACTATACATAGTAGATCCATGTGTAGAAATCGTTTAAGGTCTTGATTCCATATTAGCTACAGATCAACGTAGTCGAATATGTACATGACTAAAGTCTTAAACATTTACGGACAGATATAAAAAAACGGATTTATTGTCTATAATTAAGACATACCTCCAAGTGTTTCATTTCGCATTTTGCATCCGTCTCCAAAAAAAAAAAAAAACTCAGATTGTCTCAGACTGGACGGAAAGAGATATAAGTAAACATAAACCCAAGAAATAGCTTTTCTTTTCTCTTTTTTCTTGTTCGTGGATGAAAATGTTTAGTCGTATAATTAGACATCAGTCTCAATTACCTCTTCGTGCTTTAATTAATAAACGCTATTTTGCCCCCTCTGGTTTCGTTTATAGCGAAAAAAAAGACGGAGAAAACAAAGGCAATGATAATAATTCCGCAGATAATAAGCAAAATAACAACGAGACAGATGACCCTAATAAACAAAGCAATACCGTTAAAGGCAATCAAGATAAGTCCCAAGATAAACATCAAGATAGACCTCAGGATGAAACTGTAGAACAACAAAAGACAGAACCGTCATTAGAAGATCAATTAAAAGAGTGTACTACTAAATACAAGTCATTACAGGTAAAAGTTATATAATATTATTCGTTTACATTTATCTAATAGATATACTGAAAAAAAAAAAAAGGAATCCTATCTACGATCACTTGCTGATCAAGAGAATTTGCGTCAACGTACAACGAGAGAAGTAAGCAATGCTAAAGAATTCGGTATTCAAAAGTTCGCCAAAGATATACTAGACTCGATTGATATTTTAGGCATGGCATTAAACTCAGTACCCAAAGAATTTCAACAAGACGAAACATGCATTCAAAAAGACAGTAAAGAAGTTGCGGGGCAATTGGTAAATCTGTACAAGGGAGTTTCTATGACGGAAACCGAATTACAAAAGACTTTAAGACGTCATGGTGTCGAAAGAGACGATCCTATCGATCAAGTATTTGATCCGAACAAACATGAAGCTGTATTTCAAACAGCTATACCAGATAAAAAAGCTGGTACCATATTTTCTGTACAGAAAGTGGGATACTTGTTAAAGAATAGAGTGTTAAGACCTGCTCAAGTAGGTGTCGTTGCTGAGGCTTAAATCAATAATAAAAAAAATATTTTATTTTTTTGCTGTTTTAATAGATCGATCTCTCTCTTTTTTTTTGTTGTTGTCACAATGAGTTCTATGGACGAAGGATTGATTCCTAGTGAGCAGCTAAGATTACCGGAAAAGTATTCTCATTTAACGCCCGAGGAATATGTTCAAGCGTTAACTGAGTACATAGAAAAATACCGTCAGTTGACTACACTTCATATTGTGGACTTTATGACTTACAATCAATGGGAGATCTTGGACGAAGAATGGAGAAATGTCTTATTACCACAAGACGGTTCCATTGACGACGACTGGATCAATTCTATTGTTCAAATCACTTCTGGATCTGCAGTTAACGTAATATAAACTTTTGACGTTTTTTTTTTATTTTTATTTTTCTTGTAACTGATTTTTTCTCAGAGTGACTGGCCAGAATCATTAAGAAAATTTATTCAAGATACAAAAGATATTGCTTTACCTAGAGTAAATGCAGCTGGTTGTAAGTAGACAGTAAAAAGAAAAGATAGACTTTTTGTTGACGTTGAATATTTTTAGCTGAACAAATCAAAAGTAATATCGATAAACGTATTTTAGCTGGTATGGTTGATAAAAAGATTCATGAGGTAGAACGTATGACACCAGTGATTCAAAAGATTGCAGCAGATCATCAGGTTGAATCCATTGTAGACCTAGGTGCAGGACAAGGTTATCTATCAAGATCTTTAGCATTTCAAAGCAACCTTAAAGTATTAGCAGTAGATTCATCTGAAATCCAAACGTGCGGTGCAAAGAAATTCGATGATAGAGCAGTTAAATTTTTGGGAAAGGATGTTATGAAACTTCATCATGTTACTGATTTTATTACACCAGAGAATGCGTCTAGTATATTATCAAAATGGAGTGACCATGATTCGACAAAACAAGAGAAATGGCTTTTATGCGGACTTCATACTTGTGGCGATCTTTCTAGTATGATGATGAAATTATTTACTGGTAGCCCTGAAATGTATTGTTTGGTCAATGTTGGTTGTTGTTATCATTTCTTGTCTGAGAAAGCCGAGCATGAACACCAAGATGAATCTAAATTAGGGTTTCCTATAAGTAGTAAAGTGCGTGAAATAGGATTTAAATTGGGTCCTACTGCCAGAATGCTTTCTTGTCAGGCACCTGCTAGATGGGTAGATCAACAACAAGAAACTTTAATAGCCTATGAGCACCATTTCTTTAGAGCTTTGTTACAGGTAAGCTTTTTTTTTTCTAATCCAAAAAAAAAAAAAAGAAACGAGTATATTTACTTTTTTGTTTATCTTTAGTTAATCATGGTAGAAAAAGGATTAATTGATCGCTCTGTCGCACCAGTCGTAGGTAGATTAAACAAAAAACGAGACTTTACGACATTTTCAGTATACGTAAATGCAGCTTTAAAAAGATTAAAATTGCCAGAAGATACCATTACATCCGAAGAAGCAGAAGCTTATTATACAGAATACAAGAAGAGACAAGTAGATAAACAAATTACAATTTTATGGACACTTCGCGTGTTATTAGCGCCTATTTTAGAAAGTATTATTCTAGTAGACCGATGGCTTTACTTGAACGAAAATATACAGGACAGCCCAACAAAAGGAGTGTGGTTATGGCCTCTTTTTGACCCAGTGGCATCTCCTAGAAATGTAGTTATTGTAGCTACAAAATAGACACTTAAAAAAATAAACGATACATATACTAATGCGAAAAAAAAAAGTATTGTACGTTGCACTAATATAAAAAGATGTAGTTTATTCGGATGAGCTTTTTACCAAGCTATTCGAGGACCAAGTATGAGTACAATCTAACATAAACTCTCTAAAAATGACAAAAAAAAAATAGTACCCAAACTACAAATATATTTAATATATAACATAAAGTCTATTTTAAAAAGTGGGGGATAATTTATACAGGATATTTTTTTGCTACGAGAACAGTAAAGTGGTTTTTTATTCATTTTGGTTTAATACGAAGATGTACTTAAACAACAGTACCGGAAGCGGAGGCAATACGGGGCCAGAGATCAGCACATTCCTTGGCAACGGGACCAGTGATAGCAGAACCTAATATATAAATTGTCAGTTCTAGGTTCAATCTATAAACCAAAAAATAAAACTTACCCTTCATTTCACCCTTAGGGTTGACAATGACACCGGCGTTATCCTCGAAGTAGAGGAAGACACCATCTCTACGACGCCAGGCCTTACGTTGACGAATGACAACAGCGGCCATGACTAAATTAAGTTAATGTTAATCAAACTGTTGCTTTTTTTTCCACAAATGCACAATTCAATCCAAAAAAAAATCGACGACTTACCCTTCTTTCTTAATTCGGGCTTACCCTTCTTGACGGTAGCGACAACCATGTCACCACAACCAGCAGCGGGAAGTCTGTTCAAACGACCCTTGATGTTACGGACAGCAATGACGTACAAATTCTTAGCACCAGAGTTATCAGCGCAATTCATAACAGCACCAACGGGGAGACCGAGGGTCATACGGTACTTTGTGCCGGAAACGCTAACTAATGACCAACAAAAAGAAAGAAAAAAAAGCGTTAGTTTCGACGTATAACATAAAATAATAACATTCGGATATATAACGCTTCTTTTAGAGTATAATCAAGAGGGTCCACAGTGTCTATAAATCTATCCGTAGGGCGATAACGATTGTATGTAA
The DNA here is from genome assembly GCA_025677825.1 of Helicostylum pulchrum. Classification (NCBI taxonomy): domain Eukaryota; kingdom Fungi; phylum Mucoromycota; class Mucoromycetes; order Mucorales; family Mucoraceae; genus Helicostylum; species Helicostylum pulchrum. The sequence continues at coordinate 658,654 of JAIXMO010000010.1, read as the reverse complement.
AAAATTGGATTTTTTTTAATGGTGATAATTGAATCTGTTTATAGACGACATGTTCATGATTATTCTGAATCGATTGATATAAAGTTGATTGATTATTGCTAATGGATGGATGTTCTTTATCCCCCACATCAGATTTTTTTTTTTTTTTACCATCCAAGTTGTTGTAAGTTTTCCTTTATACATCCATCCATCCATCGTACTTTGTCCCTCTTATTGATTATACCCTAAGCATTCTATCCTTTTATTCTTGTTGTACGCACCTTTAGGCATTGCGTGTGGAGATACGGATGAGAGAGGGAGAACTTCTTCGACTTTTGGTAAATTGTTCTCTCTTTGTGTGAATCAAATTTCCCATTCAAGGCAATTGAAGGTCCGGTATACTTTTTGTGACTGTTTCCCATCGCAACCAAATGCAATCCGTGACCATGGCACATGGATGTCTTTTACGTAAATAATAACTAGTTGTATATGTACGAAAGAAAGTTTTTATTCAAAAAGTTTTGTATATTTAATTATTTCAGTAGTATATATATATTTTTTCTTTTTACAGTTCCATATTATTAGAACAATAGCCTTCTATATTTATAAGTGCAGCTTTACCGTTCCCTTCACAAACTAGTTCCTTATTACATAACATCACTTGTCTAAACACACGCTCCATTGCTGGCATTTCTGGCCGATTTTGGAAAGCTATGATAAGGGAAGTTAGCCGTTTTTTTTTTAAAAAGAATGTATTTTTTTTTTACCCAAGATTGCCGCATTTACTTCTGTAGCTAATAAATCCCTTCTAGATATATCGAGCAAATATGCTACCGAGCAATCATCGATTTTTGAATAAGCTAACAAGGCAGAAAGATCCTAATAGTTACAAGCAGTTTCTTTTTAGTAAACAATTATCTACCTTTTATAAATACAATTCACTTACTTTAAGATTAGAATCAATCTTTTCAGGATACTCTTCTCTTAACTTTTTTCCATACTCCACAGCACGATTTGAGTATTCATCTGATCCATTGTTTATTTCACTTGACATGATACACTTGTTATTTGTAGCACTTGAAGCACTTTCCCATACGTTTCCACATAATGCATTATCTGACAATTGATCAATATCCATCATCTCCGATTTTGAAAAGTCTGTGCTGTTGGATGGCGATAAAGAAGCGGCTATGGCAGCATAACTTAAACGACGTTTTTGAGCTGTTGTACGATTTAATGAGCTATTACAGCATGTTTCTGGTACGCAATTCATTCTTTTATAATGACTCGTTTTTGATTTGTTGTATTCGAAATACTCACGCATCATTTCAATAAATCTACCGCATTTTAGCCCTAATTGTAACTCCTTTCCTCTCCCTTCTTCTTGCAGTACGCCGGGAAAATACTTGTCAATTAGTTTCATTGCTTCTTCTATATCCCCTTTTACAATTGCTGCACGAATCACTAATTTCCCCCTATGTTTATCAGTACCAAATATAAATAATTACACACATGCACACACACACATACACACACTTCACTTACGTTGCCTCTCTTCCATATCTCTTTCGCCAATTTTAGAGATGTCAGTATTATTAGACAAGAAGAGCTCCTGATCAGAAACATGACCCGTATTTTGTACAACCGCCTTTGCAGTATTGGTATAACCATGATGAATTAAATATGATAGAATCAGTTGATCCGTCGCTTCCTTATCTTGAATTTTCATTAGACTCTTTGGGGTTTTATTTACATCTTGCGTAATCTCTTTAATAAATTGTAATTTTTGATCCTATAATATATAAAAAGTAAGAAACAAAGCACATAATCATCCCCTTAACTAACACAAAATACCTTTACAAACTGCTCAATATCAAATACAAAAGGTTCATGACCAAAGTTTGTAGTAACACGTTCCCTTGGCGTACGTAATCCAATGGCAGGATAGATTGGCTTTTTTAATTCCATACTTTTGAACGCCGTACCTAAATGCCTACCGTTCTTCGTATAAAAAGCAGAATGATCCGCAAAGTTTACACCACATCCAATCGTATCACCTGTCGAGAATCGAGGACCATAATCTTTACCTGTACCGGATCCCGCAAAAGAATGCCCATCATCACCGTGATATCCCCAAGAATTTAAATCCCATCCTTTTTTAAAAAAATAAAAATAATGGTGTAAATATATGCATGCCGAGTATATGCATATTTTTTTTTTTTTTTACCTGGTAATCTCTCTAGTTTATTTGAACTACAACAAAATCCTATTCCAATAAACCCGTCATCTCCTTTAGAAAGTACCGTCATTTCATAATAGAATATACCACATTGAGGCCGCATTGGAAAATTGGATCGAACCAGTGCTGCATGTGTTTCTTGAATACCTGGACCTACCTCCCCCCAAAAAAAAGTTGTCGGCATGAGTTTACAAAAATCATGCATGTTGTACACACACATATATATATATAAAGGTGTGTATAGTTTTTTTTTTTTTTATCAATTACCAATATACGATAAATCTAGTCCGTTACTGCCAACTTCTATGTTTTTAGACTTGTCTTTTGTGTTCCAAAAAGTAGGTAAACGTAAATCTAGTTCTTCCAATTGGTCATCTAAACTAGAAGTCTTTGGTAGAGATTGTAAAGGCACAAGTTTTGACTTTATATTTTGTTTAAGCAGATGCAAGTTATATTGTTCTAGTAGTAGGTTCTCGTATTGTGCTTGTTTTAAATAACTGGGGTATTTAGGACGGCCTAAAGAGCGATTCACTTTCTGGTTTGCAGATGAGCTTTGCTTTACGTTTTGCCTGTTTTGTTTATCCATAGCCTCTATCGTATCTAAAACTGGAAAACCGGGATCATACATAATAATAGATTAGCTGCTAGTTTTTTTATATATAAAAAAGTGTTTTTTATGTGTAAAAAAAAAAGAGAGATAGTATTTCTAAATATTTCGCATGTCTCTGAACAAAAAAGTGATGAAACACGTGATACGTCATTACGAAAATATTGTACATGAATTTACTCTCACTGCACTATAAAATGGCACAGAACAAATATATTTTTTTTTTGCAGTTGACGTAGTTTCCAATTAGCGACAAGAACAGTTTTTTTTTTATTTTACAAATATTTTATTTTCTAGATATACAATAAAACCACCACTATATATTTGGCTGTATTTGATGTATACCAAGTCAAGTATGCTTTTGCAGATTATAAAATAAAGAAAAAAAAAAAGACAATACACTAGCTAGCGAAAGGGGAGGTTGGGGTGTCTCTTTCGCTGGTCTTATCGATTGAACTCCGTTTACATATACAAACTTGGATGGTGTCACAAAATCTAGCAAAATGGCAATTCATCCATTTCAAACCGCTATTAGGTATGACAATCATTCGAACTTTCGATTTATTTTTTTCTCCTAATTACACTATTCAAAACTGGGCCCTGTCCATACTAAAATATATATTTTTTTAAAAAAAGCAACTGTGGGTCAATTAACACGCTTTCTATATACTCGATATTAGTATCGTTACTACCGGAATCTAAGCGCCCAACTAAATAGTATACATTCTAAGTAATACTTTATAAAAGGGAAGGGAACAGGTATATTTTTTTTTTGTAGAGTGTACCCACGATTTATACCAGTTGGAGCCGGGTAAAGTACAATAAAAACTATTTAGTGATATAAATACAACTAGGGTATATAATACAGGGCGTAGCACCATGCACATTTAAAAAATGAAAAATAATAAAAGGGAAACCTTTATTTTTATTTCCTATTTAATAATACGGATAATAGCACTGTATATGGTGCAATCAAATCAATGACAAAATACACACTAAAGTGCGTAAAACGTACCACTTTGTTTAAGGGCCTGACAAAATCTGTAAGCGGGGATCTCACTTTCTTTTAGAAAAAAAACGTTTATATATTTTGTAACCAAACCGCGATAGTATGGCTAGCGTAATCTAGAAAGGGTTAAACTATCCTAGGCAGTAGTTTCATAAATATGTGTAAAACACTTATAAAGTTTAATTTACACCCAAATTAATAAATAAAAGACAGGAACGTGGTCAGCAATAGTTTACTATTGAAACTAGAAATGCTAGTTTATATACATATTATACATGTAAGTCTATTATGTGATAGGGTGCCCCGCATATTCTGCATAATGAAAATGACAAACAAAAGTGAAGAGTTTGTGTGCGTGTTTGTCTTGTATTAAAACTCATCTATCTTTTCGGCACGCATATGGACGGAGCGTTAAATGATTACACTGAAAAGCTTCTGTTTGTTCTTTTTAAGATTTTTTTTTGAGTTTGCGAAATAAATCTGTCTAGACATGTTATATCCTTCTAGACAAGTCATTATTTGTGAGACATACACACACACAATGTTTCATAACCATATAACAAGCCCTGGCTTATGATACGAAAGATTTTGGGGGTTAGTTTTTTTTATCTACCGCTATATACCGTATCTAGATTACAAATTAGCTTTTTTTCTTTTCTGTATTTTAAAAAAAAAACCCTATTAAAAATACATGTATCGTGTCAATTATAACAAGACGAATAAACAAAGCAGTCTATAAACTATTTAGAGTTGCTACTAAGCTTTTTTTTAAAGCAATTGCGGCTTTATGAGTCACTATAATTGCCTTGTAAAGTAGATTTGTCATATTTTCTGCTCTACTTCTTACTCAGGTGACACAGTGTTATTTTTCAGGTAACACACGAAAGCAAACAAATTTTAATTTATAAAATTTTATTTAAAAGTACATATATGAATTTGGGGGTGAGAGAGAAAATAATTATAGGGTAGATGGGGATAGATAATAGAGAGAGAGTTTCTTATAAAGATGAAGTGAGGGTAGTGATTAAAGTTTCAATAGCTTTAGTTTTAGGGTGGTTTTTACCAAAGACAATACCACGAACAAGCAAAGCATTTGAGAAAGCAGCACGAGCTTCTTTTAACCATTTCTTTTCAAGAACAATACTACGCTTTTGGGTATCTGATGCCATCTCAGTACAGAGTTCACCAAGGTTTTGCCAAAAATCAGAAACTTCGGATGTATTTCCTGGTAAAAGACCAATATCAGAGTATTGCTCCATCATGGCCAAAATAGACTTGTTGACTTCAATAGCTCCTTTTAAATCCCCAGCGCGACGTTTACAATTCATTAAAGGTATATAGGAGTTGAATCGAATCGAGTTCAGGGTATGTAATTCTCCACTGTGAGTGCACCCACTCTTGGTTAACGACTCTAATTTTTTAGCTCCTCTATTATAATCACGGTATTGACGAATAGCACCCATACCCTCAGCGTACGTCCTATCAGCATTTTCCAAAAGTTGACGTACTTCCTCACAAGCAGTTTCGTGACCACAGGATGCACACTTAAATGGTTTAGTGCTCACATGCAAATTACTTTGCCCCTTTACCAGAATTTCCATAGGAGTAGGGGGAATAACATAGACGTCACTTGTGCATTCTTTACACACAATACCGTGAAGGAAACGATCCACAGACTTTTCAATAGGTCCCGTACAACGCTTACATTTACACCAAAAGTGTTTGGTAACTAAAAGCTCCTGTCTTCTTTCATCACGATCACAATAAAGATCAATATAGCTCACAACAAGTTCTTCGTCTTTACTAACGGGTCGAATAGTTCTAATAGCTAACTCACCGTTGGGAAGTCCAACAAACGTAGCGTTGGGGTTACAACCGTGGTTATAGAACAAGGCACAAAGGGGGAAAAGACCGAGAGCGGCGTCGGTGTTTCTAGATTGATTATCACCTAAACCATGAGAGTTTGAGTTAATTCTAAAACAAAATAAAAAGGTATGAATTAGGAAAAATAATATTATTTTTTTTTTAAAAAAAAAGTAATTAATAAACACTTACCGACAAGCAAGAGTTACCATTTCTTCTACTGGGATATGCATAGATTCTGGCATTTCATATAATAATCTTTGAGCTATAACCAAAAAAAAAAAAAAGTGTTGTGGTTAGTGAAACGATATAATAGAGCGGGGGTATACAAAAGAAAAAATTCTTTAAAGGGAGAATAAAAAAAGTACTTACAAGCCTCGGTTACAACGTTAATGAAAGCAGGTTCAGTAAGATCTCTGTGACTAACCAATTCATCAACACACCAGTAAGGAGTATGATGAATCTCACCATCACCATCCCATTTATTTCTACTCTTCTCATCACGTTCTTTACAAGCCATAAGGATAGTCATTAAACGAAGCAAGTCCGAGTCAACGTCGGTAGAGCGACCGATAGCGTCTACTTGAGAAATAGGGCCACAGATGATAGGATGTAAGTCATCATTTTCCTTACAAGATTTGGAACAATAGTATGACTTATTACAATCAGAACACATCAACTTTTCACCTTCCAAGTCGTCTAAACAGACATGACACTGTTGGTCAATGAAATCCGATCGAACAACAAAAGCAGTAGCTTGCTCAGTACAGAGAATAGTGCCTTCCTTTAAATTTTCAGCAGCGACAGCGTGGCGGCCCTTTGCCTTTGTATTCTTGAGTTGAATAGGGTAGTGGCGAAGCGCCTTTTCATAGAATGAGTTCAAAGGTTCGACCTCACCAGACTTCTTCTTGTTCTTCTTCTTCTTGGCAGAGGATTTCTTTGTAGGGTCAGAATTGACCTCTACTTGACAGTTTTGATCCAATTTGTCGGCTAAATCAGCAATTTCTAAATTGACCATGGTTTCCGGGATTATTTTTTTAAAGTTAAAACTAAAACCTATACTTTTTTTTATTACTTTTATAGACGTTTCAGAAATAAATAAAAAAAAAAAGTGACTGCTCGACAGTTAGTACATTTGAATCAAAAAAATGGCCCAATCTACTTGTCAGGAAGTAACAACTTTTGATTTAAATCCCCGTTAAAGAGCTTCGTCGGTACAAGGCTGGGAACTATCCCTGAACTGCTTTTTTGTTTTTGTATTTTTGTTATTTAAAAGCCAGTTTTTTGTTGATTTGATTCTCAATTTGAATTTATTTATTTACACAAAGATGGTGCGATGTTTGTAAAATGACGTAAAAATAGATTTTTTTTATTAAAAAAGATTTAACATATTTTGTTCCAAAATATGTGTGTCGTTGGAGTTTTAAAAAGAAAATTCGCTTTTTTTATTTTTTAAAAAAAAACCGTAAAAGAAAAAAAAAACCCTTTTTTATATAAAATAAATATTCTTGGTCTTTTTCCTTGACCATGAGTGATAATGAAAACTCTTTCAAAAGTACGCGTCTTTTTATTTTCTAGCCTGTTTCTAATAGCCTTGTTCTAACTTCTTTATTTATTTTTTTAAAAAAAAAGACGACACCCATGCTTCGATAAATTTTTCTGTTCGTGACCCAAAATATATACTTTTTTTTTTTTTGGTAACTGATTTGAATATACAACCCTAGATACGCTCAACATGTTTTGGTCTTTTGATAGGCAGTCTCATGTGCTTCTCAAACATGTATTTTGGCCTACAAACCGGCTGGATATCCATGATGTCCTTACAAGCTTCCTTATTAGGCTTTGCCATATTTAAGCCCTTCCAACACACTCTTTCACCCGCCTTTGGACCTAGAGAAAACGTATATTTACAAACAGTTGCAGTTGCTACAGCCACCATGCCTTTAGCCGCCGGTACCACCCAAAAAAAACCCTTCATAATTAAAATAAGATAAATTTATACATTTTTCTTAGGATTTGTCGGTATTATTCCAGCTTTGGGACAGCTTACAGCTGCAGATCACCCAAACGGACCTATCATTTTATCGGCATGGCAACTCATGTTATGGTCGTTAGGGCTATCTTTTTTCGGTGTATTTTTCGCCGTACCATTACGAAAACAGACAATTATTAAGGAACAGCTTAAATTCCCTTCAGGAACTGCGACAGCGCAGATGATCACACTTTTACATGATCTTCCTGACCCTACTACCGATAAACCCGGCTTGCGGCAAAGAAGGATTTTATTACTTCCCGATGGAGGCTATGAGTTATCGAATATTTGTGATACTACTACTACTACGTCTACCGCAAATATCGGATCGGATCATTCAACTTGGTCTTTAAAGCTTAGGGCTCTATTTGTCTCGTTTTCTTTATCTTCAGCTTATACACTGTTGTCTTATTTCTTTCCTATTATTTATGCATTACCTGTATTTAATTGGGTGACTTTAAATTACGTAGATTTCAAAGCTTGGGAATGGTACTTTACACCAAGTCTTAGCTATATCGGTCAGGGCATTATCATGGTAGGACCTCGTTATCAATATGAATAACTAATACTGAGCCGTTAAATATAGGGGTTGCCTACTACACTCTCTATGCTTTTAGGATGTATTATTGGATGGGGAATATTATCGCCACTGGCTCATGTTTCTGGTTGGGCGCCTGGTCCAACTAGCGACTGGAAAACAGGATCTAAGGGTTGGATATTATGGATTTCTCTTGGTGTCATGATATCCGAATCGATTGTTTCGCTGTTGGTTGTTCTTATCAAGCAGTTGATAGTTATAGTTAGATCACGTATGCATAATACAAACACTACTACAGAGGAAAATGCGCTGCAACAGCGAGAGTCCCTGATGGAAGATTATCAAGACGATGACATGTGGAGACACGATGATAACCAGCAGCAAACGGAATTGGAACAACAAGACGTACCTAAAGATCAACAAGTACCATTGTATATGACAGTTATTGGTATGATTGCAGCTATTATCCTGTGTATTGTCACGATACATGTTGTATTTGGAAATGATGTAATGCCTGTAGGCATGACACTGCTATCTATTGTGTTTGCCATGTTTCTAAGCGTACTAGGTGTGCGCGCATTAGGTGAAACGGATCTAAACCCGGTTTCGGGCATAGGTAAAATAAGTCAAATTCTGGCAGGTGTAATTATGCCTGGCGCTATTGTTGCCAATTTGATAGCGGGAGGTATTGCCGAAGCCGGAGCACAACAAGCAGGTGATTTAATGCAAGATTTAAAAACAGGGTATCTACTTGACGCATCACCCAAAGCTCAATTCTACGGACAGCTTATTGGATCGCTTTTCAGTTCGTTTGTTGCTACTGGCGCTTATTTATTGTATACAACCGTGTATACTATACCGGGACCTGAATTTCCTGCACCCACTGCACAGGTTTGGTTAGACATGTCTCGCTTGGTCAACGGGCACGATTTGCCGCCGCATGTGTTTGAGTTTATTATTGCGTTTGCGGTTTTGTTTGGTGTTTTGGTGATAGTAAAAGAAACTGGTGGGCCCGCTGAGAAGGGGTGGCGTCAGTTTATTCCGCAAGGTATCGCGTTTGCTATAGGTATTTATAACCCTCCGAGCTTTACGCTAGCAAGAGTGATTGGCGGATTGATTGCTTCGTACTGGGAAAAGTACTGTGATTCACCAGACAGTCCTGACACAGATGGACCGTACAAAAAAATTGGAAAAGTTTTTATTGTTATTGTTGCAAGTGGATTTGTACTAGGTGAAGGAACGTTTGCCATTGTCAATATGTTGTTGCATGCTTTTAAGGTTCCTCATTTTTAGCTCGTTGATATATAAAAATATCAATAATAAATTGTATGGGAATTGATAATAGAAGTAATTTTCGTTAAAACGCAATAAAAACGAAAAAAAAAGCCGAGTTTCTCTACATATTATGTACAAGAAAAAAATATTTCCACAATAGTTACAATTTATTTACAGAAAAAAAGTATAACTCTAATCCCTAGAATCGTTTGCTAATTCAGATTCAACCATGGCGAAAAAATCAGTAGCAATTAATCTTTGTCTTTTGATAGGTCTTTTTTCGGGAGCTTTCGGTGGTTCTTTCTTTAATACCGGTTGAGTAAAATCTCGCTTAAATTCTAGCAGAGGAATACGACGCGTGTCAATCGTTGAGCGAAAATATCTTGTCCTCATACCCGCTGGTACGATATCATCAGATAGTCTGTCAATGAATGATAGCATTTTTAAATGTGTGAATTGACCTATCATACCATCTTGTGGACGTGGAGACGAGATTCGGTATCCCTGCGAGGTCAAATAGGTTTCCGCGACTTCTTTTGTCACTTGCGTGCCTGACAAAGAGAGATAACAAAGTCCAGTCATTTTGGCAAAGAACTTTAAACTTTTATCTGTGATTCCTCTAACATGATCAAAATAAAGCTCCTCTAGGTACGGAAGACCTCTTCCATTAGATATATTTAAGGACATTGTAGTGATATAAGATACTGTTCTATCTGTAATATTTTGATTTTGTTGGAAGTCGAGTACTTTAAGGTTCGTGAAATTACTTAAAAGAAAGATATCATTGTCTTCCAGATCGGTTTTACCAATTTTAAGGTGAGTAATGAATTTGGGAAATTTAAGAGAAATAGCTTTAAGCTCAGGGTATACTGAATTTATTTTTGAATCATAATTGAGTTGAGTCCAACGTGAATTGGCCGAACGCAAAGATTTAGAGTGAGAGTCTGATATTACTGATAATATCGAACTATTTAAAGGTACTTCAGAAGTAACTAAAAAATCGATGAGGTTCTCGACAACTGGTTTATATGGAATTCCGTCTAGAGACACTATTTCTTCCGTATGAACTTTTATATAATCGAAACAAATTGAGTATAAAGTCGGTACAACTGTCATTTTTAAAGGTGTATTTGTATAAAAAAGAAAAGAAATAGGGGGGGGGGATGAAGACACATAAAGATAAAAAGAGAAAAAAAGAAGATATATCACGTGATTGTCCGGTAAGATATGGGTCGGACTCAAGATATCATGGTGTTTCCAGAGTAAAGTCCCGCCTGAGAGTAGCCTCTAATAAGCAAAAGCAAACCTACCCATAGTTTTGCTCCTTCTCTCAACCTAAAGGTATCCATCCATCCAAACTGATAAAAAAAGAATACAACAAAATGAAACGTATCATCTAATCATTCATTTAATAGTACCGAAAAAATGGAAGCTGTACAGACATTCGGCCGTAAGGTTAGTTTGGATAAGAGATATTTTTTTTTCAATTTTTTTTTTGTTGTTTGTAAATGGTGATGAGAAGACTAAAATGTATTTTTTTTTATGTATATAGAAAACCGCTACTGCTGTTGCTCACTGCAAGCGTGGTCATGGTCTCATCCGTATTAACGGTTCCCCCATTGAACTCCTCGAACCCGAGATCTTGAAGTTCAAGGTCTACGAAGTCATCCTCCTTTTGGGTGAAGAGCGTTTCGCCAACACTGATATCAGAATTCGTGTCAACGGTGGTGGTACGTTCTCCCTTCATTTTATATATATATACGCATAGAGAACAGCGCAAAAAAGAAGAAATGTTAATTAAATTTTGTTTATTTTTATAGGTCACACTTCTCAAGTTTATGCTATCCGTCAAGCTCTTGCTAAGGCTATCGTCGCTTTCTACCAAAAGTTCGTCGATGAGGCTGCCAAGAAGGAGATCAAGGAAATCCTCGTTCAATATGACCGTACCCTTCTCGTTGCCGATCCTCGTCGTTGTGAACCCAAGAAGGTAAAAACAAATGATACATATACGACAGCAGGAAAAAAAAAGTATATTAACCTTAAATTGTGTGTTTTTTATAGTTCGGTGGTCCCGGTGCTCGTGCCCGTTTCCAAAAGTCTTACCGTTAAAGACGATATCTTATTTTCCTCAGTTGGAAGATGTATGGCTACTATTTTCTGTACCGTATTTTTATCTCTTTTTTGGTAGATTCTTTTTCCCAATAAAATTTATAACGCATTAAAAAAAATTCCATTCCGTGTACTTTGAACCTTTTTTTCTATGATAATGAATTGGGGGGAAAAAAGTGTATAATTTCACTCCTTTTTTTTATTGTTTCCGTTTGTGTTTTGAAAGGTTTACAAAAATGACAGGTTGCTAAAATAAAAATAAAACCATGGCAACAAAACAAAAAACTTGGGGGTGGTTGATCTTTTTTTTTTTTTGGCAACCACTTGATATTCCGCCCAAATTTCCATTTGTTTCCATGGTAAAAACAAGAGGTTTTTGACGCGAAAAATGCAGATGTAGTTTAAAGATATACTGTGGTGGCTTTTTGCTGATAGCAAAGGTATATTATTTAAGTAATCTTGATCACCGAAACCAAAAAAAAGTAACAAAAGAAGTACACAAAAGTTTATAAATCCCGTGTTTTTTATGACGTCTTTTTTTTTTTTTTTTTTTTAGCCAAACCTGACTTTTTTTTTTATTATTATTTTTTTCTTTTTACACAATCTCTTTTTAATCTTATAACTGTAAAAATGGCTACTGTAAGTATTTATTAAAAGAGAAGCCTTTCATCTTGTAGATGAAAAACCAAAAAGTTGTAAAGAAAAAGATCTTGCTTTGTCATCTGGCTTTGTAAACTAGATGAAAGTACTTTCTTTTTACTTTTATTTTTCATCCAAAAAAAAAAGAGATGACAACAATTTTTTATTAACAAGTTTTTTTTAAATAGGAACGCGAAAATAATGTCTATATGGCCAAGCTTGCCGAGCAAGCCGAGCGTTACGATGGTAAAGATATTAATAACGTATCCAGTATCTATTTGTACCTTATTCATACTATTTTATTATAGAAATGGTTCAATTCACTAAGGAAGTTGCCAAGGTAAGAGAGAAACGAAAAAAAAAAGTTTTTTTTTTGCGAGTTTTTTAAAAAAAGGAAAGTGTTTTAACTAAATAGTGTATTATTTATATTAGATGGGTATTGAATTAACTGTTGAAGAACGTAACCTTTTATCTGTTGCTTACAAGAACGTTATTGGTGCTCGTCGTGCTTCTTGGAGAATTGTTTCTTCTATTGAGCAAAAGGAAGAGAGCAAGGGTAACTCTAGCCAAGTTGATAAGATTAAGGCTTACCGTCAAAAGATCGAAAACGAACTTCAAGATGTTTGTCAAGATATCTTGAATGTTTTGACTGATGATTTGATCCCTAATGCTCAAGGTGGTGAATCCAGAGTGTTTTATTACAAGATGAAGGGTGATTATCATCGTTATCTTGCCGAGTTCCTTACTGGTGATGCCCGTAAGAACGCTGCTACTGAAGCTCATGATGCTTACAAGAACGCTACCGAAGTTGCTCAAACCGAATTAGCTCCTACTCACCCTATTCGTCTCGGTCTTGCCTTGAATTTCTCTGTCTTTTACTACGAAATTCTCAACTCCCCTGATCGTGCTTGTCATCTTGCTAAGCAAGCTTTCGATGATGCTATTGCCGAACTTGATACCCTCTCTGAAGAATCTTACAAGGACTCTACTCTTATCATGCAATTGTTAAGAGATAACTTGACTTTGTGGACTTCTGACTTGCAGGATGGTAAGTGATTTTTTTATATTTTTACTTTGTTAGTTAGTATACTAATCAATTTTTGGAATTATAACAGAATCCGATAAGGCCGAAAACAAGCCTGAGGATGCTGAAGAGGCAAAGTAAAAAAACACGTTTTGAATTTACAACAAACCATTTATCAGAAAATAAAAAAGAAGAAGGAAAACCTCTCTTACAAAAAAAAATGAAGTATTAAAAAAATTAAACTTGTTTTTGTTATTGAAATAATAAAAGATATAATAACTATACACCTGCCTTTTTTTCCCCCTTTTTTCTCTTTTTTTTTTTTTTTTTTTCCTTTCTTAAAAAATGTCTTTTTTCACAATGAATCAAGATGCACAAATATTTAACGATAACCAAGAATGTTTAAACGAACAATATTTGGCTTCTAAAGTATCAACTAAAAAAGAAGAAGCCGAAAGTCACGGTGTACCTAATACTGAAGTAAAAGAACAACCACCACCAAAGAAGGAATCCTTAAATTATGCTCATCCTCGTTTTACCATGAGTATCTTTCAGCTTTACGAAACTAAAACGGTAAAATAAAAATTATATTTTATGCAAAAAAAAATATACTTATAAAATATGATAGCGTTATTATCTAGTCGGCACTAACCAAGCTAAAAAACGATACCGAGTACTTCAAATACACCGTACTAACCCTAATGACTTGGTTGTAATTGAGGACGATGTACTTTATACAGAGGGGGAAAAAACGAGACTATTAAAAATGATTGAGGATGGTAATCTCAGTGTAGGTGGTTTACAACTTTCTCCTATGCGAATATACGGTGTTGTCGGCTTTATTCGATTTACGCAAGGTTGGTATATGATATTTATTACCAAGCGAAGACAAGTAGCTTTATTAGGTGGTCATTATATCTATCATATCGATGAAACACGTCTTGTACCTGTTGGACTTCAAACTAAAATCGACAAGAATTCGGACGAAGCTAGATATATCGCAACCTTTCAAAATATTGATTTGGCAAAGAACTTTTATTTTTCTTACACGTATGATATCACCAATTCTTTACAAAATAACCTTACACAACCTCCACTGTCCAAATCGCCAAATGAAGAGGGTCATAATGGTTTGAAACATAACGATATGTTTGTTTGGAATCATTATTTGCTTATTTCTGGATTTAAAAATCTCGATAGTCAGTCAGGTTGGATTTTACCTTTGATTTATGGATTTGTGGACCAAGCAAGTAAGGAATGATCAATCATCAATTGTATTTGATTTTGCATATTTACTATATTTTAGAGATATCTGTATTCGGTAGAAATCTTGTAGTGACGTTAATTGCTAGAAGATCACGTTATTTTGCAGGTGCTCGATTTCTTAAACGTGGTGTCAATGATAAGGTAAAATTACTGCTTTGATGACCTCTCACACCCCCTTTTTTTAAAAAAAAATTATGTATGCATCTTTAGGGTTTTGTAGCAAATGACGTAGAAACAGAACAAATTGTTACTGATATGGCAACTACTTCGTTTCATTCCACCGATTATTTGTTTGGAAATCCTAGGTATACGTCTTATGTTCAACATAGAGGATCCATTCCATTAATTTGGTCACAAGATACTACCAACATGTCACCTAAACCACCAATTGAGCGTAAGTACCATAATCGTATATATACATGTATATATATTAAACTGTTTTACTGTAGTAAATGTTGTGGATCCATTCTTTTCTGCGGCAGCTCTTCACTTTGAAAACATCTTTCAAAGATACGGAACACCAGTTATTGTTTTAAATTTAATTAAACAAAAGGAAAAGACAAAGCGTGAATCCATTCTAGGAAAAGAGTTTGCTGAATCTATCAAATATCTTAACCAGTTTTTACCAGACGGTAAAAAAATAAAATACATTGCTTGGGATATGTCAAGAGCATCGAAAAGTCATGATCAAGATGTAATTGGGTATTTAGAGAAAATTGCAGATGATACAATGGAAGCTACCGGATTCTTTCAAAGCGGTATTAGTGCTAATCCTGCACAAGAGTAAGATAACGGGGGGGGGGGGGGGGGGTCTGTAGTGTATGTGTATAAACTTCTAATTTATTATTTTAGTGCAAAATATCCTAGACAAGAGGGAGTATTAAGAACCAATTGTATTGATTGCTTGGATCGTACCAATGCAGCCCAATTCTTGATGGGAAAGTGTGCTTTGGGTCATCAACTTTATGCGCTGGGAGTTATTGCGTCGCCTAAAATAGATTTTGATTCTGATGCTGTCAATATCTTTACAGAAATGTATCATGACCATGGTGACACCATTGCTTTACAGTACGGTGGTTCTCATCTAGTCAATACAATGGAAACCTACCGAAAAATCAATCAATGGACAAGTCACCCTAGAGATATGATCGAGTCCATTCGTAGATTCTATGCAAATGCCTTTTCTGATGCTGATAAACAAGACGCTATCAATTTGTTTTTAGGTAACTTTGTAACGAAAGATGGTCAACCTATGCTTTGGGAATTAAGTTCCGACTATCATTTACATAACCAGCATCCTTTAAAGAAAGCTTCACGTCGAGAGTAAGGGGTTAATATCTTTTTGCGTTTTACAGAATGAAAACACTAAAATAATCTTTTTTTTATATATAGTTATCGAAATTGGTACGCTAAAGAAGTTTTAGAAAAGAAGACGCATGCATTAGATCCTTCTTTATTTGAGATACCACGTCAGTTTAGAATACCTGCTGCTAACCCGGATGAAAGTGATACATTTCAAGGATATTGGGTCGAATATTATAATCATAAAGAGTTGA
Organism: Helicostylum pulchrum; assembly: GCA_025677825.1. Classification (NCBI taxonomy): domain Eukaryota; kingdom Fungi; phylum Mucoromycota; class Mucoromycetes; order Mucorales; family Mucoraceae; genus Helicostylum; species Helicostylum pulchrum. The sequence continues at coordinate 642,518 of JAIXMO010000010.1, read as the reverse complement.
CTAGTTTAAATAGCTTATTTACTCTCAATATGAACGGAACATTAAAGTATAGACCTCCCAAAATATCATCATCAAATTCAAGGCCGCCTAAAGAGTAAAAAAGAGAAGAAGAAAAAATGTTGTACCAGTGTTATGTCATCTTACTGACATTTAAAAAAAACTATTTAGATTAACCAGAGCAGAAGCGCTTGATTTAAGTCCATTTACTGTTAGAGCGGGTAAAACGACAACCAATTTAAATCCTACGACATTCAAAGAAAAGAGCGAACCAGAGAACGAAGATGTATGTAAAGTAGTTGAGAAATCACCCTCTTGGACAATAGAAGGTATTACGCAACGTAATCTTGAGCCAAGCATTACACAAGCTGAACATAAAGAATATAAAAGGTAAATAACTTGTGGGATTTTTTTTTCTCTCCGGTACAAAAACTAATATTAAAAATAGATATACAGAGCAATTTAAAAGTATCGAGAAATTAACTGTAACACACGACGATCAATTGGGTTATAATCATGTTGAAAGTTTTCCGGAATATCAACAGTACCAAAATTACATCTACAGAAATGAATTAGAAGAACATCCAACTGCTATAAAAACAACAAGTATAGATGAACAAGTATATAATACGTATGTCGATATACCACGTAGAGCTGCTTCTGTACAAGTGAGTCGTGAGTGGAGCGGAAATGCTAGAAAGAGGTACGAAGGCTACGCTAGTTACTTGAATAATGGAAAGTATCCTTCTCAGTTACAACAACAGCATCAACCACAATCACGTCAAGCTAGTAATAATGTCTTTTAATGAATAAAATTTCAATTCACGAATATACAGTCTAGTACTGAAAGGGGGAAGGATGATCGGGTAGCGGGACTTTTTTTTTTCTGCACAAAAACCAAGCCTGCTTTTTCCCTTATCTTTCCTTCTTCTTTTTTTTTACTTTTACATGTACATAGTTGACCATGTTATTTGAACAATTAAGACTGTAAGATATATTTATACGCAGTAATAGAAAAGCAAGTTTTTTTTGTAACGCCTTTTTATGTAGTCGTATAACCAATGAAGAATACCACTTTACTCCATTATTAGAACCTGCCAAAGAAGGACATGGTTTAGATCGGATTGAAACACTAACTGTTTATCGAGACTCTGGACAACTACAACTTAACGGTAAAAAAAAAGCCATGTTGATATTTTATTTCAGCTACTTATATTTTCGTTGTTATAGCTCCACCTATACAAAACGCACATATTGAAGGAGAACTAGTGGTTTGTGGTATCATGGGGTTTATTCAACTTCAAGCAGGTATATAAAAATAAGGAATCAATTAGAAAAAAGGAGGAAACTCAACTTTGGTTATGCTTAGGTGAATACATGATTGTGATTACGGGATATCAAAGAGTAGGCACACTTATGCAGAACTGCGATATTTTACGCGCTACAGCATTTCAAATACTACCCATATCTCGTAACACCAACGGACTTTCAAGTCAACAACTGGATGATGAACAAACTTTTATTAACCTATTGCAAAAGCACTTGAAGAAAAACGGGTTTTATTTCTCGTACAAGTATAATTTGACTTTATCCGTACAAAAGCAAGCTCAAGTAGAAGGCGATGTTAATAATTGGAGAGAGGTAAGGGCATAATTGTGTGCGTGCGTGTGTGTGTACGAGTTTATACTGAAAAATGTGTGTAGGCGGATACAAGGTTCTTTTGGAATCACTATTTATGTCAAAAATTAATATTGGCTACTCAAAACTCCAAGACCAATCAAGACGTAAGTATGAGCGTATCCGCTTTTAAAAAAAATGAGCTAATGTTCATTATTGAAAAAAAATAGTTTAGTTCTTTTATATTACCTGTTATTCAAGGATGTAAGTTCTTTTTTTGTAACTAAACAACCAAAAAAGTCTAATTACTTTTAAATAGTTGTATCTATTAACCCAGCCGTTATAAATAACCGAGCAATCACATTTGCATTAATTAGTCGACGTAGTCAAGAGCGGGCCGGTACTCGTTATTTCTCTCGCGGATTAGATGAAAACGGATTTGCCTCGAATTTTGTAGAGACCGAACAAATTTTACTCTGTGACCCACCTAAATCACTAGTGCAAGATAATTCGATACGACTTTCGTATGTACAAACACGTGGTAGCGTTCCTGCAATTTGGGGACAGATACCCAACACTAGATATACACCTAAACTATGGCTCAATGCTAACTTGACAGACGAAAATGTGATTGCTGCCTCAAAGGCGCATTTTAATCAACAGATCAAAATCTACGGTCCGCAGATATTGGTCAATTTAGTAAATACAAAAGGATATGAGTATCCTGTAGGTCAATTGTATGCTGCCATCGTAAAGGAGTTAAATAATCCGAATTTAAAATATATTCATTTTGATTTTCATCACGAGTGTAGAAAGATGAGATGGAATCGAGTACAGTTGTTGGTAGATCAGTTGGAACCAGATTTACGTGAACAAGGGTAAATATTATTTCTAGGGTATTTTTTTGTTTTGTTTTTGGTAAACTAAGATGTTTATTAGGTATTGTGTTTATGATGTTACGGATCCCAATACGCCTGTTTTACGCAAGACTCAGAATTCAGTTATAAGGTCCAATTGTATGGATTGTTTAGATAGAACCAATGTAGTTCAGAGTACTTTGAGTCGATGGATTTTGAATAGACAGTTGCGTGAAGTCGGTATACTTCAATCAACTGAAGTCATAGAAAATGATGAACAGTTTATGCAAATATTTAGAAACAGTAAGTGTTTATCGCTCTTAAAAAAACATCTCCAGACTCTCACCATTTTTTTTAGTGTGGGCTGATAACGCAGATGGTCTGAGTGTTCCTTACTCTGGTACAGGCGCACTAAAAACAGACTTCACTAGAACTGGACATCGTACACGTATGGGGCTCATTAACGACTTTAACAACTCTGCCATTCGATATATCAAGAATAATTTCTTGGACGGAGCTAGACAAGACGGTATAGATTTGATACTTGGAAGATACCAAGTCAGTGACAACCCAACAACAACCAGTCCTTTTAAAGCCACGCCTACTACGATGATGATCAAGTCAGTGCCCTTGATATTTTTAGTCACAGTTATAATTTTGCTTATGGTTCTGATCTCGCCCGAGTTATTTGCGATCGAATCCTCACTTTTATATACGTTTTGTATCTCTGTTTTACTTACGGTACTAGTAGTGTGCTGGTTATTTATTCAGCATAATGGTACGGAGTTTGTGGACTGGCCAAAACTCTTACCGGCTGCTCAGGTTCATCACGTAGATGATGATGCCTTAAGTAATAGTGTGTTTCAGGTTGATACTGTGCATCATAAAGCGACGGATATGGTTCGAAAGTGGGCACTTAGAAGAGATAGTACGGCAGTTTTGAATCAGGCAGAACAAGGATACGAGTTATTACCTACTACATTGAAAAAGACGACCTAAATAAAGATAGATTACCGGAATTGCTTGTTTTTTTTTTAATAAATTACTTACAGTGTTTACTGTATCAAATGGTAGATTTAAAAGTATCAATTTTCGTATTAAAAGACATATATTATTCGCCAAATGGTGCGTATCATTTTTAAATGTTAACAGCCGAAAAACTGCTGATTGAATCCTTTTTAGTGATAAAATATAGTCCGTAACAGAACAGGACGGTGAAACTCTAGAATGATTTTTTTTTTTTTTTGCCAGCTGATAATAAATCACTTATAATTATACAACAACCTGTCGAGTTAAAAACTTACCTAGAAATGGAATCTGTACCAAGATTCCAGTTCTGTACCAGTTTCATGTTTCGCTTTACGGAAAACGAACACCAAGTATTATCGGATCAGATTTAAACCAAATTCTTCTTTTACGACAACAGAAACCGAAAGAATATAAAGAATGTGTTCGATAGTATTTTATGCAAAGAAAAAAGGAAAAAGGGATTTGGGGATGGTTTGAATTGGTTAGTAGGTTCAGTTAACGTCAACAAAATGCCATATGTACCACCTCCTTTTTATTTATTGGTAGCTCAATACCAAAAAGAAAGATGCACCCGTAAGTAATTCTGGCATTTAAGCAAACTAGTCCGTTTTATACGGTTTTTAATTCAATTAGACTACTTGACTTAATCCCAATTAAACGGTTTATTTTAATTCTGTACAGTAAAGGACAGTGTAAATATTGATTTTGTGTGTCGAAAATTAAAGTTTCTTTAAAAAGTTGATCAGCGGATAAAACATACTTTCATCCAATTAAAACTATCTATCACAAAAATCCCAAGTTTTTTTTTACTTATCTTTATTCAGTGACCTTATAAACAATAGACTTATACAATTAGTCGTACGCGCTTCTTAGACATTACTTTAATATTCTTCTGTTATAGTAGAGTAGGGTGTCTAATTGTACATAAAATATCAAAATTTTGACGCGCGCATGCCAAGATAGCAAAAGTGGGTCGGCGATTTTACGGGATATAAGGTAATTTGCATATAGACCGTGTACTATAGTACATGCAGACAGATCCAATTGACAAAAGCGCTTTTACGTACGCACGGAAAACTGTAAAGAAAAAAGGTATATTGAATTATTTTGTTTAAAAAAGAAAGAAAAAAAGGGGGGATGGATTGATCACAGTAAAGAAAAATCGAAACAAACAGGCTGAATTAATCAGGCTAAAAGGGGTTTAATTTAACTTTACATCCCTCACATTATTCACAGAGGTCTTTTTGAGGGAATTATATCAGCTGAATCGCTCAGAATTTAGGGACTCAATTTAGCTTATTTAATTGTCAGTTACGTAAAGTCTATTTTAAAGTAAATGCTCGATAATTAGAAAAGGAGTAAAAAAAAAAAAAAGATCCCCAATCGTGAATTAGGAGAAGTAAAACAAAAGCTAGCTCAAATTTCTACTTTAGTAAAAAAGGATAAAGAGAGCACAATACAAAAAAAAAAAAAAAAAAAAAAAATGGGGAAAATTGCATATAGTAACCAAAAGTTTTTACGCCCTTTTTTTTTTGCTTTAATAAAAACTTGTATTTTTATTGTCAGTAACATATTTTGGTATCGTGATATTATTTTGAGAATTCATAATTGGGTTATTGTTATACTGCCTAATATTGGAAGAAGGTTGTTGAAAGTAGAGAGAATCATTGTGAGTGACCAACTTATTGTCAAAATATCTAGAAGATTCGTTCCCTACAGGGGTTTCGGTATGAGACATTGTTGTTGTTTGTTTACAGGTGTAGCTAGACGTCAGCATAGAAGGAGGCGTTTCTGGTCTATTACTTGACGGTGGAGGAGGAGGAGGAGGAGGAGATGGTTGACGTTGAGGTGCAGGCTTTTCGTTATTATTGTTAGACCATAAAAAACTAGAAGGTGATAATAATGGAGACGACAAATTGTTTTGACCTTGCTGCTGATAAGACGGAGACGATAAAATGGAAATGGTCGGAATGTCGTGCAGTCTTTGTTGATAATTTAATGCGGGAGGTGGGGACAGTGAAAAACTATGGCTGTTATATCTAAAATTTCTTAACGGAGGAGGTGAAACAGATGATGGTATAGCGTTGGATGCGCTAGTATAATTACTATTGTCACTATTCGAATGATGACGCTGTTGTTGGTTTGTATCTTTATCATAATTAACTGCAGATATAAATGCGGAGCTATTTAGACTCGGCTGAGGCATACTGTTTACATTTTGATACGAGCTTGTTTCATAGACAGTAACAGCATTACTACTGTCTGTAACTGAAGAGGTCCTAATACAAATAAATTTATGGTTTAGCATTTTTTTATATATATATACGCATGCAAGTCTACTTTTTAGGTATGCATATCAAAATTTCGTTAAACCGAAGCACATACCTGAAGTTATTTTGTGAATCCCTTCCTTCGTGATAACGTGAGATTTCAGTTGGTTCATTTATTGGTGGTGCATCATAAGAAGGGTTTTGACAAGTGTCCAAAGGATGCTCCAAGTAAGAGGAACGGAGAGTGCTTCCGCTAGTACTATCTATACTGGTACGAGCAGATTTTCTTGAACCGGAAGGGGTATCAAATGCGAGCCTTCGAGAATGATCTGAAGACATGCATACAAAAAAGGAAACTTTTTTAAGCAAGTGCATCTCCCTTCGTAAAACTTTAAATAAACTTACATAACAAGTGATCGTCCTCTTCTTCTTGATCTTTTTGATGAAATAAAGAAGGATAGGGATGCGAAGTGGCACTACTGGTAGATAATTTTTTAATATGATTAGCTGTAGTAGAGTAAGATGTAGAAGAACTAGTAGTTGAGGATGGAGAAAGACTAGGCCGCTTCAACATTAGTTCGGCAAATTCAACAGAAGGTGGTACACGAAAACTTTGCTTTAATAGTAGTTCAGGGGATATTTGAAGGCAAGATAATTCAGAGATCGACGAAGGCGTGGATAATCTACATTTTAAAACATCTTCCTTTGTATAATAACTGATTAAATGCTGTGTGCATCCATTAAGTTGAATACTCAAGGTTTTTTTGATAAGTCCACCTTTTCGGAACTTGTATGTATCAGTGAGAGAACCAACCAAATTACGTTCTCTGTTACGTTCTTCAATGGTCATATCTTCTTCGTCATTTTCTTCTTGTAATTCCTGTACACTTTCTTCATACATTAATTGTTGATGCTGTGACATATACTGATGGTTATGGTAATAGTTTGACGATATATCATGAATAGAGTTCTTTTCATTTAAGGATTCGCGACCACCGAGCTCTCGGTATATTAAAAAATTCCCTAGTATTCGAGAAGGGCTCCAAATTAAGCCATCCGTCCATCTTTTAATTCCTAATATTTTCAAGTAACCAAAAAAAAACCATTATTCATATATTCGTATATTTTTAATTAGATTATAATAATTACCAGATTCCTTTTCGTCAAAAACAAACACTGTTCCTGATTTTACAGAACCCCTTTCTCTCTCTTGTAGTCTACGACTTATTTTTGGTAAAACACCTCTACGACATGCTTCAAATAATAAAAGTGAATCGGTGGTGGTTTCAACAAACCCGTGAAATGTCGCATTGATAGGCATAATGTTATAATTTAAGTAAAAATACGAGTTTTTTTTTGTTGTTGTTGGAAAATTAAAATATAATAGAAAAAAAAGAGTGCTACACTAAATAAGTTTGTTTATGTATAATAATATATAATGGCCTTTTTTTTTTCTCTCTCTCTCTCTTGCTTTTTTTCCGTCAAGGATTGAGAATTGATTTACAAAGTAAAAGAAAAAGGAAAAATGATATGACAAAAAAAGACCTTTAATAGTTGTTCACTATAGCTCAAATGGGAGAAGTTAAATTTTTTTTGTCTCAGTTTATTTTGTATTACTCGTAAATACATGCAGGGGAAAAATAGAGAAAAACCAGAGTTCTTAATTACCTATTTGGTCAATAAGCCGTTAATAAGTCTTTGAGGAAAAAAATGTTATTAAGTTCCCTATTTTTTCTTAAAAAGCTGGGTTACATATACAAACATAATAGTATTGTATATTTTGTTGTATAAGTCTTGTGAAAAAAAAAAGAAGCTTGTCAGTACATTGGTAATCAGAAGATAAATATTACAGATATTTGTACATATATAATATATAGGAGAAGTGATACATATGATATTTATAAGTGTATACGAATAAATATATATATATTAAGACTATTGACAATGGTACATCTGTGCGTCAATACGTACTGTTCATTTATATTGTAAAAACGCTTAAAGGGAATCCTGAATTAGCGTCCCTACTCTAGTTGAGGTTAGGAAGGTCTATTTTGTAACTCGATCACATTTAACTCCTTTTATGAATAATAGTCTCCTATTAAACATCTGGCTGACTTCTTCATTTTGTCAAGCTTCGCCTTTTGTTATTATTATGATGCCTCCTGAGTTTTTTTCCAGAAAAAGCCAATGGATTTATGGAAAAAAATAACATGTTCGCTTCTCACATGTCGTTTATTCTTTTAGAACTAGTCTACTTATCCCTTAATCAACGGTCTACTTATATAGTTATCTGCCTCTTTCTTCCTCTCGTATTTTTTTTACAGTGTCATATATACTGCTGATCTTAAATACTCCAGGGTTATATGACCAAACTTTATGCGTGTGATCTTCAATTTTATCCAGTTATACGTATAAACAAACTTATACTTTGGATGTTTGTATGGGTGTATGGGACCTACGTACCCATAATCATGTTTTCATATTCGTTCTCTCTCCTTCGATTAACATACGGCAAAAAAATAAAATACGCATAGGTTTATAAATATTTGGTATAAATGAATTATTATAGTACATAAAAAACATTTAGAATGTGTTACACATAAATATGTAGCATGATACATAGAGCAAGCTTGCAGAATTTTGATCCCGTATAATAAACATAAAATTCGTTAGTTAATCTAACTATACTTAAAAACCGAAAATATATGATATTAAATCATGTGCGCCAGTGTATTTGAGTACATACAAGTAGAAATAATTACTTCTTTCTTCATTATTCCTGTATTTAAACATTAAACACTTGTATAGTTAGTTATCATGATATTTTAATAGTAGAAAGTTTTTGTATTAAAAAAATAGCTCCTAATATGTAGTTACAATTTAAAATATAAGGAGAATAATTATGATGATGGTGATGCGAAAATAAATACATAAATAAATAATAATAAAATAGGAACCGATCTGAATGCTTATCTAAAAAAAAATATAGAGAATGGAGAAGCGTTACATACGCCGATGATTACAATAAAAAAAAAGGTGTTTTATGTATACCGAGTCTATAAAAAAATACTAGCGCTGAGTCCGACACCTTATATATATTATGACAACGTAGTTTATGAAAATCAAGTTTGCCGAAAAAAAAAAGGCTAAGCTTCTAATTAACTGCATATGTTTGTTAATTTCAAAACCTCAGTTTATTTACCTAGTCGTAAACTGGACGGTTTTATGTGTATGCCCGTTGAAATATTAACAAACAAACAAAAAACAGAAAAAACTTTAAATGGATATATTATATAAAGTTTGTTTCTTTTTTTAATAGAACAACAGAGAAAAAAAAAGCTTACTAGCTGAAATAATTAATATAGTTCAACCTCGGTAACATTTTAACGTTTTTCAAAATAATCCAAGTTACACGAATGAGAAGAAGGCAGGAGACAGTTGCTCCGTCAGGGACTTGAGGTCTTATAAATTGCATCAGGACACTTTCTTCTTGTAAATGACGAATGCTTTCTTGATTCTATATTTCGTATCCGTCCATATTGAAGCATACGGGTCCAATAAAACATATGTCATCAAAAGCATGCATTATCTCCAAACTTACTCTATCAGCAAGTTTTTGATCTTTTTTAACAAAGCAAAAGAGCTTCTTGACGTTTTGACAGCACCTCCAAGTATTATGTTTTTTAAAGCAACGCGCTAAAAACGGGACTGCTAAGTGAAGCAACTGTTCTCCATAAAAAATAAAAAAAAATAAAAAAACAGATCTAAACAACTATACGAATTTTATAATGGAAGTTCTCAAATCTGATTTCGAGGTTAACTTGCCTCTCGTTAAAGAATCCTTACTCGATGCTGATTTTATTGCTATTGATACCGAGTTTACTGGTAAGAAAGTCTTGCTCAAGTAAGAAAAAAAAAACAGATCAATCTAACCATTTACATAGGGCTCTCGACACCTGACGTTCAGTTTCAAAATGGAGACGAACTTTCAACCAGATATAGTAAACTTAAAAGCTGTGTGCAAGAATTCACTATCATTCAATATGGCGTATGTGCCTTTAAAAAAGATAAAGTAACTGGTGACTATGTAGTCAAGCCTTTCAACTTTTATATTTTCGGCGCAGATACAGATCACATTCAAAGTAGACGTGTTTTTTCTGCTACACCAAGCAGTTTATCATTCTTAAGATCGAACAAATTTGACTTTAACAAATTAATTGAAGAAGGTATTCCATTTTATAACTATTCAGAAGAAAGTTCCATGTTTCAGTCAAGTCAAGGCACCAACATTGTCAATAGGCGTTCAGTCATTTCAGGTATATAAGAATTTTTTTTTTTTTTTTTTCAAAGTGAATCCATTGTTAGTTTATTAACTTATTTTAATGTAGAGTCAAGTCTTACAAAGTCCGGTAAAAGCTTTTTAGATTACAATAGAAATAGTATCAACAAATGGTTGCAAGGAAACACAGAAAAACCTCTTGTTGTTCAAGTCAATAGTAGTTTTTACAAGAAGCTTATGTATCAAGAGATTCAAGATACTAAGTATAATGGATTCCTTAAAGCAACACAAAGAGATAGCAAACATTTAGAAATCTCTCGCTTAAAGGAAGAAGATAAAAGACAAAACAATGTCAATGTAAGTTATTTATATTTATATATGCATATGAAACCTCGTATTAATAGCTTTTAATGTATACAGTCTCCTAAGCTTAATTTCCGTGCCATTATCGAGTTGATTAAAGAAGCAAATTGCCCAGTAGTTGCTCATAACGCAGCTTATGATGTATTACATACAATCGATCAATTCTGGCAATATTTACCCAACGACGTTGAAGAATTCAAAAGTGTTGCCAATAGCATGTGGGATACTATTGTCGATACTAAATATTTGGCTGAATTCCATCCCGTTATAAAGGTAATAAAAAAAAAAACTGGTGTTATACCCTTTATTATCTTTCTAATATATTCTATTAGTCTTGCTTCAACACATCTGTCTTGGGAACACTATATAGTACCGTAAGCAGCGAATTACAGGAAGCCGGTCAAAATATTGGTATGTTTTTAAATAATTTATAAATCTATTTGAGTTTTTTTTTTAATAATGTATAAATAGTTATGGGTAAAGGATTTGAAAGATATACTGGAAATGACGTTGCGCATGAAGCTGGTTATGATGCGTATATGACAGGCGTAATCTACCTTGCATTTGTTGCATTTATTCTCGAAAAACAACAAACAACACCCACAGAAGTAAAGTCTACTTTAACACAAAATGGAGCCGAAAGTGAAGAGTCAGAGTCAGAATCGGAGTCAGAGTCAGAATCAGAGCCAGAATCAGAGGCTGAATCAGGGGCCGCATCTAGCGACGATGACGAAGAAGAAGAAATCGCCACCAGTATTTTCATGGATAAATCCCTTGTACCTTACTATGGAAAGATCTATTTAATGCGCTGTGATATACCTTATCTTAACTTGAAGGGTGAAGAGGAAGTTGGTAAGTTTTTATTATTATTATTACTTTAAATTACCTATAATAACTAACACATTATTATAGAATTAATCACATATCCCAACAAGTTCTTCCTTCATAACATCCCTATTGGTATGACAAATACTGCCATTGAAAAGTTATATCCTAGTATTTTGCCAATTGCTATTTCTTGGGTGAATGATAACAATGCTTGGATTATTCTCAGAGACGAATCTAAAATTCCCATGGTTCCAGTCGGTATACTTGGCTTCTCCATTGTTCAGAGCTTTTTACCTGGATGTTCTCGTCAAGTCGAAGGCGAAGCTTATGGTATTACAAAAGATGCTGGTAAAATGGAACTTATTACACACGCACAATGGCAAACATTATATGGACCTAAGAAGACAGTGAATTACGATAATATGGCTTCCGTCCTCTCTGCTGCTGCCAATAACAACGATGGTAAGCAAGAATCCTCGACTGAATCATCAAATACCACTGTTTCCTCCCCTGTGCCCACTGGTGGATCCGGTTATGACGGTCAGTATTTTTTTTTTCTCTTGATGTAATTTACTTTTTAACTAATTTTTTTCTTTTTTTAAAAAAAATAGAACTCGAAATCCCATTACCACCTAGCTTTGCTGCCTCTCTTAAGAGAGATAGAGAGAATGATAATGTGGAAGAAGAAGAGCGCGATGTCAAGAATAGAAAAACTAACGCATAATAATACATATGATAAATACTATACTATAATAAAAAGTGCAACTTGTAGGATAAAACAAGTAACCTATATCAAGTTTGCTTAAAATACCAAAAACTATACTTTTAGACCTGAGTTTTTTTTTGAAAGAAAGAAAGAAAGAAAGAAAGAACATACTATAAACCGTACATTTTCTTAATGCAAGCGTATACCGCTCGAATCTGTTACTCTATTTTTTAATGTAGTAGAATAAAAAGATCGCCATCGCTAGTGTATTTAATAAATATCTGGAACAAGTTAATTGCTTTTTGTTTACACTGTGCTATACACGCGTGTCATATTGACAGTCAATCTTTTTTTTAATTTGCCCTTTTTGTTTACTTGCGCAATTTGACATGTTGTGTGCATTAATTCGTTCTCTTTTTTTTTTTGTCGTACATAAATAATGTACATACTTATTTGTGATTAAAAAGATACATGTTTCTCTCTTTTTTTTAATTAAAGTGAACCGTTAGATTGAAAGAAAAAATACTCTTATCAGCATCTGCGTGGCGATTACTTTTTGTAAAACAAAGTGACCATATTTCCTGTTTCGGATCATGTATAAAAAAAATCCCATACTTTTAATAAAGTTAGGAGGGGCCGATCATACGTAATCATTACACCAGACTTCAGAAAATAACGATTTTAAACTCCCTGTTTAACCTTTTTTTTTTCCCTTCTCGTTTTCACTTTGAGTTCAAGGGATGCTTTCTTCATAACAATTGTATATAGCACTATATTATCTGTAGTTTGTGTTAATAGAGCTATTAGTCGACTTTAATATTAGTAACTTTAAGGATGCAACGTATCTCTGATAGTTTTTTTTTGTTAAAAAAAATCTATTATGATCCGCATTAACGTCATGAGTAAAATTAGCGTAATTTTTACATTTACCCGTTAAAATAAAAATAAAAAGGATAAAACAATGAATGCATTGTACATGAATGAACATGCGTAAAAGATTTTTTTAATTATTTTTCAATCTAAGTACCATTGGTACATTCAATTGTATAATAATAATGAAACAACGAATATACAAAATGTGTAAAGAACAATAAGGAAAAAAAATTAGTGTTGTTTCGTAAGTAGGAAGATTTCATTTTTACGTCAGAATGATACATTTTAGTATGTCTTTGACAAATATATAAAGAGAAGGGGTGGCTTCTACAGAATCAAAAATATTATATTTCCAATATATTAAAACTTATCTAAACATGTCCAACTTTGCCAACACCAAGCCTGATGCCTCCAAGGCCCAATCTGTCGAAGACAAGACCAACCAAAACTTGAACGCCTCCGCTAAACAAAGTATTGGTGACAAAAACTTGAACGCTGCCCAAGAAGCCTCTGCCAAGGGGTTCGCTACTACCTCTAGTAACGATAAAGAATCTACCAAGCCAGATCCTAGCTATACAAAAAAGATTAGAGAGGACTAATTCCAAGGATGAATCCCTATCGTTCTGGAAATGTTACATGTAAATATGTAGTTTCACCCTTTTTTCTTTTATCTTATCGTTCACAAGTAACGTGTATATAGTATGTATATGACATAGTAAATAAAAACCAATTTCACTATACTGTATTTCTTTTTCTCGGATTTACCATAGTAATCGTATTCTCTTTTAATTGATATACTGAACATAGAAGCATAATCTTCCAATTTTATTTAATATATCTTGTCTGTATGTACCGAGACCTGCCCCCTTTGAAAATTATTGACGGCGAAAAAAAACCCTTTTTTTTTTGAAAAAAAAAAAGGGCCCTGAGTATGACAATGCATGAGATCTACAACGTAGTATACATATAAAAAAAATAGTATGAGTGTCCACCCATACTAATTAAGCATACGAAACGTGTATCTCTTTTTTTTTAGTTAAAGGGTGCATATTTTAATATGGCGCGAGAGGTTGATCAGTATTGGGAGAAAAAAAGAAAGAGAAAGGGGATATATAGAAGGTATGGAAAAAAAATCTACCAAGGGGGTTTTACGTATTCCAAAGCGTATTACCAAAAAATGCTGGGGAACCTTTTCACGCAATTGACATATCTTTCAATTTGCTAAACTATACAAAATTAGGTTTATTTCCAAATGTACGTCTTTCTTTTACCTATCCCCTGATTTTTTCTTTGGTATCCCTTTTCGAGACAAAAGAATATAAAAAGACAAGTACTTTTTGATCAATTGTCTTTTTTTTATTATCATCAACACAATAATACATCTTATTATAAACATGTATCTCAGATTCGCTACCTTAAGTTTAATTGTCGCAGTTGCCTTGTCGTCTGTTTCCGCAGCAAGATCTAATGTTGCTTCGGTTGATGTTGCTTCTAACCCATCTGGCGCCAAATTAGCTCTCCCAGTTATGCGCACTTCATTGAACCGTAGAAAGGTCGCCTCTTTATTGGAGCGCAGAATAAGTGCATGTGATCACCACAACCATAGAAACTACCACCATGGTGACGATATCAAATATCACCACCGTCCTCGCCACCATCACTTCTGTGCAGAAGAAGTTGGCTCTTACTGTGGTGAGTCTGATGAATATGAAGAGTATGATCACTATGATTACGATGAAGATGATTACTATGAGTGTGATGAATGTGATGAATGTGAAGACGATGACTTTGGCTACATGAGTTGGGAAGACTACGAAGATGAAACCACTTAAATTACGATTCAGGCCCCATCCCCAATAACTATGTTATTCTCACAATCATTTTTCTCTTTTAAACATTACATCTTGTTGACTCTATATCTCTCACTTTCATAATAAACTTATCATTTTCCATATATTTTTTTTTTTTTTTGGGTTAAATTAATATCCCCTGAAAGTGTATTTAATATATATGAGCACGCTTTCTATGTTTACGTCGTATTAAATACAACAGTGATTATAAATACGTCTATTTTGTATAAAAAAAACTATATTTTTATTTTTCAAAAAAATATAAGCTATAACAATGCCTGGCAAACCACCCGCTAAAGCTGACGTATCAAGGGTCCAGTCAGCCCAAGCAAAGAGCAATAATGATACCGGTAAGGGCTCATTCCCTGATTGTTTGCGATCTACTCAAGCTCAACATGAAAATGCTGCTAATCAAGGTAGTGCTAATCAAGGAAAACAAACTGGTCTAAGGCTATTTGTATTCAAAAAAAAAAAAAATTAATAAAAACCTTTTTAAATAAATAATTTGAGTGATACATGATGAACTATAATATCAATGAGGAAAACACACAGTTCAAGAACTAGTTATCTAAAATATATATCATTTCGTTAGTTCACTAAATATAGAAGTTATTTTATCTATACGTCTTGGCTGTACACTTTTTTCTACTTGGGTGCGTTATTACGCCCTCTCTAAAACTCGGCTGATTCTTGTATATTCATCGGAATATAAAAAGACTTGGTTAATCGTCACGTCCATAGGTAGTAGTTATGAGTTTATCAGGTCTATGCCAGGGTGATGTAGTCAGTAGAGCTTCTATTTATCACATAAATATACAAACAGTCGTATTTAACAGGTATAAGTCGAAAAGTAAAGTTAGTAGATTGTACGGATAGATCCTATGTATTTACTTTTGCTATGTTTGGATAAAAGCAGGTGTGTGTGAGTCTTTTAACATTTGACACACTTTTAAGGGCGTATAACGCCTCTTTCTTACATAATTTTATTTTTACTTTGCGCCAGCATCTAGTTATCAAAATATTTATCAGTACTCGAGTCGAAAACGCCATTTGTAAATTATGTAACTTTGAAACTGTTGAAAGATATATTTAGGTTAAAACAAATAAAGTACAGGTCTACTTAATTAAGAACTAACAATAAAGCTTATATAATTTTCTTTTGGAAGCGTTCTATTTGAGTAATGGCGCTGTGTTGACATAAACAATATGTTAACCTGATTTCTCAACAAATTCCAGAAAAGTTGGGTACATTGGTACGGATTAAACGATTTCTTGGAATATAAAAGACTCAATTATTTTCATTTTTCTTTTTCCTTTAACCTTTCACAACTTCTAAATCATTATGTCTGGAACTCCCATGGATAAGGCTGCTGCTGCTCGCATTCAAGCTGCTGCTGCTAAAAATAATCAACCCGCTGGTAAAGGCTCTTTCCCTGCTCATGCCCAAGCTGCCGCTGATAAAAACGCCAACGCTGGTCAAGGAAACGCTGGCCAAGGAAAATAAAAATATTTTCTTATTCTCTGCTTCTGAAGCTTTTTTTTTTTGTTAAAAATAAAACAAATTTCTTTTTGTAAAATGAAGCTTTTTTTTTCTTATACTAAATCGTGTTTATTTATTACGCCTTTCTTGATTTTGAAACCATCAGTTTTTTTTTACGTCTATATTTAAGTTATTTTATCAGACTTTAAGGATTGTGTTTAGATGAGACACAGACTGATCAATCTTTGGCTGGGTTTATTGCTGGGTTTATTGCTGGGTTTAAGACCGCAACTATATGCCTGCGGTAAATGCCATGTGTTTTTATTTACAGTTGTTTTAACTTTCGAAAAAAAAAAAGTAATGTCAAAGTTGTTTAGAATTGCCATTGATGGTCCTGGAGCATCAGGAAAAAGTAAAAAAAAAACAAACTTTTCAATAATAACAAACAGTAGATAACCTTTGTTTTCAGGTACTACAGCCAAGCAATTAGCAAAGAAACTTGGCTTCGGTTATATAGATTCGGGTGCCATGTTTCGAGCAGTAAGTTTTGAGATTGAGAGAGCTTTCGAGAGAAAAAAAAAAGAATACTAAATTAATTATAAAAAGGTCACTTTAAAGTGTCAGCAAAATAATATCGATCCTAGTGATATCGCTAATAAAGACAAGGTAACCGAAATAGCAAACAATGCACATATTCGGTTCCCAGCCCTTGGCCAAGTTGAATTAGACGGTCAAAATGTCAGTGAGCTTATCCGAACCTCTAGTATTACTCGAAACATCAGTTTAGTAGCTTCAAATTGGGCAGTACGTGATATATTAGCTAACCAACAGCGTAAAATGGCTAAAGGAGAAATCCCAGGAGCTATCTCAACTGGATTTGAGAGACATGGGAAGTTAGTGAAAGGCATTGTTATGGACGGACGTGATATTGGTACAGTTATTTTACCGGATGCTGAACTTAAAGTATTTATAGAGGCAGACGTTCGTATTCGTGCACAAAGACGATTTGATGAATTAAAAAAGAGAGAAGGGGATGCTTTAACGGAAACCGTATATGATGTAGAGAGGGATTTAGAAGCTAGGGATTTGGCAGATTATACCCGTAAAATTGCACCTTTATTAAAAGCAAAAGATGCTATTACGTTAAATACTAGTCATTTGTCAATTGAAGAACAAGTTGATGCTATTGAAAAAATGGTATTTGAAAGAGTTTAAATAAATCCCAATAAATATAAACAAACAAAATAATAAAGTACCTGTATGTTAATAAAAAAGGAAAAAAATAACGTAATATATTTAATTATTATATGTATGGTTAATTACAGTCAGTAATGAGATGATATGTTTATAGTGAGTGTGGGTGTAGGTGTGTTTTAACAATAAAATCAACCTTTTTTCTTTTTCTATTTTTTTTTTAGTGAGAATGTGTCATGCTGAGCAAAATTGGAATGAACATGCCGGTTAGAATAATAAGTAGTTGTGCTTTATCCATTTTTTCCGAGTGATCAGACGAATGAGATACTTCTTGTAAGGCATGCATAGCTACATAAAGAAACGTACCACCGGAAAATACGAGCAAAACACCTGTCCAATATTCAAGACTAGCGGCTGAAGTAGTTGAAGACGAAAAGAAATAAAGAGCAAAAAAAGTCAATAAAGCACCAACGGGTGCAGCCAACGAGAACAAGAGTAAGTGTTTACGAATTGCGGTACGTGATAATCCAGCTGCCAAAAGTACTGATGTTAAAGCAAATGAAGCAGGTGCTTTATGGAGCATAATTGCAATAAAAACTACCATAGATAATTGCGGATGGGTGGCGCTGGCACCTAGAGCAATGCCATCAGCTGCTGCATGAACAATTAATCCAACTGTTGGTGTTATCGAGGGTTGGTTACTAATTCGATGTACATGTTGTACTTCTTCAACGTGCTCTTCTTCCCTTTCGAGGTTTCCTCCTCCCACAGCTCCCAGTTCTGTGTACTCTGTACTCGCCACAGGGCTGTGTAAATGAAGTGAGCTTACTTGATCTATAATATACATGAGAGAAAATCCAATTATCAAAGACAATCCAATTGCGGTATGTTCTCCTCCTTTTTCTGTGCCGTGGTCACTGGGCGAACGTTTCGATAAATTTTCAAAACCATCTTTTCCGACAGACCAGTCATCTTGATTGTTAATGGAAGACCATTCAGGTATAGCAATATCGGAATGAAGAGGAGTGGTAGCGACAGAAGTTAAACGACTATTATATATAGTTTCAACACCTTCGGGTATAACTACCATTAAGCTTGTGCCAATTAGCAATCCAGCACCGAGAGCATTGAACAATCGAATCTTATTTTCGGATAATTTAGTTGTTAATGGCAGCGAGCCAGCAATGTAACTACCAAATAACATGGCCGCACTTAATATCAGCAGCCAAATAAACGATTCCATGATAAAGTAGTAATAATAATAAAAGAAAGAGAAAAAGAGTAATAATGAAAGGGATAATAAAGTTTATTTAAATTCAGCGCTTTCCTTTCTTGCCTTTTTGCTTTTTGGACTTTTTCGATGCCTTTTTCTCGGGGGAGATTTTCACAGACTCCTCTTTTTCGGTGGATGCAGTAATTTCTGGTATATTGGTATCTTTTTCAGCTAGTTCCGCATGGCTGGTATTCTCCTGGGCATTATCTACTATAGCAGGTTCTTCCGTTTTATTAATATATTTTACAGATGAATCTTCTAAGATTGGTTCCGTAACAGGAGTTTCCTTTTCATCCTCTTTTTCATTAGGCGTATCTATATTCTCCTTTATTGTCGAACTCTTTTCGATGGCTTCTTCTGAAGCTCCTTCTACAGCTTCCTCCACTACATTTTCTACAGTCTCCGATATCTTTTCTTTTAACTTCTCTTCTACCTTCTCTTCTACCTTCTCTTCTACCTTCTCTTCTACCTTCTCTTCTACCTTCTCTTCTGCCTCTTTTACCTCTTCTACAATGGTATTTTCTACTGTCTTTTCATCCGTGAGTTTACACATTGCCTTTTCTGTAGCCTCTTCTACCGCCTTTTTATCCGCAAGACTTTCCACTTTTTTTTCTGTAATCTCTTCTACGGGAGTTTCTGTGACATCAACAGCTTCTTCAATGGCCTCTTCTACTGTTGGCTCTATTACATCTTCTATTACATCCCGTGCCTCTCCCTTTACTATTTCTTCATCTACAGTTACGTTTCTTGCCACATCATCTTCCATTTCCTCGTTGGTAACTTTTTCTTCAATTTTCTCTACGGCATCTTCTACGTCTTCGGCTGTAGGCTCTACAGCAGATTGATCATCGATTATGTTATCTTTGGTTTCGTCGTCATTTTGGGATGTATTTTTGGATATAGGATCTTGATCAACAGGTTCCTCTAAAGCTGGAGTCGTCGATGCTTGCATATCCGAGCCCTCATTAGGTGTAATTAATTTACTGATGCCCTCCTGCGGCAAATCACTCTCAGTCGTACTAAGTTCTCTTTCATTTACGCTTGAATTTTCTAGTTTTTGATCTAGTTTAGTGTCTTCTTGCTTTGAAACTTCTTGATCCTTTTTCACTACAGGTAAATAATCAAGTAATAATAACTCCAGATCGTCGTCAGGTACATATAATACAGATAAATCACAGTAGATACCATCAATCAAACACGACTTTAAGTAGGGCACACAACATCTGACATAAGCAGCAGAAAATGATTGCAAATAAGTAATTTCATCCGGAATATGCGAAACTGCTTGATCTGCGTATTGCTTTAAAGCATTACTAATTTCCAAAAAGCAAGCGTCCAGATGATTTTGGATAGGTACGTATAAACTAAGGGCGGGTAGAAGACGGAGTGCATTAAATGCAGATAATATACCGTTTGTAAAAATGGCCAGTGATGGGTATCCAACCAAGAGCATAGGCGGTTGAAATGCATGACGACGTACTTCATTTGCTGATTGACCACCCGATTGAGAAACGGTCTTGGAAGACATCCATGTACTGGGAGCAGAAGCTTCTTCCGTTGATCTGATAATATGTTTCACCAGATCTTCAGTTGCGGCATCAATCCATTTTAAAATCATAGGCTGTACTGCTTCTTCAAATGAATGCACAAAAACATGTCTAAAATCTAGGCCAATTCTTCCTAATGACATACCACAGTATTGCAGTTGTGTTAATAAAGAAGCCAGTGCAGATATATCTTCGATCATGGGTAAATAGGTGTGCAAGGCACTTTTAATCAATCCAATAATGTGAACCATATAATCTGAAAGTAATGAGCCTTGTTCGTTGGAAAAGATGGAGATATATTGTGTACCAATTTCAAACATCTGTTCACGCATAACATCGACAAATCGCTTTAAATACTCGAATGCATCCGCACTTCTTTGTCGAGTATCTTCTGACATATCACGTTTAACGCGTACTAACCTTTGCTGTAAAAAATCATGTCTGCATCTTAGAAACACCATACGTAACTCTGTTTCAGAACCAAATACATCCATACGACGAAGAAATCCCACTACATTCATGGCAGCCGCTAACCGAATTGGTTTCCGCAAATGAGATATTAATTGTACCAGCATTAGATCTGTCGATGCTTGTACTTGTTTTTGAATACTCTTGATCACTGAAAGAGGATATCTCACTTGCAATAAACGAACATGAGATGCTAAGTCCATCGCCTCCGAGTAATAACCGTTCCATACGCAAGTTTCCATAAGTTGTGGGATTTCTAACAAGTCTGTCAATACATTTTGGTGTTCCAATACACTAGTAATTTTTCCGCGTTCCTCTTTAAGATCTTTCGCATGGTCTGCAAATTCTTGGCAGGCTTGTTGCAGTTCAGGAACAGAAGATAAGAACTCGCCTAAATGGACATGAAGACCATCTAGAGTTTCTTCTGCCTCATGACGACATGTTTGTGCGTGTAAAAACGAAGGATAATCACGAAAAGCTAACTTTTGTGCATCACTTTTCGCTTTTGCTTGTTCTTCTCGAAGGGCGGCTGGTTCATGCACTAACTCATCCAGTGGTAATGAAGTAAGTTTGGTTAAGTAGTCGTGTGTCCACTTGGAATCACTGATATTATTTTTTAAAGGGTTGTCCCAACTGTCTGTTAAAAGATGAAGCAAGTCATCTGTATTATCGTCAAATGAGTTTTGTAATCCAGGTGTTGGTGGAGGCGAAACTGACATGGTTTTCTTATTTAAAGACAATAACACGAAACTGGGCACAGGAGCTTTTTTTTTCTATTTAAACCTATTTTTTTTTTTAAAAGACCGGGTAGAATGATTTTTTTTTATTAGGTAATAAGTATATGATGTGTGTATTTATGTTTGGTATAAGTCTTCTTTAGCATGAATCAAATCAACAAGAGCTTGGTTAGCAGTGGTATTTATACCTTTTTGCTTCCCTAATTTACACAAGTATCCGTTTAAATAATCTATTTCGGTAAGTCTAAGGCCATGAATATCTTGTAAAGTAGAACACTTGTTTTCTCCAGCATCTTTAGCGATCTCTAATACCATTTCCATTAAAGAGTCGACAGTTTCTCCTGGCAAGTCGTCTTTTAATACGCTAAATGCTTCTTCACAAATTAAAGTCATTAATGCAGTACCACCATTTGTAAGAACACTCTTGTTACGTTCCATCAAGACACTAGCAACTGGGTTAATACAAGCATTAACGATAAGCTTCTTCAACATTTTAACACGCATCTCTGACCAAGATAAACTCTTAGTATTAAATTCAGGAATACTAAGCATTGTGTCGATTAGATCCGAATTTGGCTTTGATGGCTGCCCAGGTAATGGAAGCTGACCGATATTCAGGGCATCGGGGTCATCAAACCCAGAATAATGACAGACGTCATATGGATCTAACCTTTCAACCGCATGACGATTGACACCTACTAAAATATTAGGTGATTTTCCATTTGGCCAAAAATTCTCGACTAATTCTTCAGCGACACCCATACCATTTTGCAGTAACAAGATGGTACTATTACTTGACAGGCGAGAAGCGACAGGAGATAAAGCTTTTAATGTATGATGAGCTTTGGTGGCCACAACAAGAGATGTGATGGGGGACATATCTTCGGGGTCCCCAATTAAAGCAGACTTATAACCTTCAACTTGATAAGCTTTGTCTTGACGACGGTAAGTAATGGTGTTGTTGCGATTAGCAAAGTCGGTAACATGAGCAGGTGAACGTAACAGTAAAGTCACTTTACTTTTATGTGTTTTTAAAACGGCACCAATAAAACAACCGATAGCACCTGTACCAAGAATATGAATATTCATATTTGTATGTAAAAAGAATACGGGCAAAAGGAAGAAGCAAATTTGTGAATTTGTGGGAGAAAAAATATATGGAGTTTTAAATAGACTTTTTTTTTCTCTCTCTCTCTCTCGCAATCTTAAACTATAGATGATTACACATAATATATTAAAATAAATGTACAATATACAGATAATGTCTGGAAGTAAAAATGTCACGAAAGAAACCATTGTAATCACAAGGCAGTATCGCGGGATGAGGAGGGTGCATTGTGCACGTAGGACTCAAGTATACATGTAAGTTCTAGGAACATGCTTTACATTTGGTTTTTCTATCTCGATTAATTTGTAACCAGTAGTTTCATTTCGAATTTTGAAGAATCTTTATCTCCCACGCCCTTTTCGAGCTCGAAATAAGATAGGTATGTATCTTTAAACATTTAACCGAAGCAGTAGAGAGTTAGTAATACAAACACCTTGGATCTCGATTGCATCTGCTTATGCAAAACCTCACCCATTAATGCTACGTGATTTCCGAATATTATTCGTGCATGGTACTCGTCACTCTAGGTACGAAGTAAATCCTGGCTCTAGTTTAATAAAAAAAAAAATGGTACTTTTTTACAGGCGATGCATTAAAATTGCATTATAGAAAGAGGGAGTTCGTGCTCTCGCAGGAACGATACCGTTCGTAATGGATGTGTTCATCAATCGTCATTTAATTATATTTACTTTATTAGTGGTTTTAGGACATGTGTATTTAAGCCATAATACACTCACATTAAAAAAGTCACCGGTTTTTTAAAAATCGGCATGTAATTTTTTTTTTTTTTTGATTTATTAGATTCATTATACACATGTCCTTCACCTGTATCACGACTTTACAAAACATCCATAATAGAACAGAGACCAAATTATAATATAGTTTAAAAAACATGCTATATTGGAAAAGGACTCTTAAATCGCCTGAAACCAGCTGCTGTATTTGCAAGCAGAGATATTCACGAAATTGTATTCCGTACTCAGATTTTTGTAAACTATTACATTACACGTCGTTCTCAACAGCCACAAGATAATGACATTCCTCACTGTATATTTAGACAGCAGTTTTGGTATTCTGTTTGTCAAATGATAAATTCAAAAAGAGTAACAGCTAGCACCAATATACCAGCTAATATGTTGGCAATTTGGGATACATTTAGATCAGAACATACAAATATTGTATATGATAAAACCATGGAAGCGGGAGCTTCACAATGCTTGAGCGAGGCGTGTACTGAGTTAGCTACCAGCTATCAAAACAACGTAGTGGAAAATTTCGAGGCGCGCCTTCTTAACTATATATATTACCTTTTACAGAATACTTTCAACGTAAGCAATAAGATATAAAAAAATGATATATTATATTTCTAAAAAATATATCACTAATAAAAAAAACATTCATATTCGTTAATGAATTATAACGCTGTTAAAAACATTGCCAAAAGCTATTGCTATCAAGACTTATGTAAAGGAGATCCAAAATGGCCTGATAATATAATTTTACCAGAGGGCGTAACGGAAGACATGATGAAGAATACAATAGACCAAAAATGTGAACCTATCAGAGCTTTAATTGGTCAAAAGGTGGCTCTTACGACTTTGTCTTCTGCGCCTGAAAAGGTACACAAATGTCTCAAATTTATTCTGGATCAGTATGATGGACATGCTCATCATTGTCTTTTCGATGTTCGACGCCTTCCTCTGCCAAGACTATTCCATATTTTGCCAAAAACCTACAGTGCACTGGAGGTTTGTGACTATCAGTGCAAATGTGCTATGTGCCTTTGTCAAGAATTCATTACCGAGGGGTTATATCGACCAGCTTCGATTTTTTTTACAAAGTATTTGACTTTAAAGTATTAGGATATAAATGGTAAATATTATATCTCTAAATTTGAACCAAGCAAAATATATTAACTTGACTTCAACCATATTGTAGTGTTGAACAGCTCTTGCCGAATGAGGATAACAATATCTTATTTGGAAATATTGTCAGATCCGATGAATTCTGTGTCGATTTTCTTTTTTACAGAAGAGCCAATAAAAAAGACGATGGCAAACACACCATCTCTAACCATACGTTAGAACTAAAAGACTTCTCCATAGAGGAGATTGTAGAATCCTTTAGACCGGCTTTCTTGGACCCCGGACGAAAATCTGTTTATACTGCTGCCGTTGGACTCGATTTAAATGAGCATCAAGTAAGACGTTGTTCAACGAAAAAATATTATCATCTCACAGGATCCACCGCCTATGCAGTTAAACAACTAAAGAAAAAAGATCTTAACAATCTCACTGTAATTGAGTCAGGAATTCCTTCGTGCAAGATTGCAAATGCTGACACCTTCCGCTCGTATGCTCGCTATATGATTATCAATATGGTTGCTCTATTAGTTTTCTACGGACCACGCACTGCCCAAGATCGGTTTAACCTTTACCAAGGCAGGCAAAGAGCGCCTGAACTTACGGTAAGTATGTTGTTACACGGTACCTCTAAATATAATAGAAAGAGGAGGGGTAAAAGGAAAAATAATAAGAGAAAGAGAAAGAGGAAGCCGAAGACTACTAAGAAGCGACAGCAAAACAAAAGGTAATTTTAAATGTGCAAATTTATGTGTAAATTCAAAACTTACATATAATACTTACTTTATAGAAGCGTAGTTTGACCTGTCTTAAATATCTGAAATACGCTGTAACACCTTTATTCGGTACTGTACTGTTATAAATCAAAAATATAGTTATAATAGAAAAGCAATTAGTTAACGATTGATGTTGCTTTTCTTTGATGTCAACTACTGCTAAAGAAAAAAGGTCACTGAGATATCGCAGTTTAACAAATCGCTCATACAGGAAATCACTGCCCGCTTAACTCGAATTTTAGCGGGAAAAAACGTCGTAAAACAGTGATTACTCATTCAGTTTTTTTTTAGTAAAAATATAACTTTAGATGGATTAGATGCGGCTAAAAAAGCTCTTTATTATAAGTGTTTTTTTCCACAAAGAAAGACAAATTAGATCTTGGGTAATTTCAGAATATCCTCAAAAACGTAAAAGGGTTGACCCCTCAAAATGATAAAAAATGCAAGAAATGACCAATCGAAAAAAAGTAGAAAAAATCGAGAGACATAGAACAACAAGCAGCTTTCAATATCGGATATTAAATAAAACAACATAATGACTAACTTACACTAAGTAACTTGGACAAAAGAATCATTTCCTGACGTTAAATGACGCAAAGAAAACACCTTATTTCGATCACTGTAAAAAAAGACCTTTTTAAAAGTTACCTCTAAACCTTTACTTAAAAACACACGTTTTTAAGAGAATAATGGACACGCGATAATGGATTATAACACTTTAAATAATTTTTGAACTATCCCAAGCTATTGTACAAAAAAAAATATGCATTGTATCGTTTTCTACAAGAGCTAAAGATTCACTGCTGATACACACTCCATTCAAGTCTAAATGTGTTGTCAATATCCTCTCTCTCTCTATCAGTTTAATTATTATACCTTAGTTTTATGAATAACATCGATTGATAATACACTTTTGAAGACTAAGTAGACCATTTCATACGATTTCTTTAGAAATTCAAAAAAAAAAAAGGTAAGAACGGAAAGACGTACCCGCTTCTCATTTTTATTATCACCAGAGAAAACAATTATGCTACGGTGAAATAATCTCTTTTAATAGAGTACCACTTTGTAGCAACTAGAACAACTCTAATTTTCTTTATACAAGCTCACTGCGGGTTTGTTTTGGAGACTATCGCTTTTGGCTTTTTGAGTTGTAAGCCCTTGTGAGATATACCCGATTCCCGCAAACTTTAAATTTTGAAAGCTACACCAAAAACTTGGCGACGACAAATATAATAGATTCACTTTTTTATGACCTCCCGTAATTTACTAATTTAAATTACAAAACTTTATTTGCCTCGTAACAAGTGCGTCAGAAAGAGCGGGTTTAAAATATGCAGTGGCATATTGAAAAGAGAAATGTACTACAAAAGATTTTTCGGTCTACATTTTTATTGGTGCTACTCAAGATGAATCATATTGGTGAGTTTAGGTTAGTTTTTTTTTTTGTGTGCGTACAGAAA
Organism: Helicostylum pulchrum; assembly: GCA_025677825.1. Lineage (NCBI taxonomy): Eukaryota > Fungi > Mucoromycota > Mucoromycetes > Mucorales > Mucoraceae > Helicostylum > Helicostylum pulchrum. Next base: position 615,941 of record JAIXMO010000010.1, on the reverse strand, counting down.
TCGAAGCGAAAAGTTTTACGTAATACTTTTTGTTCGAAATACTTTTTGACGAAAGCCCCCGGGTTTTTTTTAGTGGTGAGGGGGGGTAAAATTAGACGGATACAAAAAGTGTAGTATGTGGCTATTTACAGAATATCTTTTGACGTAGTGGAAAATGTATACGAGTAGATTTCAATGTGGTTATATTTTTTTTTTCGGCGTCAAAAAAAAAAAAAGCTTAACTTAGTGAGCATAATAATATATAATTAGAAAAACAAAAAACAAAAAACGAGAAAGAACGTTTTCTCACATTCATATCGAGATACAGTTACCAATGATGATATATAGAGTTCCATCAAAACATAACGCAGACTGCAAATAAAACGAGTTACTTTTTTCCGTTTATGCACTGTAACTTTTTTGCTCAAACGTCTTTTTTTTTTTTGTGTTTTCTAGTTTCTGTATAAAAAGCGAATGAGTTTTATAACGCTTATAAATTTATGAAGTTCATGATGAATGACTCTTATTTGTGTGCGCGCCACAGGACTAGTCGTTAATGAAAATATAAAAAAAGGTCTCCATGGATAATATACTAAATTAAGTAAAGTTTGTGACGAAAAAAAAAATCTCCAATGAGAAAAAACCTTAATTTTTTTTTTATAAGATAGTAACAGTAATATTTTTTTTTTAATATGATTAAACAGATTTATGTGGCAGTAATAAAAAAAAAAGAGGGAATACAGAAAGAGGGAGATTGTTGGTCATATATATATAAAAAAAAAGAAAGAGAAAAATAGTAAAAGAGCAAAGGGGGGAGGGGGGGGGGGGGAAATTTACATAATTTTTTTTGTTTTTGTTTTGTAAAAAAAAAAAAAGGGCATAGAGAGAAAAAAAAGGGCTTAGAAAGTATAAAACATATCAGTGTTGTAAATAACACCATCACCTCGTACGAATAAAAGAGGGATTTTATGGATTTGAGCGTTATCAGGATCGAGGACGGAAACGGGACTATCCAACAGTTCTTGAATATCGGGTATGTTACAAGAAATGCTGTCTCGAGCTTTATACTCTGTGCGTGGCGACTTAATATCTCCAAACCAAATGGATACATCTCTGGTAAAATTTTCACCGGTCAAGTTTAATACATGAGACGACCGTTTATTGTAGTGTAATTGTTGGTTACTTGACAAGATGGGGAACGGTGTAATTGAATTTGCAGAAACACTACTACTAAAAGGTGAATTTAAATCAACAATAGCTGGTGGTGGTGGTGTCCAAAATTTATAACTCAAGCTATCGGTACCCACAATCGTCCAAACAGATGCATCGGATACATCTTCAGTCCAACATGCTCCATTGACTTGATATAATCCTCCGTCTGATCCAATACTACTACGACGATCATGAGATGATGTGCTACTACGACGACCAGCGCCAGTCTCTGTTTTTGTGGGTAATAATCCATCGTTTAATGAATTGACTCGTCGACGGTTTTTGTTGGTAAGTGAATTAGTCGAGATAGATGAAGTGGGATATTTTGGTAAGGACATTGGTTTGACTAAATTTACATCACAGGAAACACGTCTTTTACGTGTTACTTTACCGTTTTCTTGGTGTGAAACAACGGATGATAAAAGGTCATAGTTTCCAAATGAATTTACGTCGCTCCAAGGGGGTAAACCTGAAGAAGAAGAGGAATCCATGGATGATGATGGTGCAGCTGATGTTGCTGGTTGTTGTTGTTGAGGTATAGGTGTATTCATCGTACGAGGTACAACAAAGCTACGTTCGGTAGTAGTTTTATGCATACCCACTACATCATTTAAACAAGCTAAATAGGTTACTGCTTGACTTGTTTGAGGTAACATTAATTCAGATGTGTTCAATTGGTTCAGTGCCATGATAGGATGAGGTTGAAAGTTGGCCTTATTGTTATGAGCAATGGATGGATCTTGAACGATTTGGAATGCAATCTTATGTAACTGAGACACAGGATCACCAAGAGCTTCGTCACCGCATTCACCGCCAGTCGCACCGGATAAATCACCAAGTCGGTTACCGCCCATAATCATGCTACCTTTGTCGACTTTTCGAATCACCATCACAGGACTGACTAATCCGGTGGAAACACACTGTAATACAACTGCTTGGTTGTAATGAAGAGCAATAGGTTGTTGACCAGTAGTGGTGTGTAGTGCAATAGCAGGTGGAGCAGGGAAGTGTGGGTTATCGGGGTGGTGGTTGCGAGTGTTTAGTGGAGGCGTGTCAGGAGATCTGGAAGTATCTACAATCCAAATAACAAATGGGTCCCAAGAACCTGTTCTTGCAACAAAACAAGTGCCTCCGCCGTTATTTTTATCTTCTGCTGTAGAAACACCTAAATACTTTGTTGAAACTGTTTGTGAACGTATACGATTAAACAAGGAAATTGTAGTTCCATGATGAATACAAACTATAACAATAAATTAGTTTGTTGTTACACACACAGTCATATGATGTATAATATAAAAAAATAACTTACGTTCCATGTTTTTAACACTTTGCCTCTTTTTTGATGGTTTACTAATGACTTTAATACCTTTGGAAGCAAAAGTACCAAGATGAATACCGTTTCCTAAATTAATTTTGACTAGGACTTCTACACGCTTTCGCTTTTCATCGGCGTCATTTATATGCAGATGCTTGGATACACAATTTCCCGACAGATTTGTATCACCGTTATTAGCTGAATTGACTGCACAAGATGTATCAAGTAAAGAGCCTGTTGTTGTATTGTACCATTCGATCACTCCGTTTTGGCTGGTTTTTTCACCGGAAATATGAACGACTAGACTTGGTGCGTTTAATTTAGTGTCTGATAAATTTCTGCTCCACCAAGAAGAGGTACCCGAAAGTACAGTAGAAGGTGGTGGGCACAAGAATCTTTTTTATATGTATTAGCCTTTTTTAACGCGCACAAACAATTTTTTTTTTTTTTTTTATTATTTTTTTTTTACCTTTTCTCTGTACCATAACTCTTTTGTGCTACTTTACTGGTCAAGATGGTAATCTTTCTTTCGTTTTCAAAAGTTAAAAGATACTTTTGAACAAGAGGTTTTAAAGTAGAAGCGTTATGTGTTCCTTGCAAGACACGAGACGAAATGTCGAGTTGTTGCTTGTTACGATTTCTAGCTTCAAGGTCGATATCTTCTTCATCTTCTTCTTCTGGAATGGATGGGTGCTGTTGCTGGTATGTTTGAATAGAAGTAGTAGTAGCAGGTGGACTTGGAGATGCATTATGAAGTGGAGAAGTGGATGAAGATGAAGATGAAGAGCAAGATTTTCTTTTCGTCGTGGTAATAGTGGGAGGTTGGTTTAAAAGCCAGTTTGTTAAGTTGTTTACTTCATCACCCGTACTGATAACAGATGGTGTGATTGTTGATTGTTGTTGTTGTTGTTGTTGTTGTTGTTGATTCATCATAAAGTCATGAATTAAATCATCGGAAAAATGATGAGCACTTTCAAATGAATTATCCACCATCATCTCATCATCTTGTTTTAATGCGTCCAGAAAACTTGGTGAGAAAAAGGCAGGAGTCGTAGGCGAAGCAGTAGAAATAGATGCACGGTGCATATCGATGGGTTCCGTGCTGTGTTGTTGGTGATGAATTGGTAAATTATCCAGGCGTAGTGACATGGCACGTCGGTGAATAATAGGAGCGTTATTATTATTACCATTACCACCATTATCTACTGTCATTGAACTAGACGATGACCAAGAAGATGGAAGAGAATTTCCACTACCACCAGTAAGTAACTGCTCCAATTCATTATTATTCCAGCCTAGTTTATCAAGCGAATGAAATTGCATATCTCCAACAGAAACAGAATGTCTTCTATGATCATGTTGATTATGAAATATAGTGTCCAAATTAAAATCTTGTTGTTGATGCTGTATGTTTTGTTGTTGTTGCTGCTGTATGTTTTGTTGTTGCTGAGGTGAGTTTGGTGATGAATAAACAAAATCAGACCAACAAGTATTGATTGGTTTTGGTTCAACAAACTCTTGTTTTCTTTTACGTGTATTATCAGCCATAGCCATTTTTATATAAGAAAAGGATATATGTATTCAAAAGAAAGAAGAAGAAGAAAAAAAAAAAGGGGATTTTCTTGTAAATATAAAAAAGAAAAAAAAATAAAAAAAAATAAAAAACGCCCATTTTTATAATATAACCCCACATTATTTTTTATTAAACCAATCAAGCCAACTTGACTATTATCTGAAACACAGTTGTTTAACTGGTACGTGTCTGCTGTAACACAAAAATGCGGGGTGCTAAAGAATTTTTTACTGTCCGCACAGTTTATTTTAGTTTGCAAAAAAAAAAGGGCAGCTGATCAAATAAAATTATGTACAACTTTCCCGCCCTTTCGTTTAAATGGTAAGTGCGCATGTGCTTTAAAAAAAATACTTATTGGAAAAGAGGACGATCTCTATTTTCTTTTCTAATTACATCATACTTTTCTTTTTTCGTTTTGTTGTTGTTGTTAAATTTGTAGGACTTGACCAATAAATTAAACACTAATCTGGCTTAATACGGTATTTTACCTGGAAAATCTTTTTTTTGCATAATTAAAGGGGGTGTACCAAGGGGAAAAAATACTCTTGTGTAGAACAAAATAGTTCTAGAAGATATTTTATAATACTTTTAGCAGCAAAAAGTATTTGTATTGTCTTTCAATTTAGGAATAAAATAAATCACGAGCAAAAAAAGATATATGGATGTTTGTATTCAAAGCGCTACAACGTCAAATGACATTACAATGTATGTTTATGCAGTCAATTGGGAATTTGTTACAAAATCCTTAATCTGGGGGGCGCTTTTCTGTGCAGGGTTTTCGTTCGAATCGACTTTTTTTTTTTTTTTTTTTTTTGGGATAACCAAACTTTCTATCCGCACAAATCGATCCCTTTTGTTTTTTTAGTTATCTTATTCTCGTCTTATTCCCGTTTTTCACTATTTAAAAAAAACCAGAGCGTCAGAAATATAACATACCTGAAAGTATCGCAGACTCAAAAAACTTAAAAAAAAAAAATAGTACTAAACGAAAACATCATCAATTAAAAAAAATACAGTAGTATCATCGCAAAAAAAAATAATTGAATAGACTCCACTTGATATATATATATCAAAGCTTCCAGAAACAAAATTCTATTGAATAGAACAAGTTTTTTCTTTTTGTGGGGTTAAAACTGCTGCTAGATCCGAAAAGGTAAAGTAAAGGATACCCCTCCCTACTCTCTTTCCGGCCATTTTTTTCTGCATGTAAAAAAAATCTTGCGGAATCGCGTTAAACTCAAAAAAAACCTCCCTCTACTTGGAAAAACTGATGTCAAGCTTTTTACCCGAAAGAAAAGGGGAAATAGGCAGACATTTGTTAGTTTTTCTCCTATACCTTTTTTCGCATGAATGGTTACATGTTTATACTTTCAAGATTAGTCAAGTTGTAAAAAAAACCTGTTGTGTGCTACTACTTTTTGTGTAAAATAACAATTACTTTTCTACCAATAAAAGAATTCCTCTCTTCGATTATAGATTTAAAAAAGCTTATTGATTAAAACTTTTTTCCGTCCCTCCTTTATTCAGTCTAGCAATACCAGCCTGAGTTTCAGGAATGCAGCTTTGTTATTTTGTTTACTTTGCTTGAAACATCTGATGTAAATTGGTTTTTTTTTTAGGCATTTGCTTTGTACCGCTAGTTTCTTTCTTTGGAATTATGACATATCTTCCTTTTCCTTCATGCATTAAAAAGGAGAACAAATAATGGTCATAGCTCAATAAAACGAAATTATGTATTATCCTAAAACATAATAGAAATATTTTTGTTTAAACACCTGTGGCCTTTTTTTAAAAATTTGAATGCAAGTACCATAATATACAATTGTTGAAAGTTTACGTAGTATATGCATATCTCCTCGAAGACGGGATCTTGTAACGGAGATTCCGTAAAATATTGCAAGTCTGTAAGCCCGCAAGGCGACGCGTATCGAGCATTTATTAATTGATTGAATATATCACATGAGCAAGAATAGACTCTGTATTTTACCACAAGTAACAAAACTAATCATAAATAGTTAATCTCTTTTTCTTTTTCTTTTTTACTGTACATCTTTATTATTCTGCTTTTTTTTCTAGTGCTTTTGTTTTCTTTTTTATGTCCGTACAAAAGGATACTCAAATGCGGTTTCAAGGCGACTATGATAGTGTACAGATATCGAGTTGCTTTTTTTTTAAAAAAAAACGCTTTATAAATACAAGAAACCCAAAACAGATAAAGAAAATTATTTTTTCTATAGTAAATTTGATATATTACCCACGACTTTTACATTTTTTGACGAAAATAGTGATTCATAGCCATATCGTGAATACCACGGACATTAGTATGGGTTCCCAGATTGTCCTCTTGTCTGTCGCGATTAAGTAAAAGCTCACGTTAAAAAATTTGAATGAAAACCCCAACAACTATGCTGATCTCAAAGTGAGACAGATATTACAAGTATGACTTGACACTGTTAAGAGACTTTTGTTTATTTTATTTGAATCAAAAATTGATTTATAATCCTATAAAATAAATGATAATTAATCCTTTTCTGCCTTATTAACTAGAATAAAGATACGGGTTTGAAGAGTAAGTTCAAGAGTGGTCTATGAAATGAAAATATTGAATAACAGACAGCGGGTACATAAGGAGGTTGCCCGCTTTATATAAGTATAAATACAGTTTGATTCAAGTTATAAAAAATACTTTTTCTAACAGTTATTATACATAGCCTTGACAAGCATATCTATAATAAAAAAAAACCAGCAACCTCCCTCATTATTCTGAGGAAGACTACAAGGTCAAATTCTATAGTCACCTATTGGTAGAGCTCTTTTCTACATCAAATGTTGATTTGGTAAGTAATGATTATAACCATATTTATTTATTCAAAACGGGTACTCATTTCCTTTTTTTCTTCTTTAATAAGAAGGTACACCGTCCCTAAAACCTTCGTGAACAGCTCCATAAAACCAAATATTGACATAAGAATCATGGGAACCCTTGGATAGAATGAACCCGATCTTGCTATAGGGGAGTTCGCCAAGTCATTAACACCAAGAAAGATGTATCACAATAAGTTAAAGTATGGTTCTTATCACAAAGAAGCACCACTTCAACACTATTATCAAAAAGATCTAAATCTATCACAACCGTCCCATTCTTATTGATCATGGAATTCACTCTTTCATTTCTAGAAATGCACTTTGATAGAAATCAAAGTTATATGATCCACATCATCACCAAAAAACATGTTGAATAATAATGGAATCGAAAACATTATTAACGCAGTTGAAGCAAATAAAGGTAAATAATCGAACCGTTGATAAAGCTAACAATATTAAACTAAATATGTTTTTACATTAGACAAGGGCAAATGGCACCAAGCAAGAGTCAAAGGATTATCGAAGAGAAATCATTTTAGAAAAAATGAGTACGATCACCGAGGGCTCATCAACTATCAACAAGCCATCTTATGAAATTTCGCCGGTAATTTGACCGAATGATACTAACACAACGTCGTTAGATGATGATGAAAATGAAGACAGTGGAGTTCATGTTGATGATTTCAACGATGAAGACGAAGACGTTGAAGAGGAAATAACTTTACACTTGTATCGTTTCAAGCACCACATGGCTCTGACTCCACAATTGTTTTTTCTCACTTTGAAGATGAAGTATCATTTATCTATTATATTATGATATTAATATTCGAATTTAAATATATAAAAAAAAAAGATTGTATAACCACAAAGTTCCTTGCTTTCATGTAATATGATATATGCTTCCTAGCGTCGCATATTCACATCACGAAAAGACATGTTTTTAGGCAATTGAGGGGTGTGCGGGAAGGGTAATGTTTAGGGCTCAGATGATTTATCTTATTTTCTTTTTTTTTTAATCTTTTTGGAAAAACCTACTTGATCCCTCTCATTTTATACTCAAAATCATGGAAGATTGTCAGCATATATTAAAAGCTCTAGGTGCTTTTGATTATATTGCTGCTACCAAATTAATATCTAGAATTACTAAAGTAACTCTTTTTTTTTTTATGGTGTTTATATACGTCTTTTTTTCTAAAGCTTTTCTTCCTCCCCGCTTAGATTTATCAACCGATCGGTAATATCTTTACTAGACTATGTAGCTGCGAAAGTTCATTTACACAACTTCAGTTTTTGAGATCAAGATGGTTTGTCATGAGAAAAGATACAGTAAAGTATATATATATATATCGAGGGAAAACGTTTTGAATGATTTAACTCATAATACTCTTCCCCTCCAGTCTGTCGAACTAGTTTATACTAACCTCGCTACCGATTTACCTAAAGAGATTTTAAACATTACAACGTCAACCTCATTACTTAGTAATCAAGATAAAAACTATATCATTGTAGTCATGGACGCTTTAACGAATCTCTGTATTATTCGAAGAGATCTTATTAACCTGTATCAAGCCATTCTGGCTCAATCCACCAAAGGTGAATTCGACGACATCTTGAAAGAAATGGAGTCTGTCCGAAAGAGAACAGTCGAATTAAACCTGCAAAAGGATTTATCTCTACTTGGTTTAGGCGTTGAAAAAGAAATTAAAATCTTGACATGTTTGTTAAGGGCAAGAACTGCTATTACAAACTATGCCTTTCAAGATGCATGTATCGCCTTGTTTCAAATAAAGCAAGACCTGACAGAATGGAAAAGAATGAGTCAGGAGCAAGATTATCCAGAGGTAAAAAAAAAAAAAAAAAATTAATGCAGAAAAAACTTTTAAAAAAAATGCGTGCTATTAGAAATCATCATTGAGACCAGATGATACAAAAGAAATATCTGCATGGCGGTTTCCATTGTTTGGAAGCGGACAATCTGAGGTATATATATTTAGCCGCCATAATCAACAAACAAACAACTAACCTTTTAGTTTAGCCCAAATCTCATAAACATGGAGATATTTGGCCAAACAATATTCGATGGCAAGCACGCGTACTTGGAAACTTGACGGCAAAAATGACTTTATACTTTAATACCATCTTGTTGGAAAAAGAAAGTATCGTGAGTGATGAAGATCCTGAAAAGTCGTTATGGAAGGGACTTCGTATCGATTACTATGACCAGTAAGTGTGCTCAAAAACGTACTTTTTTTTTAAAAACTTTACTAACGCCCTTTTTTTTAAAAAAAATTAAATAAATACAGAATAACCTCTTTTAAAAAGAAACATGGAGCTTATTGTATTGGCTTAGTATACGAAGTAACAAAAGATACACCGTATTATTCACAAGGATACGTGTGTTGCCCTAGTACGACTCCATACGAAGCGCCTCAAGGAATTCATTCATTTCCATTTATTTATTGTCACCCAAAGGAACCGCCAAACAAACACTTGCCGAGTATTATCTCCATCATTCAAGGAAGTAAACATAAGTTAAACGACCCGAGAACAGGACCCGTTCATTTCTTTGATAACACGATTGGCAGTACTTACTACATTATGCGTGTTGACAATCATGCTGTCTTGGTAATTATTTATTTGGATAGGCATGTGCATCGAGAACCCGCTACGGTAGAATTCATGACAAATATCGTAACTTCGTTAAGAGGAACTACTGTTATCGAAGAATTAATTCGTGTCGATTAAAGAATTAACTACGTAATCATAAAAGAATGTTGCTTTGTTGTAAATATATCCAGCTTTTTTTAAAAAAAAAAATCATTCTCGGATGTGTATTTTTTTATACGCGTATAAAAAAAACCCCCCTTTCCTCCTCCTCCCCCACCACTCTTTTTGTTTTCTCATACTTTTTTTAAATAATATGCGAACAGCTATCTTTACACTTGCTGTTCCGTGTGTATTAGCAGCAGCCATTATCAGACCAGACTCAAAAGCGCAGTCTATAGTAGAAGAAGATAATAATACAGCGGATATGTTACAAATGGGGCCAAACAGTGTGACAGATCGAGAGGAGAAGGTTTCATCACCGCAACAGCATTCAATAGCAGCATCCGTGTCTGCAGTTGCATCTATTTCAAAACAATGGTCTCCAGTTTCGTATTATGTACAATCAGAGCGTGAAACTTACAACTATCATGAATACGAGGCGGATAAAGCAGACACATATGTTGTTTCATCACCCGTAATACCCAAAGCTTATATGTTTACCTTGCCAATTAAAGCTAGACCTCTTGTATCCAAAGTAGAAATCTCTGTAGGCGATATTTATTTTTCTCAAACAGACAGTTATTTAGTCCCTGATCTATCGTCGCTTCCCTTTATAAAAAACTATCCTGGATTTCCAATATAGTCCGGAGTAGTCCCTGCTAAAGAAAGTATAATAATAAAATCGTTTGTTTATTTTTTTGCAGTGTAATCTTAAAAAGTTTGGAGCTAAAAAAAAAAGAAACATTAATTTGATTTTTTTAGTTAAATATATTAGTTTCGAAGCTTACAATGGCACAAATGGTATCCATAGAATGTAAAATTCTATCATCTTCGAGTACAAATGAGAATCGAACTTGTCTTGTTTTATCTATAATAAATGCTGCTCGTCGCGCTAATCCAGTTTCGTTATTTATCACGTTAAAGTGTCGACACACAGACCGTGTAGTATCAGAAACTAAAAAAAATAAAATTAGTTGATCGACGTCTTCGAACTTTTTTTTTTTTTTTTGAAGAATTATTTACGTAGCGGAAATGATGGTGTAAATCCTAAAGTAGATTGATTCAAAAATGCCATATGAACCATTTCGGTGTCAGTTGACATAGCTAAAGGTAGAGTATTCAGCGACTGAAACCTGTCAAAATGGTTACTATATTAAAAAAAAATTTAGTTACCATCACCGACAAACTAAATAAATAAATAAATACTTTATACGTTGCAAGTCGTTACAAGCACTAGGAGCACTAAAAAAAAGATTAAGTTTCAATGCTTCTTCTTAAAAAAAAAAGAAGAAAAAACCTTACAAATCGCACTCATAAAAAAATAAAACAATTGCCTTATGCTTTGATAATAAAACAGACAATTGCAATCTATTAATTTCGTTATTAAAAACTGAAGAACAATTAAAATTTGGTGCGACCATGTTTAAACGGTTGGTTTGTAGTGCTGGATTTATTCCGATACACGACAATTCTTGTTGTTCTCCATGCTCTACTCGGCGTTTTTTTCTTATTTCATTATCAATTGGTATATCTGTCATCAACATGGTCTATAGGCAATAAAAAAAAAAAGGGAAAAAGAGAGAAAGAAGAGCTTCAACAAAAAAAAAATCGAGCTTTTTTTCTTCTGGTAGAAATTCGTGACCGGGATTTTATCAAACCCGTTCGACATTTGCTTTTTAAAAAAAAAGTAAAAATTGTAGAGAGAGAAAGGGTAAGGCTTGTTTGTACGCTAATGATGAATAAACTCAATTATTGGTTATATGGTTAGGAATAGCGTCATTTCATTTGAAACGAGGTAATATAATTCTTGCAGGATTGTTTCGACATTTTTCTGTTTTTCTTTAAAAAAAAAGTGACTGTATTTCATTTTAAAAAAAAAGCAGCCACCTAACCCCGAAGTTCAATTCCAAACCACCTTTAAACACTTGAAAAAAAAAAGCTTTTTTTTTTTACATAATACAACTATGGTTTTACAAGTTACTACTGCTAATAACGTTAAAGTATATACCGTCTCGGGTGGTCTTGGTTCAAGATCTATTCCTGACTGGCTTGTACGTCAAAAGAAGAAGGCTTTAAAGAAAGATTTCGGTAAGTTGGGATATCAAACATAATTTGACATGCGATCTAAAATATGCTTTTTTTATTCGATAGATTTCCGTACCAGAGTTGAACTTATTCAAGATTTCGAGTTTCCCGAAGCTTCTAATCGCCTTAAAACTACTAGAGATGGCAAATTTGTTGTAGCTACCGGTACATATAAACCCCAAATGAGAGTTTTCGAGTTTGCCGATATGTCCATGAAGTTTGAACGTCATACTGATGCCGAAACACTCAACTTTGAGGTAAGTTTTTAGTTAATAAAAAAAAAGAGGGGAGGACTATTTGAATGACTAACGCGTACAAGAATAGATTTTATCAGAGGATTGGACTAAACAAGCACTTTTACAAAACGATCGTTCAGTTGAACTTCATGCTCAAGGTGGTATTCATTACCGTACTCGTATTCCCAAGTTTGGTCGTGATCTCGCTTATCATTTCCCTTCTTGTGATCTCATGGTTTCTGCATCTGGTTCAGAAGTTTACCGTTTGAATTTAGATCAAGGACGTTTCTTAAATTCTATTCAAACTGATTCTGAAGAAGGTGTGAACTGTGTTGAAATTAACCCTGCACATCAATTGTTTGGTATGGGTACTGCTAAAGGTACAGTAGAGTTATGGGATCCCAGATCAAAGTCTCGTGTCGGTCTTTTGTCACAATTAGATGTCCCAGCACAATTTGGTAGAGATGATAATACAGTATTAGAAGTATCTGCACTCAAGTTCCGTGATGACGGTTTAACAATGGGTGTAGGTACCACCACTGGTCATACATTATTATACGATTTACGTTCTACAGTACCTACAATTGTTAAGGATCATCAATACGGTTTCCCTATCAAGGCAATTCATTTCCATAAGGGATCTCCTGGTGCCAATGATTCCGAGACAGGTGGCGATAAGGTCATTGTAGCAGATTGTAAGATTGTCAAGATTTGGGATCGTTCCAGCGGTAAACATTTCACATCTATCGAACCTGAAACCGATATCAACGATGTTTCTACAGTGGACGACAGTGGTTTGATTCTTACTGCTAACGAAGGTATTCAAATGGGATCTTATTTCATTCCCCAGTTGGGTCCTGCACCTCGTTGGGCTTCATTTTTGGAAAATATTACAGAAGAAATGGAAGAAAACCCCAATCGCGATGTTTACGACGATTACAAATTCATCACTCGCAAAGAACTTACAGCACTTGGTTTGGAACATCTTATGGGTACCAATGTACTCAAGGCTTATATGCATGGTTTCTTTGTCGATTTACGTTTATATGAGAAGGCTAGATTAATCGCTAATCCATTCGCCTATGAGGATTACCGTGAACGTGCTGTTAAAGAAAAGATTGAAAAGGAACGTGGTTCTCGTATTCGTGCTGTTAAGCAATTACCTAGTGTTAATAAGCAACTTGCTAAGCAATTGATGGCTGAACAAGGTAGTGGTAAAAAGAAGCCTGATGTATTGGGTGATAACCGTTTCGCTGATCTCTTTGCCGATCCCGACTTTGAGGTTGATGAGAAGTCCAAAGAATTTCAATTGTTACATCCTTCCGTTAAGCAAAATAGACATCATAGATCTGATGATGAAGAATCTGACGAAGAAGTTGTTCAACCTAAAGAAGATACAGTTATGGAGGAAGATAGTGGATCAGAGAGTGAAGATGATATTGTCACAAAGATTCGTAAGGAAAGAGGCTTAGAGACACGCGATAGAAAGCAAATTACAACATCTATTCGTACTGGTGGTCAAAAGAAGCGTGCACCAGAGATGCGTATGGGTACAACCGGTGGTAGAATGACAAGTAAGAGTGAAACTAAGAAAACATTCGGCTCAAGATTACAATCCGAAGATAGCCGTCGTAAGAATGATGGGCAAAAGGTGTCTCGTACTGCTATGGGTGGTATGGAAATGTCATTTACACCTCAATCTGGTAAAAGTAAAAACAGTAGAGGAGGAGGAGATGATAAGAATAAGTATAAGAACAAGCGTCGTGCATAATTTTTGTCTCTTTGCTATTCATTCCCATCTCACTTAGACTTACCCCTTTTTCCCTTTTATTTTTTATTTTTATTGTATTTGCACGCACAAACACATAAATGCAATTTCACTTACACACACTCTCACACTCACACACACATCACTTTTTCTTTAATTATATCATTCCTTGTACCATGCTAGTTCACGCAAAATCCGTGACTCGCTTGTAAATTTAAAAAATTGAAATAAACAATAAAAAAATAAAATGATTCCTTTTTTTTATAAACACATAATATGAGCTTTCAAGAACAGGTACCTTATTGTACAACCAACTACATATAAAAGAACGTGTGTTCATTAAATATAATATATAGCTGAGTGATTTGCAGTTAAAATCAAGTCAATTCTCTCCCTCGAATGTATTACTGTCACAAAAGATATATGGCGACCTGGTATTAGCAAAGAAATGGAAGTACGTAGATTATAAGCCCGTAAACGACCTAGATATTTGTGTCTTTATAGCAACTGAGCCCGAGTCTAATCAACAACTGACTATTCTTCCTATATATCAAGACAAAACACAATTGTCGTTACAACGGTAAGAGAATAGTAGTAACTAGGTTGGTATTTCATGTTGACTAAATATATGTGTGTATATATGTAGCATGTCAGAGATATTTGAAATATTATCACCCATTGAGTAAGGCTTTTTTTTTTAAAAAAAAAAGAATTAATTTATTGATACATGTATTATTATAGAAAATTGACACTGGCTATTTATTCAACTGATTCGACCATTGTGTATTATCACTTGAGTAAAGGTTTAGTTAAACCAACCGAGCGTAATAAATCTAAATAATTCTTCCAGTTCTTCTTACTGTTTTAGACAAAGCAATAGCACTAATCATAGTAATAAATAAATTGGAACCTCCAACTTCTTGTAATGCTTTATATGTGTATCGTGACCCAGTACTATTCCAGTAAGCGTTAAAATGGGTCCATGTTTGTCCAATTGATGAAAGTGTCAAAACTAATAAAGCAGATCTTTCTGAAGATTGACGTCTTTCTTTCAGCGCAATTGCGGATAATACACCTAATGCAAAATGAAGAACTCCAAGTGCTTTAAATGAATCGACTGCAACAGAAGCGGTTTGTTCAATTTGATATCTTAGAGGTAACGAAGAAGAAGGAGATATAGATGGTATGCTAATATATCTATCGACAGTCTTCCATGGTTTTAATAAAAGTGATCTTGCAGCTATAAGATGATATACTAAATTTATAAGCAAAGGTAGATTATTATCTTTGAAGATAAACTGTAAACTAGTCTTGGCAAAGTATTTCGCGTGTCCTTTGAAAAAAGCTCTTCTTGAGGGAGGTTCATCAATAGGCTCGTCTATAACTATAGGTAAACGCGGTTGAATAGGAAAGGTTTGACTTTGTGAAAAGGATGAATCAATTATAGATTTCGGTAAGGATGGTGGACTGTCTGAATACTCGCTAGGTTGTAAGGATGGTGACGGTTCTGATATAACAGAGGCTGTAGACATGTCCAACGATTCAGACATGTTGTAATTGTTGTTAATTTAAAGAACAACAAAAAAAGATATAAAAAAAAAACTTATTTCGAGGTGGGGGATATCCGAATTTCACATGAAATTTCGTAAGCTGTTTTACCCTCAATCAATTCAGCTTGTACTCCATCCAATGATATCACGTTACCGGCATTGACTATGCTCTACGCACATAGAGACGTCATAAAATACGACTTTATGCTATAATTAAACGTCATTTAAACAATTGAAGAATAGTTAGATATGCATCTCGGTCTGTAAAACCGACTTCATTTACATATTTAAAATATAAGGGTGTAACTTGCGTAGAAAACTTATATAACTACTTAGTAAGCATGTAGAATATATTATGGGATAATCCTTTTCACATTTTTATAGGTATAGTTTTCTCTATGGAACAGTATCCATTCTAGGCTTGAAAAGTCTATCGTTTCTACTTTTAGCCAAATTACTCATTGAACTAAATCGAATCGTTTCTTCGTCTACCCTGGTGACTACTTTACAAAAGCCGAGATGTTGTATCTGACACCTGAATATCGGTCTTTTTAATCGACTAGAAAATGCTTCGAAGTTAAAACTGATTCATTAAATGTGTACTGTGGGTATTTTCGAAATCACATTGTACGAATTAGAAGTTGTATTACAATTACTTAATTGGAACTACAAGGTATACTTCTACGTTTTTTTCTTTTTTGTTTTTATTTTAAAAAATGTCCACGAAGACCAGGATGTTAATAAAAATAGTGAAAAAAACTTCTTTTATCTTGAAACAAGTCCAATCGTAATTCGCTCTCTCTGCCGTACAATCCCCTCGAGCCGTTGTTTTTTGTCAGCTAAAAAGGAAATATTCCCCCATAAAGAGGGAAACAGATTACTGAGAGAAAAAAAATTTAAAAGGTAACCGACTGGTTTTCTTGGTTTAAAATAGATGCTGTAGTTGTGGGTACAAAACTAGATCAAAAAAATCAGTGTTAAAAAAAATAAAAAAAAAAGAAACTCACGTGGATCTATGTATAAAGAGAAAGATGATAGAAAAGAGTTCTGTTTCTCTTTTTCTTTCCCGTAATTAATTTTTTTTACGTATTTTTTGCATATGTCTAACAATAAGATCGTCAACCATAATTATACTAAACGTTCCGAGCCGTCAGGTGGCTTTAAAACGATGGAGGATTTCTATCCATTTTATTTAGGTGAACACTGTAACGTTATCAATAGAAGACTTCATATAATAGGTAAATAAAAGAGTAAAATGCAATTACGTACTTTTTTTTCTCACATTTGAAGTAGGTTCGACTATTTCGTTGTCCGTTTTTCTTTGGGCCATCAAAACTGGCCAGCCAAGATTATTTTTACTTGGCATAATTCAAGGTTATGCTTTTGCCTGGGTTGGACACTTCTTTTTTGAAAAAAAGTAAGAGCTCTTTTATTTATAGATTATTTTGAAAGCGTACTAACATATACTAGTAAACCTGCTACATTTCGTTATCCTATCTGGTCATTCCTTTGTGACTTGAGAATGTGGCGAGAAATTGTTACAGGACAGCGAGCACTTTAGTAAGGTGGATCATTATTATAGTAATGTAGTGGTATCATCATATGTAAATAAAACCTATTAGTTACGACTTTTCGCTAGTTCATATATGACAAATTTTAAGCTTATTGTGCTGAGCGATTATACATTTTAATTACATGTTCTTTACCAAAAAAAAAATAATCGATACACACGACCCTGTCAGCTGTTCAACCTTATTCTATGAGATCTTCTTTTATTTGTTAATATATCCTTACGGTATCTCGGATTGATAACAGAAGATCTACAAAGGGAAACACTTTTTAGATAAAAAAGATTTTTTAGTCTTTTGTTTTAAACGTTGAATATCTGACAGGTAACTAGAGGAAAACAAAACGACAAATTGAACGCTGTCAAAAGAGTTAAAGTTGTTGCTTTATTAAAAGGAAAAGAGTGCTATTGGTTTCATAAATATGACTCTTCTTTTTATGTATTTAGAAATAAAATCAAAATAAAGTCAAATAACAATATGTAATAGATGATATGTAATAGATGTCTATACTATGAGTATTTTCACTTAGTAGTGCTCAATCTTATAAAATTTTAAAGGTGACACCGAATTAAACGAAATCGTTTCTACCAAGTGATAGATTTCGGCTAGCCTGTGGCAGTTGACGTATTCCTGGCAATAATACTTTTAGTGTGTCCTACGTAATTGTCTTTGCTCTTAATATAATTCTTTTCAAATACAAGATTATAGTGTAGCATACAGAACCATTTAATGTTTAAGTAAAAGGATTTTTAAGGATATCTAGCCATCTACCAAAAAAAACCCTGTTAATACTTTGGAGACCCGTGCATTTTAAACTTCCAAGGCGGTAAATCAACTGAAATGGCGTTACTATAATATAATTCAATAGCAATGTAGATACAAAGAAAGACGCAAGCTGACATTCAAGTAATGCGAGAAATACAAAAAGCCACTACAATATGCAGAGATGATGTGTACACATGTACACTTAGTAAACGGTATTAAACGGTGTTTAGGGCGCTTTCTCTGTACCGTTCCAGTATATACATTATTGTTGTTGCTGGCTATACTAACATACGATTTAACTCGTCTCCAAGTATTTGCATCGTTTCACTAATGTACAACATCAATATATCCCCATTCTATGTGCTACATTCTTAAGTCTCCACACAAGAGATCTTTAACACATGTTATTTACGATTTTGAGGTTTGAAATAGAGTATTGTCTAGATGACATTCCTGAATTATATACTCAACTGGCACTTATAGCCATATGGCTTCTTGTCGAACTACATGAACTAGTACAAGGATGAACTAATTACCCGCTGAAGTTAATAGATTATTATTTCTGTGTCATCTATCTTTAATATCAGTTACCCTTTTGAATGTTACACAGGCGTAATACAGCCAGATTCTTGCAGCTAACGTTGAACATTGCCCAAACGAGAATACACAGCTTCTAATTAACAGTAACACAAATTTGTAACGGACCTAAAAGAGAAAGAAAAAAAAGTTTTTTTTTCTTAATTATCTGTACTCTTTCCTTTTGTTTCTTTAACTTATAAAAATGTCAACAAAAACTAGCTTGATTGCCGTGTTACAAACATCGACAAACGTAGAGAAGGATGGTGTGATTATCCAATTTTCTGGTGGTTCAACACTTCAAACTGTACGATCCACCATTTCAAAGAAGCTTGGAGTTTTTGTACCCTTAGATGAAATTATACTTTACGATGCCAAGAAAGTTATTTTGGAGGATATGGAAGAAATTCGCAAGCAACAGACTATTTACGTTTCCGTTGTGGGTGGTATCAAAACACAATTTCCTGGCCCTAAAAAATATCCTCTCATTGGTAGTTTATATGAATTATTACCCGACCTGTAAGTAAAAAATAAAATAAAAAAATAGTACTACTGCTAACTATATAAACAGCGTCGTAGGGTTCGAAAATCAATTTAAAAAACATGGAAGCTTGATTGAAGCCGGTGTTTTTAGTCAGAGTATTTTTTCTACTCGTGACCCTGCCGTTGCTGAAGCATTTGCAAAAGAATCAGAGTTTTTTACCAAAGTTATTTCTGGAAATTTAGCTGAAGTCAAGGCCTTCACCGGAAATGGTTTATTTACCTCTGATACTGATGATATGGACTGGCAATTAGCCCATAAGTTGTTAATGCCTGCTTTCAGTTCTCGTGCAATTAAGGTATGTTATTCATAGGTTTTAGAAATGGTCGTATACTTATACAGATTATACAGGCATATCAAGTAGAGATGGGTAAGGTTGCACAACAGACAATTAAATTACTCGAAACATTTGGACCAGAAGAACCTGTTGAATTAATTACATGGACAACAAACTTGACCTTCGAAACAATCGGTAAAATTGGTTTCGGTTATAGCTTCGATATTTTGGAAGATAAAACTGCCCCACCTCACGATTTCATTGAAGCTATGGGTTATTGTCTTCGAATGGTATTCGTCCGTTTCAAGCAACCTGGTTTCATGAAACAATTACCTATTGAACAAAACCGTAAATTTGAGGAAGCAAAGAACCTGATGCATACTATTGTCGATGAAGTTGTCGCTGAAAGAAAGAGAAGTCCTGATGCTACTAACAGCGAAAAGGATCTTTTAGGCTTCATGCTGAACGCCCGTGATGAACATAATTTGGGCCTTAGTGACGAAAACATTAGAGATCAAGTAATTACCTTTTTAATTGCTGGACATGAAACTACCTCTGCAACTTTGTCTTTCAGTTTCTATGAGATCGCTCGTAATAAGGAGATTCAACAAAAGGTGTTACAAGAAATTGCTAATGCTGGTATCACACACGATAAATTACCTACTTCGGAGCAGATTGGAAAATTGAAGTATATCCGCATGTTGGTCAAGGAATGTTTGCGTTTATATACCCCTGTCGGTAACCTGAACAGATACTGTATTAAGGATTGTATTCTCCCTGGTGGTTACTTGTTAAAGAAAGATTCTATAGCTGTCGTAAACTTAAGATCTATGCATTGGAGTGAAGAAGTATATCCTGATGCCATGAAATTCGACCCTGAGCGTTGGACCCCTGAGGAAGAGCAAAAGAGAAACCGTTTCTCTTGGTTACCATTTAGTAACGGTGTCAGAAGTTGTATCGGTATGGCCTTTGCTTACCAAGAAATCTTGACTGTTTTATCCATGGTACTCAGCAAATTTGAAATTGTTTATGGTAATGTTTTTTTCTAGAAAAAAAATACATTTATACTTAATACATCCCCTTTTTTTTAAAAAAAAATAGACGGACCTCCCATTTGCAGAGATGTTGATAGTCCTACCACCCGTCCTTTTGGTTTCTTTGTCAATATTCGTCCTCGTACAAATATGCCTGAACCTAACGGCGAAGACGTCTACGGAACTGCCGCCGAGGAAGATGTTGTATTCGATATCCCCAAGGATGTTAAGGTAACCGAAGTTGCAACTCCTACTTTGGAGAGCCCATCTAAATCTGCTGAACTTCCTCCTGTTACATTTTTGTTTGGTACACAAACCGGTACTTCCCAAGATTATGCCAGTCAACTTGCTAAACAAGCAAAGGGTTTTGGTTTTAAAAACGTTACACTCTGCCAAATGGATAGATGGAAGGCTTTGAAGGAAGGAAAATACGATGGTCCTAATGACAAGTTAGGCTTAAGAGAGCTGGTAGTTGTTTGTACTGCTACTTACAAGTAAGTTTATACATTTAATTATTTTTGTAACAATTGTAGTAACATAATTTTAGTGGTTTACCTCCTGATTCGGCAGAGAACTTTGACCTTTTCCTTGAGAGCTCTATTGAACAAGGTGAAACTAAAGCCTTAGACGGTTTATTATACGCTGTTTTTGGCTGTGGTAACAAGAACTGGCGTACATACCAAAGCTTCCCTAAAAAGGTTGATAGTACTTTCGAAGAATTGGGCGCAGAACGTTTCTTCCCCGCCGGTCAAGGAAATGCTGACGGTGACATCGATTCTCAATTCCAAGAATGGTCTGCTCATTTCTGGGTCCGTACTTTGCAATACTTTAGAATAAGCACATCGAGCCCTTCTAACCCCATCGTTCATGCTGCGCCAGCTCTTAACGGATCTGATATTAAGGTGAATTTGACGTATATTAAGACTGACGATGACGAGAAGTTTAATGCTGCCAAAAACAATCAAAATACTATTTCCAATGCTACTGTTTTAGCCATTCGCGAATTGCACAACAAGCAGAAATCAGATAGAAGTACCTGTCATATTGAGATTGATGTATCGAAGGTACCTGCTCTCAGCGACCAATATCTTTATCAACCTGGTGATCATTTAGAAATTATGCCTGCCAACGATGAAAACTTAGTTCAAAATGTTGCCTTAGGTTTTGGTTTGGTTTTGGACGCTGCTTTTGAAATTAATCCCGAGTCATTGGAGGAAATATCTTCTCGCTCTCTTGCTGTCGTAATTAAGGGACCTTGTACTGTTAGAAATGCTTTAACTTATTATGCCGACATTCTTTCTCCTCCTTCTCGTAGTATGTTGGGTATCTTTGCTACTCAATTACAAAAGTCTTCGCCAGAAACCGCCGCAACATTTGAAAAGTTGACTGCTCCTGATAGTAACGGTGTTGATCAATACCCTGATTTTATCAAGAAGTACCGCACATTATTGGATCTTCAAGAAGGATTCCCTCAAGTTAACCAACTCGATCTTGGCCAATTCTTGGTAGCTGTTAATGTAGTTCAACCTCGTCGTTATTCCATTGCATCATCTCCCGCTATCCATAACTCTACCGCCACTATTGCTGTCGGTGTCGTAACTGATTCAATCAACAATAAGCAATATCCTGGTTTAGCATCAACCTATCTTTCTAATCTCGAAATGAATGCCCCTGTCCGTGCTTCTTTCAAATCTTCTAAGCATACTTTCGGTCTTCCCGAAGACCACAAGGTTCCTTTGATTTTAGTTGCTGCCGGTACTGGTATCGCTCCCTTCATGGGATTCCTCCAAGAAAGATCTTTGCATGCAGATGCTGCTCCTTGTGTCGTATACTTTGGTTGTCGCCATCCCGATCAAGATTATATTTACAGAGAGGAATTAGCAGAATTTGTCGACAGCAAAGTGATTTCTAAATTAAATGTCGTCTATTCCCGTTTCAGCCCTAATACACCTCAAAAGTATGTACAACATGCAATCTCCGGTCAAGCCCCTGAGGTCTGGCAATTATTGAATGGTAGCGAAAATAACTTGCCTGCTTCTGTTTATGTTTGTGGTGCTGGTAACATGAGTCGTGATGTTCGTACTGTTTTCGAAACTATGGCTGTAAGCTTTGGTGCAGTACAATCTAAAGAAGAGGCAAAGCAATTTATTGACCAACTTATCGACGAAAGACGCTATAATGAAGATACATGGGCCTAATATTTAACATGTCTACTCAATTCATACTCTCCATATCCAAATTATATTTATTAATCAATAAAAACATTTAACCAAAATAAATTGTTTGTGAAACAAATGTATGTTATGCTTGTCTATTATTATGCAGTTGTAATGTTTATTTGGGCTTATTGTTTTTGTTTATTTACATGTCAATCTCTCCTATTTTCTCATTTTCATTTTCATTTCCACCTAAGTATATCTGCCCGTTTTTAAGGATTTGAGCTGTGTAGAGAGGTTAGCCGATATCTTTTCGTTTACTGACAAAGTATTATTAGCAACAATACACCAATAAAGAGGATATTTATGATACATAGAGAATTTTTTTTATTATACAAATATAGAAATATACAGATACAGGATATACAAATTAAGCCATGATACTGGCGTGTAAAGAAAGGGATTTTTCGATAGAAATGCAATAATTTTGGTACTTGATGATTTCACTCAAGAGATAATGGAACTTGTTTTTCCAGTTGGTCATTGCTCTGGTACTGAATTTAGATCCAGTAAAATGAGACTCCATTCTAGACTTGATATCACGATGTTGATCTAATTGAGAAGTCAACTCATTAATATGCTTGTGGAAAACCTCAAGTTGAGTAGATTCTTCCAAGATACTGCCAATGATGGGAGAAGAAGGAGAGTTCCATTCATGGATAGTAGCAGAGGATGTATTATCTAAACAATTACCCCATCCGTATTCCATAGAACTAATTCCTCCAACTAAAGGCTCTTTACTTTCACGAGCAGCCCAATAGTTACACGTAGATACCCACTCTTCAACTTGCTGGGCACTTTCAGTTTGAAATACATGAACAACTCCATTAGATTGTTGAAGAGTAAAAGCGTGTTGGCGCTGACGACTATAACCAGAAGGAAGAACATGAGCTAGTGTATGTTTAAGATCAATAGATTCAATGAGTTGAGCGAAGCTATCATCGTTGGAAATGTTACGCTTGTAAATATTAAGCTGACTACGTTCAATGACTACGTAACACTCCTTCCAGTCGCGACGATTGGCTTTTAAATCTTTAGATTTCAAAAGATGTTTAATAACAACAGATCCTTCTTTATAGTAGGGAGTTCCAGTGGTGTAAGTAACAGCTTCCTTTTTTTGAGAAGAGATTGAGGATCTTTCGGATTTGATAGTCTTGTCGTCTTCATCACAAAAAGACTTTTTCTTGATAATAGATTCAACATTACGTTTGAAAGCACCGACGCGGCTGCTGTTTCTAGATAAAGGATCTAAAAGGGTAGAAGGGTCGGTGATTTGACTATGGCGAACTTGAGAGTACATTTGTTTAAGCATACTCTTGATCTGCATTTCCCAAGGCTTGGATTCAGAAAAAATAAAAGAAAAATTACGAGGGACGCCAGAATCAAAAGATCGTGTATAGGACGATGACCGAGTGGAAAGATCACTGGTATTGCTAGGTACACGTTGAAGGGGAGTACAATCAAATGATTGAACGAAAGGACTGCAGCTGAAATCTGCAGGAGTATTATGGGAAATTGTGTTGATAGTATTTTTAACAAAAGCGGATTGGCTCATCTTCTTGTAATCGCCTTGTGCGACATGAAGATCAGTATTTAAAAGCAAGAGAGAATATACAATAGCGTGCACTACATCAACTGAGCCGAATATACTTTGAGGGTTACATTGGAAATAACGAGTAGAGAATTGAAACAAGACGCGATCGATTTGTTGAGTTTCACCTTTAAGGTAAAGTTTGGAGCATAAAGTACGGAAAGCTTGTTCAAGTTTCAAGTTTTGGAAATCAAAAAGTGACATATATGATTGAAGGATAGCGTTACTAGACTTTTCACCGTTACCAATCCACTCAACAACTTTATCTAAGCTGTTGTAAACTGTAGTGTCTTGGTCGTAAATACGTTGGGCAGTTTCAATGGTGGAGTTTTCGATAGTGGTAGACGTAGTAGTAGATATGGTTTGGTTATCGTACCAGACAATTTCGGCTACTTCAGTTTGAGTTGTAGAGATAGTTTCATTTTTTTTAACGATGGGAATAAATGTAAGGTTATATTGAGTCTTTTGGTTGTTGAATGTGGTAGATGATTTAGCTGCAATTTTTTTGAAGAGACGGCTTAAAGTCTGTAATAGAATAAAGTTTTAGTCACATAATGATCTACTTTATTTACCCTGATCATTACCTTTGATTTTTCTTTGGTATGTTCTGATGTCACAAACGGAAGTGCAGCTTCTTTTTGAGATGGTGTTAATTTTATTGATGACTTATTATTTGTTACAATTTTTTTAAAGAATGAACTAGATTCAGTCATTTTTGAAGAGATATAAGAACAGGAAGTTGAAGAGTTCATTAATACCGTCAGAAAAAAATAAAAATAAAACTCTAAATTATTATGTTATGTAGAAATTTATTTACTTTTTTAAAAAAAGCAAGCCTTTTTATATAAATTTGTATTCCCCCCCCCCCACCTCCCCCATCGAATTCTTGCACGTACTTTACTTTATTTTATATCCGATTTTATGTCTGATTCATCTGATAGTGCTTATAAGTTGCTATAGACGAGAGTTATATGGTCGAATAGGCCTGACTCTCCACTGTTACAACATGTAGTTTTTGTCTGGTTCGTATTGCTGTATCGATGGTTATTTAATATGAAAGTTTTGCTTTTCTTGATGATAATAAAAAAAAATAACTCCTGCATGGTGATAAATACGTATCTAGAATGACATTTGGAGATCTTTGAAAAAATGATTGTGGGGGAGATAAGCACCCGCCATATCGGTTTTGTATATCGATATATACCGTATAGTAATTAAATACTTTTGAATGTACAGGCTATTTCTATTAATAAGAAAAAATTGTCTAATATATTTTTTAAGCAATGTAGATGTGAATTCTAACAATATGCTCGAGATAAAAAAAAAAAGATCTGGCACATACTAGCTTTATGTCTAGTTTACATGACCAAAGATCGGTAATATTGTAGATTTTTCTAGATATCAATGTAATTGAGTGACCATAACACTAACTGAGGGGGGTGCTAGTACGCTTGTAAACTTTCAAATCGAAAAAAACCGATTAAAAACCGATAAAAAGAACTTACCGGTTGTATGTACGGAAGATGGGGGGAAGTTGCAGAGCCTGCAAATATTTTTTTCGAGAAATCGTAAAAACGGACTGAAGATTTCGATTTCAAAGGAAATGAGAGTGATATGCTTTCTAAGGGGTTTTTATTAATGCAGGCAGATAATTTTTTTTATGCAAGTGGTGTGTCAATTTTTTACTGTATTAATTTATATACCGTGGCTCTGTTTCATTACAGCGTTTAAAGAAAAATGAATGCGCTTAATTTATTGCGTTAATATGGCATCTAATCTAATTATATTTACGTTTGTATGGGAATAGATGATGTTGTATACTAATAGAAGGAATAATACTTGTGAGAGATACGCTGTTACTGCGTTGGTTAATTCGTTAAAATGTAATTGATGTAACAATTATTATTCTCGCATTTTATGAAAATTATCTTGGTTCTTGATGCAAGAAACGTTTATGGTACTCATTGGGGGACTTGGATTTATAAATAAACTTTATTGCCGGAGGTTAGTGTCGGGGAACTTGTTTAGTCGGGTTAAATACAAGTTCGTCGTATAACATTATTGGGGGTGTAAAGAGATATACTAAAGAAAACTGAGCTGAAATATAATGTTAAATCCTTAGAAGAAAAATGGGGGTGGGGGTACTTCTATTGTTAGCTTCGACCAATGTGGCAATATATTATGGAAGAAGTTATGTGCTGTAATAGTCAATTAATTCTGTATATAATTAATATGAGGATATATATGTCTTTGTTAAAATAGCGACAAGGCCTTTTTTTGCGCGGATAATGTTACTTCACACTTCGATCATCAAAAAATACACGATGGTTATCGACCTCTATATATAGATATTGTACTTGTAAGTGGCGCCAGTATATATATAACTTGTGGTCGAAATCTGGAAGAAACCCAGTGAAGAAAAAAGCTCAATGAGATGCGGTAGTTAAATAATCGCTCACATAAGAAATCACTGCCAAAATCAGCAGTTATAATAAATATTGGTTTTTATTTTTTTAATACAAAATAGTTGTTTTGAATACATTTTTGATAAAAAAATTAAAAAGCATTTTTTTTTTCGATTTTGATAAGGTGAGATAAGGTGAGATAAAGGGATATGATTACATGCTTTAGTTATTCTTTGTGCAAGCGTTTGAAACCGCATAAATTGAATTCGTTTTACTTTATGCTTGACTACAGGCCAGAGTTGCTCAATTAGATTCGATTCTGGGGAGTACGGAGGAAGATATATTTCACTTGATGAATGAAATTGGAGCATTATCCACGATAAGATAAAAGCCTTTCATTTCAGGATATATATACTTTCACGATGTCTAATGTTTATCTTATAAAAATTAAGGATGTATTATTCGCTTATCTACGAAAACTATAAATGGTTTAACTTAAAATGTTACTTCAAGCGATACACAAGTTTTTTATGTTTTATTTTAAGAGCTCACTTATTGATAATAAATGTCGACAAGTATACCACAACTTGATGTGTTAGTCGCACTAAATATATAGACCATAACTCACTTCGCAGTCCGCTTAAACCCTTGCCTCAAATTAATGAGTAAGGATAATATAGGCAGTTGGGTAAAACCTTTTGCAAAACAATTTATTTTACTTAATTTTTGGAAAACCAGAGGCATGGCCTGGACTAACCTTCCTTGGCTGACTATCTTGAGTGAAATGGTTTGATTATGATTTTTCTTTTGGAAGTTTCTTCTTTCTATGAAGTATTGGTATGACGGATGCTTGAATATCTGAATTGGGGGAAGCTGTTTTGATTATGGGCGGTTAGAATATACCTACTTTGTATATTTTGATTTCTTGTAGTTTTCTTGGTTTCTCTTTTTGAAGGATTTAATAAGTTGACTAGTATCGATATGAAGGGTTTGAAGTGATGGAAAGAGTTAAATTTAATTGGATCGTTTCGTTAAAGCTCTTGACTGTTGGCTGGAAGAATGGTCTTGATTGCTAGCCTTCCTTTTTTTTATACTTAATGAAAATGAAAAATAAATAAATAAGTTGGGAAGAATAGGGGGTGTTGTTTAAAAGTGATGATAAATAAACAATAATTTTAATAAAAATATTTCTCTTTTGTCCAAAATAAAATGAGTCAACCTCAAGATAATAACATTCCTTCGGATGGTGAGATTGATTACGACGTTGAAAACGTTCACGAAGAAGACGAAGAGGACTGGCAAGATGCAGAAGAACAACCTTCTGAAGGCCTTTCTTCTACGCCTGCTCGACGTAAAAGTGCTGAACAAAAGACACTTAACGAGGCAGAACTTCGAAAGAAGATTAAAACTATTCAACAAAACGTTGATTTAAGTCCTAGAGAAAAGGCTAAACAAATCCAGGTTTGTCCTTCAAGATAAAAAAGCTAATAATAAGTTGGAAAACTAAGATATATGTAAAAACACTTACTAGTATCTGATGTCTCATGGCACTACATTGCCTCAAACAACTAATAGTGCTGGTAAAGATCCTGTAGATAATGGCCATTCCCTGTCATTCAATGTAAGCATTTGTTTCTGTTTTTTTAACGTAGTTTTTAAATGATTATATAGAACGAAGAAAAAAATATTCTTGGCTGTAAGCATTACCAACGTAAGTGTAAATTACAAGCCAATTGTTGCCAGAAGATCGTTACATGTCGTTTTTGTCATGATGATGTTGAAGATCATACTATCGTGAGGTAAATAAATGATAAATCAACTATGCACAATTTTTATTTTTATTTTAGTAACTGAATTATTTATAAGAAATGAGACGAAAAATATGTTATGTATGCTTTGTTTAACTCTTCAACCTGCAGCAAAATCGTGTCAAGAATGTAATGAAGAACTCGCTCGCTATTATTGTGATAAGTGTAAGCTCTGGGACGATGACCCTAAAAAGTCAATTTATCATTGTGAAGATTGTGGTATTTGTAGACAAGGTAAAGGTTTAGGCGAGGATTTCTTCCACTGTAAAAAATGTAATATTTGTTTGAATATCTCTATGAAAAAGCATAAATGTATTGAAAGAAACCTGGAGAGCGATTGCCCTATTTGTGGAGAATATATGTTCACTAGTACTGCTACTGTTATCTTTATGGTAAGGAAATATTATTTATGTCATTAGTATCTTTAACCAACATAGTTTTACCTATAGCCTTGCGGGCATTGTATCCATAAACATTGCTATACTGATTACATTCAAACTTCATATCAATGTCCTACATGCCTTAAATCATTGGGTGATATGTCTGAATATTTTAAACGTCTGGATAAGGATTTAGAACGCCAACCAATGCCTACAGAATACGAGAAATATATTTCACATATTTTTTGTAATGATTGCGAAAAAAAGACACCAGCAAAATATCATTTCTTTTATCACAAATGTAAACACTGTGGAAGTTTTAACACTACCGTTTTGAAAACAGAAAATACAGAGGAAACTGCACAAAATAAGGATGGCGAGCAAAAGGAAGCAATAGCTACAGCCTCTGATTCTTCTTCAAGTGCACCAATTGCTTCTGCAACCGAAATAGAGACAGGTACTGGGTCACTTGGCTTATCTTCTAATTCTGATCCAGAACATGTTATGCAACCTCAAGCTGGCAGTGCTGCAGGTAATTCACCTATGCCTTCCTCTTTCTTAGGCGTTGGATATATTAGAAATCCTCCGCCATCTTCTGCTTCAAGTACTTCTTCCAGAGGAAGAAATAATGGAACAGAATCTAATGAAGGATAAAAAAAAATAAACAAAAATAAGATAAAAAGGAAATATTATAAACTGTTTATTGATTATTATTGTTATTGTTTCTTTCAAATGTTTCGGCTAATGCTCTTTGTAATTCTAAATCTTCTTCACCAACAGCATTTGCAATTTCCATCATTTCTTCAGCAGTCATTCCATTGTCAAATAATCTATATACACGAAAAAAAAAAAAGTAAGTGTATCTATTCATTCTTTAAAATTATCACAGCTCCTCTTACCTTTCATCGTATTCTTCTTCTTCCTCCTCCTCCTCCTCCTCCTCCTCCTCTTCTCTTTCAGCTTCGGGAATAAGGTTACCGGCAATTGAATCTCGTAAATCATCTAATTGTGCTCGTAAATCATCTTCATGTTCTGCATAATCATTTTCAGCACCTGGGAAAGCACCAGGCAGTTGTCCAGCTCTTTCTTGACGTATATTTTCTAATTGAGTCATCATTTGTCTAACCTGGGCTTGATTATCAGCGGGTACGCGTCCTAATACGTTTTGCAGCATATTTATCAAACCTCCAACGTCCTGTTGTGCAGCGTCTGTAATACCTCGAGTACGCATACGGTCATTGATATCATACATGGTGGTGGAATCGGCAGGAGGTAACGGATCGTACATTTGATAACTTTGACTAGTAATTCTTGCTGGTAAATAAGACATCAATTTCTGGATATCAATCAACACAATATATCTACAAACACTAAGAGGAATATCATTCTTTTGTTCACACAATAACTTTTGTTGAATAGTGTTGGGATGTTGAATAGCATAATCCAAACATAAGTCAGCATTGGTCTTGAGCCATTCAAGAACTTCGGGTTCTTTCCACATTTCATGTGTACGTTCAATATAAGACAATTGCATAATATCCATGTATTCATTAGGAATGTACTGAGTTAATGGGACGGTTTGAGGGGGTTCGGATTCACCAAGCTTTTCGAGTAATCGACAATAAACAAGAGGATATTTTTTGATGGCTTCTTGAATCATCTTTCCACTTTCTTCTTGGCTAGTTTTGTTCTTTTCTGATAATTTGAATTTAGCATAAGCAGCTGAGTAGGCAAAATTAGGCATATTATTTAAATCAACAGGATAGAGCTTTCCGTCAGTTTTCCACTCATTATGCATCTTTAATACATATTCATATTCCTTAGCAGAAAGAGCATGGTAATCCAAGGACAAGAGTGCACCAAGAGGATCAGAAGTAGGATCAAGACTGAACAATAGCTTGTTAAATTCGGATGCAGTCTTCCAACAACCACGACGAGTTAAGAATTGAATTTGGCGGAAGATAGCCAAAAAGAAAGATCTATTTTCAGACTTTGTATAGGATAATCTAGCGGTACCTGTACTAAGTGAAAATTGAGGATGAAGAGCTCTTTCACAAGCGTATAATGCACGTTCAATAAAATCACCAGCGGCAGTCCAATCACCACTTTGTTTAGCGATTTCAGAAAGTTGAAGTAAACTGTCAACATGGTAAGGATATCTTCTGGTTAAGAATAAAAGTGCTTCAGGATTATGAGTAGCAATAGCGTTCAAGAACTCTAACTGGACATCTTGGTATTGTTCTGAATGACGGAAAGCATAATATGTAATACCATCTATCGTCTCTACATTTTCCATTGATAAACCATTTCTCTTGTAAGGGGCCCAATCACTTTTGGGAGAAGCAAATTTAGATTTCTTAATAATGCGACCTTGCGAAGCACGGTTTTCACTATTAACAACGTGTGATCCAAATAATCTTTTCATCTCTGCCTCTGCATCTAAAAATCTATAATTGACAGATAACAATTGACGACGTTCTTCTGTATTAAGATTCTTGTTATTCTTGTTGCCTTTTGGTGCTCTGTACGTAAAAAGAAAAATAAGTCTTTTTTTTTTTTTTTGGCACTAATGCGAAATAAGATACACTTACTTTTTATTGATTTCCTTGATAACTTTATCTAACTCTCTCATACTGATATCTTCTTCATCCTTTTTCTTGGAAGACGTATCTGATTTATTGTTCTTCTTGTTCTTTTTCTTATTCTTGCTCTTCTTGGAAGAGGCCTAAAACAAGAGAATAAGCACAAAAACAAAAACAAAAACTCTACACGACATACCTTTTCTACTACGGGTTTTTCGATAACAGGTTCAGGAATTTTTTCTTCTTTTTCTTGTTCCTCTTCCTCTTCCTCTTCTTCTTCCTCGTCATCGTCGCCATTCAACTATACGAAAAAAAAAAAAAAATTAATGAAAGCTCAAGCGACAGGGTTTTCCAATTTACCAAAGCGAAAGGGTTAAATGGTTTCTTTTGGACATATTCTTCCTCCTCTTCCTCGTCTTCTTCGCTCTCAACCTTCTTTAAAATATCAGGTACTTGTTCGTTTCGAAGTTTTCTCAAGGCTCTCGAGGACATTTTTTCGTGCGTTTTTACTGAAAGAAAAAAAAAGAAAAAATTTGTACGCACCGCAGTTTGGTGATTTAGTTGTGTTTTTAATTGTATTTTATTGGACAAGAAACTATTCCAAAAAGTACAACTGAAAGCCCGTCTTCGTTTGTACTTTCCTCTCTTTTATTTCGCAACGAATATGAAAAGCCTACTTTTTATTTTATTAGCAGTGTTTATTTCTACTAGTTTCGCTAACACAGAGAAACTGATATTAGAAGCTAGATCAGCTACCGCAAAGTCTGCGTGTAATGGAAACTCAAACGCGCCTTCTTTAACACCACCTTATACCAAGATTCAACAAAGTCTGATTCCTTATTCTGAAAATATTAAAGGTTCGCCTCATTGGTATCATCTCAATGACTTAAAGGACGGTTCTAACTATGAAGTTAGAATATCTTACCCTGCAATAGTAAAGCTCGTTTTTTTTTCCGTTGTGTTTTAGTCCTAACTTTTTATTTTACAGACTCCTGCCGACTTCCAATTAAAAATTCTTCATGCTTGCCGATCGAGCGACGGTACCTTATCTTATATTCTGGACGTGTCTGCCATATATACTGGCGTATCTTATGTCCAAGGGATGGAATTACAGCCTATAACCTTCGATCTCGGTAAGTACTTTTTTTTTTTTTACATACAAATCTAATTGATTCGTTATTGACACGACACTATATCACAGTTTTAGAGAATTTGTACCTTAGTGTTTTATTTTATCAGGTTTACAAAATTACAATTGCAATTGTTATTGTTATTGGATTAGGCCAGTTTTTACTGATACCTTATGTCAGACGATTGATCACGAACAAGGAAATAGATTCTAAAATATAAAATATACCAAATACAGGTTGGACATACATCGTTCATCTTCTTATATATTATCAGTTATAAAAAAATTGTTTATTTCTATAAAGAAAACTCTTCGATGCTAAATCCATTATCAAGACAAGACAATCTCTGTATTGATAATGGATTTAATGCGCAGTCGTCGTCAAAGAAATCCTCAGCTTTAATGGAAGAGAACAAGCCGAATTTGGACTTGGGAGTCTTCGCGGCGGGGATTTTAAAACCATCTGCATTCAGGTCTCTTTTTATAGCAAGGCGTGTTCTTTCCACTACTGCTTTAGACTTCTTGGTACAACTATAAATATATTTACGGTTACTGCGACGACCTCGAACGTATTCTTTATTGCACCCTTCAGCTTGCTTCTTTTCAAAGTCAAGCAAGATTTCTTCTCGATGAGGTTCGATATGCGCCTTGAATAAGTCGATAAGATTGATACGAGTATTCTTGGAGCAAAATACGATTTTATGTGTATTTAAAATCGACTTTAGTTGATATTTACAGAGAGACTTTACAGAGAAGCATTGGTCTAGGTATAAGAAGAAAATAGGATATTAGCGGTTCATACATTAGAAGTCTACAGTTCATTTATTTTTCCTACCGAGGTAGTAGAGCTCTTTTGGTATTTTGGCCATTTTGTTTGAAAAAAGAGAAAAAAGAGAAAAAATTAAAAATACGCTAGGTCCGTGCTTTATATTTGTAAATACAGTTAGGTATAAAACCGGTTATTGGAACGTCTTGATTTGTATTCAATATAAATATTACTTATTCTGACAGTGTATTTTTGATGATATGTATCCCTCTTTCACTTTCAAAGATTTTAAGGTTGATTCTAACGTTTATATATTACCTACTTACCAACTAACTGATTCGTAACTATGCAACTGCGAAAAAAGTCTTAAGGAAACAAGAAAGAAAAAAAGGGAGTGACATTTAGCCCCTTACATTATTATAATGATTGACACAGGCCGGTCTTCTCCGTCATGAAAGATACTTTCTATGGTCTTTGATACAAACCTTTCTATCCGTGTCCGATTATGGTAAAGTATTCATGTGATAAAAAATACACGTAGTTGTACGAATATTTTTTTCCCTTTGAGACACAAGATACCAACATATGAAAGGTTATTCTGGACTATGTAAGCATATTTACTTTCCATTGATTTATGGGCTGTGTTTTTAAAAAATAGCCGACTAATTAAAAAGTATTAGGTTATTCATTTACTTAAAGTAAGATAACATATGCCTTTGACTAATTGATATGAACGTTACTACAAGTAACTAGAGATAAATCAAAGTGTATATAAAGAGACCGAAGAGGTAGTACTGCTTAACACTAAACCGAAATTCGCGAATAGGCTTCTTTGAAAACATAAACACAGTCTCGTATTGAATCTCAGAGAGGTCTCGAAATCTCTTGGAAGCAGAAAAAAGTACTCTTCTTGTATTTAAAATCATATACAATGTCAAGAAGTGATTCCAACTTGGATTTACCAGCTTTATCTGCTGATGAATCAGGAGGTAACGTTACGGATAACTCGAATATTATTCAAGAAAGTGATAGATTGCCTCCTCCCAAAAACTTTAACAATGTACCACCTCCACTTCCACCTTCTTTTATGGACCAAAGTTTTTTTTATGGTCTTGATCAAATTTCTCAAGATAACCCGTTATACTATATGCCACAACAACAGCACCAGCACCAACAGCACCAACAGCACCAACAAGAGCAACAAAATAACAATCAGGGTAATGCTTTTGCTGAACAGTTTTTGAAAGAAAATAGTGAAAAAAATAATAACCATTTAACAAGACTAAATGGTGATTCATCTTCTACACTTGCACAATCTATTGCGTCAAATATGGAGTCTTTCCAAGCAGCTATTTCAACTTCAGTTGGAGAACAACCACCTTCTTTCTGGACAGGTTTAAATAATGTATGTGTGCCTTTTTTTTTCTGTTTTTTATTTTTTGCTTGGTTAATTTGTTATCGAGTTCGGCTACCTAATACGCATAAATATAGTTTATTTCTAACGTAACACACAATAATATATTTCCAACCTTTCCCAATATCGCACGCAGCTTCTCCGAATACCTTTCTAATCATCCCGTGCCGTTTCTAAGTTCGTCGTAAGTTCTATGTTTCTACCGTGTACTAATGGATCTACTAATTATTAATTATTTTCCAGAAATAATGCTCCAACTGATTCGCCTATATCATCGCCAATGCCTTCTTCGTCGATAGATTTTGACCCCATTATGCAATTTAAGCGACAATTCGAACATTTAAATACCGGGTAAGCTTATCTAGAGCAGGCTTGCTTTTTGCATACTAAAGAATTATGGAAATGTTTAGACTACAAATAAGAGTATTGGGAGTACCCCAAACTGGAGCCAAATCAAGAGTAGAAACTCAAATAAAATTATGTATCCAGTTAGTAACGGATGGAGGGGATAAAGCGCAATGGTGGTCTCACTTGAAACTACCAGAACATATGGTAACAAAGGATAAATTGAAGAAGTCATATGCTGGACGACATCATGGTATAGAAACAGGATTAGCTGTTAATCCAGAGAAAGTACTATTCTTACGAGCCAGAGTTTTGTGTGCCAGCGACCCTACTAAGAAAGTATCTACTTGTTTAGGTTGTATTCAACGAGAGGTAAACTAACCAGTATCTATATAATATAATATATATAAAAAAAACTAATTTATATTTAGCGTAAACGATCTCAAAGAAGAAAAGAGAATAAAGCACAAAACGCTAATCATGAAGAAACAGAGGACGAGAGATCGATTGAGGAAGAGAATCATCAATTACTAGCTCACGACGAAGAAAGAATATTATTATTTAATTGTTCAGAATTAGTTGATTTTAGCGCAGGAGATACGATATTACCTACACGTATTACATGTTACTGCAGACATCATAATGAACGATTAGGATTTTGTATTTATTTTGAAATGATTGATCATACTGGTAAAAAGGTTGCAGAAGGTGTATCACCACCCATTATGATTACAGATGATCATAAATCGAATAAAATCAAGACTGGGCTAAAAAGACGTCGTCCTACTGAAACTGAAGTATTACCTATATCTACTCCACCTACTACTGATCAAGCAAAGATACCTACGTTGAATTGGATCAAATCGTTTCCATTTGGTAATGCAACTACAAAAATGGAAACCCCGAAACCTCACTATAATTTACAGTCTTCTGCTTCTTCTACGGCTTCTGCAGATGATAGTATGAAATCCGTGTTTAAGAATATGTTTGCTCCTGTGGCTCAACCCGTCATTTATTCCGGTACGCCATTAATGAAGCGATTGATTCCAAATGAAGCGCCCATGAGTGGAGGTATTGAGATTACTATTCTCGGTACTGATTTTAGACCTGGTATGACCGTCATGTTTGGAGATACACCTGCAACCAATGTTCAATATTGGTCACCGAATACGCTTATTTGTACTTTACCACCAGCCAGACAACCTGGTGCTGTCGTTGTGACATTTAAAGAATCACCACCCACTACTACTAAAAACGATGTGATGGTATTTACCTATTTGGTAGAAACTGATCGTGCATTGATGGAACTCGCGTTACAAGTGGTGGGGATGAAAATGACGGGTATTGTCGAAGACGCTAGAAAGATTGCTATGCGTATTGTACAAGGCAATAGTAGTGGTAGCAATCAAGCTCTAGCGGATAAGCTGGCAATTAAGTCTGAACCATCTTCAAATAATTTATAAAAAAAATCATAATAAAAAAAAATAAGTTTGTAAATATGTTTAATAAATAAATATTAAAAAAAAGGCGACTATGCCAAATAAGGTGGGGGACTAATGTGATCTTCTTTATGAAGATCATCAAGTGGTGGGGCAGAAGGTGGCCTGTCTATTACTGGTTGGCTGAAGAAAGAACTGGTAGATATAAACTGATGGCGTTGCATTTGTAAGCGATTACTGCTTCTATTATGAGTGGGATCGCTATCTAATCGATTTATATTATTCTGACGAGGTATAGGAGACGAAGAATGATAGTTAACAGGTGAAGCAACTACTGTAGTAGGAAGCTTGAGTTGCTGATTATTTTCATAACAGGTAGATGATGTTGTTGTACCTATAGTAATAGGCAAGTCTAATTCAATAGTGGTTCCATAAAAGAATGCAGGACCGTCTTGTTCTAAGCTGCCAATAATTTTTGTCATCATACCGAATGCTCTATCTCTTTTTCGAAGTGGAATATCTTCCAAAAAATGATGCATATCCATATTAACAAGCACTTTTAATTTGTATTGGATATAAAATGGCATAATAATATCTTGTCTCACGTTACAACTTGTAGGGGAAATATGCTCGGGAATTTGGAGAACTTGATCCGAAATGCAAACAGAGAAATCGTCTAGATCACAAACTAGCGGTAGTATGTTTTTGGCGATAATGGTTGTTTCTAAAGAATCGCCTTGTTGCTTTTGTATTCTAGTCGTGCGCTCTAGTACCATTTGAATGCCTTGTAATTGTTTAACTGGTGCCATGTGTTGAATTTCAAGTGTAAAAGGTAAACTTTGACCAGGTAAGAAGCAAGAGGTATGTAAGGTAAGTTTGGCTGAAACCAATCCCTTTTCTCCCTTTCGCAATCGATTGTTTTTTAATACTACATCTCGTGGTATCGTAATCGTGATATCTTTTTTGCTCTGCAAAGGAATCGTATACAAAGGATCACTGGTGGATATCTGTGCGCTAATAAAAATAGGGATCGATGTTTTGGGATATAATGATAATGGTAGATCGACTATTTCATAAGTAGCCTTCAATTTGTATTCAATTCTACCGACAATAGACTATTTTTTTTAAAAAAAAAATATGTATCGTTAAGCATGAAATAAAATAAAATAAAAACTAGTTTACTGTATAAATTGTTAAAATACCTTATCATTATTATTATACGTCGGAAGGTCGGATGGTATTGTCAAAGAGAAGGGCGATTGGTTTATATCGTCCGATATCCAAATAGGATCAATCATGACTTTAAATATCGATCTTTTATAAGAGGGTGGTACGCGATACGTACAAGATAACTGAATATCTACTTTTCCTTTACATGTATTGGGGTGTCCTATGGTGACAATACCTTTATAAACATTAAAAAAAAATGTTGTCAGTAAACAATCAATACAAACAAGTGTAATTTTTTCTTTCTTTCTTTCTTTCTTTCTTTCTTTCTTTCTTTCTTTATACCATGAATGACTTCACCAGGAAGATAGAAGTAACTTTGGGAATGTTCTAGATCGATAGAGATGGGAGTACCGTTTTTACCAGTTACTACGCTAATAGTAGATTCTGGTTTAACAAAAGGAACCATGGTTTTCTCCATGACGACATTGTGCTTTTCGATGTGTGGTGATTGAGGGTATTCTGTTTCCATAAAATATATAAAACAGTAAAAAAAAGGGGGGTTTGTGTTAAAAGAAAGCACATGATATACTTAAATTGATGCAGTAAAATATATTTATTTGTTTATGGAAAAAAAAAAGTTTATATGTATAATGATAATAATTACAATGGAGGATACAGGAAGGTTTATTGCACAGTATTCATAGCATGTGCAAGTGCAGAGAGGCATTTTAATGCCTTGTTCAAATAAACATAATCCGAGTTAGAAGGCTTGGAATACTTTAAAAGATCTATTTTTAACATGTAAGTATACACAATATACATAATATAGTCGGCTTACCTTTCAGCAAAAGAGCATAGCGCGTGATTCTTTGAATTGGCGCAATCATGTAATCCGATAAAAGCATTCTATTTGTTTCTTTTCGACTCATCGTATGCTTTTTTTTAATACGTTAGTATGTTTATATAAATAAATAAGTCAAAGTATCATACCTGAACAAGTTGTCTATAAACAATACTAGAACTAGCTTTTGACAAGTGTTTTTTTGACTTTGAAAAGTTAACCGTATAAGCGATATAGATATCAAAGAAATCTTCCAATTCACAAAAAGCTTGGCCAATACGGGGTTCATCAGATCCATTTTCAAATAGTGTAAGGGTTTCTTTTAAGTTATGAACAAGTATTGTGGATAAAATAATGAGTTGTGGTATAAATGCAAAAATGATTTCAATATCTTTTAGGTTGACGAGTGATGATTTTTTTTGGGCTATCTCCAATAGAGGATCCATGTATAACTATATATTGCAAACTTAATATATGTACATAAATTGTATTTTTTTTCCCTTTACATTTTTTACAGTCAACAAGTGATTGAGATAGGTTTCTTCGGTTGTCAATAATTCGGTCATGATAAATTTAGACAACTGGCTCGATCTTTTCGTATATGGTTTAGACTATGATAAATATCAGAAACGCTGAGGTAAAAAAAAAAAGATTAATATTGTTATTTTTTTTACCTTAATCTCTAAAGATGGTGGTGTTTGAATCATATATTGTGCTAAAGTGATTTTCCAAACATGAATAGCTTTTAATTCCTTGCTTGATTTCTTATGATTAATAAAAAGTTCGGCTTTGATTTGAGATGCATGATCCATGTGCCAAGCATCGCGGATGCAACTAGAGAGAGAAGAATGATGTGTTGGTTTCATACATGTTGCTTTAGCTGCAAAACTAGTGCTTGGCAACATTGTGCTTTGCGATCTACGAGCATTCTTTTGTTGGGTTCTTTCTTCGTTAGGAGTAAAGAACAAATTGCCTTCAAGAAACGAAAAAGAACGTCTCAATGGATTATTATAATCATTCTTCTTTTTAGGCAGATCTTCATTTATTACTATCTGTAACTTTTTTGGTTTCTCGTATTGGCAACTAAATGCAGATTTAAATGATACTGGTGTTATGTCTGTAAGAATTGTTTCTATAGTGTTTGACGCCCATTCTTTAGCTTCAATTTCTTCAAAAGATGGATATGAATAAGGTGGCATTAGAAATAAAAAAAATATGTGTGAAATAAAAAAAAATAAAAGAAGGAAAGAAGAAACAGAAACAAACAAAAATTGTTTAAATACCCCAAAAATATTACAACAAGCGCATAAACCCGAATAAAAAAAAATGTAGGAGACCATTAAGTGCAGAGAGTGGGAAAGAAAAGTTTGAGTAAGAGATGACTATAGTGAGAGAACTGCGGAGTTGTTTCAATTAAGTCACTCTCGCGTGTAATGTGTTACATGCAGTCATATACTTACAACTGCTAACAATCTGAATATTTTAGTTGCAATAGCCTGCATTCTACTACTTAAAGTGATCTTCTCTGACGTATTTATATTGATAAACTTTACTAATGACATGTGTCCGGTTCGGAACCCATCATTACCCTTGTATTCACGTAAAACATGAAAAAAGGAAGCACGATTTACATCATTATTTCATATAAAGATCTTCGCGCACTCCTATTTCTACTTCTTTTTTCTCTCCTATTCCTTTTCAAGGCATTTCCATTAGATACAGTGGTTCCAGTCTCAATTGGTCACTTTTATTTTTTTGAAAATTTGGTCATTTTAAAAAAATAAAAATAAAAACTTAAATTTAATTGGCCAATTTGCATTTTCCACAATCTCAACTCACGCAAAGCCAAAAACATTTACTGACACCAATTTGCAATATCTAATTCGCTTTTTTGTTACACGCTTTACAAAAAAATGATTAAATAGATCCATTTTATCAGCCTAAGCTGTATTTATTCGATCTTTTATTTTTTAGAATAAATCACTTTTATTTCCCTTTCATTTAAATACAATGCGTACCACTATCAGTAAGTTTTTTTTATATATCCTCAAAATATGCTGCGGATTTGCTTTTTGTCTCTTTCTAAAAGTATTAAAAGGGAAAAACCAAAAAATAAGAATATACTCATTGAGCGTACTAGATACAAAGTATCATGGTAATGATGAAGTGGTATATAAGTAAGAGATTTGTATTAAAATTTATCTTAGAAAATGTTGTGAGAAATATTCAAATAATTTTACCACAGCACAAAGCGCGAATAACCAATTTGAAAGAAGATGGTATGACTATAGTTGGTTATTGTTTAAAAATCAAACCTGGAAGACAAAAGCAATGTAAATATTTTATTACAGCGCATGGTCAACAACCATTACGAGCGCTCACTTGTCAATAAGGTGTTTGTGTCTTCTTGCAGTAACGCAAGTTTCCCTTTTTCTGAAAGGGACGTGTCAAATGAATGCGAAGTGCTTAACCAGTTAACAAGCGTACATGGTGATACAAAAGGTAAGCTGTTAAACAAAAAAAAAACAAAAATCCGGCCATTAATAAGATTAAGGTTGCTGTTGTGTATTTCAAAATTTAACGATAAAAATTTCTAACGCAGGGCTTTTTTAAGTGCCAGGTTTGTACACACGAAACACAGGGGATCGTCAAGATGAAACTGTTTCGTTTCTTTTCGTTTTTGTTTAAAAATAATAAAAATGATTGGTATAAAATATTTACGACTCTACCGACCCTCTTTAACATTGGTGGATTACCAACTAACTAAAAAATGGGTACTTGGACAGTGCTTTTCTTCTTCTTGCAACTTTTTCGGCACAGGTCATCGGGTAAAATGGCCGAAACCTGGAATTTGACATAAAGCGCGTACTCAAAGAAAATATAAATTTGAAAACTTTGTTCGCGGACTCAAAAAGCCTTTTTTATAGAAGCCAAGTTGTGGTCTCACAAAAACAGTTTTTTTTTTTGAAAAAGAGGTAAACTTTTTTTTTTTCTTTTTTTCTTCTTCTTATCTATACCTTTTAATCAGATCAAAAGGAATCATAAAAATAACTTAGTTTATTTGTTTACTACACACAAAAGGAAAAATGATGTAATTATTAATATATTTAAATTTTTTTTTAATGTATCACCAAAATAGCATTATTTTTCATACTACTCCTGTAATCAAACAGTTTCATTTTCCTCCTCCTTTACGCAATAGTTACTTTATTTGCATGTGCATTGTTGTCTTTTTTAGCTCATCCCATAATTATACGTACTAGTTTTACTCCAGAAAAAGAAATATATAGGCCCGTTCACATTTTATTTTCCTTAAAAAAAATGAGAGTGATAGTCATTTTTTCTTTTTACAGAATTATAGTCTTTTACTGCAAGGATGTGTACATGACAGTCGTTATTATTCCAATGCATTCACCTTTCTTGAATAATTTACCTAGTTTGTCTAAAAAAAAATGATCATGTCAAATGTTGTACTGTAGCAGTTTACTTTATGATATTATTAAATAAGCATTCTACTTCTCTACTTTGTATTGTCGGCTATAGTTGTTAGATACAATCGTAACATATGTAGTTTCTCAGCCCTTATACTAGCTACGAACAAATAGATGATTTACCTCATGTACTCTAGAGTTGGTATTTTTAAATTCTCGTTTTTTTTAGCAGGTAAAAACTATGACGAAGAGAGAGCACCATAAAGTTTATAATAAAGTTGGTGTTACTATCACACACCATAAGTGATGCTAAGAAAATTACTCGTATATCACTGACAGAAAGTTATACCTCTTTTGTATTCAAACTAGAAGCGATCTTCTTTTTCTTCTTCTGTAGAAATCTCCAACTATATCTTTCTCGGTTCTAAAACGGATTAAAAAAAACTGTACTTAATTTATTTTAATAAACAAGAAGTTTCTATACGGCTCTTGAAAGATCCAATGATGCTATTTGTGCTTCATAAAAATTGTGATTAGTGTAATGGGTATATATGTTTAAAAGGAGAAGATTTCATTTGTTAGATTAGTTTTTTTTTTTTGGCACTTGGAAGAGAATCGTGATATACTCAAGTGTTTTGATTTTATGTCTATAAATTGGAGTAGACATATATTATCGCGGTATTATTTCATTGTCATGACAATATCATTATAAGGAGCGGAAATCTTGAATATTACCAGCAAACTATTAAAGTTTACCTCCCAGTTTTTGGAACATCAGGTCTGTTCTTGTGACTCACAGAAAACGACCAAAAATGCGGTATTTCGAAAAGCGAAAAGAGGGAAAATATGTTCTGCTTTTCTACCAGGTGACAATGCAAGGTCTTTTTACTATTATTCATCATATTATCAAAGCACTATTGCATAATAAATAAATTGATCCGTGCCTGATGAAATCATATGAACACCAAAATAAAAAAAGGGGACAGAATATAATGTTTTGTGCTTGACGAGAATGTATGTTTATTTCTAAAAAAGCAGTAATGAGAGATGAGGTCTTTTAATTTTATGCGCTCACAATCATGACTATTTTTCTCTTTATTTAATAAAATATTTCAATAAGCAACCTAGGAAAGTCGCACAAGCTTATCTAAATCTACAAAATTGAATCATCTTTATGTCGTTCCGTGTACCTATTATTTTGCTATGCTGCATAATTTCTTGAAAAAATAATGAGGGAAACAGAAAACAGAGTTGCGTGTACAAGACATAAACTTGATTTGTCGTGCATTAAGAATAAGAAAAAAAAATATGTCTTATACGATGTGATATCATTAAACTAACTATAGACTATCAGTTACCAAAGTATTGGATTGATCTCGAGAATAACACGTTACCTTTTTTTTCTCTTTAGTAATCCCATTTTTCTTTTGTACTAATTAATTCCATAGGATTCTTACATATAATAGAATGAATCTCATACCGCCATCTATCAAGTAAGTACCGCTGCAAGGACTTGTACTACTTTAGATTCTTTAAATACTTTTGTAGAGTCGCAATTTCAAATAATGCAAATTGCTGAATGTGCAAAAATACATGACTATTTTTTTCTTTTTTGTCAGTTCTATTCATTAGTAACTACTTTATTTTTTTCAGATGTTACATCGTTCTCGAAGGATTTTTCTGGGCCATGCTTGTCAGGTTTGTTTTCTAATACATCGCTATCCTAAAAAAAAGTACATATAAAAACATGCTTTTATATTGCTTGACTAAGCGTACAAATACAAATCCTAAGTTAGCCACTGACTCAAATACACACGATAGAGAGTTGTACTATTCATTTTACGAAAGATTTCTCTTTTTCATCCCGAAATACGTAGTTAGTAGTTGATAGTTGGTGTCGAAACAAATTGCAATTGCAATTGCAATGTATATACCAGGTATCTTTTTTTATTTACTTTCGCTATAAAATTCAAAATAATCTGATTTTTACCGAATGTTCATTCACACATCCTTATAAACAAAACTGTTTTAGCCAAAAGCACCTTGTTCTATCAACACCTAGCGTGATTCTTTAATATCTTTTTTTGAAGGCTTTTACAACACGTGACTTGTGACGTCAAAGACGGCTGTTCAAAAAAAGCAATTGCCCTGTCGTCTCCCACCTGGCCTTTGAAAACATTTTGTGGAGAAATAATCTATTTTTTTTTTATATCTAAACCAAAGAAAAAGGTAATAACATTTAGCATTTTCTAAAAAAAA
The DNA here is from genome assembly GCA_025677825.1 of Helicostylum pulchrum. NCBI lineage: Eukaryota > Fungi > Mucoromycota > Mucoromycetes > Mucorales > Mucoraceae > Helicostylum > Helicostylum pulchrum. Next base: position 572,055 of record JAIXMO010000010.1, on the reverse strand, counting down.
AAGTTTAAATTCAACATGTTAACAATATCACTTGTCTTTTTTAAAAATTCAATCAATAGCATTCAACTTTTTTTATTTTTAAACAACAGTTTTAAAAAGAAATAGCAGAGACGAATTTTTTTTTTCTTTCAGTTATTTTTCACTCCCCACTCTCTTTATATATATTTCAAATAACAACACATTCAATTAATATATAATGTCTTTTGCTACAAGAATGTGGGCACGTCGACTTGTCAATGCCGCCACACCTACCGCCCGTACTTCTATGCTTAGACCTCGTGCTATGCCTTTGAAGACATATCAACCTATTCGTACAATGGCAACAGCCGCTCAACATGATGTTCCTATCACTACTATTAGTGAAGACAGCGCCTTTGGTGGTAAGTAAAAAAAAGTTACTGCGAAACATACACACACACACATACACGCATAAACAAAAAAAAAGCAACACAAAAAAAAAAGTCAAAAAGTCCAGCAGGAATGTTAATATAATTTTTTTTTTTTAAAAAAAAATAGTTATTGAAGATGATGAAAGTAGAATGCGTAACTTTACTGTCAACTTTGGACCTCAACATCCTGCTGCTCATGGTGTGTTACGTCTTATTCTTGAATTAAACGGTGAAGAAATTGTCCGTGCCGATCCTCATATTGGTTTATTACATCGTGGTACCGAAAAGTTGATTGAATACAAGACATATCTTCAAGCTTTACCTTACTTTGATCGTCTCGATTACGTTTCCATGATGACTAACGAACAAGCTTACTCTTTAGCTGTTGAGAAACTTTTAAACATTGAGGTACCTGAGCGTGCCAAATATATTCGTACCATGTTTGGTGAAATCACTCGTGTTTTGAATCATATTATGGCTGTCATGTCCCATGCTATGGATGTTGGTGCTTTAACTCCTTTGCTTTGGATGTTCGAAGAGCGTGAAAAGTTGATGGAATTCTATGAACGTTGTTCTGGTGCCCGTCTTCATGCTAACTATGTTCGTCCCGGTGGCGTTTCTCTTGATATCCCTTTGGGTCTTTTAGCTGATATTCATGATTGGTCCGAGCAATTCGGTGATCGTGTTGATGAGATTGAGGAACTCTTGACTGGTAACCGTATCTGGCATATCCGTACCCGTGATGTTGGTACTGTCACTAAGAGAGAAGCTGAAGATTGGGGTTTCTCTGGTGTCCTTGCTCGTGGTTCCGGCCACAAGTGGGATATCCGTAAGACCAACCCTTATGATGCTTATGATAAGGTAGAATTCGATGTACCTATCGGCCAAAATGGTGATTGTTTCGATCGTTATCTCTGTCGTATGGAGGAAATGCGTCAATCTATTCGTATCATTAACCAATGTATTAACCAAATGCCTGAAGGTCCCGTTAAGACCGATGATTGGAAGATTACCCCTCCTCCTCGTGCTGCCATGAAGCAGGATATGGAAGCTTTAATCCATCATTTCAAGCTTTACTCTGAAGGTTATTCCGTCCCCGCTGGTGAAACTTATACCGTTGTCGAAGCCCCCAAGGGTGAATTTGGTGTCTTTTTAGTTTCTGATGGTTCCAACAGACCTTACAGATGTAAGATCAGGTAAGAAAAATATATGTATATTTATTGTAGTATAAAACCTTGTTTTTTTAACTCTTTATTATTAAAAAAAAACAGAGCTCCTGGTTTCTCTCATCTTCAAGGTGCTGATTTCATGTCTCGTAACCATTTACTTCCTGATATGGTCACCATTATCGGTACTATGGTAAGTTTTTTCTTCACAAAAAAAAAAAAAGGATGTATATGATTGTAGGGTAGAAACTAAAAGCTTCTTTTTTTATAGGATATTGTTTTCGGTGAAGTCGATCGTTAAAAATAGAATATTGTAAATGTGCGAGCGTACACTGCTTAACTACACACCCCACCTTCTTTTTTTTTTTGAATATTTGAAAATTAGACTTTCAAGTAGTTTAAGAAAAACAAAACGTCAAAAAACATAATAAAAATTATCAATCAACCAAAAAAAGAAAAAAAGAAAGTTGAAGCTATTTATTTGCAATGTTGATTTAAAAATATGATGAAGTGAAAAGGGGGGGGGGGATTTTTTTTTTTAGAGAACATAATCTAATTCAGTTCGTTGATAATGATTACGTTCATCGTCTTCCATTCTGGGATAAAACGGTACAAGAGCGTCTTGACTACCGATATATAACGTATTGTAAATCTTCCAGTAAACTTCACGTACTTTTCTTGCTGGATGGAATAAACCTTGCAATGTGTATTGAAGAATGGTAGCAGGTCCTAGTGCAACACGAAGACCTTCGATAGCTTCCATAACTGCGTTAATTACGTGAGGACTAAACAATAATAATAATAAAAAAATAAATATTAGTTATAAAATTGCAACTGGATAAATAAAAATAAAAATTACCTTGTCTCGAAGATATTAGGCCAGATATAATTAAGTAAATGTCGAAGAGGATCTTCACAACCAAGACCAACGACACCTAATGCCATATGCTTAATTGTTGTACATGCGGTTTGTCTGTGAACAAGATCACGATCCATCAAAGCATCTTCCAAAAGAGGAGCAACTGCGTTGATATAATCTTTACCCATCTCTCCAACATATTCAAAGATAAACGACAGTGATTTTAAGACACCATTTTGTACATTTAATTCAGGTACTCTGTATTCATTCATAAGAGCCGGTAAGACAGTGAAAGGAGCACAAGTTTCAGCAACAATAGCAATAGCGACAGTAGTACAAACACGATTTTGACGTTCTTGTACCTTCAAGTTATTTAACAAGGTAGCCAATACATCTTGAGGACCAATAGCCTTTGCAATATAACCAAAGGTATTGACGGAGGCACGACGAATACCCTTTTTATGAGCCTTTAAAAGATCCAATAATTCGAAACAAACACGCATCCATTCACGAGCAGAAACATATTCAGCACCACGATCAGCAATACGACCCACTAAATCAATACAATTTTCTTGTACCTTTTCATGTCGATTACGTAAAATAGGAGTCAAACGAGGCAAAAGATCTTTGATAGGAGGTGTCATACTTGCCATACCAATAACATTGACAATACCCTTTAAAGCGCCTAAAATAGAACCTAAAACCTCAGGATATTCTTCACCGAGATATTCATAGAGAATTTGACCCAATTGACTCATCAATTTTTCTTCACCACAGCTCTTCATTACAACAGCAATACGAGAGATTAAATCAGCGGCTTGTTGACGTACCTTGGCAGACTTGTTATTCAAACGCCATAAAATAGTGTAACAAATTTGTTGCAAGTAAGGTTTAATACGCATACCAAGTGCATTAACAACTGTACCGAAACCGTTCAACATGACAATATCTTCAACAGTTTGTTCTTGGAAAGCATAAAGAATACCATCAATCAAGAGTTCTTCTAAACGAGGATCGATATCAGCAGCACCCAAGTTTGAAACTACCTTTTCAATTGTTTCCATAACCATCTTTCGATAAGGTTCACTCTCATCCTTTAAATCATTGACAATACGACTAACAATTTCAGATACGCCAACCTTGTTAGCCAGCTCAACGGTTGTTTCAACAACTTGTTTGTAGTTACGACGATCTAAAGCCATACGACGAACCCAAAAGTGTTTAAAGAATTCAGGTAAGATCTCTTCCTTGATATAACTAGGTTGTACACCATCTGTGGCAGCACATTGCTTTACTACCTTGAGTACAATCTTTTTCATTTCTTCATCAGGAGATTGGAACTCACGAATTAAAATAACCATTACTTCCTTTGTATAATAGTTTGCATACTCATCATCCATCAAAGGAATAATATAACCAATGGCCTTTAAAAATGCAGCTAAACCCTTACCACGATGTTTACGAATACCTGTCCAAAGAGGTTTAAGAACCGAATCAAAGGATTCAATACCGTAAGGTGCAGCAGCTTCAGCTAAAGCAGCAATAGCTAAAGCGGTAATGGTACGTACTTTTTGTTGATCATCTTCTAAACCGTGACCGATAGCTTCTACCAAATTCTTGAGATGAGGCAAGACAGCACAACCTAAAAGAATAGCAATCTGTTGAACAATCTTGATACCGGTATGACGAGCTTGCCATGATTTCTTGGAACGACAAACAGCCTTTAAGAAGGGTAAAAGAGCTGGAATACCAAGAGCAGATGCGACAACGGAGAAAGCACGAGCAGTAGTATTACGAACATATTCATCAGGGTGATCAATATCAGGACGCATAGTAGTGATCATGGTGGGAAGACCAGCAGCCTTTGATAAATTGGAAATAATTTCACGACCTTCAACACGAGCATAATAATCTTCATCAATCAATAAAGGTTCGATAACAACCAAAATTTTATGAACAAATGGACGAACAAGATCATCCAACTTGTAAAGAATACGATCAATAACCTTAACTAATAAATGACGTTCTTGATCTTCCAAAGTAGGCGACATGAGTAAAGGTAAAATTTGATTAAATAATGGACCAGGTCCAAAATCACGAGCTTTATCAGTAATATGACGAAGAGCACCTTTACGCATAGGAGGTGTACCATTCTTGATCTTTAATAATAAACGCATAATCTTTCTTTCCTTTAATTCATCCATTGACATGGCGCCTTCGTCCTTTTCATCTAAAAGTTTACCGAAATGTTGCATATCTTCTTCTTTAAAGAAGGGTAATGCGCCGACACCAGGAATTTCAGAGGGTAAATCTAATGCAACTACTTGTCTTTGTTCATCATGCATGACAAATCCAGTATCACCCATAGGTGTAGGTGTAGCAGTTAATTTACGAGCAGGTGTACGAATAGGTTCATAACCAGCAGGAGGATCAAGGATCTTATAACCTGTAGAAGGGAACATGGCGTCTAATTCTTCATCTGAAAGAGGTCTGTTACGAGTATCCAATTCACGTTCCCAACGCATAGCGTTTGTTGCTTCGGGTGTCATGTTGGGGTTAGGAGTCATCATACCCATACCGCCAACAGGTGTAGACATAATGGTATCTACACCAGCGCCAGCAACAGGAGTAGCATCCCATCTTGAACGCTTTGTTGTTCCCTTTGGTGTAGCGTCTACGTCCCATTCAGAAGAACGAACAGGAGTAGCGTCCGGATCATTACTACGAACAGGGGTAGCGTCCCATCTTGAACGCTTTGAATTACCAACAGGTGTGGCATCTACATTTTGAGTTACAGGTGTAGCGACATCCCATCTTCTCTTCTTTCTGGTAGTTGGTGTTTCTTCAACAGAGACTTCAGCACGAGCACCAGTCTCTGCTTCTTCCTTCCTTTTCTGAGCAATAATAGATAATACTCTTTGTTCTTCTCTTTCTAATTCAGCTTGACGAGCAACTTCAGAATAAGATCTGGATTCAGTGTCGTTAGTGTTCTCTTCACCAAAGGCGTCTTTACGACTAGGTGAAAGCATACGGTTGAATCGACGTTGTTGATATTCATCTTGTCTGCCTGCAATGGTACGTTCACGCATAGTTGACGCAAAAGGATCATGTGCATCAGCTCCCTCAGTTGCTTCATTTAAAATATCTTTAGACGCAGTGTATGAATTCAATTTGCGTTTGGTTTCTTGGTATACTTCATCGTCTTCGTCTTCTTCATCGTTTAAGGCTAATGAAGTTGAATAGCCTGCAAATTTATCGGTGGTGTAAAGATCTGTATCGTATGAGACGCCAGTCATACTAGCATGCTTTTCATTGTCAAGAATAGCTTTACTAATGTCCTTGTCTGTAATAATCGCACGTTTTGCTTGTGCAGCTTTGATCTCGTTTTCAATATCTAGTTTCTGTTTGTTAGTTTCTTTTACTCGTATTCTTTCTTTCTTTTTTTTTTATCAACTTACCGTCTCCCATTGTGAGTATATGTTAGAAAGATAAATAACAAAAAAAAAAAAAAAAGAGGCGCAGAAATTTATTTGTTCTCACACTGAAAGTGACGTAGATAATACAAACCTTTTTAGAGGCCGCATTTTTACACTTTTGACATGTTGAAATATTTAGAATGAGCTATCAATACAAAGCAAGAAATAGCATATTAAAGCTGCCTTTCTTTCCCTTTCTTTTTCGTTTTTTTTTGTATGTTTTTTATTATGAAACAAATTGATAAGTGTAATGATCAAAAGTTAAAAAAAAAATTAAGCTTCAGTCTTGGCAACTTCTTCGGTCTTGACCTCAGCTTCAGCATCAGCGTCGGCAGCAGCAGCAGTAGCAGCGGCAGCAGCAGCATTCTCTTCGAGAGAAGCAGCAGCTAAAGCAGCGGCAACCTTGGCAGGGGACTCACCATGAGCAGTGAATTCGATAGGAATATCTTCAGCGAGGTTAAGAACCTGTCTAAGTTCTTGACTATAATTTAAAACTAAATAAGTATATTTTCTCCTTTCAAGCGATATAGTTTTTTTTTTTTTTGTACCTGATCTTTTCAATCTTTTCCTCATCGTCAGAAGTCTTTACCCATAAAGCAATTCTATAGAAAGACTTACGAACAGAGATAACGGCACCACAGATTTCTTCATCGGTAGCTAATTGTTCACCAATGACAGCTAAAAGCTAATAAAAAATTTCCTTGATCGATTAGTTTTTTTTTATATAAAAAAATTTTTTTTACTACGATTAACATACAAGATACATCCAATAGTCGTTAATAGCCTCACCAGCCTTGTTCTTGGGGAATTGAATACCGAACTTTCCACCTTCAGCGTTGGACTCGTCTTCCCATTCAGGACGAATACCTTGCTTGAAAAGATGATAGTTTGAGCTAGGACCAAGATGGTTTACCTTGGCAATATTGTTGAAAGTACTTTTTTTTTTTAAATGTGGTTAATATTTTTTTTTTACAGATCTCTAAGTTTCTCTCTTAAAGTACCTCCAGAAATCTTCAACAGTATCAACAGAGATAATTTCCTTTAAGTTATCAGCCCATGATTGAGCACTGGCTTTCTTTCCTGGGTTATCGAACCATAAAGTCCAGGTGTTTTGGAGAGGGTGTTTGACAGAATAGTCAACGGTTTTAGTCAATTCCATAACTTCAGCAGAACGTGCAGCGGCGGCCATTTTATTATGTGTGTGGGGGAGCTAAAACGATTAAAAAAGGGAATTAATATAAAAAGAGCTTGTTAAATTAATTCACTCATTTATCACAAAAAAAAAAAAAAATAACCCTACAGTTAAATATGTCTACACTAAAGGGTATTCTGGTTTGATCAAAACAACTTAGGAAAAAAAAAAAAAAAAAAAAAAAAAACTTTATATGTCCGACCCACCGCGCAACGAAAGTGGCGGGCGGGTTAGGAGAAGTTGAGAGAGATTCAAGAAAATAGGTGTCAAGCAAAGCGAACAGCAAGTACTTTCTCTTTTTCCGGGTCCTTAAAACGTATGTATTGAAACCATGATAAAAAAGTGTATTTTATAGAACGAAAAAAGGATATAGAATGATAATGGGTGTTGGGGTTGATGGATGGATGGGACTGGAAAAAAAAAACACGATTTAGATATTGGATGGAATTATTGATATTTTTTTTTCTTCTTCTTATTTCAGTTATCAGACGACAATGGCTTCGCACAAGATTCAAAAGGCCACTGGTGCCGCTCCTGCTGACGAGACTGAACTCTCCATTGCTCAAGCTCTTGTTGATTTACAAGTCAGCATGCCCGAACTTAAGCAATTGTACATTACCTCTGCTAAGGAAGTAAGGCTTTTTTTTTAAACAAATTTATTTTAAGTAACAATGAGCTCATTGGTTTTCTTTTTTTATTATTATTTAGGTCGAGCTCGGTTCCGGTAAGAAGGCTATTGTCATTTTCGTTCCCGTCCCTTTGGCCAAGAGCTTCAACAAGGTTCAACAAAAGTAAGTATATAGTGTTGGGTTGTGATATACAAAATACTAAAAGGATAAAAAAAAACAGGCTCACTCGTGAACTCGAAAAGAAGTTCTCTGACCGTCATGTTGTCTTCATCTCTCAACGTCGTATCTTGGCTGTTCCTACCCGTCGTAACAACGGTAAGCAACCCCGTCCCAGATCTCGTACTTTGACCGCTGTCCATGATGCTATTTTGGATGATCTCGTTTTCCCTACCGAGATCATTGGTAAGAGACTCCGTCAAAAGGTTGATGGTTCCAAGACCCTCAAGGTCTTCCTCGATGCCAAGGATGCTACTTCTCTTGAGTACAAGATTGATTCTTTCTCTGCCATCTACAAGAAGCTTACTGGAAAGGATGTTATCTTTGAGTTCCCCGCTAATGCCGATCTTTTCTAAAGATTTTTTTTTTTAACTTTTTATTAAAGAAAAAAAACCATATATACAGAAAATAATGTGATATTTACAAAAATAAAGTATGTAAACTTTTAGTAAAAGCATCAAAACGAAACGAACCCTTTTATGTGTGTGTGTGTGTGTATTTTTCGCCCCCCTCCCCTTTTTTTTTGTACGTTTTTTTTTAATTACTATTTCATAAGAGTGAGGAGGACGCCTGTAATAATATTATAGGGGGGTTAGATTATGCTTTTATGGGGATCAACATCTATTTTTATATATAAAAAACACTGTAGAATAAAATAACAAATGCAGGAGATCAGGATATGCAATAACAGAGAATATTTTTTTTTTATGTTGTTACAAAAACCAATAAGGGAAACTAATCTCATGCAGCGTGTTACAGAGTGAACAGTCTCTTTTTTTTTTTTTTTATTTAGGGTTTTTTTTTTTTATATTCTTATATAATATTACTTTCTTCATCTCTCTCTCTCTCCTTTTTTTGAACTACACTTTTTTCTTTTTGTAATGTCTAAAGCTTCGTTTCTTAGAGAGTAAATAATATGAATAATTATAATAAAAAAAAGGTTGTTTAAACTGAGTTTCTTTTTTCAGGTACAAAATTGTTATTGTTGGTGGTGGTGGTAAGTTTTTTTTTAACAGAGATGATGAGACAACATGCTAATCATTAAAGAATATTAGGTGTTGGTAAATCTGCTTTAACAATTCAGTTTATTCAGTCTCACTTTGTTGACGAATATGACCCTACTATTGAAGGTAATATAGATACATAATAGCACGAGTAAAAGAGAAAAAAAAAAAAAACTAATATATTTGTTACGTACAGACTCTTACCGTAAGCAATGTGTAATTGATGATGAAACTGCCTTATTGGATGTATTAGATACTGCAGGTCAAGAAGAATACAGGTAGACCACCCAAATCACCAACATATAAAGTATATATGTGTATACTAAACATTTACATGTAGTGCTATGAGAGAACAATACATGAGAAACGGCGAAGGTTTTGTACTAGTTTATTCAATTACTTCTCGTCTGTCATTTGAAGAAGTAAATACATTTTATCAGCAAATTCGACGTGTTAAAGACCGTGATTCGTTTCCCATGGTACTCGTTGGAAACAAGTGTGATTTAGAATCTGATCGACAAGTATCCAGTCAAGAAGGTAGAGATTTAGCTAAAAGTTTTGGATGTCCTTTTAGTGAAACATCAGCAAAGCAACGTATCAGAGTCGACGATACTTTTTATGAGGTTGTACGAGAAATTCGTCGTATGAATAAAGAACAAGAAGGTAGATCAAAGGGAGGTCAAAGAGAAAATTTTGAAATGTCTGATACTAGAAGCGATGGTTGTTGTGGGTGTATTTTGATGTAATTGTTGTTTTCCCTTTTTTTTTTTTTTTTTTTTTTACTTCTCCTTTTATATATATATAATCACACACACAACACAACACAACACACACACACACACTCTCTCTCTCTCTCTCTTTCCCTTAACTATACTATTACTACTTCTTACCCTTATTAACTATTATTACTACTTATTTATATATATAAAAAACATATGTATAGAAAAAATAAAATAAAAAAAAAAGCTTTTATTTTTATTTTTTTATTTAGTACGGTACGGATCCAAATATATCTATTTTTTTTCTGTACTGAGTGTAAGCATATTAGGAGGAGAAGGAGGAGTTCCTTCTTTTACTTCTAGATTATTATTACTGCTTAAATTGTATCGGGTATGATTAATATTGTTATCAACATGATTTGAATTGACAAGTGATTTTCTCCTTGTCATCATATTCTTATTTGGCACTAATTGTGAAGAAATTTCTCTATCTACTTGAGAACAATCAAATCCTATAAATGAAGGTTTTCTTTTTTTTTCTTCCATGAATGTAGGCTCTATCGGTGAAGGCGAGGGATGTACAGGTCTGTTTTGACTAATTTCATTCTTAACCGATACCAACGCAGGAGATGCAATGGGTGGAACTGAACTGACTAGTTAAAATATATATATGTGAGCCACCTATTATTTTTTTTGGTATTTTGTAGGTTATTGTATATATTACCATTATCTTCTTCAATATATTTTGTTGATTGCCTTCTTTCTCGTGCCTCGTTTTCGATATCTTCGTCTAATGTAAATAAATAGTCTTCTAACCATGAACCAGTACTTTTAGAAGAAATATTAGGTAATGTCATGTTTGTCTCAGTGTTATGCGTCGATGCAACCGCAAGTGGGTGCAAGTTGTGTTGATTAGGAGGGATAAGGGAAGAGCGCCTTTGAAACGGAGGTAACTCGTTTATTGGCCCTAAAGGTTCTTTTTTTCTAAAACTAGTATTTGCAATAGAACTTTCAAAACTAAGCCTTCTACTAGTAGTTCCACCACCACCACTGCAACCAAATATATCTCGTATAGATGACCTTCTTCTTTGTATATTCTCATCTTTTAGTAATCGCTTTTCTTCTCGAATCGTATTGGCAATCACTTTCATCGTTTGCCATAAAATCGTTCCGTCATACATTGCCTTTTCTTTTTCTCTGGTTAGCTGTTGTTGTTGCTCTTGTTTATATTCTTCGATCCTTTTCTCGGTTGCGTCTTCCAAGTTTAGTAGAGATTGTTTTAGTATTTTCTGTACGTGCTTTTGTTGAGAAAGTAGAATGCCTATTAAAACGAGAATTAATACAACAAAAGTGTACCCTTTTTTTTATTTTTTTTTATTTTTTTTTACCTTCTTCTTTCTCAAATGACGCATGATTGACAGGTAAATCTGGGTTCAAAACGATACGAAATGTATTAGAGTAGTTCGGTTTTTTCTGCAAGTTATCAATATCTTGACCAAACTGTAGAAAAAAAAGAGAGTTTAATAAAGTATTTCGTGCGGTAATATTAAATAAAAAGATACGTACAATAGCTCCTTGATGAATAATAATACGGTCTCCACCTTGACACAAGCTAGAAATGTCGCTAGGATCAGATAATTTAATATCAGGCCTGTTCTTGACAGAATAAACGTCACCTGAACTACAATTATAACAACTGATTGTAATCCAGCTAGATGGGTCTTCGACGGTATCATAGTAACTTGTACGAATTAAACTTGAGTACTCCTATTTTTTTTTTTTATGGTTAGTGTTTCTTTATAGGAAGTACAAAAAAGGGTCCTTTTATAAACTTACAACTGTCACACCTTTAACGCCTAATTCAAACACCCAACCTGATATACGCGCATCTTCCTGCCTAACAAATTTTTCTCTTCTGTATTTTTCATGACCTTCTAAATAATATTTTGTAGCGAGATGAATTCGTACATTAAGACATTTACACGCGTAAACTACATGACCTGTCATTTTTTTTTATTTTTAAAAAAAAGAGAGAGAAAGTACCAACCGGTTGGGTTCGTTTTTTTTTATAAACAGCAGGGTAGTTTTATCCAAAATGGTTTCAGATAGAATGACAGAGATATGATGAAAACCCTTTTTGAATCGGGGTTTATGCGACTCTTTTTTTTTTGGTCAGTTGAAAATTGCTTAATTTGCTGAGTATCAGATTTCTTTTTAAGTAGCAGAAAATCCTATTTTATGCATGCACTCCTTATAATTAAAAGAAAAAGCGCACGTTTTCCCAAAGCCTGGCTGTCAATTACATTTCTTGAAGATCACAGAGAGAAAAGAAAAAAAAATTTAGCTTTGTCTGTAGAGTTTTTATCTTTCAAAACATAGAATAGAATGAAAAGCGCAGGTAAGTTGTAGAATGAGAGAGAAATCTATTTCTTAAAGTATCTTTTTTTTCCCCCTATTCAAGTTTAAAAAAGAGAAAATAGATGCGTTAAAAGAAACCAAGAAAGACGAGATCCTACAATTTATAGGATATAAGTGCATTTTAAACGTAAGAAGTACTTTTACTGCGAATTAGAAAGCTTTTGTCAATGCGCACAAAAGATAAAAAAAGTATTTGGAAGAAGAAGTATTGTAGAAAACCAGGAGAATTAAATCGCTGCTAAAAAGTTGATATAAAAACTTTACTTGATTGCACTCTTTCGGGCATAGAAGTCTGTTCAACCTAGTATTTATTACAAGATTAATACATACTTTTTCTTGTAGAAAAGATCCTTTTTTTTTTTTTTTTTTTTGACTGTGTCTACTCATTCCTTTTGGTAAATTGAATACCCGTCCCATTTTACAGCTTTATATCCCCGCATCTTTTTGCTGGTTTACTTATAAAGCTTGGCTTATTAACTTGGGGTTTTTTTTTAAAAAAAGAAAAAATATATTTGTTCTACCTTTTTTTTAAATACGCATATATAAAAAATAGAAGAAAAAAATGAGTAGATTACCAGTTGTAGTTATGGATAACGGTACAGGGTAAGTAACTCTAGATATATATAAAGAAAATGACGCGTAACAAAAAGATACTAAATAATAAAGGAAACTTGTATTAAAAGGTACACTAAGCTTGGGTTTAGTGGAAACAATGAACCATCTTTTGTTTTCCCCACTGCTATTTCTACACGAGAATCCCCCTCCAGCACGGGTAGACCAGGAATTCCCAACAAGCCTTCTTTTGTCAGCAACAATTTAGCTTCTAAGCGAGGTATTGAAGACCTTGATTTTTATATTGGAGATGAAGCACTTGCACAAGCTAAAACCATGGCATTAAATTATCCTATTCGTCATGGTCAAATTAGTAACTGGGATCATATGGAGAGATTTTGGGAACAATCCATCTTTAAATACTTGCGTTGTGAACCTGAAGACCATCACTTTCTTTTGGTACATAAAATTAGCAGATGAAAAGAAATGACTTGAATATTAAAATTTATTTACATTAGACTGAACCTCCCATGAATTCTCCAGAGAATCGTGAAATGACTGCAGAAATCATGTTTGAATCTTTCAATGTACAAGGTCTTTATATTGCTGTTCAAGCTGTTTTGGCATTGGCTGCTTCTTGGACTTCAAGTAAAGTAAGTGAACAAACTTTAACTGGTACAGTTGTTGATTCTGGTGATGGTGTTACTCACGTTATTCCTGTTGTAAGTTAATATATATATGTATATATAAAAAGAAGAAGAAAAACTGAAAAAGTAGTATAGGCTGAAGGTTACGTTATTGCTAGTTCTATCAAGAGTGTACCTATTGCTGGTAGTGATATTACATCGTTTGTTCAAAATTTACTTCGTGAACGTGGCGAAACTAACATTCCTCCCGAGGACTCTTTCCGTATTGCTCAAGCTATCAAGGAAGATTACAGTTATGTTTGTCCCGATATTGTCAAGGAGTTCAAAAAATATGAACAAGAGCCTCAAAAGTACTTTAAAAAATACGAAGGTGTTCATTCTTTGACTGGCAAGGTAAAAAGAGTAAAAGAAATCATTAGATTTTTGGTATTTAAAAAAAAACACTTTAAATAGGACTATTCTGTTGATATTGGATTTGAACGTTTCCTTGCACCCGAAATCTTTTTCAACCCAGAAATTGCCAGTTCTGATTTCTTGACACCTTTACCCGAGATTGTCGATACAGTGATTCAGACCAGTCCTATTGATGTTCGTAGAGGATTATATAAAAACATTGTATTGTCTGGTGGATCTACCATGTTTAAAGGATTCGATAAGAGACTTCAACGTGATATTAAGCGTACGGTCGATAGACGTATTCAACTTAGTGAGGCAACTAGTGGTTCTGCTATGAAGGCAACACCTATGGAAGTAAATGTCATTTCTCACAAGAAGCAACGTCATGCTGTTTGGTTTGGTGGTAGTTTATTAGCTTCTACCGTAAGTTTTTTGTCTTTTTTGTATTTTTTGTTCCTTTGATTTAACGTTTTTTTTTTTTAATATAAACAGGGTGAATTTTATAATTCTTGTCATACCAAGGCAGAGTATGATGAATATGGACCAAGTATATGTCGTCATAACAGAGTCTTTGCCAGTCTCTTATAAAAAAAAAGTGTGTATTCAGTACTCTTCTCTTTTTTTTTTCTCTCTCTGATATAATACATAAACGTAATATAAATAAACAAAAATAATATAAAAAAAAACTCCCCTTTTTGCATATTTATGGTTTTGATCTCTCCACAAAAAAAGTATTAGCATTTTTTTTTTTACAAATATAATGATTCATACAGCTGCAAAAACCAGATCAAGACACATCAAAGAAACCTATATCGTAGGTTATCACGGCAATCCTTTTATTACACTGATGGCACTTGCTGGAAAAAAAAAGGGGGGAACCGAGGACTCCGCACTTTCTATTTCTCGTCTTACCTAAACGCAAAAAAAAAGGTACACAGCACTATTTGTGCCTGTATAACCTTTTTGTTTATTACTGAAAAGTATGGGAGGGGAGAATATGAATGCTCAGCGTTTAAAAAAAAAAGCCCGACAAATAGGTTGAATATCGCTATTATTGTACACTCGGTAGTTTAGAGCTTTTTTTTTATTATATTTAGGATAAAGAGTATTGTTACAAACTATCAACTGTTTATTGTTTACAGAAAAACGAAACAAACAATTTTTTTGTGTGCAAATACACTTGTATTGTTTTAAGAGTAACATTCATATATAAAAAAAGTGCTTGCATATTGCAGGCATTTTGGAGCGGCGTCCTTTTTTTTAAGTTTTTTTTTTTTTTTTTTTTTTTCACTGGCCTTTTGTATTAAGTTTTGGAGCAGGGACCTTTCTTTTTCGAGGAGTCTGTGTGTGTATGTGAAGATGATGGCGCGGGAAACTGGTTGAACTCAATGATGCGAGTCACAGGGAAAGTGGTGCGCCAGCATGATGTCATGTTGTCTCCCAAATGAAGCAGAAACTTGCTGGAGTTTTAAAAAAGAGAGCTTTGGTAAAGTAGAAAAGAGTTGTGATTGAACGAGACAAAGCGATTATTAATGCCACTGTATATTTGGGGCTATTTTGATATCATTATTTTACACTGCTACAAGAAAAAGCTTAATTGAGAAATATACTTTTTTTTTTTTTTTTTTTTTTTTTTTCTGGGTAAAAAAAGCATTATAATACGTCACGGAAAAAAAGAAGAAGAAGAAGAACAAAAGCATATTTTATTTTATTTATTTTATCTTTTTTTTATTCCCTTTTTTCCCTTTATACCTTTTTTTGTATAAAATATACTTAATTCATTGTTCAACATTACAAAAAGATGAATCAAGAAGATTCCACAGCTGAAATAAGTAAGCGAAAAAAAAGAAATAAAACAAAAAAAAAAAAAACAAAAAAAAAAAACTTGTGAACTAAAAAGAAAGGGAAAGGTTAGTTCGAGATTCGAGAGCAAGTCAACTTCAGTCTTGCAGACAACGCATAGCATTATTCAAAGGACTACAAGTAGATAATTATGAAGATAGAGCCAGCGCACTTGAAAAGATCATTCAAGTTGTCAAATCATATATCCGTAGTTCACTTTCACCGATTACAACCTCACCTACTTTATCTGATCATTCAGTAACAGATCATACCATTCAATGCGAAGACGATGAATACAGTAAACAGTTATTTTACTTTTTATTAACCATCCTCAGATTATCTATATCATGTCCGTACTCTGATGTTAGACAAACATTTAAACATTTATTAATTGGTTTAAAGGTGAGAATATTTTATTGTTTATTTAATAAATTATTAATGCAATTTTTAAAAAAGGAAACTACGACAATTGCAATACCACAACCAAAATATAAATCACCTTCTTATTTCATCCCATTATTTGATATATTTTCATTGGAATCCAACAATTCCAGTTTTCAACAAGCTGCGGTACTTTACCCTCGTTCCTCCAATTTATCTTTTTCACCATGGTCCAGTAACAATTCCATTATTGATGAACCTTTAACCAAAGGGAGCGAGGAAGACGACCCATCGATGCCCACCGACCACACCAAGCCTAAAAATACTACTACTACTACTACCACAACCATGGCCACGACCACGAGCAAGCAACCTTCTTCTATTTCCTCCGCCACCAGCATCACCAGCACCAACACACCCGATTTTACAGGTGGTAGACCGTCTGATGAATACGTACGACAAATGATGATTAAAACGTTTACTGATGAAGGAAGATTAGCAAACTTATTCCGTGTCCTTTCATTCTTCCCAACCTTTTTTGAAATCTATCACGTTACCTTTTCAAAGATTATGAAGGGCACCATGGGTCCTTTGCACCGCACTTGGAAGGCATATATTGGTCTAATGGTAGCGGCTGAGCAAAAATGTCAGTACCTCTTTTCCAGCTCCAAAATCGAGTTTCTCTATAATGGGGGTGACCCAAATTGGTTACGAGGCCTCGATTATGTACCTCACAAATTACGTAAAATATCCGTCTTGACTTTAAAATTAGCAAGGCAGCCCTGGAAGCTTGATACTGAAGATATTCAGATGTTATTAAGTGGGGGTATTGGCGATGCGTGGAGTAAAGGTGAATTGGTACAGGCTACTTTAATCATTGCTACTTTTTTAGGCCTCTCTAGTTTTATATTAGGGTGCGGCATTACACCTGAAATCGATATGACTGGTGGCTTTTATTTACCCCGAGATCAACACGCTGAAGGTATTGAAAATGAGCTAGACTTACCTATTTTAGAAAGTCTCTCTAATAATGGCGGTACAAGCTGGCAACAGCAACAGCAGCAGCAGCAGCAAAAAGAAGATCAGTACTTTTCTTCCGACCACGGTATTGGACTAGGTGTATCTACTATTGAAGTACAAGATGATTTAAACCATACTGAACAACTGATTCATAAATTAAAGTCTAAAAAGAACTGTGGTGTAAAAGAGCAGCTGTTAGAGAGTTTAGAAAAGATAAAGATTCATGATGGAAACAAGATGATGACGATTAATACAAACTTTAACAGTGAAGAAAAAAAAGTTGTTATCACGGAAGGAAATAAAATATATGATGATTTGGAACTGTTTGTTGATGCTGATCAAGCTGCTATTGAACATCAAATATTCGATGTGGAAAATGATACAGAGATGGAGTTTATGCTGGGAGAGTATTGCTGGGAAGACCATGGCTGTGATTTAGCCAACCATTATTTACCTGGTATTGGTGACGACCTAGTTCAAGAGTTTACAGAAGCCATTAGTATAACAGATTGGAGGTAACTACAAAATTAAATTTTCTTTGCTTTCGTTTGTTTTGTTAAAAAAAATAGTTTTACATAGTATATTTCATCCGGTAGTTGAAGATGTAGTGGATACATCACCACTAAGATACGCTATTTGGTACTATACGCAAAAGATTATGGGGGTAACTAAAGAAGACTATACGTACGCTGATATTCCCACTTATTTAAATGATCGTACAACAAAGTACATACAGACGCTTTGTATGTCTCCAAGCAAGATACAGAAAAATGATTGGTGCAACATTGGCATTTCCCTCCGACCAGAAGAAAAGTGCCATGTGAACTTGTTGGTAGCATCTGCCAGAAAACAAGCTGTCTTATGTTATGGCTTATGTTTAATATCTGAAGTATAAAAAAAAAGCGTGTGCAAAAATAAAAACGTGTACAGTAATTTTATCTGGAACGAAAATAGCTTTGGTAATAAACTTTGTTGACGCGTAAATAAATGAAGAGCAATTTTTGCTATTTTTAATTATACAAACAACGTATCACTTTTTTGGGCAAATGCCGATCCATGTTATGTATCCAGGAATTGATAAAATAAGAGTAATATATCAACAACAACAAAAAAAAGTTGATATAGGTACCAGTCTCTTTTGTTTTTTCGGTACTTTTTTTTTTTTTTTTTGTGTCCTGGCAGTAGCTAAACATAAAAGATTTCATTGCCATTGTTTCCGATAATGGAAATTCATGCCTTTTCACCCAGTAAAAGATGTATAGAAAAAAAAAAGAAGGGAGGCACACTTTGAATAACACACATACACACACAGCACCAAGTATTTGGGAAACCGCCCTTAATCTAATTTGTAAAACCGCACGGTTTTTCTTGTTTGCAACAAAAAGTATAATAAGACCCACAATCGGAGCTGAACCCAACTATGGCTTCTTTTCTTTTTAAAAATAGATCAATTTATACTTGTGTAATCTAGACAATTTTTTTTTTCTTTTGCTCCTTAAAATAAAGAAGAAAAAAATAGCTTTCTTGTTTCTTTCTCTCTTTTTTTCTTTATTCAAATTTTATTTTTTAAAAAGATGAAGTTGTCTTTACTTTTCGCTTGTCTTTTTGCAGTTCTTGCTGTATCCGTAGTTGAAGCTGGCTTTCAAGAAGAGATGGATGCTGCTTTGAAAAAGTTCTGTGGTGGTATTGCTCTCACTGGACCCAAGAAGAGTCAAACTTTTACTAACCCAAAGAAAATCAAGGTCGTTGTCAGTAAATTATCGTTTCCCCCACTCGAAAATATATACACGAAATTTTTTATTGACGTTTTTTAATTTATTATTATAGCCAGAAAGCCTAATGCTCAAGCCAAGGTTATCAACGCTGTCGATGTAAATAAAATAAAAAAAAACAAACAAAATTTTCATTATACTCATTACTATTCTTTTTTTAGGCCTATTCTATTGATAGCAAGGGTAAGGTCAAGTACCTTCAAACTATCTGGAAGGGTAACTACAAGTTGGATAAGAAGGCTAGTTTAACGTAAGTTTTGTTGTTGTTTACCAGTAAGTTTCTAAAAACTAAAACGTATTCTATCTTCTATAGTGTTGACTTGACCAAGGTAAAGGGCCTCAAGTTCCCTGGACAATTTGAAGTCCGGTAAATTAAAAAAAATAATCTATTACTACAAAAAAAAAATCTAACTAACCCCAATATAGTGTTTGGGTTCACAATAAAGCAGGACCCGATTGTACTTTGATGTCCAAGGTTTTCAAGGTGAAGTCATCTTCTCACTCTAACGCTATTGAAGAACAAGAATACAAGGGCTTAAATGAAAACATTGATCGTGGTTGTTTCGGTGTTGACCTTGTTTCACCCTCTCTTGGTGGAGAAGTCAATGCTGGTGAAGCTTTCTCTGTTCAAATTCAACGTGATTCTGCTGCTCACGCTGAAACTTTAACTGGTTTGGAACTTTACAAGATTAATATGGAAACTCGTGAATCTGTCAAGGTTCAAGATAGTTGGACTGGTAACGAGAGTATGACCGACATGATGAACGTTAAGGATATCATTCCTGCTACTGCTGAAGAAGCCAACTCAGCATACTACTACAAGTTATCTGCCAACACTGTACATGAAGAAGTTTGTGATTTCTATTCTCATCCTTTCTATGTCAACTTTTAAATTTAGTAGTTTGTACTAGTACATTGTATTCAACAACAACCCATTCCCCCCCTTCTTTCGTGTATAAAATAATATAATTTCTTTTTTTTTTGCACAAACTCTATAAACTTTTTGCTTGTATTTCTGGATAATAAGTACAGAAAACAATTTATTTTTTTATTCCCAAATTAATTGACCAAATTCATTTATACTTGCAACAGATTGAGGAGTCTTTGATCTTGCGTTTTTACCCCAAGGCGTGTTCTTTCCTTTTCCTGACGAATAAAACTCTTGAATCTTGATTTTCTCTAATTCCTTCTTGTGTTTACGAAGTCGTTCTTCTTGTAATTTATCCGCTGCCATCTTGGCTTCCTTCTTCTTTTGTGCTCTGGACATGTTCTCACGTTGCTTTTTGTCAAGTACTGAATTAGAGATCACACTTGAACTGTTTATCTCCGCATTCACATCAAAGTTAGTTTTCGAACTTGAAGCAACAGGACGACGAGCTAATCAAATCTATTAGTCTTTTTTTTTTCTCGTAGTATCTTATGCGTATTACTTACTCTTTACTTGACTCCATCCTTCTTCATATGGTACAGATTCCCATTCGTCTTCTACCTCCTCGGGACGAATACGTAACACGCGTGCATAATTAGCTGTAGGATCCATATGCTCATCAATGTCTTTTACTGATGTTTCCTCTTCCTTCTTGGCAAAGGGTTCTTCCATCTTGGCAATGGGTTCTTCCTTCTTGACGACCGGCTCTTCCTTCTTAGCAACGAGTTCCTTGGCAACAACAGGCTCCTGCTTTTTAACAGCAACCTCCTTCTTCTTGGCTTCTTGCTTTTTGACAGGTTGTTGCTTCTTTGCAACTACAGGCTCGCCCTTTGATTTTTTATTCTTCTTTTTAGGTTCTTCAGCTTGTACCTTTTCCTCTACTTTAGGTTCTTCTACTTTAGGCTTTTTTTCTTCTTGGACAACTGCAGGCTTTACGTCAGCAGCAGAAGAAGAAGCCTTCTTCTTTTTATTCTTTTTAGCTTTCTTTGGCTGTTCAGCATTCTTGGCTTCTGCCGACTTTTTGTCTGCCAACTTCTTTCGACGGACGTACTCGTCGTTATCTAATAAGGGTCCTTTATCAGGTCCTCCCGTAATATACACCATATATATGGGAAATAAAAATACAAGTACCCATCCAATTGCTCTCCACATGATGTTACAAGATGATGAATAAAATAAAAAAAAAAAAAAAAACCACGGATTTTTATTTTTTAAATTGGGAGGGAAAGCGAACAAAACGTCACGTAACACTGTAAACACAAATTTCGATTTCTACATGGTGCAAAATTATTGGTTGCCTTTTTTTTTTAAAAAAAAAGTGGGCATTTTAAGAGGGTGTGTGTGTTTTGGTACGTAATTAAAATGAATTGATAAATTGGGTTGAAAGATGTTTACGGATTTATACTTTTTGCAAGCATGAATAACAAGAGTCTAGAGCTTTGTTTCACCTTCGTGTAAAACTGGGATTGAAAATACTATTGATGAATTGAAAACCATGGTGCACTTCAATAAATCGAAGCGAATCGTTCGATAGGAATGTGTATGTTATTTACACGGGAGGGTAGTAAATAATTTCAAACCTGAATTATTGCAATCGCCGCTTATCAGATTTTGTTGTTGTTGTTTCCAACTTGTTTTTAAGTTTTTTTTTTTAAGTGACTCAACAATTAATCTGTTGCTAAGCGAGAGAGGAATTTCGATAGTTTATCGATTCACCCCAACACAAACAAATCTCCCCAAAAAGCAATGAAAACAAAATGAAAACAAAATGGTTTCTTAAAAAAAAAAAAAAAAAAAAAAATATGAGGCAAGTTGTACGCTTTTTCCCCCTTACAAAAAAGAGTTGACTTATTCCCCTTCTAGTTTTTTTTTGTTTTTTGTTTTTCTTCTATTAAAAATTATCGAAAAAGAGAGAGGGATATATAATTATTGGTTTGATGAGGTACGAGGCCAGTATAAGCCGTGAGCATGAATATAGTCAATGACAGGATTTGGTAACAGGTATTTAATCGACATGCCTCGTTTCACAAACAGTCTACTCAAAAAACATTAGAGAGTGTTCTTCTTCCTTGGTAAATGATGACTTACCTAATTTTAGTTGAACTAATATCGTTATGAATCAATTGTTTAATAACAGTAACATTCATCTAAAAAAGAGAACAAATCAGAAATAATTTTCTCCCCTCTCTCATAAGTAGAACTTACTCTATGCTGATATAGTATATCATGCGATAACAAAAATCCATACACATCTGTACCAGTTCTTTCTATAATAACACAACCATAATGTCCAACAATATGATGTAACTTGTACTTGTTTAGCTTTTTTTTTTCATCTCTTTTTTAAAACAAACAACCAAAACTTACATCGTTAGGAGCCCAAACACCTGGATGGCCAAAAGAAGCGATTAAATCA
Organism: Helicostylum pulchrum; assembly: GCA_025677825.1. Taxonomy (NCBI): domain Eukaryota; kingdom Fungi; phylum Mucoromycota; class Mucoromycetes; order Mucorales; family Mucoraceae; genus Helicostylum; species Helicostylum pulchrum. Next base: position 550,033 of record JAIXMO010000010.1, on the reverse strand, counting down.
CCACCAGCTAACAACATAATGCGAATTTTACGTCTTTCACCTTTTTTTTTTTATTTTATTAATTCCATCCCTTTTTGTTCTGTCTTTCTTTCTTTCTGTCTTACCTGAAGCAGTTGAAATGCCACCCCCTACTTTATTTAATTCATCATCAAAATGATCTAATACAACAGCTGTTCTTTGATATGTGGTTTGACGTGGTTCCCAAGAATCCACCATAAGCCAATCGGAAGTTGTTTCGACAGCCAACTGACACATTTTCACTCTATCCTCTGCTTTTGCTAACCCTTCCTTCATGTAGTGGTCAGACACTGGAGAGTAGTACCCTGTTAGTAATTCAAACTCGTTTCTTTCTTTGAAATGATCTTGTGCCATTTCTAACGTAACAAGTTGGTTAGTTAGAAAGCTTAAAAAGTATGGGTTATTTCTTTACCGAACATTCTCAAGTGAAGGTAAGTAACGGGAGAAAAGGATCCACAAGCAACAAGTACAAGAGGGATCTTGCTGTCATCTGTATGGTTTATTTTGTTAGCTACGAACAAAAGAAAAAAAAAAGAGGTTCGGTATTACCTTTCATAACAGTAGGTAAAAAATGCCTTGGAAATTCATAGGGGGTATCAAAAGAGAGTGGTGTGAGTTCGTAAGGCGTGGAAACTCTTTTAATTGCTGACATGTTATTTTTTTATATCCCCGTGGAAGAACAAAGAAGTAAAAAAAAAATATAAAAAATCTCTTTGTTCCCATCTTGATAATGATCAGCTGAGAAGCAATTATTTTATTTGACCCAAGTCTGGAGGGGAAAAAATAAGTCACCAGACTCACTCGGGAAGAAACCCAGGCTACTATTCTAATATACTTGAAGGAGAAGTAACTTGTTCCCTCGTCCTCCCATGAACATCGATAGAAAAAAAGAGCGGGGAGCTGTTACTGCTGCTTAAATAAATAAATAAAAAGTGTAAATGATTCTATGAGGTTCAACCTTGAAGAATAATTACAAGGAGCAGCATAAACTACAGGATGTAAGTGAGCGCGTTTACAAGGGCCATTAAGCGAGTAGCCGCTCTCTCGCAAATTTGTTGATGGGCTCTCTCGCGAAAGTTAAAAGTTGGCTCTCTTTTTTTTTTTTTTCTTTTTTTTTTTGTAGATGCATACGAGTACTGCACTTAAAGACATAACTGATAAAATAAAATTTTATTTATTTGAATGAAATCGAGGCGTGGGTTCCTTTTGGCTTTTTTACGTTAATAACACTCTTCATCTCCGACGGGCAAAGTTTATGCTTTTTAGTAGAATTATATGAGGTGGAGTCCTCTTTTAAACACGAACGCTCCTTGTAACAAAGCATCACTTGCTTTAACTGGTCAAAGTGAGTAAAAAATTCAGGTAACTCGGAAATTGATTTTGGCGCATTTATAGATAGTAGCTCGCACATGACATATACATTTGAACTCTCTTGCGTAAACATATAAAACGTTACGTAATACCCTGTCAATAGAAAAAATGAATAAAAGAAAAAGTAATGGTAAATGAATACATACCAACAGCCTGTATAGCTATAAGAGCCTTCATATTATTTTTCTCCAGAGCATCTTTACAAAAGTTTGACAAGCGTATAGAGTCTTCATGCGTTATTTGAGAGTTGGTACGGCTTTTACTAGGCTTCACCTCTACGAAGCCTGTTGAAAATTTGATAATTCGCTCTTCAAGCTGCGACATGTGTCCATCAGGTCTCTTAGAATCAGTGTCGTAAACCATAGTATTAAGCCATCTGAATAGTTTGCCATTATTTACGTCGTGAAAGAGAGGGGTGATAATGCTGTCGAGAAAGGTACAAATCAATTCAGTTTCACAAACTTCTTCATGTAAACGCTCATGATCCGGTAATTTATTGATACAGTTAATTAGTATATCAATTAATTGATAATCGTCATCGTTGGCTAATTTGGCTACGTCGTTGATTTTTTCTTTGATTTCTCTTCTTGTAAATTTAAATTTATTCAGAGTCTATATACTCATATTATTGGTAATAAATATTTAGTATTGTATGTTAATTACTAAATTAATTATTGATTTACCTTCAATATTGCCATAATCGAGTTAAATGTAAGTGGCTCAACGTTATTACTAGTGTCCGTGTATTTCTCAATTAAGACGTGTTGGTAATTGTTTAAGTTTTGAGAACCAATAAATTCAATTAAGCTTGCTTCATGCTCGTTTGTTTTGAGAAGAAGAACGTTGGAGAGAGCCCTATATGAATATTTTTAATGCTTTACTAATCTTAACTACTTTTCGTGTAAATTGTTCAACTTACAATAACTCTTGTAGATTACAGTCTACGTAAAAACCGACTTGTTTACCTTTCGCCTGTAAATATTCAGTAAATTGTTTAAAGGCAAGAGACAAGTTGAATTTATCAACTATTATATCATCTTCAGAGCCGTCATCGTTACCACCATCATCATTAAAGTCATTATCATTAGAGTCATCATCATCAGCGCCATAATCATTAAAGCGACCATCATTATCAGCGCCATCATCGTTATCAACATCATTGTCAACACCGCCATCATCGTGCTCAGTAGAGTGTACCTGTTAAATAATAATCGAACGGTTAGTATCTCTTTCGAGACGGAGCAACATACACTATAATATTGGTAGTTTAGTATCATGTACCAGTTTTTTTACTGAGGTAGCAGCATTAGCACGGACTGATTCCTCTAATACCCGCCATCCACAAGCGGAGAAGCTCTCTTCCGCTTTCGCCTCAGCAAACAGCGAGCTAATGTCGCAAGCAGTACCGATACATTTTTTATGACCAGGTTTTTCTTCTTTGTATGCAAGCTTTATCTTATTTCTCAGGTTTTTTTCCGCTTCATCTTGTGTTTCAAAATGTTTAACATAAGATTTGACTACTTCTGGCTTATTTTCACAGAATTTAGCAAGGTTTGGATATTTGACGACTTTTGTCTTTATAAAAGTTTTCATTTCTAATCAGTAACATTGGAATATGAGTTTTAGTACATAAAATATTTAGAAGTTTCAAGTGTTAGTTATTGCGTGAGTTAGTACCTTCAAATATGTCTGACATGATTATAATATACTTGATACACGAAACTTTAAGTTTAAGATATGATTTGTAGGATAAAATAAGAGTTAAAAATACGGGAGATTATATACTTCCAAACGCGATTTTTTTTTATAAAGAAAGAAAAAGAAAAAAATATAAATGAATGTGCTGTTCCCAAGCAAAACAATTTTTTTTAAGGAGTCAAGGCCATTTGTTCTCAAAGTCACGCTTTCTTTTTGGAGAAAGATATAAATGGTAATAAATCAATATTTTTATTGCGAAAAAAAAAAGAGATTTATAAAGAGTACAGTTCTAATTAATACCATACAATTTTTGATCTACATATATGAGTACATGTTGGCCAAGACAATTTTACACAATGCACTAATTATGGTTGCACGAACACCTCCTCTGAGTTTTCTTTTTTACACATCGTACATTGTCTTGCAATGAGTAAGTTCGACTTTGTTTTCCCTATTGCGACCAATAAGTGTTAGGAAGCTCCAGCTGAACTTTTTGTTGTGGGATGATCATTTGGCGGTGACTTGCGCAACTCTGGAATATATACCTTCAGCGACTCTGCCAATATCCAACGGAAAGTGCTATGTAATACATCTTCGCCTTCCGTCGTGAAGTATCTGAAAGCAGAGAACGCATTAGCATCAGCAATTCCCAGAAAGAAAGACAAGCTTCGAACCTCCCAAGACTGAGTTCGCATCACATCAGGGAAATTGGTCAGATTATCCCTACAATTGTTGACTGTATCGACTGAACCTACAATTTAAAGCAAGCTTAAGCACTTTCTTTTATTTTTATTTGCTTACTTTTATTTTCTTCATATTCATCAAAAACTTTTGGGCGTTTGTTTTCAACAATCGAGTCACTGCTGGGGTCCTTAAATCTTCGATTCTTGCCTTCCACAGTAACACCACATATCGAAACAATCGCCTCGGTTTTTAAATTACGAAATGAAACAACCATCATTGATTCTCCAGGTACGGTAGAAATCATCAATTTGTAAGACCCGTATTCAATCCCAAGGGTTTGCACCATATCTTCAACAGACATACCAGTTGGCCAATATGCACATTTAGCAACATGCATGATGGAATACTGACCATACTCCTTTAACTGTCTCGCCATTTTCGGTGAGCCAAACCCAGAATCGGTAACAATTGTTCTGCCAGAATATAACCATGGTCTTGTTAATCTTTTTACAGTTGCAACAATTGTGCGATCTTCGCGTCGGGCTGGAACACGAAGAAGTGGATCGCCACAAAAATCCACTCGCATGATAATAGCAGTGACATTATTAGCAATAATTTTGTATTCCTGTGGTTTACGGCGAGCCTTCTTAAGATTGGGCATTCCTTTACCGAGTCATTGATTCATGCTTTCATCTACACATATATACCTACCTGGTTCCACTGTAGTTACTAAATGATCATTGAAGGCAGTGAGAAAAGATCGAACCCGGTATAAAGGGTCTTGATCCGACCTAAAATAACAGTCATTACATTATTTTAATACAGCCGTTTTAACTTACAAAGAACCGTTTGGTGTTACTTCAGAATTGCTTTAAAGCGATTCATTTCCATGTAGTCCCCAAAGTCGACGTTAAGAAAGTATGGACATGAACTTTTTTCCCAATAAATGCTCATATCTCGGCAGGCGATAGCTGTCATATTGATCCAAAGCATTATCCATGTCAGATACTCAGTCCAATGCAAAGTAATCCAAGATGATACATGAGTAGCGGCATAGTTATTAATGGCAGGAATAACTATGTTCTTCAAATGGTCACAAGGAAGAAAGTGAAGGAAATACCTGGCAGGAGACGAAAAGGCAGCACCATTCATCTTGATAATAGGATTTACTGTTCCGTAAGTAGAGAAAGGGTTTGCAGCTCTTTCGTCTATTACAACGTTGCCCTCTCGCCAGTTTTCATCAACTATGACTTCTTCATCACCTTCGTCGATGTCATTTTCAACAACTTCTTGAATCGCGTCCTCAAGAAGGTCTTCATCTCCAGCATCAGTCGACTCGACTTGCTGAACCTATTGCCGAGCACGTCTGGGAAGTTCACCTTCAAACTTCAAATAAGTCAACAGCAAACAGCAAACAGTACGAGGAGTCTGGAGCAACATCGCAGATTACTTTTCCCATTTGTTTTCCTTCATGTTCATAAATTTCAGTAACATGGCCTTTGAAACAACTCCCACGTCAGTTTATATCCATTCCAGTAATAACGTTGAGTAAACCAGTGTCTCTAAGAAACTTTGGGACCACAGAGACAATAGATACAACACAAATGTGAGAGCTAACACGAGGCATGATATAATAAAATATTGTCTGTATTTTATTGGCCAAAAATAGGTTGCGTCATTTTTCTGGTTTTATCTCATCCCTTCCTTTGTTTTTTTTTACAACCTTTTTATTCTTTCAACTGGCATTAATGAGGAATCTAGCATTGTCACTCCCTTGCTGGTACCAGATTAGCTTCGTCGTCTGGGCTCTCACTTAATTAGCCATAAAGGAATCTAGCACTGTCACTCCTTTGCTGGTACCGGATTAGCTTCGTCGTCTGGGTCCTTCTTTGTTTTTTTTTTGTTTTTTTTTACAACCTTTTTATTCTTTCAACTGGCATTAATGAGGAATCTAGCATTGTCACTCCCTTGCTGGTACCGGATTAGCTTCGTCGTCTGGGCTCTCACTTAATTAGCCATAAAGGAATCTAGCATTGTCACTCCCTTGCTGGTACCAGATTAGCTTCGTCGTCTGGGTCCTTCTTTGTTTTTTTTTGTTTTTTTTACAACCTTTTTATTCTTTCAACTGGCATTAATGAGGAATCTAGCATTGTCACTCCCTTGCTGGTACCGGATTAGCTTCGTCGTCTGGGCTCTCACTTAATTAGCCATAAAGGAATCTAGCACTGTCACTCCTTTGCTGGTACCGGATTAGCTTCGTCGTCTGGGTCCTTCTTTGTTTTTTTTTGTTTTTTTTTACAACCTTTTTATTCTTTCAACTGGCATTAATGAGGAATCTAGCATTGTCACTCCCTTGCTGGTACCGGATTAGCTTCGTCGTCTGGGCTCTCACTTAATTAGCCATAAAGGAATCTAGCACTGTCACTCCCTTGCTGGTACCAGATTAGCTTCGTCGTCTGGGTCCTTCTTTGTTTTTTTTTGTTTTTTTTACAACCTTTTTATTCTTTCAACTGGCATTAATGAGGAATCTAGCATTGTCACTCCCTTGCTGGTACCGGATTAGCTTCGTCGTCTGGGCTCTCACTTAATTAGCCATAAAGGAATCTAGCACTGTCACTCCTTTGCTGGTACCGGATTAGCTTCGTCGTCTGGGTCCTTCTTTGTTTTTTTTTGTTTTTTTTTACAACCTTTTTATTCTTTCAACTGGCATTAATGAGGAATCTAGCATTGTCACTCCCTTGCTGGTACCGGATTAGCTTCGTCGTCTGGGCTCTCACTTAATTAGCCATAAAGGAATCTAGCACTGTCACTCCTTTGCTGGTACCGGATTAGCTTCGTCGTCTGGGTCCTTCTTTGTTTTTTTTTGTTTTTTTTTACAACCTTTTTATTCTTTCAACTGGCATTAATGAAGAATCTAGCATTGTCACTCCTTTGCAGAATATGAAAGATATCAGGCAGCAAGACATGATAACCACGTACTAGAGTCAACACAAAGAATCGAAGACAGCAGCAGCTCTGCTTTAAACAAAATCATTTCCACTTACAAAGGGTAATTTTACACATCAACCCAATACATATATAGTTTTAGTTTTAATCTGAACCTTCTCTTTTATAGGATAACTGGTCTAAAAATTATTTACCTTGATGATGATGCAGTTCAGTCTTTGCTCGACGAAGAGCTGTTACAATTTCTTAAATAACAAACCACAATCTCAACCCAACCAACCATTATTATCTGCATCTATCTCACTCTTAGATAATATCAATCAGTCAAGCACCAGTTTTCGTGCATAGAAACACAATCAAACGATTTCAACTTCCTGAAAACGAGGTTTTTGATGTTATTAGTCATGCTGATCTTAACTTTATTGAAACTATGGGAAATTATTTGTAAGAATTAAGTATCTGTGTGAAGAGCTTATGGTTGATACATCTATTTTTTAGCGTAAATCTTGGCGAAAATCCTTCAAAACCACCCTTTGATCCTGCCTTTTCTCGAAAGAACCACGGCCACGAAAACTACCATCACATTTGGTAATTTATTTCTCAGTGTAAACGACAAAATCCGCTTCTGCTGGTAAGCTAGTATGATTTTCTGCGACCTAAACTTGTTTGCTGATCTTTTTTTTTCTTATAAGTTTGAGGTAGAAACGCTCCTGACCCAAAGCAGGAAATGGGACGGTGTTGGGTTTCTTGCGACTTACAAAGGCTTGAGTTTTCAGGCAGAATAAAAAAAAATTGCTCTGACGAAAAAGTTGGTCGTGATGTATAAATAATCCAATATATTTTATCAATAAAGCATTAATATATAGCACGAAAACGGTATTATTAGCTTCATTGAATTCACTAATGCCAACAAAGGCCATTTTATTCGATTTCATGGTAAGTTGTTTTCTTTTTAGGTTGTATAAGGAAACTGAACTGTTCCACATATTCAGACATGAAGCTTTATTTCGAACTAGTTTTCTTAATTGATAACCGTCTTGTTCGAAGAACACTCATGTTGTCTGCAATTCATTGAGTCTGTTTAAAAACTCATTGCACGAAAAGTGTTTGTTGGTTACTCGCTTTAACGTTCTTGTGACGGTTCTTTAGCTTTCTTGATTATCTACAGTATCTGCATTTTCCTGATCCGCATTATCCTCGTTCGTATTATTTTGGGGTTTAATCTTTAAACCGTCATCTAATATTTGAATGGACATATTCTTCAGCCCTTCAATGATTAAAGTGCCGTCGGCTCTAAATATAGAGCATTTGTTCGAAAACAAACCATCACAGTTTTCACCTCCGTTACAACACCTGTTGGAAATGATTTGGTGGACAGGATGTTTAAAAAATCTTCGAATAAATTTTCTTTGGGCTTTTTGTTTTCGTAATTCACTTAGCCATTTATTTTTGTACACAGAAACGACTCCATCCGTCAAGGCTTCTATGATCAGGTTGTCTAATTAAGAGCCGAAAGAATGTCTACTTGCTATATTCCTCTTATCTCATTCTGCTCTTTTTTTTTTTTTTTGCAACTACTGTAGTTTTTTTCGGTAGTACTGTCAGTATCTGACTCTATTTGAGTTTTATTGGTGGAATTAGAGTCGTCTTCGAGGCCAAACCAGGTACTTTCATTAGTATAGAAGAAAGACAGCAAGACATTGTATTTCTTTTGAAAGTCCACCATTACCTCTTGGTACTATGATATATGGTTTTGATCCAGTAGGATAGTAGTATACGGTGCAGTTATATGCTTGACTAAAAGAATATTATCATCATATCCTGTGGAACTACAGATTTTCCGACATGACGACTTGAGTGCATGCGAAGATTATTACTTTCTAATCGGTTTAACAAACGAATCAAATATGGTAACGATATAAGTTATTGTTTTCATTGACGGTATCGACGCTTCTGATAGTCTTAATGCCGTGATTTTTCAAGAAAGAGTGTGCTGTTTAAACTTTCATTAAAGCTACGTTTGTAATTTTTAACAGCTAAAAGTAAATTTTCCCGAAAGGTATCATCATTATTTCCGTTTATAAATTTTGGTTCCTTGTCCAGGTTTGTAAAATATAATTAATTCGTCTTAGGGTAATCTGTGTATTATAAATACTTTTAAAACGGTGCTATTTACATGACCATTTACTGCTTAATTACCTTCTTTTGATTTCCCTTTATCTAAAGGAGTACGTGCCGTTCGCTTCGCTTTATATACAAATATATGTATAAAGTTAATAGGTAAAAGCTAAATACATACGTTACTATACAACTTACTAGAACAATCCGATCCCTCTGCAGAAGATAGACGTCTTTTCATTTTAACTATCGAGTTTTATGAGATAAAAAAATCAGAACAAAAAAAGATGATACCGACAACAGCACTCAGGACTACAAGAAGTCTCAATAAGACGTGGCTTTTTTTCTCACTTTACGAAACGTCATGTTTCAAGTTTTAGTTCAAGAAAAAAAAGGTGCAGGATATTACTTCTCACGTACCTGTTCTTGCGTACTAGTTTTATATATCTAGTTCATTTATTTCCCTATACTGGCAATAACTACTATCGACCAAAAGGTTTGTAAAGTTCATTTTGTGTAGGAGGGGTCCTGTAGCAAGAGGAAATACAAGCTCGGTCTTTTTGAGTTCTTGAGAATGAAAGAAAAGAAAAGAAAAAAACGACTTTTTTTTTAAAAAAAAAGACTGATAAAAAAGGAGGGTCTTAAATTTGTTTCTTATGTCATACTTGCGCGTTAGTTAGTCGCAAGAAAATAAAAAGATGCATGATGAAAAAGGTGCTCTGTAAAAAGACTCATGATAATTTGTTTCATATGTCACACTTACACGTTAGTTATACTTTTAGTGGTTAAATATCACACTTCTTTTTCACCAATAAAAAAAAACTGGTTTTATTGTAGGTGATTAATCAAACCCGACGCGAAAAATTGGTACGCATATTTCTCTCCTTTTCTTTTAATCCACATATAGGGGATCTTATAAGAAAGCCAGATATAAACAAGTCAATGATAGATATACCATTTTGATTTAGATCATATTTGTAAAATATTGTCTCTAAACCCGCAGGGCGACGACTCTACCGAGCATAGCGATGTAGGCGGCTAGTTTATATACACCTATTTATGTATCATTCATTACAGTATAATACTTATCAGTGAAGTGTTTATCTGGTTTTAAGTGAGAGAAAGTGAAGTGGGGAGTCAGTAAATACTCATTGATTTAATGTTAAAGAATGAAACAATAATGAAATATCTTTTAAGCACATATTTATTTATTTATTTTGACACATTTTTTGAAACTAGTCAAAAGATAAGACAAAGACTTTAGATGTCTTTGTTAACATTAACGATAGTTCGCGCATTGATTTAACCTTGATATTTAAAACAACAGCTTCGTTACTATTGAACCTTTCACTAAACATTTGATATGTAAGTCTGGTGGTTTCTAGTACATTATTTTCGACAACTGAAAAGTATCGGGTGAGATTTTGCGTAGCGAAATATACGGAAATAGTAATTATGTTTTGAACTGTATCGGTATAAGTATGTCCATCTAACATTTTTCGAAAGTTGATCATTTTCATTATTTTGATGTTGGTATCGCTTATATCAATTGATTTCATTTCGGTATTTCCGCTAAACGTACAGTTATCGAATTCTATATAATCCAGCGACTCGAATTCTTTTAGAAATGATTTTAATGTTAAGAAATCGATTTTGCAATCTCGAAAGATGATGCATTTTATATGTTGAGATACAGGTGCTGCGTTGATTCGAGGTGTGTAGCCGTCAAGTACGCAATCGAAAAAAACAATTTGTTTTAAGCGAGTTTGTTCTTTAGCAATAAGAAGTTTTAAAGATGGTTGTAAATCAGTGACGCCTTCCACTCTCAAACATGAAATAATTTGGTCATCCAAGAAACTTAATCTATCGATTTTTTCTTGATCGGATTGACCAACCATTATCACCCACTTTAAAAGTGGAGCAGACTGTATTGAGCCACCATAAAAAGTCGCAACAACGTTACTTTCGAATTTTATATGATTTGGGTTATTTATTTCTTTATACGTGTGTAGTAAATGTACATCTTGTTTGGAGTTCTTGATGGATTGTAACCATGGTTTGGACAACTCGATTGCTTGCGTGCCTCCGGGCGTCATAATTTCATATTTATGTATTGAGTTGATACAGTAAAAAAAGTTGTCAATAGTCAAAGGATCATCTATGTTGCCTAACCATGCCTTATCTCTTTCACCAAAGATAAATAGATTTTCAAGAGCAGGGAAATTTTTTACAAGTGTCGATAATTCAAGATTATGTTTGGGAGTAAAATTATATAGCCATAGTTTTTTGATACGGGAATAGGTTACATATTCTTTTTTCGTAGGTTGAAAAACACGATTGGCAGAGAATCGAACAGTTAGTTCTTGTATCTTTGGTGTGAACTGGATCAGTGATTCTAAATCATTTAATTCGCTTATTAAGTTTTTGTGTATTTCTAAAGTTTCCACTGCTGTAAATTCTTTTAGATTACTGATGTCTTGAGAACTAAGCATGCCAAGTGATACATCTAGTTTCTTTAAGGTATGTCGCGAGTAGTAAGCACATGTATAATAACAAGAAGCAGAAACCATGTCGTTTTCTCCTAGACTAGGTAAAAACTGCAACTTCCAACAATTTGTGTTGAGAAGAATCATAGAAAAGTAAAACCAGTCTTGATTAGTAACATTTTGGTTGACCCCATTTGCATTTTGTGAAAAACGGACTTCACATACGTTCGGTGTTCGCTTCATGATCATACCCAAGAGATCATTAGATAGGTCAGTGTCATTTAAATTTGGAGGTTTTTGTATGTTGGATAGGTTTATATGTTTTACGTATTTACCAATATCGAAAGGAGAGTGAAGGATTTTATTTATAATGGGTTCATCGCCTAATAAGATTTTAATGGTCGAGTATACTTTAGATATATAAAACGTAAACCAGTGCTTGTTCACAAACATCCATTTGACCTGTGTACAATCTCTTCCGCAGTAGGTGGTAATTATGTTTAGGATCTCGGTAGGTAAGTTATTCCAGCTTTTCATGGTTTGTGTTATTGTTGAAGAAGTAAAATAAAAGAAAGAAAGAAAAATGATGAATATTTTTCTTTTTTAAAAATAACAAGTTCGAGATAAATAGAAATCAGTTTAAGAGTTGATTGATTGATTATATAATTGTAACGAAACATAATTTTTATTTATTGCTTTTTATTGTAAACATTAAAGCTAGAAGGGATTACCCGGAAAGAAAATCTAAAGCATGATTCGTATCCATGTTGACCTAATGTTTACGTTTATTTTCTTGCAAATCATCTTTGAATACGTACACAAGTTGTTTTTAAAGTGTTTGTTTGGCCATGTTTCCTTAAATAAACGCTCTATTTTATCATCAATAAGATTTTTTTTTAATAACGAACGCTGTGCTAAAGAGCATTTTACATTGGTTTCCATAAGAGTATCTTTCTCTTTTTGAAAATAACAAATATGATATCGGCTCAGTTTAACAATTTTAGTAATTCATAACAAAAGGTCTTTGCTGTCGTACCGAGCCGAATTCCCGAGCTCGAAAAAAACTTGTCAAAAAAAAAAAACTTTTGGATACAAGGACGATGACGTGGAAAAGGGAGTTGAGCTGGGACAACTTTTTTTTTTTTTCTTCATATTTTTTTTTTCTTCTTTTTTATAAATATTTTCTTTGTTATTTATAAGCAATGACACAAGGTAAAAAAAGAGAATGAAAGAAAGAAAGAAAGAAAAAAAGAGCTTAACGCGTTTTATAATTATTTAGTGCCTCGTAATTTCCGTTTATTAGAAGAGTTAGAAAAGGGCGAAAAGGGACTTGGTGATGGTTCTTGTAGTTATGGATTAGCAGATGACGATCGTTTAATGCATAATTGGCACGCAACTATTCTCGGAGCACCTCACGTAATTAAGAACAAAATAAATAATAAAAAAAAAAAAAAAAAAGTACTAAAGAGAAAAAAAGATACTAAAACTAATACGTGTATTAGTCTGTTCATGAAAACCGCATTTATAGCTTGACTATCTATTGCGGTGATCAATACCCTATCCAACCACCTGTACTTCAATTTGTTTCAAGGATTAATTTACCTAGTGTCAATCCTCAAAACGGAAAGGTACACATATAAAAGTTATAGGTCTATGTACGCAATCTAAAAAAAATGTATTTTTTTTTTAATTTAGGTTGATGCTAGTCGTTTACCCTGTCTTGCTCAATGGAAGAGCAATTACACTCTTGAGACTGTGTTGACTGAATTAAGAAGGTAATATGACCTAATTTAGTGATTATTTAAATCTTGTATATTAAAATCATCATGTTGTAGAGAAATGGCTACTACTGGAAGAAAATTACCTCAACCTGTTGAAGGATCTACTTTTTAAGCAACAACAAAAAAAAAAAAAATTACCCTTTTAAAACCCATTTTGAAAAAAAAAACACATTAAAAAAAGCAATAAAAAGAAGAGAAGAGTGAAAAAAAAAAAAAAAAAAAAAAAAACTGGGTTTTAATGACGGGTGCATTACAATGGCTTTTTTTTCGGATGCTTTTGACCGATTTAATAGAAAAAAGAGGAATGATAAATAAGTTTTTATTTATTTTGAAATAATAGAAATTTATATATGTAATTTAGTTAGTATGAACAAGAAAGGGAGAGAGAGAAAAAAAAAACTAGTAGGTCTTTTTTTTATGTACAGAGAGAGATAGAGACTTTTTGTAGATCTGGGCTCTTAGTTTTTAATTTCCATAGGTTTTCTACGATAGTTTAAATGGACTTCATGCATTAAAGGACTTGCTGCCAAATCAGCGTCAAATAAAGGTAAAGCTTGTGCGGAACTAAAGACCATAACAGCAACCATAAAGACAGAGAGTGGATTCATTTTGTATATTTAAAAAAAAAGAAGAAGAGTTTAATAAACAAAAACAAAAAAAATGATGAAAATAAAATAAATTCCCTTTAAATAACCAGATGGATATTACCTAAAAAGGGAGACAACAAGTGATGACGGTCCAGTTTCATCATCATCATCTTTACAAGTAAAAATAGTTCTATACATCCCCCCCCCCTTTCTTTAATTCTCACCCTACCTAATTTTTTTTTTTTTAGTCTATTAATATACGATTCAAAAACTATCTCTCTAACCTCTGTTTAGTACATCTCCCTTTTATTCTGTGACTTGATGAGGTTTGGCATGTAATTTTAACTCCCGGTTACAAAAAAAAAAAAAAAAAAAACTGAATCCGTGTCAGTTTCGTGTTCAACAATAACAACAACAACAATAACTAAATGGCTTCACTTGGAGAATCAGCCTATAAATTAGCTAAAGAAGCAAAACGTACTTCCGATCTATTCGTTTCACCGTACAACGATGAATTAGTACAAACTATATGTCGTGAAATTCGTCTACTTCATAACAAGGCGAAAGAGATTGTAAATTACATGAAGTCCCGTGGATCTTCACCGGATGCGAGTAACATGTCACAAGTCATGTTGTACCATTTAGCGGTTAAGAGAAACAAACGAGTGTTATTTGCGTACCATCGACAACGTATCAATAAACTAAAAGAAATATCCTGGAACGTCGGATTGCAGTCTAAATACCAACGAGAAATCAAAGCGAGTTTAGGACCTACAGAGCAAAAGTTCCTAGACGAATATGCCGACATGGTAAATACCTACAAGCAGAGTTTTATAGAAATCGATATAGGTGGGAACGGCGGTGCTGGATTAGAACCGCCAGTAGATTTATTTATTGAAGTACGTGTTGTACGCGACGCTGGAGAAATTAGTACAGAATATGGCGTCTTAAACTTATCAAAGGGAAATCAGTTTTATGTACGTAGAACCGATGTAGAATCACTTATTAAAGCCGGTTATTTAATTCACGTATAAAAAATAAATAAAATAAATTATATAAAAAAAAAAAAAGTATTTATTCGCTGGTTTGCTTTTGCTTGAAGAATTCCTTTTCGTATTGCTTCTTTTCTTCTCTAGTCTTATCAGCAAATAAACCCTTTAATTGTCCAGTTGCCTCATATGCATACATGGTAGTACCAACAGCAGCACAACCAGCACCCATCTTTGCGAAAGAGTGACCTAAATAATAACATGTTTAAAAAAAAAAAAAAGATTTTCAAACAAAAACAAAAAAACTTACTCTTAATACCAGCCAACATACCAGCGGCACAACCACCAATGGCAGCATTAATAGCATCATCCTCTCCACGAATATCCTTTGCAGCACACTCACCAAGAGTGAAAATACCACCCATAGCAGCTATTATCAATTATTTTTTAGTTACGATGGACTGTTGTCCCGATCTAATACTTACCAAAGAAAGCGATAGTACCACCAGTTCTGGTAATAACTCCTCTTGCTCCTTCCTTATGCTTTTGAATCGTGTTTTGCATGGTCGACACAAAGAGACCCATACCACCGGCAATGGCAGTAGTCTTTCCTGCTTCAGAAATACAATCTTTTGTTGCAGTCATTTAATGTAGGTACAAAGGTAAAAAAAATATATTTATAAAAAAGAGAGCGGGGTTGTTTGATTTTTTTTTCTTTTCTCTCTTTGGAGCTTTCAACGCTTGTTGGATAAGGGCATTTTTATTTTTGGTAGCCCCCAGGCTCTGAGAAAGAGCTATACCTTTATATCGCCGTCATGATTGGACCGATTTAAAGATGACGTGCGCTTTTTTTTTGTTCGCACTTCCAAAAGACAAATAAAGAAGTAAGAAGATTATGTTAATCTTTATCTTTTTACGCGTTAAATGAAGCACTACTTTTGTAAAATATATATGTATATATATTACAGTACATGACAACATGGCAATAGTATGTATAGCTAGATTATTTTTTTTTTACTTTAGCAGAATGCCGAGACCTTTTTTTTTATCGGACATTTGCGGCATTTTTTTTGGTTTACACAAGTTCGCTTCATTTTTTTTTTTGACAGTGCTTGAGTACAATGCTATTGATCCGAGGACCAAATAAATCTTCTTGTGTGTATAGTAACATTTTCTCTTTTACTGCCAATGACGCTTTTAAACATAGAGTAGAGACCGCTCTTTTATCGAACTGATAGCAAATTGGCCGATATGTGTCGTAATTACATATTCTCTTTTCTCGCGTTTTGTTTTAGAAAATAAAAAAAGGCCATCTGATACTTCAGGGATTTATCCGATCTCTTATCAGTTCTACTTTAGCAGTTCTACTTTAACTAGCAGTTCTACTTTAGCAGTTTTATATTAATGGTTTTTCTTTCTTTTTTAAAATAAAATAAAAGAGTAACTGCATGCTTCGATTTAAACTATTAATACGAGTTCTATCGTTTAAATAGACATGTCTAAAGAAGAAACCATGTAACTAGTGAGTTTTTTTTTTGCTCTAAAATAATTTATGACGCGGATGATCAGATGAGAATATTTATTTGTACAAATATCTCGACATGCATGTGTTCAATTGCTCTCTTTGCTAAAAAAAAGTAATATATTGGCAACGGAAGTTTCTGCTGCTTGCGTTTTACGAGAGGGTACTCAAAAAAGTCCTTTTTTTTTATGGTTCCTCCCTTTTTAATCTTGTTTTAAAGCTTTAACGTCGCTCAAAAAGCTCTCTTTAATTATTTGTTTTTAACCTTTTTGTGTATTTTACCTTCTTTTTTTTTTTAGGCTCAGCGTATTTCTTATTATTGGTTTTTTTAATTTTTTTTTTTTCACTCTATTTTTTTTTTTTGACAAGACGTATATTATAAAATAAAAAAAAAAAGAAAAAAAAAAAAAAAAAGAGAGGAAAGGGAAAATACACAACAAAACAACATTTAATATAAAACGAAAAACATGACCAACAAGAGTTCTTCGAATAATCAGTTTACTAATGATTTTATAATTGACGATCAAGATGAAGTGAATTCACCAGAACCAGTGTATGCAAGTGAAGGGTTTGGCGGGATTAACCAAGATTTTCGACAAGATACCACGTTTATAGTAGATATCGAAAGCGACAGTAAACAACCAGGTACTTTGACAGGCGAACACTGTCCCATGTCAGACGTGGTTAATAACAGTTACGATTACCTTTCTACTCAGTACCCTTATTGGCGCCGTATGCTTTCCGATGAGTATATGCGAGATACCAAACTTGACCATACCACCACCACACACGAAAAATTAAAGACGGCACAGCTAGTCATGCTGCATATCGATGACCATGCATGGGCTTCCATTGTACATTACTTGACCGCATCCAAGTTTATATCTCAAACAGAATTCTACCACGCATTGTCTCTGGACTCGGGTAATGGTACCAGTCGTTTAACAGCGGCTGAAGTCAAGCAATTAGCAAGATCAAAATCGGACTTGTTGAGTAAAGAACAAGAAAAGGATTGGTATGAGAACAGAAAGGTAGAGGCGTGGAGGCGTGCCCTTTTAGCAAAGTTCGCTCAGAATGAAGACCTTCAGAGAGCCTTGATTTTAACAGGCTGGGCAAAGTTGGTAGATAAACAAGGTCGAGTGCAACATTTATTAATGTGGGTAAGAGCAGTTTTAAGAGGTGATCAAAAGGAAACTACAAGTGATGTGATACCCAAGAGTGTAGTAAAAGAGGATACAAATCCCAAGAGTGTTGATGAGGTAAGGGATTTGAATGATACATATATATATATATAAAAATGTGTTTCTTATACATATACAAAAAAAAAAAAAAAAAGGTACTTCGCGTTATTGAAGGCTTATTTGGTAAAGATAAACAACATGTATTATCATCTATTCTTAGTGCTCAACAGCAACAAAAGAAAGTAGTTGAACCCAAAGTAGTAGAAATGAAGGACGCAGTGGGTTATTTGGAACAAATTAAAACAGATGAACCTCCACAAACGTACAACAAATTTCTTGCCATCATGACCGATTTTAGATCAGAAAAGTAAAGTATATATATATAAAAACTAAGGCAAAAAAAAAAAAAAAATACTAATATTTTTGGTTTCGGGGATGTAGGATTAATACCCCTCAAGTGTTGGAACGCGTTACATTATTGTTTAAAGGAAAACCTTGGTTAATTCGTAACTTTTTAATGTTCTTACCACCAGGACATATCCTTGATTTATCACCCGAAAACAAATTGAACTCTATTTATATTACTTCTCCTACCGGTAAAAAGATTATTATAAATACTGACGAGGGAAAAGTATTATTTGAATAATAAAAAACACTGTAAAAAAAAAAAAAAAAAAAAAAAGGCCTTTTATTTTAAAATTTGATTAAACCAATGTCATACCATATCGAATGGCCATAATAATGCTATACGTTACGGATTATTAATCAAGTCTTTTTTTTTTAAAAAAAATAAAAAACATACCTCAAGATAGTAACAAGTCCAGCTGGCATAAATTTACGACCTCGGTAGAATTTTGGTCCCATTACAGATAAGAGCAATAAACTGGTAACTAGTGCTAATACTTTGCTATCGAGATAAGCACCATAGGCAGCTAAAAATCCAAAAATAGCACCTGCTAAAAGTGACATAATACTACCAGCTTTTTTTTTTTTTTTTTTTTGCTCGTGTTTAATATCAAAACTTTTCATGTCTATCTCTCCCTCTTCATTACCTTTAAGATATCCAATGGCTCCACCAGAGAGCACAATAAGACCGTAACAATAACCAATAACGTCAGTCATTATGAATATATAAAGAATGCTGAAAAAGAATTATTTTCCTTTTTTTTAAAAAATGTTTATTTGGGCGGAAATGTAATGACACCTTTTTTTTTTTTTTTACATGTGTAGTGTGTGCGGTCCGAACCTTAAACAGATCTACACAAAAAAAAAAAAGGAAACTAAAAGGATTTGTATTACAGAAGTCTCTTTTAATCAATAATATCATGGCACGGGTTGACAACACACACACACAGCTCCTAGTAATTTATCTGTTGAAATTAACTTGGCAAAAATTAATTAAAACTGGATAAAAAGGAGAGAGAGTAATAGTGTGAATCTAAAAAGAAATACAATTATCCAATGTATTTTAGCAAAAATCTTGCTTATGACGTAACTTGACGTGTGTGTACTATAAAAAAAAAAAGAAGATTCACTTGATCATCTTTTTTCTCTCTTTTTACTTTTTTTTTTCAAGAAAAAAAAACATATATAAAATGGATACTAGTTCTATTGTTCAAAGATATATAAATGATACCATCGTCGAGACAGCACCGCCACCTCCTCCTCCTCTTCCTCCGCATCAAATTCCAGTACCCCAAGATTCTTTAAAACACGTTGATCAATTCTTGGACCACTCTCACTTAAAGCCCGGAAAAGATGCCTCGTTACTGTCTTACGCTCAGACCATTGCCATGTACCGCGATAGCGTGAAGAGAACGCACAACCCCGACTTGCAATGCGACTTTGCTGTATTTATGATCGAAACCAATAAACAAGAATTTGTTGCAGAGGCTGAAAAGATATTGAAACAGTTATCGATCAAGGGACATGCAGGTGCTCAGTATCAATTAGGCTTATTGTCAACTACAGGTGTTACAAGTAAAAAAGGAAAACCTGAATTAGATAAAGCCTTTTCTTTGTTTGTACAAGCGTCAAAGCATCTTCATGCTGATGCTGCTTTAAAGTAAAGTATCTTTAAAAAAAGAGAAAAAAAGTAAGAAAAAAAAAAAAGGAATCTAAAAAAATAAATAATTAGAGCCGGGCAATGTTATGAAGAAGGTTTAGGCTGTCGTATCAATGGAACTAAAGCAATTCAATTTTACAAGTAATTTTTTTTTTTTTTTTTTTTTTGATAGTTTTTTTTTAAAAAAAATTCACTCATGCTTTTTTACCTCTGATTAGAAAAGCGGCTTCACAAAGTCACCCAGATGCCATGTACAGAATAGGTTCAGCGTATATGAAAGGAGAACTTGGGCTTTCAAAATCACCCAAGGAGTCTGTAAAATGGTACGGTCGAGCCGCCGAAGCCTCATCCGCTGACGCACTTTACCAATTAGCCAATTTACACATCTCTGGGATTCCCAATGTTGTATTTATCGATCACGCATACGCTATTTCTCTGCTGGCACAAGCAGCCGATATGACGCACGCTCCTTCCGCCTTTCAATTAGGAGAGTGTTACGAGTACAACAAACTAAACTGTCATGCCGACCCGGCGCTTTCGATTCATTATTATACCATTGCTGCAGAGCAAGGACACAAAGAAGCCTGTTTTGCATTGACCGCTTGGTACTTGGTGGGATCCGCGGATTTGCTGCCTCAGTCTGATACCAAGGCCTATCTTTGGGCCAAACGTGCTGCAGATAAAAAACTTCCCAAGGCTGAGTACGCCGTAGGATACTTTTCGGAAGTAGGCATTGGGTGTCAAAAAGATCCGGCCGAGGCCTTGATTTGGTACACTGCGGCTGCTGAACATGGAGATCCAAGAGCGGTGCAGAGGTTACAAGGGAAACCCGTGAATGAAACAACGGAAAAGAAGAAAGATGATTGTATTATTATGTAAAATAAAAAGAGAGAAAATACCTTATAGATTATTTTTTGGGGGGCTCGGTTTATTTACCACGTTTTGGCTTTGGGTTATTCGCATAAAAAAAGAAACTTGTGTGAATCAAGTTTGAACAGCAAGTACAATATACACAAATAATAAAAATGATTAAGTGCGTGAGAAAAAAAAAATAGTGTTTATGATTTATGATAAAATAGATTCAGCCCTTTTTATCATCTTTTCTTTTTTAGCAAATAGATTAATCTCTTTTTTCTTTTCTCTTTTAAAAAAAATGAATTCATATACAAGAAAAGTATCTTTTTATATTGTACGGTATGTGCACATCTTTTCAAAGGAATCTTTTTCCTGTGGTATGCTGGTGCAAACGAATACGCCGGTTCATTTAAAACATAACAAGTGAACGCATTGCATTTTTTTAGTCAACCGTGTAAATTGAACGTGTATCAAGGTAAGCTCAAAAATTACTCTGCTGAAATAGGTTTATACTGATATACCAACTCTCTCTCTCTCTCCTCTTAGCCTTTGATGAATACATCAGTATAAAGAAAAAAGGAACCATCGTTGGCTTCATCAATAACAAAGAAGAAAACAAAAGTATCATCGCTGGCATGCTTTCGCCCTATATAAATTACGATGATGCAACACCAGAATAAGCAACCTGCCGGCTTCAAAACGATATTGAAGTCGTATAAACCCTTACGGAAGGTGGGTTTCTTTTTTTGAAGTGATATTCATCAACTGCTGCTGTAAGTACATAAGCTTATAAATACACTATGAGCCCCATTTTCTGACAGTTACTTTCTTTAGGATTCTCAAAAAAATATTGTATTACTGGAAACAATATGCCTGCTTACAATGCTTCACAAAAAAGTATCCCCATTATCGTTGAAGCTCAACATATTGTTGACTTAAGCTTTATGTTTCGACTGATGTCTTATTGTCAATAATTATATCTTCAACGAAAAATTGTTCCAGTAGTCCTCGTTTTTGTTGTCTCACAAATCAAGCACGAAGTAATGGTTAATTGCAAAACTTCCAGTCATCATGCTTTTTTATTAAAGTATCGCAAGGAAACATGGGCTGAATCATGCTACCTTGCTGATTATAAATCGGTCGAATCTAGCTTACAAAATATTCCGATGCACCCACTGGTTGGGTTGTCCTTTTTCTTAACTGGAAAATGTCGATCATTGGCAATCAATTCATTACGTTCTGATTCAACAATACAAAAATTGTATAGAATTGCAAAAGAAATTTTCGAAAATAATATCACCGAATGTGATAACCTTGACGAATTTCTCGGCCTATGTCAGCGTACAAATGACCAAATTGAACAAGGATTGACTCTTTTGCGTTCTAATACATTTGATAATAACAAAAAAAAACTCAAATGGAACTTTCATTAATGGGAGCATTTTCAGTTTTAACAAAGTTTCATCAAGATCATGCACCAGCATCGTCAGTAGTAAAAGCATTGCCATCAGAAGTGATTGGAGTAGTTTCTCAGCAATTAAATCAGGAGCCACAGGCACAAAGTTCGGCCGAAGACAACCAATGGGCTGTTACGAAAAATTGTATTGAAAGCCATAAATCAAGTGCTAATAACGGCAGAGAACCAATTCCATGTGAGGCTATTTACTGAGATGGACAAGCTAGAGGATATTTTAGTACGTTTTCCAGTGCCAGCTCTATGAGAACTAGTTTCTGCCGACAGCAAAAAAAAGCGTGCAACGTTTTGTCGAGTAGGTGTTGTAACACGGCAGACATGACTTTTAGGCGTGCGGCATTATATCGAATCTCAATAAAAATAACAATTTAACATAAATACCATATTCAACAATGTTGATGATACTCTTAGCAAAGTCATATTATATGATGATAATTTATACCAAATTTAGATATATACTAATGTATATCTCGATATATTTCATTATAACTAAGGCCAGCAATATTATTTATTCGTTACTTTACACCAAGACAACGTAATAGTTGTAGAACAATTATATACTTATTATTTATAATATATTTGTTATTATTACATGATAAGGGCTATATTATACATATAGGGAGGAGACAAAAAGCAAAGACACAAGGAGCTAAACCGAGCTGCCCAAAGAGCGTTTATAGAACGAAAAGAAAAATCTGTAAAGTAACTTCAAACGAAATGGAAAAGAAATGCGATTTAGAATTAGTTTGAGTTACCAAAGAAAATGAATCAGTAAAAGAGCTCGTTAAAAAAAAATGGAAGCCGGAATATATACATTAAAAGGTGCTGCAACTGCATTTGATGTTTCGATCCATAAGTCACGTGAAGCTGGTCTTGACGTACAAAAGCATCATAATTGTCATTCCGATCGATAATCACCTGCAAGAGATACCGTGAGTTTCATCTCTAGTGATAGACAGGATGTACCGTTTGGTTTTCAAAAATCGAGCGACTGTAAATTTGAAGATCATGTGATGTCAATAGATGAAGAATTACTTGACCAAGAAATCGATTTGCTCATAAATTTCATCCTATTGTTCGTTCAGATTCAAAAGTAATTCCTCGTTCTCAAATAGGGGAGAAACTATCTCGGTATCCAGATTTCGATGAATTCGATATGGATAAAATATGTGAAGAGTTGAAAAAGAAGGCGATATGTTCAGGTACTCGTCCTGAATCTGAATTACGAGAAGTACTGCGTGGAATGGATTTCGGAACTGCATAATATTCATTTGGTACACGCATAATTTTTTTTCCATGTCTATTTTATTTTGTCTGTTTTCCACATTTCTTCTCTCTTTTAAATAAAACTCTTATATACGTACACGTATATATACTCACGCAAAATAGATAAACTTATTTTACATGTGCCGGCTTTTTTTGTTTTGATTTTTTTGTTTTTTGTTTTTTGCTCTGTAACTCCCACATTTATTTATATACGCGGCAAGTTATGCATTGCTGCATTACACATGTACTAAGAGTTAATTTTTTTTCATAAATATACTAATCAAGTGACTACCTAAACAATATAGATACAACTTATTGCGCTCATCACTGTTATAATTTACATGCAATTTTTATTTTCTCTTTTTCTCTCTTTAGTTTTTTTTCTTTTTAAAAAATAATGAATGAACGTGGTCGTTTAAGTACTAAATCGCCAATGATAAAATCAGATAGTTTTCAAAGGCAACCATCTTTAGTTAGAACTTCATCATCAAAGCAGAACCGTACTAATTTGCCACCACCAACAGCACGTGTTAATACAATGAAGCCTATTCATGAACAAAAAGTATATAATCATAAGCCAGTACTAACCAACAAAAAGAGACATCACAGCAGACGATTAAATAATACTTCAGATGATGATATACCGTTAGCTCTTTTAGCTTACAAAAAGGGTTATACTACCATTTATCCGTCTACTCGTACTGTAAAAGACGATCGAACCGATTCTTATCTTAGTACGAGTAGTAGTGGCTCATCCTCTCAAATCTCGATTATTAAACAGCAAGAAACCAAGAGAAAGAAGTCTCGTCGTTTAACTACTCCTGTACCAGTGGAAAAGAAAGTGATAGAAGAACCTATTATTAAAGAAAAGAAGTGGTATTCTTCTTTACGTAAACTTATTAAATAAATAAAAAAATAGACCTTTTTTTTTTGACTCCCCTTGCATTTTATTTACTTTTATTCCGGCTGCTTAAAATCGGATTTGATTTACATTTGGTATTTATTATTATTATACTATTTATATGTGTGTTGTTGTTGTTATTTGTGTATGATAACTTAAATGTTTTTATCACCTTCCAAATCTTCAATATTCTGAACCTCCTGTTGAGCTAAAACATGTGCTCTTTGTGTTGGTTCAGGTAACATGTAAAACTCTTGACATTTTTCAAATACACGACCCGTTCCCTATAAATAGAGTCGATTTAAAATTAGAATTTTTTTTTTTCGTAGGGTTAGTTTTAAATTTCTACCTTTGGAGGAATAGGAATAGGATAAAAGATTGTATACCAAGGGCTAATAAAACCTATTAGAAAACTCTAAAAAAACACTTTTGACACGTATATAACTTACTATTGATCACAAATATTAAAAAACCTTTTGAAATTTTGCACAGGTCCAAAATTATACATGTTTACAAATATTTCACCTTGCGTTTTACATACACCTTTATCATAATAATTATCATAAAATTCTACTGTCGTTTGTGCCGTAAAGATCTAATTTCCAAGTTAATATTACAATTCCTCCCTATTATACATCTATTTTTTTTTTACCAAGTAATAATGCCAAATGCATAATGCTCCTATAGCTAAGCCCATACAAGCTGCTAAAATAAATGAAAAGGCTAATAACGGTCTAGGAAAGTAATATGGCCACTAATCATTTAATTTAGTAAGATATTATGTGTCATGTGCCTCTAAATTACTTACATCCAACTGTGTGATATCTAGACATACCATGAACGGTCGCCAAGCAGATATCACAAAATAGGAAGCTGCAAATATTAAGTATGTCATAAATAACACAAAGTATCTATGATTAAAATGTCCAACGCAATTATGGATCCAAGGGCCTTTAAATAAACGTTAATTTTTCTGTATGCGTATATATATAAAGGGTGATCTTACAGTGATGATCGAATCTTAATATACATGTGTTGCATACACTACAATGATGAGCTCTTTCGGGTTTCGGTAAAAGACCTAACTGAGGAGGTTAAAAAAAAGGTGTCTTTTTTTTTTTCATTGAAGTCTAGTTTACACTTTTTACACGATTGAGGGAATTGAGAATGTTCTTCCATTTCTAACAACATGGTTCGCATAGAAGCTTCCTAATTCGAAAAACCATCAACATCCAACCTTATAATTAGCACACATACAAAACTTACGTCAGAAGAATTCGAACTATCTTTTTTTCTATAATCCTCCATATCTCCCGGTGGTGTCACAATAGCCATATAATAGTGAAAGTAAATACAATATACAATATACAGTGTAAAGCATAACGTCAATACAGAAAGCAATTTATTCCAAACTGAAGTATCTGTCCATTGATACAAGTAAGGGAATACCACTAAATAGTATCCTAATACGCACATATTAAGTAATAATATTGCAATACCAATAAATATAGGCCCTATACTCGATATTGCCTTATTCACAATCTTGGTCATTATATTTTTAAAGAGGAAAAAAGGGCTGAAAATAGTTTTTTTTTTCCAGCTCGGATGGTTAAATCTCCCGTACAATATAAAATAGCTGTTTTTTCTATTTTCATTTTTGGGGGTCAACCCTTTTTGTTTTTTGGCCAAAAATCACGGTTTTATTTTACGATTACTCCGGATCTAATTTGACTCTCTTTGTAGAAAAAACAATTATGATGTATTCTTTTCGGCACTTCTAATCCATTTTAAATCATACTTTTAATGCCAAAATCGAAAGAGTAATGACGGTTTAAACATTTCATTTTTTCGACAAAAAAACGTACTTTTTTCGTGTAACCTCTGTTTGCGATTTTCTAATTTACGTGATTACGTAAAATGTAGCTTTTTATTGCCGTGTTTGGTTATAGCACTGAATATAGTTATCTAATAAATATACAGTGTGTCCACTCTCAAACCAAACACTTTTTGAAATTGGTGGTGGTACATTTTTTGAAAATAGAATGGAGCATGCAACCAATTAAATTCGAAAATCTCGCAATTACTACCAGTAGGTGCAGCTGTGGCAGGTGCGGTAGGAACGTCTGCGCTCCATTTAAGAGGTGATTTAATTTTATAATCACCTCTTACATGGCGATAATACAAGTGGATGACTGATTTGTCAAACATGTCAAAAGAGAATTTTCTACTTGATTACGAATATTATATTTCATTGGCTAATGAGTATAGAAACCTAAAGGCATATAAAAAGGGAACTGTTCTCTTCCTTTTTTTTTCATTATCCTTTTTTTCTGTATCTTTTTTTTTTCAAAAATGTCTCCTCAACATCAACGCGTCACTGTTATTGGATCTGGCCCTGCTGGTAAATTCTCTTATTTATACTTATGTAAGAACCACATATTTAAAAATGTTTTTAGGTCATACTGCTGCTATTTACTTGGCTCGTGCACAAATGCAACCTATGATGTTTGAAGGCATGATGGCCAACGGATTTGCTCCTGGTGGACAACTCACTACCACCACTGACGTCGAAAACTTTCCTGGTTTCCCTACCGGTATCCAAGGTGGCGAATTAATGGAGCGTATGCGCGAACAATCTGTTCAATGCGGTACAGTAATTGAAACCGAGACGATTACCAAAATCGATGTCAGCTCACGTCCATTCAAGTTATGGCGCGAAGGAAGTGACGAACAAGCAGAATCTACTGATACTACAGATGCTATTGTCTTTGCTACTGGTGCCTCTGCTAAACGTATGAATTTACCCGGAGAAGAAAAGTACTGGCAAAATGGTATCTCTGCTTGTGCAGTTTGTGATGGTGCTGCACCAATATTTAGAAACAGACCCTTGGTCGTAGTTGGTGGTGGTGATTCAGCTTCTGAAGAAGCGATTTATTTAACAAAGTATGGATCACAAGTTCATGTATTGGTACGTCGTGATGTCCTTCGAGCTTCCAAAGTAATGGCAGATCGACTTTTGAAACATCCTAAAGTCATTGTACACTTTAATACGGTACCTACTGAATGTATTGGCAATGGTGATTTACTTACCAGCGTAGCTACTCGTAACAGCAAGACGGGCGAAGAAAGTTCTATTGAGGCTAGCGGTCTCTTCTACGCCATTGGTCACGTACCTGCTACCACATTGTTACAAGGACAAGTCGAGTTAGACGAAACTGGTTATATCAAGACTGTACCTGGTACTACTCATACTTCTGTAGAAGGTGTTTTTGCCGCTGGTGACGTACAAGATAAACGATACCGTCAAGCTATCACGTCTGCTGGTACAGGTTGTATGGCTGCACTTGACGCAGAAAGATATTTAACCGAATTGGAAGATTAAGAAAGAAAAAAAAACTTTATCCATATATATCACTACTTCATAGACTTTCTTTATATTCCTTTAATAAACATTAAATCACTTTTTACTTTATGTGTGTCATTTGTTTAATACGAATTAATCACATGGTTTTAAAGGTCATAAATGGGGCTATTTGTTACACTAAATTTACGTGTATTACAAAAGTCAAAAAGTATAAAATTGGGATTTTTTTTTCGATTTAAGG
Source organism: Helicostylum pulchrum (assembly GCA_025677825.1). Taxonomy (NCBI): domain Eukaryota; kingdom Fungi; phylum Mucoromycota; class Mucoromycetes; order Mucorales; family Mucoraceae; genus Helicostylum; species Helicostylum pulchrum. The sequence goes on along the minus strand of JAIXMO010000010.1, from coordinate 522,486 downwards.
AAAGTTTTCTTCTTTTTTTTTTTCATTATTCAAGTTACTTTTTTTTTCTTTTTCTCGTACTTATGGATAGTGCTGATTCAAAAGCTACTCCTCAAGCAGGTGTGTTCTCTGGGCAAAACCCAACTGAGGTCAATACGGCGGATCCAATTGTATTATTTATCATACAGGTAAACATTCAACTGACGGGTTTTTACTTTTTTAAAAAAATATATGTAGACTAAAAATTGTGCATATATGTTTAGGTTGCTATTATTTTAATATTCTGTAGAGTATTGGCAGTACCTTTAGGGTATCTTCGTCAACCTCGTGTTATTGCTGAAGGTAAGTGGCGATAAAGGATAGAAAAAAAAACAGATTTACAAACAAAAAAAACTATTGTGCTTAGTTATTGCTGGTATTATTTTGGGCCCTACGGTGATGGGACGTATCCCTCACTTTCAAGAAACAATTTTTCCTAAAGCTTCTTTACCCTTTTTAAACTTGGTTGCTACACTAGGACTGATCTTCTTTTTGTTTCAGGTTGGACTTGAAGTCGACTTAAGAATTGTAAAGAGAGATTGGAAGCAAAGTGTGTCTATTGCATTTGCTGGTATGGCTTTACCGTTTGGTCTTGGTGCTGCTGTTAGTGTTGGACTTTATAAGGTTCAAAATGATAATAGTATTTCGTTTTCTAGTTTTGTATTGTTCTTAGGTGTTGCTATGGCTATCACTGTAAGTACATCCATTTATCTTGCTTTTTATTCTATTTTTTTATTTATTTGGTTTGAATAGGCATTTCCTGTGTTAGCGCGTATTTTGGCGGAACTTAAACTACTTCGGACAAGAGTTGGAGTGATCACCATGTCAGCGGGTCTATTGAATGATTGTGTAGCATGGCAAGTACATATATCAAAAAAAAAGATTTTTTTTTATTTACGTGAATGTTTTATATTTAGGGTTTTACTTGCGCTTGTGGTTGCATTATTAAATTCGACAGGTGGACTTGAAGCATTATATGTATTTTTATCCGGTATGGGATTTGCACTTTTTGTAGTGTTTGCAATTGGACCATTATACTACAAATTGTGTGTTCGCACTAACTCTTTTGTGGACGGGCCGACTCCATTTTTGATGCTTGTTACATTAATGATTGTCTTGATTTGTTCTTTTGTCACTAGTATTCGTGAGTATATACAAAAAAAAAAAAAGCTTATTTTATAAAATAATAATCAATTTATATACATATACAGTTGGTATCCATGCTATTTTTGGAGGCTTTATTGCGGGATTAATCGTTCCTCACGAGCATGATTTATCTATCAAGATTACAGAAAAGATTGAAGATTTAGTGAATATTATATTTTTGCCATTAGTAAGTTTATCAAAAAAAAAGATGCATCGATTATATAAATGCTTATTTTTTGTTTTGTAAACAAATAGTATTTTACGCTATCCGGTTTAAAAACACAAATCGGTTTGTTAAACTCTGGTACAGTTTGGGGCTATGTTATTTTAGTTATCTTTATTGCATGCTTTGGTAAAATTGTGGGCTGTACCGGTGCAGCCAAACTTACGGGCATGACAACACGTGAATCTTTTACGGTTGGCGTATTGATGAGTTGCAAAGGGTATGTGTGCTACCATTGTGTATCAAAATTAAAGTTGTAAAAACAACTTTATTTTGGTCTAATGACTTTTATGTTACACCACAAATATCTAAAATGACGCAAATGCATTTATTTTCTAGATTGGTGGAATTGATTGTATTGAATATAGGTCACGACGCTGGTGTATTAAATGATCAGAGTAGGTTGACATATGCATCATGTAGAGACATCTTATTTATTTCGCCTTTTTTTTATTAGTATTCGTTATTATGGTAGTAATGGCATTAGTAACTACTTTTATGACAACGCCTATGGTCCTTTGGCTTTATCCCGAATGGTATCAAAAGGAAACTGCTGAAGCGATGGAGAGTGAAGGAATTTATGAAGGAGAATTTGCTGAAAAGACGGATGCTAGTGTTGTTAATATTTCTAAAATAGAGCCTGAGAGCTACTTTAGTCTTGTCACCATGCTGAACCGAATTGATCATGTACCTTCCATGATGGCATTGATTCGTTTATTAAAAGAAGATTCAGGCGCGACCAGAAAGTTTAGTAAGAACAGGCTTGATATCCACGCAGTTCGTCTATTGGAATTGACGCAACGATCCTCTGACGTGATGCGTATCCAAGATCTCCGTGAAACACAAAAACAAGATCCGGTGCTGAATGTTTTGAGGACATTTACAAGTTTAATTGGTATCGAATCATTACAGACACGTCTTGATTTTCGCGTACCTTCTGATTTTATTTCAACGGTTGCCGATTATGGAGAAAGGGTATCTGCTGATATGATATTGTTACCTTGGATCAGTGCAGCTGGACATGTTCAACAACAACAAGAAATCAATCCAATGGACCAAATTGGTGATTTGACTCCTTACCAAGTTTCAGATGCTGATTTTGCTACAAATGCCTTTTCAATTAGACGCTGCACAGTTGGTTTGTTTATTGATAAAGGATTTGGTCATGTTCAAGATGAAAAACATCTACAAAATAATTTCCAAATCATCGTTCCATTTACTAATGGAGGACCAGATGATCGTGCTGCTTTAATATTTGCTCTTCGTCTTCAAATGTATGGCCAAGCTGAGGTACTGGTTCTCAAACCTATTGTAGGTGAATCAAGCGATATGTATGCTTCTTCAGAATCGATTCAAAATGTTCTAAATAGTTTTAATGCGCAAGATTGCACAGATAATGCTCTCTTGAGTACTTTGTTTTCGAGTACAGAGACTAGCAACGTTTTACTTCGATCCGTATACCAGACGCAGCAAACAGAATATACTAACGTGCTCGATAGTCTTGCTAAGCCATTAGCCAAGAATGATTTGGTACTTTTGGGCAGATCAATTGTCTCTAGTGATAATGTACCAGCTTATACTCCAACACCTTTAGACGTTACTCCTGTTTATAGTAGAGGCTTCAAATCCGCTTTGGGCAATACCGCTTATCAGATTTTGTCAGCTGGAACTTTAGCCAGTCTTGTTGTAATTCAAGCATCTGATTATCATCCTGTTACTGATGTTTAATTTTTTTTTTCTTCTTAATTCCACAATTCATATACATATATATTATAAATATTCAAGTAATAAATATTTTTGTACTATTTACAAAAGTTCTAAAGTTTATTCTATAAAAAATACGGTAGAAAAAGAAAAGATAAATAACGTTGGTATGTACACTTAAAACTCCAACATCGTAATATCATCGAAAAAATAAGGGTGTTCCTCGGCCCTTATGGCCGATATACGTGTAAGCGGATTGTAAGTGAGTAGTGACTAAACGAATAAAGAAGAGAAAAAAAAAGCAGTAAGTTATCACAGTAAATTATTTTTTTCGAAAATAGTAGTTTACTCTCAAGAGATCATACGCAGAGTCTGGGAGATCTAAATAATTATTTGCGTATTTTGTTTGGAATAATGACCGAAGATCCCTTGGTTTCCAAGCTAATAAGAAAATGGATAAGACATGTTTTGTTTTTATAATAGTTTTTCACTTACGAGGAAAGTTAGGGTTATAATCTCGCAATTGAGATACGCCAGACCACATCTCTTCATTAGGAGTACCAAACACTCTAAATATACGAAATAATTCATCGATTTGAGAATCACCTATTTGACAATTAAAATAATTAGCGTGCATAAAAAAATAATAGAAGAAATGCGGCATACCAGGAAAAATTGGAGAAAATGTCATCAGTTCAGCCATGATACAGCCTACACTCCACATATCTACAGCAGTGGAATAATGATGACAACCTAGCAGTATTTCAGGAGCCCTATACCATAGCGTTATCACTTGATGTGTATATGCTCTCATAGGTACGCCAAAAGCTCGAGATAAACCGAGGTCAGCTATTGTTAATCTACCGTGGCGATCAATTAGCAAGTTCTGAGGCTTTAAGTCTCTATGTAATATACGATGAGCATGGCAATAATGCAAACCTCTTAGTAATTGGTGCATAAAGCTCTAAGTATACATCAAGTAAGTAATGCGAATCATAAAAGTAAAAAAAAAAATGAATTGAAATTACTTTGATATGACCAGCAGTTAATCCAGGACGCTTTACTTTATCCATATATCTTCTCAAATCCACTTCAGAATATTCGAATACCAAATAAATGGTGGCATCCCGTTGAATCATATCGATTAGTCTAATAATTATATATAATATAATATATAGATATAAGCACAAAATATTAAAGATCTGCAATATGTAAAATTATTTACTTGACGATATTTTCATGGTTCATTTCTTTTAAGATAGCCACTTCTCGTATTGTTGTCGTTGGAACACCTTCCTGTAAATTTAAGCGTATCTTTTTTAAAGCAACCAATTTGTTCGTTTCTTTTTGTCGAGCTTTAAAGACTACACCATAAGTTCCTTCACCAATTTTACTTATTTTTTGATAGCCTGCCAAGTCGTTGGGATCGGCCATTTCATCGTACTCTTCTTCTTTTTTGTCTGCGGCATCTTGATCTCTTTTATTGTTAGGTTCAACAATCGCTTGAACTGACTCTCGTCTACCGACTTCATTGTGCTTTTCTACTTTTAGTTTAAAAGGCGGTGGTTGCAAACTACTCGTTCTATTTGAAGGTGGAATATTTTCGGCCATATTCTTATTTCTTTTTTTAAAAATACGTATAGAAAGGGAAGCTTTTTTAAAGTTTTATAAAATAAAATAAAAATGTAAAAGGTTGTCGTCATCCAACAAAAGTACATAGTACATATTAGAGCACAATGAATTACGAAAATATTTTTTTCGTAAAACCACAAAAAAGCGCGTCCTACTTATAAGTTCCGCGAAACCTCCATTCCAACTTAAGGACAGTGCTAAAAAAAGAAAATCTTGTAATTTAGTTAAATTTTTTGGAAAGTTAATTAAAAAAAAGTAAATATTTATTTTCTTTGTCTTGGAGGATGTTGGTAAGGATGTCTAGTGTTTTATATTTTTGAAGTAATTATTTTAACGTCCTGAATTACTGGCTCAAGGTTGTTCGATTTGTTGAGGTTTTTTATCTGAGCACCAAGGACAGCGTAAGCTTGTTCCAAAGACTAAGGACTCGGATTAGGTTTCCAGTTGTAATTGTCCTTGTTGTTGTAAAATTTCACGTAAATCGTTAGAGCTCTCTTCAATGACTGAATTGGAAATATTATCAGAGGATTCATTGATGACACGATGAGTGATTGCAGTAGTATCATAATAAGCAATTGAGTGAGTACGAGAGACAAGAAAGATATGCTTGTAGAAGATCAAATTATCAGGGCAGCTACACTTCTAAACGAATTACCCGGAAGGGCTCAAAGAAACAGTGTAAAATACGTTCTCTGACCTGGGCTGTCTTCTGACAAACGAAGAGCAGTCTTGACTTCACCTGTTCCTGGATCCAGTCTTTGATAACCTTGGGCAAGCAAGAGGTAGTCAATTCCTTCACGTCTATTGGATCATGATTAACATGCTTCGAATCATAGACCACGTTAATACTACCATTATACAAAGAAATTTTAATAATTTTAACAAAGCAATTTACTTTGATTGATACTTTTTTTTTGTACTCTCATTTTCTTAACAGTACCAATAGCCGACTTAGCAACTCGGGACTTTTTTTGTACGCTGCTTCTTGAACGATCGTGTACCAAGGTAAAAGCTCTCTTGGGAAAAATACACGCGTTTATAGCCTCTTCAGAGAGACCTTCGACCGCTCTGGTATTAGTTTTGTTTACTTCGCGGTTACGCGTAAGCCAATGGCCGTGACGAGGAGCAATAGTCTCGAACAGGGCTTGGAGCTGGTTCTTAAACTCGAATTTGAGACTTACCAAAGGTTCGCTGTCCATTTAAGTAAGAGCAATTCGGTCAATGAATAAAGATTGAGCGTCTGTTACAGAGGAAGCGGTTGGAATTTTATTGTATAAAATACTGTAGTCAGGGGAAGGGGGGAATAAAAAAAAAGTAAAATATTGAATAGAGATTTCGCTACAGTGCTATCTCAGGGTATCAATATTCTCTTAGATGGCAACTCGGAGCATCTTTTAGAGCACATTCCCGTCTTTTTTCTTACATTGTTATATCCAAGTAAATAGAGTATTTAGAACAGTAGGCAATAAATTGTTGCTTTATTTATTTCTATACTCATAAACGGCTACGAAGTAATTTACTTATACGGTCATTACCTGTCAATTTACGATTGAAGTATTTTTTTAACTAAAGTAAAACCTGTATCCCAAGTTTTCCGGTTATTGGGTTTAGGGCTCAATGGCTAAATAGTTTCGGAACATATTTAGAGGAATATGGAACGAGACTGACTTTATAACACCTTCAGGATATGTTTATAGATCTTCCATTGGTACCTATTTTAAGAATGTATTTTTTTTATTGTTCTTTTGAAATTTAGAAGAACGATACCATTTACCCAATTCCGAAGTTTCTATTTGATTCCATTAATGCCAAATCGTGTGATTATATTGTATTCGATTACTACCTGTTGATCTGCGTGTGCTTTTGTTTTTAGCGTTATTTCATCATATACTAAAACTTAATGACATTTTAAAGAATAAAGTTCTTTTAAATTAGGAAAGAATTATAGTTGCTTAAGACAGTCATATACTACTTGAAATACAATACAATAAGTATAGTAGTGTCTATCTTTTTGTTTTAAAAAGTAAAAAAGTACAAGGAAAGTAATCTAGTAGGATTATTCATCAAAACGCAAAGTAAAGTACGTCTTTTCCTTTTTTTGGAAAGTAAACAATGTCCGAAATACAAATTACTCATTAGGATTGACTTGTGTTCCCAAATGCGTTCTCGATTACAAACCGAAATTTAAAGTTTCATTAGCCGCAAACTTATGCCTCTTAATAAATAGTGTGCATCGTTTTGCTTTTTTTTTTTATTTCTCTTCTTTACTTTATTTAAATATTTATCATGTCCGCGTAAAGTATTAAATACATATATCATTTATTTATTTTATTAATATCAAATTATAGTCCTCAAACCTATCGTAAAATCCAAGCCGTTGAAATCGGTAATGATTTCTCTAAAGTTACTAGAATCAACGAGTTCAGATATGAAGACTTGATTAACAATTTGGATGCTAACAAGGTTATTGTTAAGAACATCCATGTTGGTATTAACGCCTCTGAAGTAAACTATACTAACGCCAAGTATACTCCTGGTATTAAGCCGTAAGTACTACTAATTATTAATTTCACTCGTCATTAAAAACTAAACTCCTTATAGTCCTTTCGATGTCGGTATGGAAGGTCTTGGTCAAATTGTTGCTGTTGGTTCTAACGTCACTGATAAGACTGTCGGTACCTATGTCGTCTATTCTTATTTCGGTGCTTTCTCCGAATATGTTCATATCGATTCTTCCAGAGCCGTCTCTGTTCCTGTAAGTCTCTTGTTTTTATATGTATTTATTTATTTTATTCGTGGCTGACACTCCCCAAAATAATAGAGCTCCAAGCCCGAATTACTCGGTCTCAGTGTTTCTGGTTTGACTGCTTCGTTGGCATTATCTCACGTTGGCCATATGACTACAGGTGAAACCATTCTTGTAACTGCCGGTAAGATATTACGAAAATATTTTTTATACTGAGGATTACACTAACTCGACATTCTTTCACTTCTGAAGCTGCTGGTGGTACAGGTCAATTCGCCGTTCAATTAGCCAAATTAGCAGGTAACCACGTTATCGGTACATGTTCTAGCGACGACAAGGTTGAGATGCTTAAGGAAATGGGCTGTGATAGAGTTATTAACTATAAGACTGAAGACTTTAACGCTGTCTTGAAGAAGGAATACCCTCGTGGTGTTGATATTGTATATGAAAGTGTTGGTGGTAACTTCTTTGATATCTGTCTTGATAACCTTGCTACTCGTGGTCGTTTGATTGTTATTGGAACCGTTTCTACTTATAGTGAAGCTGGTGGTTTGGCTGGTAACAATGTCAACACCTTGAAGCTTTTAGCTACTTCTCGTGTTGTCGCTGGTTTCTACTTGCTCGCTTACTTTGAATATGCTCCTGCTCATATGGCCAAGATGATTCAATTTATGCAAGAAGGTAAACTTAAGGTTAACGTTGATAACGGTGGATTCAAGGGTCTTGATCAAGTTTGTAAAGCTGTTGAATACCTTAATGCTGGTAAGAACAAGGGCAAGGCTTATATTACCATTGCTGAAGATACCAAAGCTAAAATCTAAAATATACATATATAAATAAATAAATCAAAACAGTTGTACAAAATTTAAGATAGACAGTCTCGAAGAGTCACACTTGTAGACATATAGCGGAGATATTGAATATTCGAAATCTACTTTTTTTTTTTTTTTTTTTCGGTATAAGAATATTACGTGTTTGGCATATTTTGTGTTTCTCTTTTTCTTTTTTCTAATTTTTTTTTTTCAATAATAAAATAATAAAATATGAAGACCTATCAACGTGAGTTTATCGAGTTTGCTCTCAAGAATGAAGTATTAAAGTTTGGATCTTTCCATCTTAAGTCCGGTCGTACTTCACCTTACTTCTTTAACGCTGGTTTGTTCAACAGTGGTAAGACCTTGGGTGCTATCGGTAAATTCTACGCTGCTGCTCTTGAAGATGCTGCCTTCGAGTATGATGTTCTTTTCGGTCCCGCTTATAAGGGTGTCCCTCTTGTTTGTGCCACCGCTTTAGCTCTTTCTAACGACTATAACAAGGACGCACCTTACTCTTTCAACCGTAAGGAAAAGAAGGATCACGGTGAAGGAGGTAACATTGTCGGTACTCCTTTGAAGGGAAAGATTGTTGTTGTTGATGATGTTATTACTGCTGGTACTGCTATTAACGAATCTATCGAGATTATCAAGCAAAACAATGCCGAACTTGCTGGTGTCCTTGTCGCTGTTGACCGCGCTGAAATCGCTCCTGATGGTTCCGGAAAGAGCGCTATTCAAGCCGTCGAGGAAAAGAATAAGGTTCAAGTTCGTGCTATTATTTCTATGGATCATATTATGGAGTTCATGGAAGAGAAGGGTACTTATGAAAACGAACTCAAGATGATGAAGGAGTATAAGGCTCAATATGGTATCAAGAGAGATTAAAAAAAAAAATCTATTTCATTAGCTTTTTCTTTTTATCATTGTAAATTAATAATAATAAAAAAATACATGTACAAAACAAACACCCCTTGTCTTAAAATAATACATAAATAGGACTGAATGGGAGGGGGGCTTCCTGTCAAAAACAAAAAAAAACAGGTTGGTAATTTACATATTTCGATCCAGCGAAGGGAAAAAATAAATCGTGTACTACCGGAAGCTGTTTTGTTTTTCGCATCAAACCACATTTCCGCAAGTTCAACTAATGTACATCCAAATATTTTATCATAATGTAAAGCTAATCCTAAAATACACTTTATATAATGTTATAAATTTATATGCATCTAGTCCACTCATGTATGCTGCGTTTTCTACCTCTATTTTGGTATCATAACGAGATAAAAACCTGTAATATAACTCTTTACGCGCCAACATGCTTAATTAAACTTTATTGACATGATAAAAGCTGAGATTGCAGTGTTAACCAATTATTCGAGATATATTATCAGGTCTACACTTTTAAGCCCGAATCATTTTTTTTTTAAAAAACGTCCTTTTCTTTTTTTTATTATTTTCGATAAAGCTTAGAAAATAAACATAAAATATGGATAAACCTATAGATAAAGTTCTAGGAGATTACAGCCTTTTAAACGTGAGTTTAATACGATACCGTTGTTTTTTTCCTTGCTGTAGATACCTAACAAGACAGATAGGTGTCTGTTATTCAAAATACCAATACTATTAACCTAACCGCAGCTATGTTATGGGTAAAAAAAAAAAGCTTCAGAAAAAAAGAGAAAGTTTACTGACTTTTTGACTTTAGAGAATGAATTTATGCGCCACAAGTAACGAGATCCCATGTACTTTCTTTGTAGGTAAAGATTAGAAGAATATACATGTATCGATAAAGCACGATTATAATTTTTTTTAACACTCATGAAAAAAAAAGCCATGAACTATAGAGTCAACGTATATACGCTCGATACAATTTTTTCACCGTTTAAAGAAACTATGAAAGTTCTCGTTAGTCCTCATGCTCGACAAACTGGTGGAGGATCTGAATCGGTATATATAAAAACGAAAGGGGATTTTTTTAAAGAAAGTTTTGATATTCATATGGTGTGTATAGCCCTTTATTATCAATTCTATTAAAGTAGGTAGACTTTTGGAGAAAGAAGTGTTGGTTACAGCATCTGAGAATGGAGAAGTATGTATTTGGAGAACTGAAAATTTAGACGAACCTCCTTTGGTGATAAAGTAAGCAAGAAAGAAGACGAAGAAGAAAAAAAGATGTCAATTTATTAAATTGTTTTTCTTAGTAATGGAGAAGCTACATGGGGTATTGCTATTCATGCAGATCAAGGTTTAATTGCTGTTTCAGCAAATAATTGGATAATATCCGTATACAATATTCTTGAAATGACTAAATCAAACCCAATTTTTGGTTCTCGAAAAAGTAAAAGAGATTCGAGCAATATGTTGGGAACAGAAACAAAAATAGAGTTGATAGGACATGATAATAATATTCCAAATATCGATTTTAACGAAACAGGTCAGTATATTGCTAGTGCTTCGATCGATCAAACTTGTAGAATTTGGGATATCACTACCCAACAAGCTGTTACGCAAACGAAAATTGTTGATAGACGGGATACACCTCATGACTCTTGGTAAGAACGATATATACATATATTTTATACGAGATGCGCTAATATCGAGATATATATATATAAAACAGGTGTTGGTCTGTTAAGTTTATTAAACCAGGGCATTTTACGTATGCTGCTTGTACGGATAACATAGTTGGAAAAGCTTTTATGCAAAGAATTTACAAAGGACGATCAACTTCATTAAATAATTTAGGGATACGCCATTCGGCCGTACGTCCTGTATTCCCAGTTAATGTATCTAACATGTATGATCTAGAGGAGGAAGACCTGGATTTTGAAATATACGAGATGGGCGATGTCGATGATACTGTCTGGGACAACTCACTATTACAAGAGGAAGAAGACTTTATGGAAGAAGTATTCGAACGTCAAAGACAAGAAGACGATTATACCTATAACCATGGAGAAATCCCAAGCAGAATTTTAAATAACACACGTAGTAGTGATTCAGAGACTGAATTGCCTGTAACTGAATACAGTAACACCGAAAGTATTGACGGCGTTATTCAACATGAACTCGCGTTTGAAAATGCTGTTAACCAACGATTACGAGAGATAAATCAAGGATCAGATGAACCTATTCAACAATCCAGTGACTCAAATACCAATGATGAAAGTCTAGAAACTATAGAACAAGAAGATTATTTTGGAGATGCTGCAGAGAACGATGAAACTGGATATGAATTATGGACTGGCAGTAATCACATATCACCTTCCCAAATAGGATGGTCTCCTGCTATTATCAATTTAGAAGGTGAGCGTGTGGCAACACACGATGGTGATGCAGCTATTGTTGAAAGCACTAGAGATGGATGGGGCGATGAAATTGTTTCAGAAATGCAAAATAGTTCCATAGATGAAAGTATGTCCACCGCTGAAAATCATGCAGATAGTAATAGTGGCCAGTCAAATTCTGGTGAAGTTAGCACAAGTTCTATTTCTGGGTCACCGTCCTATTGTATTCCAAATGTCGTTAGATCTCGTGACACTGGTAAAATAGAGGAATTGGATAGAAGTGAAATCGAAATACCGTCTAATACATTGGGAGAGTATTTAATGATCAGCACTGGTAAAGATGTGGCGATGATGAGTACCAGTAAACCAAAAATGGGTCGTATTAGAGCCGAACATAATATGATTAACAAAGTAGACGTTAGATCAGACCAACTGCTGAGTGTTTTGGATCGTATTAATATGGTAGAATGGTTACCAGAATTGGAGTTGTATGTTGCGGCAAGTCAAAAAGGAACTGTGGCTTTAATGAGAGTGTTGCAGGTTGAGTTTGAAGGTGGAGATCAAGCTTGTATGTTTAATAACGAGTATTATCTACCAACCAGTGTACTTCAATCGACTCCTCTTTACGGTAAGTATTCGACTTTTTGGATTACTCTTTTTTTAATACGTTGTAATTTTCTCTTCTACAGGTATGACGGTAAAAAAGATTGAATCGGAAAGGTTCACTCCTGTCACGTATCAGATCTTTCTATTCTACTATAGTGGTAATGTCTTGGGATATACTATCTCTCGTAACGATTCTGATCTGTTGGTCGAAAATTTCATCTTGTAATCAAACTATTCCATTATCTAACTGACATATAATAAACGAAAAAAAAAAAATTGTGTTTCTATATATATTTTTTTATTAATATTCAAATAATGGTAATAAAAAAAAAGATTATCATCAATTGGATTTTGTTTGAAATCAATGAAGTAATTTACTTCTTGGACTTCATCTTACGGAGGTAGAATTCAAGTTCCTTACCCTCGAGAATATAACCATCACAACGACCGGATTGGCCGGGACGAGAAGAGACGACAGCATAAAGACGACCAGCGTTGAATTGATCGTTCAAGAGAGAATCAATACCAGAGGTAGCAGCACGAGCGGCAATCTTCTTTTCAACACTGTTGGACTTCTTTTCAGCAGCGACAGGCTAATAATTCAAAAATAAAGTCAATTACAAATCAATCCCTTATTTTATAATTTTTGTGTACTTACAGCAGCTTCACCAGTCTTGGGCTTACCGAGAGCAATAGCATAATGAGATTCATACCATTGACGGAAAGGAGTGGCATCAATTTGGATAACAGCGTTCTTAACAAGAGTGTTGGTACGAACCAATTCGTTGTTGGAAGAGTTATAGATAACGGTCAAGAGACGAGTCTTGCGGGCAATACCCTCAGAACCCCAAGAGAAGTTACCACTTTCCAAACGAAGAGCACGACGCTTGAAGTTACCACCACGAACACGGACAAGATGAATACGCTTGGCACCAAGCTTGGTGTTGGCTGATTGACGACCTAACTCGAACCTAAAAAAAATATCGTTGAGTTTTCTCTTATTCGACCAAAATTATTTTTTTCTCAGTAATGTCAAAAATGTAAAATTTGGGAGAGAAGTCTCGTTCGAGTTTTATACATAAAGGGTGGGGGCCATTCTGTCAAAAAGTTTCGAGATAACAAAAAAGGTCCATAGTATGTCCATGTTCGTTTCCCCCGTTACTCTTTTTTTTTTGTTTCGGTCCCAAATTTATACAAAGTTGAACATTAAAGAGAATTTTATCGAAGCTTACTTTCTCTTCTTTCTATATTGATCACGTCTAGCACCGGTTTCGCTGTAAAAAAAAAGAAAGTGTTTGGTGTTTAGGACATGAGGGCATTAAATTGACATGTCAAAATGTACTTACGAACGTTTGTGCCTGGAGTCACGACTAATACCTATAATGTAGATATAAATTAATATACATGATGGATGGATGTATGGTTGTTGCTATCTTACCCATTCTGATTGATGATTTAAAAGGAGAGTTTCTAACACTAGCTTGATGGATGGATTGATATTTGGCACTTGTAGACCTCTTTTTTTTAGTGCTCCGATATCGGTGCGGGTTCGAGAATCTCAATGCATTTTGAAACCTAATTTAATTTAACGGAGCAAGAAGCCAAAAAAAGTGTTTTGATTGTGGTGATAGGCTCGCTCAAAACAAGGTATATTACGTGCGTAACTATAATGAGGTACATCGATACGAAGACTTAATCGATATTTTCGATTATGTGAAGCCTACTGCTTTAATATGTCTCTCGTCTACTACTGGTGCACTCAACAAGACGGTTTTAAACTGTCTTGCTAAATTAAATGAACAGCCTCCTTTCAAATCCTGCGACCTTAGATGATCTTCATTATTTAGCCCTTTCAACTAACTACCAATCTTTTAAAATTGCATGAATCACTCGGTTATTTATAATTACTGGAAGATGAAGAAAAAAGGAAAAAGGTTATTCATTTATTGAGATTATCTTCTTTACTGCCAAGTAATAAACAGAAGAAATGAAAAGGGAACATATGTCAACTAGAAGAAGTTGTGCCAGCGTAAGTAAAGTATTTTTGTTTTATTTGTTATCTACTCTCATGTTTATATCCAGATTTATTTCTTCAAACTACTTGACGTTATCATGTAAGCTCTTTAATTGGGTAAAAGTTGAAGATACTTTACGAAAGGGCACAATAACAACTTTATTAATTTATTTTCAAACACATCTTCAAAGACAATATCGTTGACAAGGTGCTTCAAACCACTGCTTGAATACTTCCATTATTAAGTAATGCGATTGTCTTGAATTTTTTAGTGAGACGCATTTTTTTTATCAAGTCGGTATAACAAATATGGCCATCCTAAATAAGTTGTAGCGGGAAGATAGGAGAAGGAGCTGTTACATACTTAACTAATACCTTACATATGCCCTGCGCGTAAGTATTTAAAAGTTTACTAAGTCGTCTTAAGGTTTAGCTGAAGGTTTATACTTCTAGAATAAGTCCTATTCGCGTATTAAATAAAAAATAACTATTATCTTAACATACAACGTATACCTTTCGTAAAGTACTTTTTTATTTATAAGAATTGGCTTAATAAAATAAAATATTTGCTGATGTTTTTTTAAAGAAAGGGGAAAAGAAAAGAGTTATACGTAATATTCGATATGTCTCTTAGGAGAGGCACAATTCAATCTGACGTCTTCTGATCCATTTCCAAAGTTTGATTGATCTAAATGAAACCCAATGTATCGTAAAACTAAATTTCTGCAAAGGCAAAGACCAAGTACCGTATCTTTAAGCACTCCAAGATCCTTATAACATGTAGGCAAGTAAAAAGAACTAACTTCAGTAACAGGGTAGAAATGCTTCTCAGGGGAACAAGCAACAAACAAGGTACACTCTCTGCCTTCTACTAGTAGACCAACAGCAAAGCATCTATCTCTTTTCATACCATTTTTTATAGCAATGTCGATGCAATCTTTTAGTTCAGTACATAATTTTACAAGATCAGGGCTATGTCTCGCTTGGTATTGTGTTTTAATTTCAACTAATAAAACATGAGGCTTATACGAAGTATGTGATTGTAATACTTCAATTGAACGATCAGGTTTTCTCCCGCGAATGTCATTAGTAGATTGATGATTGAAAGTAGCTTGCTCGAGTTTTCTTTTTCTAGACTCGAATAGTTCGTGATCGGCACCATGGTATTTTGAATGAGAAATTTTATCTACGAAATGGTTAAAAACTGGGTCAAATAGTGACATATTGAGCGTATCTTCAGACATTTCCAAAGGGTTCCAAGTATAAGTAATCTTGTTTAAAATATTTTCCAAAGTTTGAATACAGCTAGAGATACTTTCAGATTCACAATTGCCACTCTTTATCACCTGAACGAGATATTTTGCAGTAGCAAGGGACTTCTTTGACGACTCAGCTACTTGATTGACATAGTCTGCAATAACTGTTACTTCCTCAATTGGTACAAGTGCATCTTTGGTTAATATTTCTACATTTCGTAGAACATGACTTTCCCATTCCCGGACTAACATATTATATTCGTCGCCATATTTGTTCGATAAAATCATTATACCGTTAAGTGATAAAGGTTCGGTGGGTTGGTTGAATTTTGAAGATAAGTTAAATTTTTCAAGTACAGATTTCCTATAAATATTGAGACATTCAATAAGACAGGTATACGGTGAGTTGTAAGGTGTAGGAATAGGGTCTTCAGCGGCGTTATTGATAAACGGGTAAGTCACCTAAAAAAAAAGAATTAGTTTTTATTAACTACAATTAGTATGGTAAAAAAAACTTACAGGTAAACCAGAAACAGATACAGACTTATCGATATAACGTTTCCATCTTAATATGTCTTTACTAGGAACGATTATATTCTTGACGTTGTCACTTTGACTTATCACAGCACATACCCTTTTTATCAATTTACTACCAGGTTCCGTGGTGATTACTTCAAGAGTTTCAACGTTGTAGAAGTGGTTGAATACTTCCATACCCCACTCAAAGCTAAAGTATCGAGAAGACAATACCAATACATTTGTGGTTCTTATTTCTACTTCCAGGTAATTAGGACGGGTGCTTGGAAACTGTTGCTTCAGTCTAGGAGAATGAGATAACACACAATGTCTCATTCGATGATTCACACATAGCAGCGTTTGTAGATCGTTAGGTTTTATCAAGGTGAAAATAATGTACCATACTGTAGTAGGCAAATCGCAAACTTTAAAAGTAACTTTCAGTTTAAGCATACTTTTTTTAAAGATAAAGGAAACAAAAAAAAAAGCGGTTGCAGCTGTTTAGTATTTTGATGCCAAAAAGCTTGAACTTGTGCGACCTCCTTGCGTTTCATCTTCTCTACTATACTCCTTATCATGTATGAAGACTTTTTCCTGCTTGAATATAGAGATATTTCTACCGATTAATTATGTTAAAGAAAAAATTAAAGAAGAAAGAAAGAAGTTTTTTTTAAAGAAAACAACGTTCATTTATAAATCACTTTTGTTGTCTTTATTTTTTTGTTTGATAAATTTATAGTTAAATTGAGGACAACAATTTTTATTTTTATAATAAATACCCGTCTCTTTTTTTGTTCTCTGAAGTATCCCTCTATGTAATACCTACCTCTCTGAATAACTCTCGTTTGTATACTACATATTTTGGAGAGCTACAGACTCAGAAATAATTGTTGATATTTCATTACCGTAAGTCTATATGATGATCTTATTTATTTTTATTCCTCACGATATAGTCCCAGTGTAACGTATAATTTGTTTCGGTCTATACATAGTGCATGTACCAGAATACTCCAACAGTGTGTGTTTTTGAGTTGGAAAAAGTATTAAAAAAGAGGTAGGTGGAGTAGAGTCCCATGACTAAACATTCCATTTTTACTCGGTTGATATCATCCAAAATGAGTGAACGAGATATTGGCGTCTCAAAAAGGGTTATCGCCTACTGATCTATCCAAGAAGATTGGTCGCCAATGACATTGCCAAAAATTCCAAGAACGGTACCAAGTGACAGAAGGATATTAAAGAGAGCAATCCACACAGAAAGAAAAGTGTGTCACTAAGATATGAATCTTATATTGCTTTGATGTACATGATGACACACCGTACCTCCTACGTACATACCTGTGATCCCAAAGTAGACATGTCAAAGTATAATAACATAAATGTCAAAAATTTTAATAAAATCAATGTCTTTATCACTTACCTTCCAAATGCTAAAAAGAAGTTTTAATAAACATTTTTAAAGACTTCGCGTAAAAAAATATGTTTGAATTGGTAAGTTCTGTCATTTGCGTAATACAACCATCCTTTCGTGCTTCAGAAGAGATAAATGGTATGCCTCATCATTCAAGGAAACGTGGTGTCTCTTAGACCTGCTCTCAAAATATAAAGAAGGCAAGTCTTAAAGACGAGCTTGTTGCAATAAAATCTTCCTATGAAGAATAGTAAGTTTTATTTCCTATGAATACATATTTTCCCCCTTTGTATTTTTTTTATTTTATGACATAGCCTAAGGTTATATCTATAATATCCTGAACCATCTGGTTCGCATATTTTTATGATTTTTTTTTTCTTGGTGAAAAAGAAAAAAAAAAAAGGATTTCATAATCGGCCTGTACAAACGGCGCTGTTTTTTTACAGCAATCATGGCTTTCCATGACACCCTAAATCAATCAATTGTAGTTTATAATGTTTTTTTTTTTAAAAAAAAAGGGCATGAGTGATGGTTGTATCTGTCTGTCTTTTATACCCATATTTGAAAACGTTTTTATAGTACATCCCTTTGTTTTAATCTACGGTTTTTCCAGCATGACATCTACTTTTTAAAAAAACATTTCATCGTGTAAATGAAGACGACCACATTGTAGCGAGTCTTCTGGGCTCGGGCCAAACAAGATGTAGTAAAAACAAAGCACAGTAGAAAAAGAAAATGTATTCATTCGATAATTCAAACAGTGAAGTAACTATCAGATTCCCATCAGAATACTCATCACCTTTTCCATCAACCAAACTATTTTGAACAAACAATCTCAACATTAAAAATATTTTTCTTTATTGATTTAAAAAATAAATAGCCTTTCTTAGTCACTACGTAGCTTAATCAGCTATACAGCATAACAGGACGAACCACGAGAAGGTGAAGGCTAATATCGTCCCAAAAGCTTAGACAAGAATGTTCCACATGGACCTTGGAATAACTCCTACAGTCTACGAAACCAATAATTTTGGAATAACTCCTACGTTATTGACTTCGCAAGAAACTAGTCTAAAGGAATAATTTTTCTTTTTTAAAAATACATATTTATATTTTCCCATGGAAAAAGAAGTCACTTTCGTAAAGTGCTATTGCAATAACCAATCAAGCATTGCGTGAAAATTGCTAACTTGATGCCGTCTATTTGTTTTGATTTTGTGGTGGCATTACCAAGTTTGCATTCATCTTAAGCAAGAGATAGGGTTTTATCTTCAGTAATAAGAGCATCTGGTCTTTTTGAACAATTAAAATAAGTGTTCCATAGTTCTGATTCCCCGAGGTTGGAAATATCTACTTTCTTTTTGGATATAAAATCCAACATAAAGGAAAAACCATTTAACAAATTTTATTCGTATAAGGTGATATCTTATCTGGCTGACAGGAGGAGAAGTTGTGCCCTAACGATTCGTAAATTCGGATTCCTATGCAGAACACTAGAGACTATGTTGGAAATGGCTAAAAACAATGTGTTGTTCATTGTGAAAGTCGAATCAAAGTGATTGCATTTGCGAAGTTTGTCTGTCAAGTAAAGGAGTACCGAAATGTTGAAGCTGTGAATCGTGATATTGATCAGCTAAAAGCAGCATATTGAAACAAGCAGCTAAATGTCAGACCCATCTTTTTTTTTATAAAAAAAAGTTCCTTTGTTTCAATCTAAAGACCACTTCCTAAACCCAAAAAGACTAAGCTTGTATTTCCTCTTGCACAAGACCTCCTACACAAGATGGAATTTACAACATTTTGGTATTGCCAATGTAGGGAAATAAACGAACAAGATATATAAAACAAGTACACAAGAGCAGGTACGTGAGAAGTAATATACTGCATCTTTTTTGTGAACTTGTAAATTGGCAATGTATTTGCTAATTTTAAAGGAAGTGTCTGGTGTTTACCAAAAAAAAAGGGGGAAATTCTTGGTACATGTTCTATTTAACTACACGTTCAGTAAAAAAAAAGTTACAGATCACTTTTGACGTACGTACCTTTACGGATACCAGTTTCTCCAAGAAGGCCCGTATAAGTTGCAGAAGAAAAAGACTCGCAAAAAAAGATGCAAATAAATAACTGATAAAATAGAGCATGTGATATATTTACTCATCATTATACCAGTATATGTTTCATATACTCGTACTTATTGGTTAATCATTTTTATATACGTAGTAGGCGCCTTTTGCTCCAACTTGATCCATACAAGCGAATACAGACTAAGTTGAACGCATGAAAAAAAAAAGTACGTCGCACTTTTTTTTTCTTGTGTTTGTAAATAGAACGTGCACCATGAATTCTCCATTTTTTCTTTCTTTCTCATCGGAGGTCTCGTTTCGTAGCATGCTGTAAATTATAAGTAGCATGAGTTGTGGTTCATTAGATAATGTAAAATAAGGACAGCTCAGTTATGTTTGACGATGAGTTAGTTGCTCAGTAGTAGTTACACTATATAATGTTGGAGAGGACATCCTTGTCTTAGTTTTACAGTTTTTTTTTTCTTTTTTTTCTTTTAAAGGCGATCTTTACTATCGCTATACAAAATACTACATAACTATACATTTAAAAACTACTAGTTAGCTATGATATGTAGGAATAAAAAATGTCTTTACGTTCACTTTATTTGTTTTATACTGCGTCCCTTTTCAATATTCCATCACTTAGTAACCATCTGTATTTAATTACTTTTCTTAGTTAGTTTTCTAAAAATTCACTGCTTAACTATAAACACTTCATTCAAGTCTAAATTTATTGTCTCTACATTTAACTACTTTGTAAGGTTTATTTTATTATCCTCTCTCTATCAGTTTGATTTGTATACTTTTATTTAAATAACATCGATTGATAATACACTTTTGAAGACTTGATGTTTTTATACAATCTCTTCATAAATTAAATAAACGCGTTTCAAAATTAGTTCATTTTTTTAAAAATTTATATGATATATTTAGTAGTTTTATGAAATTAGATTCCACCCTTAAATTGAACAGTGGTACATAGTGGTGTTAAAGCAGAGGACCCGAGGCGTCCTGGAAAAATCCAGGGCAAAGATAATTTTAGTTTGTCAATTATTCATATTTGAAAAGGGCGGATTCGTCTTTTTGCAAAAAAAGGGCGAGTGAAGGAACGGGAGAACTGATCATGCGAAAATACAAGTAATACTGTGGATCGTCTCATTTAACTACCTTATGGTAACACGGACGTCTTATAAAAACCTAACACCGCGAAGATTTCCTTAACGTAACGTGTGGTTGATCGTTTTTCAAAATCATGACTTAAGTACCTATTTTTTTTTCTGAAGCGAGTCTCAAATACCAATTGGTGAAGTGTAAAGAACGGCCTTCTATCACAGTACCTGGTGTAATAACTATATTACGTTCGATATAGCCTTGGGCGTCTTCGCAGCAATTTTTTTTTTCTTCTCTCAAATTTATTCTTATCGATATCCAACTTAATGTTATGACTTTTTACAATGTTCTACAAAACGAAACGCGAGAAAAGTATAATGGAAATCTGAAGCGGCTTTCAAAGAGTATTCTCTCTACTGGATTTGATTATTTAGATTGCTTTATACATAAGTATTAGACTATTTTCATATATTTAAAGCTTATAATTGTAAAAAGACTTGCTCGTTCCTACCAAAATAGGTTTCCAATAAACACGGCCCGTATTTAACATTAATATATTTTTCGGGGCAGACATAAATGTAAGCGTCTCTGAAAATTTAAAACTATTGAATAAATGCTGTTTGCCCTAGAATATATATTGAGTAAACTGCCTTTTTAAAGTTTTTGGTTAGTTCATCAATGTCATCATTGCTCTTACTTTTTCCAAATTCCGTTTCGTAGTTATTTCTTCCGGAAAAATGACCGGATATGATGTCCTCCAAGAATGTCGGTTTGCGACTTTTTATTCTTTGGGGTTATGTCGATCATACTATTCTCGCTTAAACCTACTGAATAAAAACAATGTTAATGAATACGCAACAAATCCATATATTATCAAATGTAACTTGCTAGACAAAGTATCTCGATTTTTTGTCTGGTATTGTTCCACCAACTTGTAAGTAATAGTTGTAGTTGAATCTAAAGTGTCATTTAAACCACTTATTCTGATGCTGTCTCTTGCAAAATTCTACGAGCATTATAAAAAATAAAAAGTTGGAATAAATAGATTAATTAAACCAGAAAAAAAGGTGGTTCTATTAACTCATCATATTGTATTATATCACTGTTTGTTTTATATACTCGTATTTACGCGTTAGTTAATCATTTATTTGTATATACTTTTTTATGAACATGTAAATAGAACGTGGCGTATCAAACTTTATTTGCAATAAACCAGAGTGCGCAAAATCTATGAGCCGAATGTCCAAAAAAATTATTCACTGTGAGCAAAAATAAGTCAAACTACGCAAAAAAAATCATGATGCGTAAAAAGCAGTCCAAAAAACCAATAGTAGCAATGGAATGGCTTGGTATTTTACTTGTAGGCTGCCATTCGAAAACTGTAATTTACAAAATCGCGCTTTAAGAACCCGCGTACTCAGAAAAGCGCGTTAAAAACCAATAAGATCAGCATTTGAGGAATATCACTCGTGTTTACAGATTTAATAATCTTAAACTCCGAGCGTGGATTTAGCCAGACTGGGTACACAATATTTATCGGTCTAAACGGATCAAGACAACAGAGCCGTGAAAAAAGCATTACCTTTGTCCACAGCGGAAAAATAACTTTAAAAGTTGGGATGTTTTTGTTGTGGTAGTAAAATAATAAAAATGCATATATTTTATTCGCAATGTCTCAGCTTTGACGTCCTTTTGCCAAATGAGAGACTGTAACCCTAATGACCAAATCATACAGGGAGGATATACCTCATCGATTACTCGGGGTTTCTCGGACGCCGGATACCTACAACCATGAATATGTTTTTAAGTTATCATGATTAAAACAACGGCCTTGGGGGTTAATCTTTGTATTAAAAATGACATGAATATTTGTATACAAATTTACCGAGGCTGAAGTTTTGAAAGGTCCAAAAAAAGAATAAAGTATTGTATTTAGGGTGGCGGGGATAATCGATCTCCCTGAATATTAATTATTAAAAGGATTAATTTTATTCATCCAGGATAGTTATTCCTAGTTTGGAGAGACTACCTTATCCTTTATCAAAAAATTTAGTCATGTATCATAGTAAGTATTACCGAACCTCTACATATGTAAATGCAACCTTAAACTATATTAAAAACTCTAGATTGAACACCAAGTGCCTGAACATTACGTTCGTGCGACGTTAATTATATTCGATCAGCGTAAACGTAAAATCAAACAAAAAAGTTCTGAAATCAAGCAGTGCCAAATATAAACAAATTTTATTACCAGTAGAATATACCTATTTTAGCCAAGAATGCTATATACAGACGCAAAAAGAAACATACAAGCAACGCTTTATGCTAACATTATAAATTTAGGCTAATCCCCCGGAAAGCTGAGTTTTGTTTTACCTTCTCGAAAACTCGCTCAATTGAAAATATCCAAATCAGAAAAAAAAAATTTCACTCTAAATTCTGTACTCATATAAATACTTTGCAATTTTCTTAATATTCTTTCCTTTTCTCAGGCTATTACTTTTTATTTATATTTTCAACTATGTCTGAAACTATATCCTTAATCATCGCCTTTAAAGGCTGTAAAAATATCGAAGCTGAAGGAAAAATTATTCGTATCGGTAACGGCGCCAACACAAACACAGTCCGTAGTTTAGCTGCTGAAAAACTCGGTTTGGCTATTCCTATGAACGACATTATTCTTGAAACATCTACAGGTGTTGAATTGACTGAAATTGACATGGTTAGATTACAACAAGTTGTTTATATCAACTTCCATCAACAAATTAAGGAAGTTCCTGGTCCAACAAGATTACCTATGGTTGGCAACCTTTATGAAATGATGCCCGATTTGTAAATATTTATATTTTGTAACCAAAAAGATATTTTTACTAACCAATTAATTTTTATAGAACCGCTGGTTGGGCTAAGCAATTCGCTGCCTATGGTAACATTGCAAGTGTCAATGTTTTGGGTGCGGAGATGGTTGCTACCAATGACCCTGCTATTGCTGAAATTTTCGTTAAAGAATCTGAATATTTCACAAAGAAGATTACCAACACCTTGAAGGAAATTAAAGATTTCGCTGGTAGCGGTTTATTTACATCCGATTCTGATGCTGATGAATGGAAATTGGCACATAAAATTCTTATGCCCGCTTTCAGTCCTCGTGCTATTAAGGTAACAATATGATCTTTTTACAGGCAGTCAACCTTATATTTACGCACGTGATTTTTATTTATTTGAATTAGGCATATCAACCGGAAATGGGTCTCATTGCACAAGAAACTATGAAGGTGCTTTCTGAATATACTCCAGAGGACAAGGTCGAAATTTTAGATTGGTGTACTAACTTAACCTTTGAGACTATCGGTCGTATTGGTTTTGGCTACTCTTTCGATTTAATGGACCGTAACAAGCCTTCCCATCCTTTCATTAACGCTATGGGTTTCGCTCTTAGTAACAGTGTTGTTCGTTTCTCTCGTCCCGCATTTATGAAGCAATTGCCTATGGAATCCAACCGTTCTTGGGAACGTGGAAATAATTTGATGCGTTCTATTGTCGATGAAGTAATTGTTGAACGTAAGAACAGTGAATTTGCCAAGGACTCCGAGAAAGATCTTTTGGGCTTCATGTTGAATGCTCGTGACGAACATAACTTGGGTCTTAGTGACGAAAATATTCGTGATCAAGTTATTACCTTTTTGATCGCTGGTCATGATACCACTGCTAATACTTTGGCCTGGGTTCTTTATGAACTCTCTAGAAACCCTGATATCCAAGCCAGGGTGCTCCAAGAAGTTGCAAATGCTGGTATTAGCTCTGACAAGTTACCTACTGTTGAGCAAATCGCCAGTCTCAAGTATCTTGGTAGAGTCTTGAAAGAAACTCTCCGTTGTCATTCTCCCTTGAGACTCCTTAGTAAGTACTGTAAGAAGGATTGTATTGTTCCTGGTGGTTATCGCGTAAAGGCTGGTAGCGCCTCTGTTGTATCCATCTATAACATGCATATGAACCCCGACGTCTACGAAAACCCTACCAAGTTTGATCCTGAGCGTTGGACTCCTGAAGAAGAGCAAAAGCGTTCTCTTTATGCTTGGTTACCTTTCAGTACCGGTCCCAGAGCCTGTATTGGTATGGCTTTCGCTCTTCAAGAAGCCAAGACTGTTCTCAGTATGTTCTTGCATCGCTTCGAATTCAAGTATGATGGTCCTGATGTTGTTTATGATCCTTATCAACCCACTACCAAGCCTCTTAATATGCTTATGAATATTCATCCTCGTACCAACTTCCCTGAACCCAACGAAAACATTGTTTACCAAAAGTCTGAAGATTCTGAAGAAAAGATTAGTATGCCCGTATTGGATCGCAAGATTAGTACTGTTGGTGCCATCGACTTGCCCAAGGTTACTTTCCTCTTTGGTACCCAAACTGGTTCCGCTCAAGATTATGCTAGTCAGATGTCTTCTCAAGCTAAGCGTTTCGGTTTCAAGGACGTCTCTCTTCTTCCAATGGACCAGTGGGAGGTTGTTAAGACCGGTAAATATCAAAAACCTGTAGACACTAAGGAAAACCAACACGAACTTGTTGTTATCTGTACTGCTACTTACAATGGTTTACCTCCTGACTCCGCTGAAGACTTTAACAAGTTTTTGGAAACCAATATCGAAAACGGTAACGAAGATTTGCTTAATGGTATCAACTATGCTGTATTTGGTCTTGGTAACAAGAACTGGAGAACTTATCAAGCTTTCCCTTACAAGGTTGATACTGGTCTTGATACCCTTGGTGCTCATCGTTTCTTCTCTCCTGGTGTCGGAGATGCTGATGCTGATATGGACGGTGACTTCAACCAATGGTGTGCTTACTTCTGGACTCATGTTCTCGGCAAATACGGTGTCGCTGCTTCTGCCAGTAAGTCAGTTATTCCTACTGCCACATTATCTGCTGAGGATACTGATTTAAGTACTGCCAAGGTCAGATTTATTTCTCCCAAGGAATCTGAAAAGTGGAAGTCTGCTAAGGATAACAAGAATAGTGAATACAATGCCACCTTGCTCGTTAATCGTGAACTTCAAAGGGAAGGTTCTGACCGTAGCACTCGTCATATTGAAATTGATATCTCTCAGCTTAAATCTGCTAGCTCTGTTGAAGGTCACCTTTATGAAGCCGGTGATCATATTGAAATTATGCCCGAAAACGATCCTGAAGAAGCTGAACGTATTGCTTTAGGTTTTGGTCTTGTTTTAGATTCCGTCTTTGAAGTTGATGCCGAGTCTATTGATGATCTCTCTCCTCGTTCTATGGCCGCTAGTATTAAGGGTCCTTGTACTGTACGTAACGCCTTGATATACTATGCTGATCTCATGTCTCCTCCTTCTCGTCGTATGTTGAGTTTCTTTGCTGCTCAACTTCATGCTACTGCTCCCGAGACCGCCAAGAAGTTTGATAGTTTGACTATGCCCGATGAACATAACCAAGATCAATACCCCGAATTTATCAAGAAGCACAGAACTTTACTCGATCTTCAATTAGCTTTCCCTCAAGTCAGCCGTATTGATCTCGGTCAATTCTTGGCAGCTGTTGGTGTTATGCAACCTAGACGTTACTCTATTGCTTCATCTCCTCTTGCATTCCCCGAGCATGCTCATATCGCTGTTGGTGTTGTTGACGATATTGTTGGAGATAAGCATTATCCTGGTCTTGCGTCTTCTTATTTGATGAGACTTCAAAACTCGTCTCGTCTTCGTGCTCATCTCAAGTCTTCCAAGAGTACTTTCAGCATGCCTGCTGATATCACAAAGCCTTTGATCATGGTTGCTGCTGGTACTGGTGTTGCACCTTTCCGTGGTTTCCTTCAAGAAAGAGCTTTCCAAAAGAAGAACGGTCAAGAGGTTGGACCTTGTACCTTATTCTTTGGTTGTCGTAACCCTGAAAAGGATTATATCTACAGTGATGAACTTGAGGAGTATACCAAGTCTGGCGTTCTTGTTAGCAAACATATCGCTTTCTCTCGTAAGAACCCTCCTACGTCTCAAAAGTACGTTCAACATGCCTTGTTAGCTAATGCTGGTGAAGTTTGGTCCTTGTTGTTTAACAATAACGGTACAAACGGCGCTGTTTATATCTGTGGTAGTGGTGCTATGAGTCGTGATGTTTGCTCCACTTTCCAAGTCATGTCAAAGAGTTTCGGTGTCGCTCAAAATGACGAAGAGGCTGATAACTTCCTTCAAAAACTTATGGAAGAGAAGTGCTTTTTCCAAGACGTTTGGGGTTAAATTTTCATTTTCATTTCTAGCATTTTTTGTATATTATATATTTTTCATTTTAAAGTTTCCCTATTTTTTTTTTCTTTCCGTTTAAATAAAGTCTGCATATTTAGATTTTGACATATTATTGAGTTGTAAATATAAAACTTGTCAAGTTTTGATAAAATATTTTAAGTATATTTTTTTTAACTTTTGCTGTACAATTATAAGTTTTCAACTTGTATTTGAACAGAGTATACCCTTCCTATCCTTCTGTGGCAACTCTCTTGCGGTTTTAGTAAGGAACACATTTATGCGTTTGAGTTTGTGACGACTTGTGACTGTATTGCGCTCCACTTGAGAAAAAAAGCTTTTTTTGATTAAAGAGAAAAAAAAAGAGGGAAAAAAAATCTTTTACCTTACAGTTCTCTCTAGAAAAAGTACGATAATACCAAAATGCCTAACGCCAGAAAAAAGAAAGCCGCCAAGATGGAGGACTTCAAGGTAAATGAAAACACTTGTGTTTAGAAGCTGTGTTTTCTTATTTGTTTACTGATAAATACTTTTTTTAAAATATATGGAACGAATAGAAAAAGAAGCTCAAGGTGGGAAAGCAAAAACAAGTACCAGATAACTTTACAGATACTTCCTTCAAGTCTAAGAGTAAGAATATAGAAAGAAAACTCTTTTCTTTTCTCGAGAAATTAAACTTTTTTTCTTCTTCTTTGTAAATAGGTATTACGCTTCCTAACCAAAGTATCAATGAGGATAAATCGCACGAGATCACCACCAGTCGTAATCTTACTTTAGCAGATCTCGTTGTTCAATTGAGGCATTATAACTCTGGTGTTAAGAAGGGTATTTTCAGTTCTATTCACGTATACAAAAAAAAAAAACTCTGTATAAATTTGACAGCTAATTATTATTATTATTTTTTTTAAAAAAAATAGAGGCGCTTTCCGGTCTTACGGATCTTTGTAATTCATATCCACATCTTTTAGTTTCATCTTTAGGACTTGTAGTAAACGGAGTACTTAAACTTTTTGTTGATGATGATAGAGATGTTAGAAAAGCAACGTTGAACTTTTTAAAAGATACGTTTATTGAAGTTGATCTTGTCGAACTTCAGCCTTTTATGCCTTTGTTAATTATTTATACCTGTTCGGCCATGACACATATTTTTGAAGACGTACGATTAGATGCTGTTAAATTAATGGATTTATGGATTCAAATTGCACCCGAGATTGTTGTCTCCAAGTTTTGGAACCGTGTTACGGGTAATTATATGAGTCTTTTGACTGTGGATTCCAACAGTATCAATACACAAGCTCAAAATTCTATTACGAGTGGTAACGGTGTCTCTACAACTGCCTCTGTTAAAGCTGCTGTTACTAAATCCCATTTACATATTCACAAGGTAAATTTTTTATTTTTTAATTCGTAGTGTATAATTTTTTTAACTCATATTTTTTTTAAAAAAAATAGAACAAACTTGGACTTTTCGTCAGTCTTTCCAACTTTCTTAAAGCAGGATTATCAGAAAGTGATCAAGATAATTTTTGGTTCTTGCTGAATTATTTGGATAGTAGACATGCTCGTCATGCTTTCAAGAGTAAAATGTCACAATATAATGCTGCAGATGAATCAAAGACCGTGAAATGGGATAGTAAGATTAAAAATGCATTTACACCTTCATACGCCATGGTAGCCTCTATTGCACCTTACCTTTCTGAAGGAGCTAAATTAGCTACATACTCACACCTTCATTTGTTTGAATCTTCTGGACCTAAAAACACCAGCACCAGTACAGTTACAACCGCCAGTGGTGGACAAACGGCCACATCCGAAATTAACAATAGTGAATTCAGTGCAGAAGAGAGATTGCGTAACATTAAAGAGTTGATCGAAACCTTCCAACCTATTTTGGTTGCATCTTGGTTAGAAGCGGCACCTGCAGTATTTGTGTCTGTTAGTAGTATTTCCTTGTCACCTGCTTTAGAATTATTAAACCAAGTGTTGAGATTATCATTGATCCTTTGGAGAGCTGTTGTTGGATCCGAAATTATCAGTGATTTACCCAAGGAATGGCTTAACCAACACTTGCAACAATTATTGAAACATTTTACAGTTTATTTCCCTTACGGAGCGGATTCGTTTGGTAACCGAGGATCGAAAGTGGACGATTTATTACAAGATATGAATATCATGCTTTGTGAATTGACATCTTTGTTTCTGCTGGCTAGAAAAATGCAAAAGAATGCTACACAAATCAAGAATAAGATGACGAGTGCAAAGTTAACAGAGCGTCAACAAGTAAAACGTAGAAAATTAGAAAAGGAGCATGAGGAGACGGATATTCCCGAGTGGGCAGAAAATGTCGTAGAACATGTTTTGGGTGTTTTGGGTTATCAGTCTGAAGATGGTACAATGACAAATCCTAGCTCTAGCTTTAGAATGGAGAATTTGGTTTCTTTGTTGCCTGCTATTTGGGGTTTCTTGAATTGTCTCGAGTACGAAGATAGTATTACTATGTTTAAAGCACTTTTAGGTTATTATGATCTTTGTCAACCTAATTCTGCTTCTAAGCGAGTTGCGTTAGAGTTTATTACTCGTGTATATATGGTAATGATATAACATTTTACACATACATATTTATTTACTAATTATTTATACATGTATATAGGTTCAATCTACACCTAGTTATAACGGTCAATTTGTTATTAGACCTCACACAGAATTAGCCACCTTGTTAAAGGGTTGGGTTTTAGGTCTTCCTAAATTGTTATGGCAATTGCGTTCTAACCATGTGGAAACCAGTCGATCCATCTTAAATATTATGTGCGATATTGTCAAACGTAGTGACCGTGATATATTTGATCTTGACACATTAATAGAAGCCGAGACCAAATTGGTTCCCTTCTTCTTTGTACAGATTGCTAGAGGACCCATCCTCGGCCCCTTTAATGAGTTACCAGCCGATGTGCAACAACGTGCACTTGATTATGTACAATATCTTGATAGTAAATCAGAAAAAATGGCTGCAGCCATTGAAAAATGTAAAGACCAACATCCTATTGGATTATATTAAAAAAATAAAATAAAATTTTGCATGTAGAAATTATTCGAGGTAAAAGAAAAACCTTTTTTTCTTAAAAGTTTATTATGAAACTGTCACCTCTGAAAGTTTTTTTTTTTTTTTTTACTTTTCGAGCTCTGCTTGAGTTTTAGTCTTGAGAGTTAAAGCATGTAAGCCTTGATTTTTTAATTCGTCGTCCAAAAGACCGTAGATCAAACGATGGCGTTGCATTAAAGACTTGCCCTGGAATGCGTCAGATACGACAGTTACCCTATTACAACGTGTTAGTTTTTTTTTTTGTTGCTGTCGATTTTTTTTTTTTTTTTTTTTTGCAAGAGAAAAAACTTACTTGAAGTGAGTTTCTTTGTTGGTAACACCCTTCATGGCTTCATGGTGAGCATGCTTGTGAGATTCGTTGACAGCTTCCAAGATTGTAGGGTTTAAAGCTTCAGTTATCTATTATGTTTTAGTCAGCAAACGTGCGTATATATGAACATATTATTTTACGTTACTTTGGATTCAATAGAGAGTTGAACAGGGCCTTTTTCGTTGGAAGACATGAATGTATTTAAAAAGTTTGTAGAAGAAGAATAGAAACGAGCAGGTTGACGTACAGGCTGTAAAACTCTAGATAACATGACAGGAAAAAAAGGAAAAAAAAAAAAGAGAGAAAAGAGAAAAAAAAAACCATAACCCAGGGAACGAATTTTAAATAACAACATTAATTGAAAGAGCGAATTATTTTATTTTATACACATTAATCTAAATGACAAGTTCATCACTTTGATATCCATCGTTCACAAAATCAGTGCTGGCATCGTATACGGGTAAACTGGTGGAATTTGCAGTCTTGATTTGAAATGATCTAATGTTTCTATCTCCACCGGGAACAGCAGCAACAATCTTTTCATAAGCAGACATGAGGTTTTCAAATGCAATTGTAGGGTCTTGTCCTGTTGTTGCAATGCGAATAGCGTGACATGATCCAGTATGGAAATTCATAAAAGTTGATTTTGCTGTACGTAAAATTTCTTTTTGTAAATCGGGTTTATTTAAATCGATAGGAATAGGCTCTCTGCTAAAAAGTAAGTAAAACACATTCAATTAACCAATAACCAAAAACTGTTTACCTTCTCTTCTTATATACATCTCTACCCAACACTTTTTGTAAATCTTTAATGATATTCTTTGCGCCCATAAACATATCGTATTCGTCCATTAATGCTTGCTTTGATTGAGGTGTAGGGTAAAGTTTTTTAATATGTTTAATGTCAAGTACTTTATGCACGCCACGGATTTTTTTCTCCTTGATAATGTCCTTATACTTTTGTTGGTCTTTCTTTACGAATAAACATCTATGCACACCAGGTGTTTGACAGCCGTGTTTCAATACACTAATAGTATGTTAGTACAAACACAATTTACCTATTTAAAAGGAGAGATTTTTTATAGGGCGATATAATTACATGCGTGTAGGTCTACCACTAGTTAAAGTGATCTTTCGGAATGTAGACACCATTAACCATATATCTTCTTCTTTCTCGCCATGTTGAGCTTCGTGTTTAAATAAAGCTTTGAAAGCTTTTTTAGCCTAGAGTTAAAAAGGTACGTTAGATAAAAGAGTTGTTGTTTTTCGAGTGTGCTTTTTTTTTTGTTGGTGTTACCTTTTCTTCGTTAATCGTTACAGACATGGTATTGACAAGTTTTATATGAAGAAAAAAAAAAAAATGAAAAGAGAAGAAAAGTTTCGGTCTTTCTATCTAAGCCTCCAGTCATATTGAATAGAGAATGCACTTGGTGACTGTTATTTCATATTTCAAAAAAAATCGACGTTTTTTTTTTTACTTTTTTTTTTTTTTTCCTTCTTATTATTAATAACATTTATACGTAATGTCTACCGATAGCATTTTATTCCAAGATATTTTTGATATTAAGGATCTCGATCCTCAAGGCAAGCGTTTTGACAGAGGTAATAAAGGAGAGAGATGAGGATTTTTTGACTGGAGAGCTGTATAACTAAAAAAGGGGAACGTAATTTTTTTTTAGTATCACGTCTTGTTGGTCGTTCAGAGAACTATGAAATGGACTTGACATTAGATTTCAATGCAGAGATTTATCCTTTAAAGGTTGGAGAAAAGTTCTCGCTTGTCTTGGCTTCTTCTCTCTCTCTTGAAGCCAGCACAAGTGTTGGCGGTGTTGAAAAGAAGGAGAGCTGGCGTGAGCGTGCTCCCGGAGAGCGTGATCTTAGTGACGAATACGAATACGTTATGTTCGGTAAAGTTTATAGATATGAAGATTCTAACAAGGGTTCTACTGCTGGTCAACAAGTGTAAGTACTACTACAATTGTGCATAAAAGGAACGAGAGAAAGGAAAAGACAGGGAAAACTTATTGTCTTTTTTTTGTTTAGTTCTGTATACGTTTCCTACGGTGGTCTTTTAATGTGTTTAGAAGGTGATTATAGACATTTACAAAACTTGACTGTTGGTGAAAACGTTTATTTGTTGATGAGAAAGTAAAAAAAAAAAAAAAGGGAAAAAAGATCAAGTTTTTGTGTTTTTTTTAAGTGTTTTTTTTTTTTGTTTACTGTAATAAAAAGAGACAAATGTTGTATATAAAAACGCGTTTATTTCAGTCACACCAAATTGATTTCTTTCCTTTTTTTCCCCTTTTTTTATAAAACAATGGTAAAAAAAGATAAAAAACAGTTTTGCATGATTCTTATGGTTCCTGGGGGCAAAATTTTTATTTAGGATTTCTTATTCGGAAAAAAAAAGACAGCAGCAGAAGTATTGCGCCAACATCAACGTAGTCTTACCAAAGCACAACGAGAGTTGGATCGTGAGAGAGAGAAGCTTGAAAGACAAGAAAAAAAATTGATTCTAGATATCAAGAAGGCAGCAAAAGAGAATCAAATGGTACAATATAGTGTATTGCATACACGTATCATACTATAACATTTTTTTTTCTTTGTTAGAACTCTTGCAAAGTTATGGCCAAAGACTTGGTTCGTACAAGACGTAATGTTCAAAAGTTTTATCAAATGAAGACTCAGTTACAAGCAGTTGGTTTACGTATCCAGACACTTAGTTCTAGTAACCAAATGTCTGAGGCTATGAAGGGAGCAACAAAGGCAATGGGGTCCATGAATAAGCAAATGAACCTGCCTCAAATTCAAAAGATTATGATGGACTTTGAAAAGGAAAGTGAAATGATGGACATGAAGGATGAACTTATGAACGATGCTATTGATGATGCAATGGAAGAAGAAGAAGATGAAGAAGAGAGTGATGAAATTGTAAACAAAGTATTGGATGAAATTGGAATTAGTTTCAACCAAGAGGTAAAACTATGATTTTTTTTAAAGTGGTGATAAAACTAACAAAATAAAAAAGCTCAATCAGGTACCAACTGGATTTAAACAACAACCTGCACAACAAGAAAAAGTAGCACAAACAGAATCAAATGATGCTGCTTTACAAGCAAGATTAGATAATTTAAGAAGAGAATAAGTTTTTTATTGTTCTTCAATAGCCCATTCCCAAATTTTTTTCTCGTAGTCTTTTATAAGTCCTTCTTCTTTTCTATACTTTGCGTGCCATCCTTCAAACCCGTTTCTTATTATTTTGACCTATTAATAATATAAGTTTATCTTTTTCTTTGGGACCTTTGTTAAGTTTTTTTTTCACCTTTTGATCTGTTTTAATATTAAGATTACTTCTAGTCTCAGGATTATTCCTAGTCTCACAATAGATACGAGCTGACTTGGGGCCTAATATTAAACTTAATAAACTCGTTTACTTTTTTTTTTTTGGCTTGCTTATATATACCTCTGACTTGAGAAAGTGCGCAGTGAAAGTATACAATGGGAACATCAGCATATTCTCTGACAAGATCGCCTACTTTATCGTACATTTGGTTAGCTGGAACATTTTTAGCTCCAGGAATATGTCCACCCTATTTTTATTTTATTTTTTTGTGCAGTAGTTATTAATAAAAGCATTCCAACTTTTTTTTTTTTAAAAAAAAAACTTACCTTGAAGTCAGAATCACGAACATCAATAATAGCATAATCCCTTTCAGGTTCCTTTTCAGTATCTAAAACTAAATCACGAAGCTCTTCTGGCTCAGCAAATACTGGTACGCTAGACATGATAAATAAAATAAGAGAAAGGGATATTTAAGCAAAGCCCCAACTATATAATGTCCGGGAGAGAAAAAAAAAAAAAGGGGCAGCCAAAAAAAAACACAACTTTTTCCTTTATTATAAATCATGTATAGACGATTAGCAGCATATTGTATTATAGGCTCCTTTATTGCTGCTATTTCGTTCCAGCTACTCTCGTACGTTTCGTTTGAACCTCTCACCACACAATACGAAAGATACCAACGTGATTACTCGACACTCGGCAGCTACATTACCTTACTTGTTGTCGGGACCAGTCTAACCTTACTTTCATGTTGGTTTCAGCAGCACAATTACAAGAAGCGAAAACTACTAGGACAACCCACCATTGCACCACCCATCTCTTTACTTCAGCGATGGGCCTTATACGAATGGAGACTACTCAGTAGCACCTGGTCTTTACTCACGGTTGGTAAGCTTGCAGGTCTCTTTTTACTAAACACAGTACTACTCTATAAAGACCTGGATAAAGTGGTACAGATGCCAGCAGACTCCAATCGAAACATGTACTTACAAACACTAGCGAATCGATCTGCGCAGCTGGCGATTACCAATATAGCCGTCTCTGTTGCGCTGTCAGCAAAGTTATCCGTGATACAGCGGTGGTTCTTTAGTATTGATACGACGCTGCAGTGGCACAAGTGGTTTGGAAGGTTAGGGTTCTTGCAAGTGATGTATCATGCTACGTATCAGTTGCAGTTCAATTACGCGCGACAAGGTGGATATGTGTTTGCTACGTTGACAACCAATGTTCGACATGTGACAGGTACGTGCATGATGAGCGCCATGGTGGTGCTGATCTTGGGATCGCACCCAGTTGTGCGATTATTATCGTATCGATTGTTTCGGTGGACACACCTGTCGGCGTTTTTCGTGCTGGTTTTGTTTGGGTGTTTGCATCATTGGTCGTTTTACTTGTTTTATGGGGCCGTGTTGGTGTTCTGGGTCACGGATCAAGTGGATCGCTCGTTTGTTGCGGAGGCGTGTACGGTAGAGTCGTTACCGGGAGAGATTGTGAAGCTGACGTGTAAAGCGCCGTATCAGAGTGGTTTATTGATACCTGGACAATTTGCGTTTATTTCTTTCGGGTCTACGTCTTGGATAAAAGCTTGGTTTCATTCACATCCATTTTCTATCTGCAGAATGGATTCTGAAGGTAAAATATCTTTTTTTTTTTTTAAAAGTGTAAAAAAAAAAAACTGATTTTTATGTAGTGACGGATACGGATGAATCGGCATTGATTGGTAAAAGCGCAAGTTTTACTTTTTACATAAAATCGATCGGAAATGAAACGCGTGTGCTGTACCAACTGGGGCAGCAGAATAAAACGATGCAAGCTAGAATCAGTAGACCGATGGGAAGGCCGTATATTACGAATGCGGGAACCGAGTTTGGTGATTACGATACGATTGTGCTGGTTGCAGAAGGTATGGGCATTACTCCCTGGATATCCGTGCTGCATTATATAAAAGAAAGAGAGCATGCGATACATACCAAATCCGTGTACTTTATCTGGACTGTGCGTAGCATTGATACCTTTTATGCCTTTGAAAAGGAGTTTGAGCGATACCAGTTTACGGATATAAATGTGCACGTTCAGCTGTTTATTACCGGCGTTAGTGACCCGGAAGAAAATTACAGTATACCGAGTTATATACAGTTGGATATTGAGAATAGACCAGATTATGAAGCCATGTTGTTAAAGGTTCAGCAAAAGAATAAGGAAACGGTATTAGGTATTTGTACACATGAAGAAACAATGGTGAGAGTAAATAATATTGGGTTGCTTTATTCTTGGGCTATGAAAAAGGAGCGATTTGAACTGTAAAATAATAAAAAAGGACGTGTTTATATATAAATCAAGAAGTATTAAGCTCGAAAGGTTAATTTAGAGTACACACTGTCAAGTGAAAAAAAAAAAGGGATCACCAGAGATTTAAAAAGAAACCGCGTTAATGAATATATATGTTTACATGAAAAAAGAGTACTTTTTTTATTTTGATAAAAAAGGAAAGATTCAAATTTATATAGTGCATTTTCTAAATTGAGCTTCCAACTCGCTGCATTGTTTCATGACATTTTTACCAATCAAGGTAATTCTGCTTTCTTTGACTTCCTCCAAAGTCCAATCATTTCCTTCCACAATCGATAACTGATCGTTTCCAACACCCTGCACAATGAACTTCTTGTTTGGGTTTTCCTTCAAGTACAATATACCCTTGACGCGATAAATATCGTTATTTTCAGTTGTCGTGTTTTTAATAAAGTCCTGCACAGATTGGCGATCAACAAAGGCGCCAGGAGCCAGTAGCATTGTTTGTTCGATTGACGGATCATGCCTTTTCGCCGCTTCTTCGCTTGCCTTTGTTTGTATCATGTTGACATTTCCCTCTTTTCTTAAATCAAATATATCTTGCATATGAATCTCTGCAAAACTTGTCGGTAGTATCTTTACATTTGGGTTATATTGATGGATAAATTCTTGGATGTGATCTAGTTCCTTTTGCTGATCTGTGAGTAGATCAATCTTGTTTAGTATGATGCAATCCGTAGTTAATAGTTGTGCTATCACCTCGTTTTTAAATTGAGAGGAAGAGGAAGAGGAGATGGAGGAGAGTGTTTGGTAAAAGTGCCTGCAGTCGACCAAAGTAACAATACCGTTCAAGTAGTAGCTTTGGACAATATCATCAGTTCCCTTTCGATCCGCACCCTGAGTAATTAATTGAAGTATAGGTGTGGGATCTGCTAAACCGGTTGTTTCAAGAATAACATGTTGAATTGATTTGTCCTCTGATTCATAGTGATTACGCATTGCTATTTCGGCAAGTGCATTGATTAATTCTCCACTAGAAGAGCAACATACACAACCCCTAATTAAAAAAAAGAGTTAATATTTCGTTTTGTTTTTATTGTTATTGAGTAGTGTGTATATATTTACATGCCGAATTCATACAGATTTTGAATATCTTCCATTTTATCTTGATGCAGAATTTCGTTCTCAATACCAAAGGCTGCAGCAAACTCATTCTCGATCACTGCAATTCGTTTCTTGTTTTCAGCAAGTTGATTGACACTGAGAAGTCGGTTTAACAATGTCGTTTTACCCGAACCCAAGAATCCAGTAATAATAGTAATAGGAATACGCGACATTTTTTGTTTTTGTTTTAAAAAGAAAGAAGAAACTTTTTTTCTTTCTCTCTTATATATCTTTTTCAGAAAATGTTTTACTAATGGATCTGTAAGCGAATTACTAACTTGGAACTCAGCGAATGATTTTTTTTTTTTTTTTGCTGTTGTCGCACACATAAAAAAAGTCTGTGCGTATTATTTCTTAAATATCTAAAAAAAAAAGTGAATTACTCATCAAAAACATATACGACATAGGAGAATAAAAAACACGAGAGTTGTTTAAATATCAACTTGGCAAAAAAAAAAAAAAAAAAAAAAATCGGCTATGTGGACGGTTTTGGTCATGCGACTTGTTTTTTTTTAAAAAAAAAAGGAGAACAAAGAATTAGTACGAGAGAGAGAGAGAGAAAAGTGAAAAAGAGAGAGAGAGCAGCAGATGAAATCATTTAAACGCCTGACAATAAATAATAATAATATCCCTTTCACGCGTCATAATCCAAAATTAGATAAAATCCACTTTTTTTTTATATTTATTCCTTTTATTTTCTTTCTTGTTTCCCCTCTTTTTTTTTTTTCTTTCTTTCTATACTTTCCTTTCTACCTATGGTTTATTCACAAAATGAAAATATCACACAGGTAAAATTGTTGTTTGCAGTGTATTAAAACTCCACACCCAAGAAGAAAATTAACACACACACGCGAAATAGATGATATATCGATTAAAGACGCGGTTAGCACTAGCTAATTTCAAAAGACAGTATGGATATGAGAAATATGATTTGCATACACTAGAATCTAACTTGCTATCATCCAAACATAAAAAGAGACCAGTTCATAAAAAGAATACAACGACAATGGTTACTACTACCACCAGACACCGTTACTACCCAACGCATAATTACCATGGTAATAAGGTGATCATACCGTTACAGGCACAACAATCGTTGTATCCAAGGTACCCGTTATCCGAAAAGCGTAGTACTTCACCGCAGCAGCAACATAAATCAATTATACCGACTGATGAAGACGCTGCCAATGTGTTGGTCATGCTACATAATATGTCTTCAGAAACGACATCATGTATTTAATTTCATTCATTTTTCTTTCATGCTTTTTTGAGTAGTAGTAGATATATATATATTTAGATTTATAATTCTCCTATTCTCTTTTTTATACACACAGATTTTTTTTTAATACGCAAACTTAATAACTTTTCTCTTCCTCACATTCTTTTTATCATTTTTATATACCTCTCTGTTTTAGTTTTTTTTTTTTATAAATAAAAAACACATTATTCTCATCGTTTTTATCGGCTGAGTTGTAGTAACAAATCACGCACGCGTTTACGAATCAGGGCGTTATCACATACGACACTGGTCGCTACGTAGGGATATTCAACACGTGCAGACCCCAAGACGTGAATCACAGGTTCTTGATATTGAAATGGAATACGATTCTTTTTGTACAAATTAGTAATTACAAATTAGTACATCAAAATTAAAATTAAAAAATCTCTCGCTTCACCTTTTCTAATAATTGGAAAACTTTCAATCTTTGTTTATCTATCCATTCTTGACTAAATTTATTTTCTGATTCGTATTTTAATGTTTTATCGATTAGCGATAAATCCAGTTGGTTTTCCTTATCGACTGTTATTTTTAATAAAAAATAAGTTTCTTTTTTTGTTATAAAAAGTTTTTTTTTTTTCGTAGTTACTTTCTAAATGTTCGACATGGTGATTCATGACAATGAAAACGCGAGTAGTGTCAAATAATACAATGTTGTTTGTGTCTGGGTCAATAGTGTAAAGGTATCCTTTCACAGTGTTGGACTTTTGACTTTTTACTGTGATAGTGACGTGGTGGCCAAGTAAACCAACTATTTCTTCCTCTGTAAACGAGTACATGTTTTAAAAAAGAGAACAAAAAAAAGAGTGTTTAAAAGAGTCACTCTCATTTCTCTTCCCCCCCTTTTTTTTGATACTCCGTGTTTATTTGTTAAAAAGATGTACAATAAAAAAAAGTTTATTTTCCTCCCTTCTCTTTCTTCTCTTTAAAAAGAAAAAAAAATGAAACAAGATGATGATATAAGAGCGGTTTTATACTCGTTTGATGTATGTTACTTTTTGTTATTCATGTTGGTGTTTTACATTATACCGTACCCTATTTACCGTACCATTGCTCACCGCTACGGCTGGGAAACAAACGCAAAAACCATGACGCGCCACTGGAGCGACTTCTTCAACGGATTATCCTACGGCCTGATCTTGTTTATCTTTGGAAACTATACCAATACGTTGAACTGGGTTACCTTGGCAGCTTTCTACCCTTCGTTGATTGCGTACGCTTTGATTGCTGAACTTCCGTTTACCAGAACTTCTTTACCTCGTATCAGGAGTTGGCCAAAGGGTATGTGGGTTGTATTTATCCTTGCTGTTGCGTAAGTAACTAAATTGTAAATATTTTCGCAGTTTTACTAACGTAAAAAAAAAGTGTTATTTTGGTGTTTGCGGGGTATCATATTTATTTAGGGTCTTTATTACCTGAACCATTTTTGTACTTTTACGTGGGAGCGTTGGCGATCCCAGCAGCTATTTTAGCTTCGTCTTTTGCTTTATCCAAAGAAGTAAATTCCAATTGGTGTAGGACAAAGTTGGCACAATGGAAGCGTAAGAAGGTGGGCTCCGATGATGATGAAGCGACAAGCTTATTGCAACCTGATGTTGTCGTAGCCAGTCCTTACAGTCGTAATGTTGCTATTCATTTACATCATTGGCAAATATTCTACGTACTCGCTTTCTTTACCAGGTACGTTTTTCAATTTTCAATTGCGCTATTAAAAAATAATAATACTAAACTGATCTTCTTGTTTTAAGATTTGATGATGTTGTCTCACAAGTAGGAGCGGGCATTGTATTGGCGTGTTACATGGAAGGCATCTGTGCATGTAAATTATGTTTAAATAACTCTAAATATTCTGTAAAAACTCAATTGACTTTTTTTTTATATGTGTGTAGATGGCTATGATTCTTTAGTTAATGACTCTTAATTATATATATTTTTAAGAAGGAATTTATTTATTATTTTATATAAAAAAGATGAATGATGATGCTACAAGGGGGAATGGATGTTTTTTGTGTGTGAGGGGGGAATTTTTTTCGATTTTCGATTTTTTGGGTTATATACAAAATAGTTATTTACAAAAGAAGGAATTTTTTTAGAGTTTACACCAACTAGAATCAATGACTTGGTTAATGTTAAAACGAGTATCAGGGTTAACATCAAGACAGCTCTTGATAAGTTGTTGTAATTCGTTAGATACATTAGAGGGAATATCATATTGACCATTCAATATTTTTTGCTGTAAGCGAAGATCGTAATCATCGTGGAACGGTAATTTGGCTGTCACCAGTGTGTAGAGAACAACGCCCAAGGACCAAATATCGGTAGATGGACAAGAAATTGCCTTTGCCGATCTGATCTGTTCCGGCGCAGCGTACGCTAAAGAACCCGCAGCACATTCAAGTTCGTTAATGATTTCGGGTGATAATGGTAAATTGGTTGCGGGGTTCATTTTTACGGGTTGTTGATAGATGGCTAAGCCAAAATCACAGACCTTGACGTTATTATCTTCATCAAACAAGATGTTTTCAAGCTTCAAGTCCTTGTGACAGACTTTTGCATCTTGGTGTAAATACTTGACGGCTTGACATAATTGTAAGAATATTCTACGCGCTTCATTTTCAGACATGGGCTTCTTTAATAAATCGAGCAAGTTGCCACCTGGACAATAATCGCAGATTAAAAAAGTAGCGGTGTCTGTTTCCAGAACCTTTTGCAGACAGACAATGTGGGGGTGATCAAGTAGTTTCCAAATAGAGAGTTCACGTTCAAGTCTGTAATCTGGTTCTTCGGATTGGTATTGTTTTTTAATGATTTTAATAGCTACTTTTTTTCCATCGGATGCACGGTATCCTTTACGGACAGTAGCGAAAC
Source organism: Helicostylum pulchrum (assembly GCA_025677825.1). Lineage (NCBI taxonomy): Eukaryota > Fungi > Mucoromycota > Mucoromycetes > Mucorales > Mucoraceae > Helicostylum > Helicostylum pulchrum. The sequence goes on along the minus strand of JAIXMO010000010.1, from coordinate 481,326 downwards.
CACCGTAGCCAATTATATTGTCAAGTACATAATCGTCAATTTCGTCGCCCTCTCTTTCTACTTCTACGGTTCTTTCCGTAGAAGAAGCAACAGGTGAAAGAGCGAAACTGGCCAAGAATGAAGCAGCAGGAGATTTAATATTTTCCCATGATTTGGCAGATAATTTAGGTGGTGATTGAAGTGATTGGGTTGGACGGTTAATTTGACATTTACTGCGGGAAATGTCGGTTCTTGACGGGAGAGATTTGAATTCGTGTAATTGTGTAGTTACAGAAGATGAAGATGAAGATGGAGAAGGAAAGGGAGATAAAGAAGTAGATATAGCGTGGTGTGAACGCATAGAAGATGATGTGTCTTGCTGAGGTGTGGATACTGGAGATACGACTGCATGAGCCGAACCTTTTTTAAGGTCACCTTCATAAAAGGAAATACCAAGTGGGTCTGTGTCAATATGAAGTGGCGTACTAGCTTTCTTCTCTTTCTTATTCACAAATTGACAATGGTTGTTATTTCTTGAGAACATGTAATTTCTTTAATATGTAAGATGTAAATAAAAAAAATTTAGTAAAGAATAAAAAAAGAAAAAAGCGAAAAAAAGAAATCGAAAAAAACTCTTTTGACTAAATAACCCTTCACAAAAAAAAAGTTCAATTGAATCATGAGAGCCTGAATCAAAAAAGATTCCGATTTAACCAATGAAAAGCTATCATTAGGTCTTATCTGCATCAGTATTATAAATTTTTTTATCTTTGTGTATATTTTGATATCTTGACCAATTAGACTAGTGCATAACCGTCAAAAGATAAGAAATAACTTTTTCTTGTTGGTTGATAAGATCATATTTTTAAAACTACATGTATAAACCCGCCTTTCTTAAAAAAAAAAAAAAAAAAAAAAAAAAAAAAAAAAAGAAACTTTTTTCCTGCAAAAGCTTCAGCATTTTTTTTTTAAAAATTATATCTTTTTTATCTCGAAAAAAAGCTAAATAGTACTTTTTGTGTATCCCCGATATTTTCCGAATATAAATTTTGCTGGTCAAAAAAAAAACAAGCACGACGTAATACACAATTGTACGAAAAAAAAAAAAAAAAAAAAAAAAACCTCCCCATTCCCACCCGCAAGTACCCATCACATGCGCATAACACTTATTTATTGCTTTTTGTTTTTTTAAAAAAATAACAAATGCCAAGTTTTATTATTGTGACGTAAGATATGCTGACAGTCTGTGACATAATAGTAATGCTTTTTTTCTCGTAAAATAGCCTTATACAAGACTTTGTAACTGTATTTGTATAGTTTGTACTTGGCATAAAAAAGAAAAAAATCACACACCACAAACATTTTCTATTTTCAAAAAACATGAATGTGTAACCAAGAAAACTCATGCAAGTAGAAATGTGATTTTACTGATAGAAAAAAAGACCCGCGTATTTTAATTTGGCGTATAACCAGAACACTATTTTAAATTGACAATATGTCTTCTTTTTTTTTTACTCCTACTGATTACTCTCTTTCTCTCTCTCCTTACTTCAAAGTAATTAGGTGCTTTGTCATCAAACGTGCAATGTATAAAAAGTAAAAAAAAATATGCACCTGTAACATGTATCACAAGAAAGTCAATCTTGGTTAGCAAAAAAACTCTTTTATGTACTGACTTTTAAAAAAGGCTTCCCATTTTCAGGGCACAATAAGAATTGCCAATTTTAACGGAACGAATCAAATAAGAATATTTATATTTTTTAGCGTGGGTACAAAGGTTAATTTTTAAGCCGCTGGAACTAAAGTCTTTCTTTTTTTTTAAAAAAAAATAGATAACCAGTAGAATGATAAAAACGCGAAATAAAAAAAAGGTCGTATTAGAAAAAAGTATGTGATTACCCGAAAACACTGCATCTCCCTTTGATATGCCAAAACTAAAATACACATCTTTTTTTTTTTCTCCTCTTTTTTATTAATTTAGTAATTATATATTTTTTATAATCACATTTCTGCTTGCATATCTTTATTTTTTTTTCTTCGGACGTCATGGTTACACGCTCCTCCGCTACACACAACTAGTCGATCTCTTTTTACTCCCCCTTTTTTTTTTTAACTTTTTTTAGCACTACTTTTTTAAAAACGAATAAATTTCTCGTTCAGTGTATTCAGTAATTTCCGATTTTATTCCGTTTTAGAAAGGTGGTCTTGCAATCAGATGACAGTATACACATTGGATCGGGAAGAATGTTACAAGGGGGGGGGGGGGGAGGGAAGCTAAATAATGTTGTTTGTAGGAGAGTATAGTATGACGCAGCCGAATAAAAAAAACATCCCGCCGATTGAAAACTCTCCTTAATGACAAAATATTTTCTAAATGATGGCATATATACATTTTTTATACTGCTAGAATCAAGTGTTACACGCGTGTCGTACGTATCAGACGTTTTGTGTCAGTATCACAGTTACCATTGAAACCTTAAACTGAATATATATAAAAAGTCTAAAGAGTGTAGTAGGTCACACGCAGATCTTCATGTGAGATCTTCCATTCAGTTAAAATGCGTTATAGTTACAACTTCACGCGACACATTTTGCCAAAATTTCAAATAGAACACTTTTTTTTACTAATCGTAATCCCGCAGTCAATGTAGTCAAACGTATTGATACATACAATCAAAAATTACCAGTAGTATATTCAGGGCCAAAAGCGACTCGTTGGTTACGTCAGAAAATCACCTGGCACAGGAGCGCAAGAAACTAGAAAAAATCTCTTGGTGAATGTTTATATTTTCTGTAGATTTGATCCAACTTTCTTAACTCGACAACAAGTATTCCTGGTAACGTTAGTAGACTTTCGCTGGTCTTTCTACCAATATAAGAAGTTTCTTACGGTATGTAAATAAAAACTAAAAGGGGTAAAAGTGTTATTAACAATTTCTATAGTAATCATTTAGGAATATTATAAAGGTTTTTATGTGGATAGACTTCTTCCTATTACTTCTGAAGTCCAGGTTTATTAAAGCGCACATTTGATTGAAAATGATAATTGTAAAGTTTGATTGCCGGACGAGACCCGTATACATAGCTCAACGTAATGTTTTTTAATATATGCCTTGCAAATGATAATAAATAAATAAATTTTTTATCGGTTGAAAATAGACGTTATATCTGCAACTAACCAGCGTGATTATCGCGTAAATTAATAGCATCGTTAATATTATTCAAACCTCATCCGTGTAATGATAGGAAAAGAATGTGTTATAATGTTTTATTGCATATGGAAATATATACGAGACTTTGAGAGTAACGGTAAAAAAAAAAAAAAATGCTCACTCCATACTCTGGAATAAAACCTTCAAATTACACAATAAAAATATAAAGTTCTAGTACTTGTTGTAGATATGTTTTTTTCTCTCTATCCTTATGTATAAACGCTATTTTCTAATAGAACGAACGCGATAAATGTTGAGAGCATAAAATTTACAGAAATGTAATTAACTGGCAATTTGATTTTGCGATAAGATATACTGTTTTATCGACGTATTGAAAATCAGACTGCACCTCTTTTTTTTTTTGCTTACATGAGAGTTTTAACTTGGAATGTCAATGGGTTGTCAAGTACATTACAGTACTACCCATGGTCAGAAAAGAAATCGTACAAAGTAAAAAAGAAAACACAATTAGGAATGAGTATTTCAAATGATATTTAAAAAAAAAATGATAGGTTATGTTGGATACTTTAGCATCTGACATTATATGGTAAAAAAAAAAAAAAAAAAAGAGAAACGATCACAGTTTTAAATTAGGGATTGACATAACAATTTATTCAGCTTTCAAGAAGTTAAATGTCAACGTTCGAAATTACCGCGAGATATGGCTATTGTACCAGGCTACAACGCATATTTTTCATTTTCGAAAGTCAAGTTAGGATACTCGGGAGTAGCAGTGTACATAAAAGACACGATTGCAGCACCTCGACGTACATACGAGGGCATCACCGGTATGCTAGACAACAACGACGACGACGACTTTGAGTACACATTATCCACGCCTGCCGAAATACTTGACGCTGAAGGCCGATGTATCATTCTTGACTTTGGCTTTTTTATCCTGCTGAATATTTATTTCCCCAATGATTCCGAAGGAGCCCGAATGAATTTTAAAATGGATTATCATCGGTGTGTAGAGCAAAGGATCAAAAGGTTCTTGGAGCAAGGAAGGGAGGTGTTGTTAGTAGGAGATGTGAATGCGGTCCACGAGATGATGGATCATTGTGATCCTAAACAGAGTATGGTAGATCATGGGTTAGAGGATTTTAAGGATTTGCCGCAGCGAAGGTGGTTGGATCGGTTTATTGAGCCGAAGGGTCCGATGATTGATATAACTCGGTTGTATCATCCTCAACGTCAAAAGATGTTCACATGTAAGAGAGGGGAGGGTCTTTTTTTTTTAAAAAAAAAAGATGAGATTATACATATTAACATTTAAATAGGTTGGAATACAAAAACAAATGCAAGGTAAGCCAAGTAAATAAAAATCCCATTGGCGTATGCTAATTCGTATGATTTTAAATAGACCAGCCAATTATGGTAAAATTTAGATAAATAGTGAGATTTTATTCCAACTAATTATTATTTTAGGTACGAGAATTGATTACATCTTGGCATCAACGGGATTAAAGTTATGGTTCAAGTATGCTGATATTCAACCCGAGATTATGGGATCAGATCATTGCCCAGTGTACGCAGATTTTTTGGACGAGATAACTGGATCCTTTAATAGAGAAGAGAACGATCGTCAAGTATCTTCACGTCTGTTATCAACGAATTATGCAGAATTTTCCAGCAAACAAAAAAAAGTATCGAATTATTTTATGAAATCCACACCGGCCATAACAGAAACTAATAAACGAACTACCGAAACTGCAAGTAGTAAAACCGACTCTGTTCAAAAGAAGAAGAAACCAAACGATATTCAATCTTTCTTTTCTCCTAATTTAAAAAAACAAAGTCTAATAAAAAAAGACGATAATGATGATGCAGAAGAAACCTTTGAGTGGTTAGAAAGTTATATCAATGAAAAAGAAATCAGTAAAAAAAAGGAGACGAAAGCATGGTCGCAGTTGTTCTCGGCGCCAAGTGTACCACGTTGTAAAGTACATCAGGAAACCTGTGTCGAACGTACCGTGTCTAAAAAGGGGCCCAATCTAGGCCGGGTATTCTATATATGCTCCAAACCAATTGGACCGAAAGAAGGTCCGGCTAATCAATTTAATTGTAATTTCTTTCAATGGAAGACACAAGCAGAGCAATAAAAAATATTTAGATTGATAAAACGTGTGTTTGTCATACCAAACAAAAAATAATAATTTATATATATATATAAAAAGGAGATAGAGGGGGGTGGGGAGCGGAAATGAAGTGAGGGTATATCGTGGTCTAAAAGAGAAAGAAAGAAAAAGAATAAATGGATTTAACAGCATTCTTTTGCCCCGAAGCAAAGGCAGATCGCAGCTAAACTAAAATAACACATGTAAATTAGTATATAGTCTTATTTGAAACAATAAATAAATAGTTACCATCCCCAACAACAGGCGTCTTTTGATCTTGTAGGCTGTCTATAGATAATGACTGTTTGTGGAGGAGGAGTAGGATGATAGAATTCGTTCATTTGGTTAAAATGGTTCAAGTTTGACTTTTGTTGAGTATTCATTGTAGGGTGATTATTTAATTGAGGCTGATATGCAGGTGGTGGAGGGTAATCGTCAAAAAAAGAGTCTGAAGTAGAGTTACCAAATCCTGGGTAGTTTGGTGAAATTGGTGCAGATATATGATGTGCTCTCTTTTTCTCATTTAATTTTAAGCTCATTTTTATTTTTATTTTTTTATTACAAAGTATGTGTACAGAGAGAAAGAAGAGATAATAAGATGTATATTTATTTTTTTAAACAGGAACAAATAACCATTTTAGACACAAGTATAATCGGTATTCCAATCGCAACGGGGAAGAAGATCTTTTTGAGAAAATAATATTATCCGGCCCGGACTAACCAGTTGGGACTCTGAGCCAAAAATCAATAGGGAGAGGTGGCCAAAAAAAAAAAAAAAAAAAAAAAAAAAAATCTGTGTGGGCGTTACAAGGAAAATTGAATGGCGTAAACTCATACACCTTCCTCTTTCATCACCTATCATTAGACATGTCTGGATCCGATCGGTAAGGCATTACAATCAAATCACATTTCAATAACAAAAACAAAAAAATCAATGGATGGATGAATACATATTTTTTTTTTTTACCAAAAAAAAAAAAAAAGAGAGATATGTAAAGACTAGAAAAAGGAGACTTTTTTCTTTTTCAAAAAATTTACATGAATGGATTTACTATGTTTTTTGTTATTGATTTAAAAGAGAGACAATAGAAAAACTTATATTTCTGTTGTATATTGTAGTTTGTACAGCAAGGGCCGTGTTTTGGGCTATGAGCGTGCCATGCGTACTCAAAACCCTGATGTCTCTCTCATCCAAGTTGAAGGTGTCCAAACCACCAAGGATGCTCAATTCTACCTCGGTAAGCGTGTTGCTTATGTCTACCGTGCTCAACGTGAGGTCAACGGTTCCAAGATCCGTGTCATCTGGGGTCGTATTGCTCGTACCCACGGTACCAACGGTGTCGTCAAGGCTCGTTTCCGTAAGAACTTGCCTCCTAAGGTCTTTGGTGCTTCCGTTCGTATTGTAAGTATTTTTATTTTTGTGCATTTTTTTTTTCGACATTGTATACTGAACAATTCCTTTTTTAGATGCTTTACCCTTCCAACATCTAAATAGTTTTTTTTTAAAAACTATCTTTGCGACGAAATTTTTAAAAAAAAATAAAGCAGTTTTTTATTAGGACATTTTCTCATCGTATATTTGATTTCTTAAAAAGAAAGTGTAACAGCATTTATATTATTTGAGTGTATACATATATTATGAATGACAGAGAGGGTATTGTTAATGAAATTAAAGGTAGAGAGTCAGGGCCGTTAAAATTATATTTTTTTTCTTCTCTTCCATCCTGCTTACATGACATCATATTTGGTGCCTGATGCAAAAAAAAAAAGGAAAGAGAGAGTGGGAAACTTTATTACAAACATATATAGTTAAATTACAATTCGACTTGACCAACAGTATCACTGATACGGTCTCTTAATGCCTCAACCGCAGCTAATTTTCGCTCCAAAATCTCGTCCAAATCCTGAAGGTATTTATGAAACTGAGCTGTACTTTTGGTATCGACACTAGTGCGATGATCATCAAAGTCTTGGTTTGAAGACAAATCAAGAGAAATATTGGCAACTAATTTTGTTTCCTTCTTGGTACAATCTGTGATTTCACGAATCTCTGCGCGATGAAACTTAACAAACTCGTCCATGTGGTCGTAGCTAAATGAGGGTACGCCGGAAAGCGAGGCTAATGCATCGCTTTGTTGCTGCTGGCGGTACGACGACGTATCGGGAGCATACTGCGTTCTTTGAGGTGCAGAATAAGTAGATGAGTTATCGGACTCGATCGAGTTTCGCGAAGGTGAGTACATGGAAAATGATCTTGGTAAAGTAGATGAGGAACGTTTCATTTGTAATGATAGAGGTCTTGATGAAGTTGTTGTACTGGGTTCATGATGATGAAATGAAATTGAATTAGGACGACTGTTACTGCTCGTATTATTCGTATTGCTGTATCTGTCGTTGAGAGCCGATAACGGCGGTAAAGAAGTAGGTGGCGGTGGTGACTTTTGAGGTGATACATTGGCAGGGTTAAATGTGGTATGGATTAATGCGTCTTGTTCATGAGGGAAATCAACATCGAAAATGTTTTCTTCATCTACATTAAATGTGTCATCATCTAGTATATCCGATTCATTACTATAATAATCATCATTTGAATCATCGTGCATAAATTCTTCTTCGTCATCATCGTCATCATCATCGTCATCTTCTTCTTCTTCCTCTTCTTCTTCATCATCTTCATATTCGTTAGGTGAAGATTGTTCAGCCCAGGATGGATGATGACTACGTGTCTCTGGTAAACTACCTCCACTTGTACTTCTTTCCATAGCATTCTTTCGATCTCTTTCGCCTTTTAATTCTTTTACTCTATCTGCGTATCGTAGGGTATTCAGGGTATGTTCACTATTAGACCCGCCAGGAGAAATAGTAGCAATCATACACGTACGCGAATTACCAACAAATGAATCTTTTAATACCTGTGTCAATTTACTCTGTCTGAAAGGTGTGTGTCTTTTATCTTGATCTAACGCACGAATGCATTCTTTTAAAGCTAATAAACTCTTGTTGATTTCCGCGCCTTCCATTCTAAGTTTTTTTTTTTTTTTTTTTTTTTTTTTTTTTTTTTTTTTTTTTTTTTTATAAATATTTTAGCATACATATAAATCAAAAATGCATACATATATATTTTTTTACCTTGTTTTTGTGTCTGCGTCTCCTCGATCTGCACCTCTTTCTGATCCTGCTAAATCAATAAAGCTTAATTTACCGTGAATTTTCTTTCTGTTGATTTTATGCTTCAGTAAAATTTGAAGTACTGCATGAGAACGTGAAGAACTATCATTTGCGCCAGTGCTACCGGTACTACGAACACTACTACCATAATCAAATACTTGAATTAATTTATCTACATTATCAATAGGATATTCCTTTAAGCCGGTGACAATCACATTATTCTTTCCATCTTCTCGAGCAAACAGCTTCTTTCGTTCATTTAATAAATCGTATAGTTGACCCTGATATATTTCATATAATCCAATCCAAGCCGACAAGTGTTGATTTTCGGGTTCACGAAGCATAGAGAATATATCACGGGCTGCCATAATATACAAACCTTGTTTGGGATCAAGCATTGTAAATGTCTTTCCTGAACCTGTTTGACCGCTATAAATATGTGTCAATAAGCTTTTTAAACAAGAGAGGGGGGAGAAGGGTAAACTTACTAGGCAAAGCAGGTGGCTTTTCCTCCTTTAAATATGTAATGAACTAAAGGAAGTGCTGTACGTTTATACACATTTGAGTTTGGACAGTTTAAATCAAATACATCATCAAATGTAAATGAGTGTTGTTCAGTATATTTAGTTAAATCCAACCGTAACCTAGATAAAATAAAAAAGTTTTTAGTTAAAATAGATCACCTGTTTAATATTTATAAAAAAAAAAACTTACTTTGGCTCGTTAATCTGTAAACTTCTTGTACCATTTAAGGGGGCAACATCTTTATCAGCTTTTTCTAGTTCCTTTCTACTAAGAGGTCTTTTTCTGACACAAACTCGAATTTTTTGATTTAAATCACTAGGAGGTAAATTATTAAATGCAGTGGTGGTGGTAGGGATAGAGATATTTGAGGTTCGTAGCGCTTGTTTAGCAGAAGATAAAGGTACACCATAAGCATCTAATAAAGGAGCAGAAGCTCTGTATTTTCTATTTTTGGTTTCTTCTTCTTCGTCGTCTTCTTCATCTTCGTCATCAATAGCTCGTTGTTCAAGGTATAAAGATCTTCTTAATTCTAATCTACGGTCCTTGAAGGGCGCTTGTCTTTGTTGTTGTTGTTGATAGAGTAAAGATGGATCAGGTCGTGGAGCATCTGACATGGTACGACTTCTTATTGGTCTCTCCAGGGTTTGTTGTTGTGGAGGTGGTGATTTAGTGATATTACCTATAATACTTTGTCTTCTGGCTCTTGTTGTTGTATTATTACCGGTCATGTCGGGTTGAGGTAATCGACTGCTGTTGGTGTTATGGATGCTGTGGTTGTTGTTGTTGCTGCTGCTGCTTGCATAACTTTGAGGTTGACGAAGTCCGGAAGTAGACATACTGGGTCGTGCACTATCGGATTCTTTACGGATAGATTGGACAAGACCAAATATTTTTCTTCTATCTACTGTATCTGTTATACCAAGTCTAGAATAATCTTGTAAAGAAAGCTACAAAAAAAAAAAAAAAAAATTAGTAAAAACTTTTTGAAAACAAAAATTGTAACATGTATATACCTGCGCTAAACTTTGAAGATGAGTGATACCGTGAGTTGAAAACCTAGATAAAAGAGATGAGAAAGTTCACGTTATTCCATTCTAACCTAAAATACTATATTTTTTTTTTTCTCTCGTTGTTTTATCACTTACGTAGGATAAAACTATCAAATAAAGAAAATAAGTTACTTTTTTTTTTTTTTTTTTTTTCATCTGACTTTTTTTCTCATTTACCTGGGAAAGTTCGTGCTTTCTTAAAGTATCAAGAAAGTTGGAAGCACTCATCTATTTTTTATTTTATTTTCGTATGTTACTTTTTGACAAAGAATATGTGTGTGTGTGTATGTAAAAAAAAAAAAGAATAGGGTTCCTAAAAGGTTTTTTTTTTTCTCCAAGAAAAAAAAATAAGGCTTTCGGAAAAGCCAGACAGTCACTGCGTCACGAGTAAAGTTTTTTTTATGCTTACATATTAGTTTTTGGTGCCTGAATAAAAAAGCTTAATCGGAAGTGTTTACCCTTTTTCTCTTCCTTCCCTTTTTTTTTTAAAAAAAAAAAGCGATAATTTGAGTAAGCCATGTGTTTCTGCAATAAAAAAAGGAGCTGTAGATAGTAATCCCAGGTTGAATTATTTCGTAGTCATCTATATTTGGGATATCCGGGTTACGCACGTCCTTATTTCTCAGAATAAAAAGCTGGGTTTGTTTATTGATGGTTTACAAAAGTATATTTATTCGCGTTCAAACACAAATAGAATCTCTTAAGTAGCACTGCGTTAATTATTATCTATCATAGCTTCCTGATAATGTGTCTAGTCTTTTTATTTGCTATTGTATCAAACAGAAGAGTTCATTGATCGCATTATAAACCGTTCTTTAAAAAAAAACCTGAGTTTATAATTATAAAATACATGTATTAGATAAGAAAAAAAAAAATATGATAGAATCCTGTTTCCTACCTACAGCTTTGTATTTATATGCCACTGCAGATATACCTCGGTTTATTTCAGTCGCTCTAAAATACCATTACGCCGTTTTAGAGTAAAATATTTTCGTTTATTTCGCAAGCAAAAGGAATAAACGGGATATTCACACATATCGAAATAATATCATTATTAACTGCTGAAAAAAACGTACATCTAATTTGTGCTACTTTGCAATTTCTGCATAAATTGTTTATTTTCGTTTGTTTATATTGGAGAGAGAAGAATTGCTTTTCATTGGAGAATATAAAACTGGTAGATTGTCTGCAAGACTCCTGCTTAACATAAATACTGCAACTGGTGTAAATTTGCTTGTGGCAATGATACAAACATGTCACTGTACGAACAGGCAGTATATAATGTTTTTTTTTTCTAATGCTCAATCATATCTTTGCTGCGGCGATTTACAAGCCGCAAAGTTTCTGGTGTTTAAATTATCGTGTCGCACATAGACCGATAAACAAATGAAAAAAAGAAAAATTATATTTTTTCTTTCCTTTTTTCATTTATATAAAAAAAATGACATATTGGACGTCTTTACTAAAAGTAAAAATACCAGTAACGAAAGATCCAAGACATTTACCAGTTTGGAGAAAACGATTATTACTTGGACTTGTATGCTTTATTGCAATTATTCCTGGTTTTTGCTCTACTATCTACGTAAAATTAAACAAATTATTAGTATTCAAGTGTTTATATTATTCACACGTAAAAAAAAAAAAATTATAGTTGCCAGCTTTAGAGGCTATTATAGAAGAATTAGATAGCCCTTCAATTATGGTAACACTAAGTAATTCTTTGTTCATGTTATTTATGGGTATTGCTGTAAGAAAATAATTGATCCTTTTATAGTTGAATAGAAGCTAAAGAATTTCTATATTTATGTAGCCTATTTTTTACAGCAGCATAAGTGACCATTGGAAGATTCGTCGATCGGTTTATTTTTTCTCAATCATTATTTATACCATTGGATCCTTAGCGGCTGTGTTTGCTAATGACATTAACGTCTTACTTGGAATGAGAATTTTACAAGCTATAGGTATTTCTTCTGCTTGGGCAATTGGTGCAGGGTAAAACTCTTTAAAAAATCCTTTTTTTTTTTTTCTGTGTTCTAACTCCCAAAAAAAAAAAAAAAAGTTCTGTCGCAGATATTTATGAGGTACATGAAAGAGGAAATGCATTAGGTATATACTTTACAGGTCAATTTGCAGGACCTCTGTTTGGACCCATCTTTGGTGGATATCTAGTAGAACGATGGGGTTGGAGATCCGTCTTTTGGTTAATGTTTGTATTTGGCTGTATTCTTTTACTTTTAGTATTTTTCGCTATGGAAGAAACATACCGTGAAGAAACAGTTTGGGGTAAAGAAGCTTCTGACCCCAGTGAAACGACTGTACCTACTACTCTCGATCAAAAGAACGAGACCGAATCTACCGTGATTGAAGTGAAGCGAATGAACCCCTTTGCTTCTTTATCTTTACTTCGACACCCATTTGTTTTGATATTTTCAATGGCTACAGGCTTTGCATTCGGCGGTATGTTTGCCATCGAAAACATGCTACCAGCACTGTACACCAACGTATACGGCCTTAGCTCTGGCTTAGTCGGCTTGACGTTTATTTCTCCTGGGTTAGGTGAAGTCTTTGGGTCCCTGATCTCTGGCAAATTATCAGATTTTTTTTTAAATCGCGCACGTGAAAAGCGTGGAGGAGGTGCTGCTTACCCCGAAGATAGATTAACACCGAATGTTTGGCCTGCTGCGTTTATTCTGAACCCTCTTTCTTTCTTTTTGTGGGGTTGGCCTGTACAGCTCGGTTGGAGTATTTGGGTCTCCATCATCATGTTTGGCCTGCAGTGCTTTGCGATGGTACAGGTATTCAACCCTGCAATGTCGTATCTTGTAGACGCTGTCTCTGATCGTGGAGCAAGTGTCACTGCCGCTGCTAATCTTGTTAGAATGATTTGGTCTTGTGTTCTTAGTTTAATAGGTAAACAAAACAAAAAAAAAACATATTTAATCGCTGATTATTTATATAAAATGTTTTTTTTATAATGTTAGCAAACCCAATGACTGAAGCAGTAGGTCCTGGTTGGGTAACTTTCTTGTTTGGCATGCTTAATTTTGTTTGGGCCTTCTTATTGTTATTGATGAAAGTAAAAGGTCCTCAAATTCGTGCTTATTCAGGTTACTAGAAAAAAAAATATTATTTTAATTATATACCTTTATTTTTTATTAATTAATTTGAATCATTCATTTTTATTTTGGTGCAAAGAAAGTATTCTCTTGTTTCAACCATTAAAAAAATTAATACACTTTTTGAACTCTTTGAAGGAGTTGTATGAACGAAGGTTTTTCGTCTTTCTAATGATAAAAAAAAAATGTTTAGAGAAGAGGTATTTACGAGCTATAAGCTACTTTTACGAGTTCACCTTTAAAGAAATGTATTTGTTTTTATGAGAAAGTGAATTGAAAAGTTAACCTGAGCATAGAAAGTGAATCGAAAAGTTAAACATGAAAAAAAAAAGATAGTAGAAGCCTATCAAGCTTTGTTTATTTTTACTTTTTAACAGATAAATTTGGTCGAGACTATACCTATTGAGTTGAAACAGAGAGCCCTCCTTTATTTTTCCTATCACTTCGTATATAATGCTCCCTTCATGTAATAAATAAACGCTATATTTGTAAATAAAAAGTACACCCTTTTTTTAACCAACTTTTTTCTCAAATGACGGAATAATATTCCAATCAAAATATTTAGTACCGACCTTTCTTCTTCTACTTCTTGGTGAAAAGAGGGACTATTGAAATCATGCGGATTTTTTGTGTATTATTATAGTAGTAGTTATTCAATCTTCTTTAAAGAGAAATAGCCTTCGAAACTTGTTTATTTCCTGTAAAAGGAAATAACACGCTCCTCAAGGTAGGACTAAGCTTGGCAGGCTGAATGGGGTATGGGCCTCGTATCCGAGTAGACGACCAAGGTTGATCGACCAAAGCCCAGTGTGGTTTTTTCTCTTTTCGCTCTCCTTTTACCGTAGTTTAGGGCGGAACAAAAGGCAGAAGAGGGTACATAGATACAAACCTCCGCGTTGGTTACTCTTGTCCATTTTCTTTTTTTTTAGTAAAAGAAAGGCTAATGTGTATCTACTAGATAGTTAATTTTAAATAAAATATCTTAATAAATAAAATACTTTTTCATATAATATTCTTAACAATACAAAGTAAAATAAAAAAGATGTGTCACTGTATATTTTTTACAATAAAAGAAAAAAAAAAGTTGTGTCCAATAAAAAGCATGTTTTCCTCCTCGAGATCGTTTTTGTTTATCTTCACAAGAAAGCGCTTGACAACTTTTTTTAGTTTGCACTACTTTTTCCTTTTTTTTGCATGATTTGTTTACTTTGCGCAAGTTAATTTTTTTTTTATTACAAATGTCACTCTCCATACCTCTCAGCAACATCAGCAATAATATATAGTGATAACATATTTAGTAAAAGACAGACATATGATATAATTTGTTTACTCTGTACTAAAAGGAAAAAAAAACGACACGTTTTGAAAGACAAAGTACTGACTGGAAAAAAAAAATGACTCAATAATATAAACAACGGAGATAGTTTCCATTATAGTGATAGACAATTATATGTTTCCGTGGAAGAAAAATTTTAAACTTGCAAAGTAAATAAATCCTGCAAAAAAAAAAGGGAAGGTAGTACAAATTAGGCATACTTTTCCTCTTTTTTTTTTTACTCTTCAGTGTTATCGGTCTACTTCCATCTTTCAGCACCATCAATACAATTTATATTTTGATTATAAGACGAGGTTATACTACTAGAGCAAGCGAAAGTATTCGCAGTTTATAAAAAAAGTTTGCAGATTTGTTTACTTCCGCCTATTGATTCCCAATCATTTGTGTGTAAACAAAAACGACCTCTTGGTAAGCATGCTTTTTATTGGATTTTTTTTTCCTCACAAGTATGAGCAACATCCTAAATAAATATTTTTTTCGCTTTTTTGTATGGAAGAAATAAACTAGGTGATCTTACTCTTCAAAAATATATAATCTGTATCTATACCGATTTACTTGTACCAATTTTTATTAGCGATAGTTATATTGATATATCTTTTTATTTCTTGAAAAAAACCCTTTTGTTTACATGAACATTTATAGAAGTAACTAATTAATTGATCATATGAAAAAAGAATAACGTCATGAAACAAGTATTTTTCAGAAACTATTTATAAGGAGGCGGATTTTTTAAGTTCTTTTTCGTTCCTCATAAAAAAAAAACTATTATTCACCAAATGCTTCTGAAGTAACCCTCAAGTCCTTCTAAATTAATCCTCAAGTCCTCCTGAAGTGGTATCCTCTCTTGAAAAATACAGGTATGTTACTTTTCCTTTTTTAAAAAAAAACCCTCTCTAATACTTTCTTAGTTGCTAGATAAAAAAATGCTATCTTGTGGTGTACTGTCTCTCTTACTCTATACCTACGGCGTTATCAAGTAAAAGATGTTGGCTCTGCCGCTTTGGTGATGATGTCCGAAAGCACTCTGGCGACTAAGATGGTCATCACCGGTCCAGTCCTTTTTTTTTAAAAAAAAGGTTGGATTATAAGCGTACTTGGTCCTCGACTAGCTTGGTTTTCAAGGGAAGGATATTCTCTTCTGTCCTTAGTCTACCTTATGTCCTTAGCTTATCTTTGGGACTGTCTGAAAAAAAAATCTGGTCTACTACATATCTCTTTACAACCTAATAAAAAAATAAAAATCCTTTTCCTCTTTTAATTAATAAATTTAAACTGTACCTGCTATTTTTTTTTTTTTCGTGTAAAACAAAATAAAATATAATGACCAATAGGGTTCACAGTTGAAAAAAAAAATGTCCATTCATAATTCACTCTTTGCTTGACACACCCGTGACACCAGGTCTACTTGAATAACTGCTGACTGTAATAAGTGCCTTGACTGTCTAAAGATTCACGTAAAAACAAGTGTTTTAAAGGGACGGCGGACGAATAACAATGGTTCAAGACACTTTAAATGACTCTCTAATTCACCCAAGTGACTTTTTTTTAAAAAATATGTTGTGTCTTTTTTTACGAGAGCTCAAACATTAAAATTTTTATTGACACATGGTTATATTTTTAACGTCCGTTTATTTGAATGTCCGTCTTTAAGCACATTGATTATTGCCCGAATTAATGGAGTTAACTTATCGAGATCCCCCTTATATTTCAGGGCTATCAAATCCCACTATCTGGTCAAGTCTCATAAGATTGTAAATCCCAAAAAGTGGACGCTACGTATAATAGCGATAAGATGTAGCGCAAGAAATGGCAGCAAAAATAAATATGTCACATGAGTAACAAATGTAGAATGATGGATACTTTGCTCGTAATTCATTCAAGTAGTTTTCTTTTTTATTTTTATTATTTTTTTAAAAAAAAAGATATAGTTATTGTTACGTCGAATAATATCTGGTAGATTCTCCAGAGATGTCTTTTTTTTTGGTTTCCTGTCAGAATAAACCAGATTTGGTGTTCAGTATGTACTTGTTTTTGGCAAGTACTGTGAGTATAGACAAAGAAAAGTGCATATCGTTTGATTCATCATACAAATCGAAAAACTTTTATATTCACTTTTAATCAAACTAGCTTAGTTGATATCGTAAAAAATGTATTTAAAGAAAAGGAAAAAAACTGTAAATACATATTTGACAAAAGAAAATTTTTAAAGCAAAAACGTGTCGGGAGAGGAGGAGGAGGGGCCCAGGCACGCAACTTCTATTTTTGGGCAATAGACTACATTGAATAATACTACATTCAAAATAGCACTGCTTTTTTAAATATAATAAAAAAAAGCTATAACTTTACAAACTCCTTTTCTTGTTCTAGGCCTACAAAATAACGTTGTTTATTGTTTGTTAGAATATGGAATCACTTTTTTCTTATTGTATTACACAGGTGTAAATTATATTAATATGTAAAAGAAGGTGTTAAAATGACCAGGGGGACATTTTGGACCCTTTAGCTAAAATTTATAATTTAGAAATCAAACACGCTTCAAAAGATAGAAGCGACTAATGCAGCACATATATACATTTATTATTGGATCTACCATTTAAAAAAATAATCTGTAAATTAAAAACGTAACCAGTACCTATTAAGCCAATAATACACATGACTTATTCTTTGGGGCAGAAAGTTGGCGACAAGCTGTTACACCGGTAGGGAAAGTGTTTATTTTTTTATTTTACGATCTGATACTGTTCTTCAAGAAAAGAAAAAAATAGATCTAGAATTGACCAACCCCACTAAAAATATATATAGCAGGCTGCCGGCTAAAAAAAAAAGTCTATTCATAGTGCTAAACGATCTTCGGGGTAAGCAAAATCAATCATTTCACCACGTTTTTTAAAAGCGCAATTTTAAAAAAAGTACGTATTTAAAAAATAATATCATTTTTTAACATAAATGATTGATTATAAAAAGGAGCGCGAGAGAGGGTGTGTATTTTAGTAAGCAAAATAATGAAGTTTTTTGGTACTAGCGTTTCTTTTTTTCCCTGATTGTAATGACAGATTTGGGGGGGGGGGGAGAGGGGGGCACGTATTATGTAAGGGGGAGAGGGGGGGGGGGGGGCGCAGTGCCGAACTATTCGCATTTTCGTAATAAGCTATTTTTTTTTTTACAAGTTCAGACAAAATAGGGTTTTCTTGCTTTACTGATTCTGGAACAGTGTACCATTTAAATATAAAAAGAAAAAAGGGGGTTTATAATAAAACCATACACTTCAAACTATACACAGATCTTCTTTTTTGGATCAAAATAAAAATCACCTGTGCGAGAAAAAAATAATATGTACCATGTTTATTACGGACAAATGCACGACCTTTTTTCCTAAATAGAAATTTAATAATATAATACCTGCATTTTTTTTTTTATGTATACATGACAGGTTAAATACTGCAATTGAATGACGCGTATAGTAAAATATTCTAGATAATCTAGTAACGATACAAAGTATTTGGTTAGTGGTGGGTTTATCCAACGTCGCAATTGTAAAAAAAAAAAAGGTGAAATTGCGAAAGGGCCTTTCTTTTTTTTTATATTACAGCGTTATGGTTACTAGCGTCGAGCCAGTTATCAGTTATTTTGATTAAAGCCTAATATTCAAAGAGTAAGTTTTTTTGCGCTCATTTAAAATAAAGTACGAACAGGGTTACACTTGAGTATTTTTCTTTTCCTGTGAGAAATTGATGTGATCTTCAGTATCTATTTTCCTCTCTTTCCTTTCTTTTTTTTTTAGGGCCAATTCTTTTTTATTTTGCTTTATTTTATATATTTCCCAAATAAAATAAAACACTATGAGTGTTCCAATTTTGTGCCGAGTTCAAGCACTTTACCCATTCAAGTCAAACGATCCTTCATCACTTTGTTTTAATCAAGATGATCAAATTGACGTTTTAAATAAGTTACCCTCTGGCTGGTGGGACGGACTGTAAGAAAGAGATTTTTTTTTTTTGCCTAGTAGTAATAATAATTAACACATGAATATCAATAGGTGTAATGATACTCGAGGATGGTTTCCTAGCAACTACGTTAAATTAATTGAAGACATACAGCCAGAATCGGATGATGAAGTTGTAAATAGAAAAAAAAAGAGTCTTACCGTTTTTTAAATAACACGTAAATTAATATATATTTTTTCCTCTTTAGACACCACCACCGCCTAAAAATGAATATCGATTAAGTTTAGCTTATGGCAATAATCCATCATCACCACAAGAAGAACAAAAGAACAACTGGATTGTTCAACGAACAGAAGATGGAACTGGCTTTTATTACTATAACCCAATTACAGGTGAAATGAAATTTAATAAAGATGAAGAAATCAATATACCAGAAGAAGAAACTGCTTCGATTTTATTAATGGATAGTGAATCCGAGTCTGATCATCGATCTACAATTGATATACCTTGGTCAGATGGAAGTACTTTGCTTTCAATTGATGAAAAGGTAAAACCTTTTTCCCTTCCCCCCACCATTTTTCTTACTAATTTGTAACTATAGCCACAATGGATACATCGTGTAACTCCCATTCAACAATTAAAATGTGAAAATTTTGTAAATATTTTTTTTTTCCTTGGTGCACAAAAATAATATGTAGTCTGACTATGGTTGTATTTTTTAGGAAAAGCCTCCACAGAGATCACCTTCACGTAGACCTTCTGTTAGAAAAGTACCATCGTTTGGCGACGATGAACCACTTTCTTGGAATAAATTATCTGGTAATATCGCTATTGCCATACACCAACTTACAACAGCTGCAAAGAACGGATTAGACCATTTATACTATCCTTGTTCGATCGCTATTGTCAATGCAATTCGATCCATGCTTATTGCTTCCTCTACCATCGATAAAGACTCTAGTCATATCAAATCAAACGGTACGCTTCGCTCACACCACCGTGCCATGATGGCCAGTATGTCCAAACTCACACTCTCTGCACAAACATACCACAGCTCATTTACCAACGAAGACAGCACAATCAGTAAAATCCTGACCGAATCCAACGAACTCTTACTTATGATTCGTAACTTTATCAACACCTGCCAAGATTTAAACTTAACATTAACACATACAGACCCACAATGGATTCAAAAACAAGAAAACACGTCTCGCAAACCATCCATACAGCAACGCTACAGTTTACAGATCAATTTAGCCGAGAATTTAGAGACCATGGGTACATGTATTCAAGACTCGGCCGAGACAATTATTAAATGTATCGCATCTTCCAACACACACGATCAAGTTTCCCTGGCCGCTTTATTATTCACTCATTTTCGCAACTTGTCAAACCAAACAGGGCTATTTCTCGGGTACCTCGACGAAACTGACTTTAGCAGTGTACAGGCGGAATTGGAAATGAAGGACTTGGCGGTTGGAAAGCAAGCACTTGCAGATAGTTTAGGTTTATTGTTCTTCAAGCTGCAGGCGTTGACAAATGAAGATACATCTGGGTTCGAGTACTGTTTAAGAGAGACCGAAGAGGCTGCAGGTAGTCTTTTTGAACCCATTGAACTTATTTGTGCGAGCGTGTTACGATTAGCCAATAAGAACCGTAGTCGAAGTAACAGTAATGCATCGTTTTTGCATACCGAGATGGTGGTTGTAAAACCTACTACGTTGGCAGTGATGGAAGAATCGGTGATTGAAGAAGACGAAGAAGATGATGGCGATGACGATGATTCGGATGTAGATACAGAAGATAATAGTTTAGAGGCTGTCAAGTTGACTGGTCGCCATCATTCTGAATTGACACCGAATACAGCGACAATACCTCCTCCTATGCAAAGATCTCATACGGCTCCTCCTCCAAAGCAAAACTCTTCAAAACAAAACTCGTCTAGCAAGATTAAAAAATTCTTTGGAGATGATGCACCTTTAGCTGCCGTTGCAGCAGCAAAACCTATGGTCAATGATAGACCTTCATTCTTACAGTACGATTACGAAGCGAATGACCTTGTGTTTAATATGGAAGGTAATGTCAAGGGTGGTACATTACCTGCACTAGTGGAAAGATTGACACTTCATGATTACTTGGATATGAACTTTATCAATACATTTTTACTTACGTACCGATCATTTTGCAGCTCAGTTGATTTACTGAACTTGTTGGAGTATCGATACAACTTGCAATGTCCTGCAGGGTTGACAGAAGAAGAAGCTACGATCTGGGAAGAAAAAAAGCTAAAGCTTGTTCGGTTACGTGTTTTCAACGTACTGAAGAATTGGCTTGAATTATATTATAACGAAGATGACAGTATTTTACTAGACAGGTTATTAGATTTTACACATACACATATCAAGGTCACGTTAAAGTTTTCAAATGGTCAATTGGAGTCGTTGATTCAACGCAGACGTGATGCGAATATGATGGACAATGGCGGGTTAAAGAAGATGATTTTAACTTTGCCTGATCCACCAGAGCCTATTTTACCAAGAAACAGAAGAAGATTCAAATTGTTGGATATCGATACATTAGAGATGGCAAGACAATTAACGATTATGGATTTCAAGTTGTACAGTGCTATTAAGCCTATTGAATGTTTGGATAAAGCTTGGTCGTCGCAGGAAGACGATCTAGCAGCAGAAAACATTCGTGCTTCGATTGAATACTGTAATCAAGTTACTTCTTGGGTTTCTGATGTTATTTTAAGTCAGCATGATATTAAAAAGAGAAGTGTCTTGATCAAGTACTGGGTCCAAGTCGCAGAGGTAAAAAAAGAAAAAAAAAGGAAAAATATTATGTAAATGTTTTTGGGTAGGTTACTGACTGTAATTTTATTTAGAAATGCCGAATTTTAAATAACTTTAATACATGTATGGCGATTCTGTCAGCATTTGATAACAGTTCAGTTGGTAGATTAAAGCGTACATGGGAAGTTGTTGGAGCGCGTACGAACCAAATCTTGCAGCAGATTCGTAAATTAATGGGAGCCAACCGAAACTTTACAGAATACCGAGCGATTATTCATTCGATCAACCCTCCGTGTATACCCTTTTTAGGCATCTATTTACAAGACTTGACTTTTATTGAAGATGGTAATACCAACGAATTGAAAAAATCAAAGGATTTAATTAATTTTGCTAAACGTGCAAAGACCGCTGAAGTCATTCGTGAAATTCAACAGTATCAATCTTCTCTATACCAATTAAAACCAGTGGATGATTTACAGGAATTCATTAAATCTAATTTAAAAAGCACAAGAGATGAAGAACAGTTGTATAAAGAAAGTTTAAAGCTAGAACCAAGGTAAAACGATTGGTGATATCTTTGAATTACCGGAGTTTTTTGTATTAATTTTTTTTTAGGGAACGCGAGGATGAGAAAATTACACGCCTTTTACAAGAGTCTGGTTTCTTGTAGACTTTTTTTCTTTTTTTTTTTTGTTTATTTATACATATATAATTATTCTACATCATGTCTATGTCAGACTATGAAAAACAGCGTTTAGAGAACATAAAGTAATAATAATAAAAGTGTTGTTTTTTTAAGTTTCTTTATTTTTTGCTGAGCAAAAAAGACGGAAAAAAAAAATTAGTGAAATTAATGTTTAAAACAATAGAGAAAACGAAGCCTTACTACGTACACTAGAAATCCCAACAGTGTCTAGAAAAAACGGATCCAATGCAACTCGAAAACATAAACCAGTGATTAAGAAGGAACCTCAATTACCTGTACGTACTTCTGCGCGTATTCGTGGAGAAGCACCTGATACTTCAAAGAGAGAATATGAAGACACTGTAGCTGCCACTGAACAAGTCAAACGATTAAAAACGATCGATTCACTTGGAAGCGAAGATCAAAAAAAAGTATTGGGTCTTTTACAAACGGCTTTATTACCTAACACTGAACCTACGCAACCAGTGAAACAAGAAGAAGACGATCAAGGTAGAACCCCTGATCAACTTTTAAGTCATCAACTTGCCGAATTGCAAATTCGACATACTTGGACTACAGTTAAAGTAACACCAAGTCGTATTAATGGTTGTTTGTAAGTTTTTTTTTGGAGGGTTTAATACATCAAAAAGATAACTAATAAAGGGAAATTTTTTTAGATTTCATCCTTCAGATTCCAAGTTGTTGGGTTGTGCTATTGACATAGACGGATATTTAGGACTTTGGGATATTAAAAACCAAGATGAAGAAGGAGAACCCATTGTATATCAGTACAAACCACATACTAGAACAGCTACCGATATGCATTTTAACCCAGCAGACCCATCCAAGCTGCTTACCTCTTCTTACGACGGATTAATCAGAACGTTTGATATGAACAAGGCAGAATTTATCAACTGGAATGTACCCGATAAATATTCACTTACAAGTTTTGATATCTCACAAGACGGTAATCAGGTTTGGTTTTCTACTTCGGATGGAGAAATTGGAGTTCATGATACACGATCAAAGCAAGATGTTACGGTGTTTAATGCTAAAGAAAAAAAGATTGGCTGTATTCATTTAAACCCTGTGCATACGCATTTGTTGGCGGGAGGGTCCAATGACCGTAGTGTATCTGTTTGGGATAATCGTATGTGGAGCGAACAACCAAAGCCGTTGCATACATTACAACACGGATACTCTGCAACAAGTTGTTTCTGGTCTCCTTTAGGAGATATGTTGGCTACAACCTCTTATGATGATTATATTCGTTTGTTTAGTTTGAATAACAATGAAATAGAATTAAAGAGTGCTATTAAGCATAATAATCACACTGGAAGGTAAGTTATAACAAACAAAAAAACTTTTTGTGTGTGAATTAAATATTTATTTATGTGTGTGTGTGTGTGTGTAGATGGGTAACTAATTTCCGCGCAAGATGGAATACGAATAAACTAAATGGATTAAAGACACAGCATATTATGATTGGTAATATGAAACAGCCTATTGATATCTATTCGGGAGAAACAGGTAAAGAGATTATACAGTTATACGACCAAGATCATATTACTGCGATTCCAAGTGTGAATCAGTTCCACCCTAATACCAAGCAAGCTACAATCTTGGCTGGTAATGCGTCTGGTAGAATGGTATGTTGGGATTAAGAAGTACCAAAAAATAAACGATCCAAAAATTGAGAAGCGCTCCATTTATTTTCATTTTCTTGGTCTATTTGTTGATGCTGTAAAGCTGCTTTTAATAAAATTTGTCTACGTTGTTCTAAGTGTGGTATAGATGTTCGTGGCAGCAGTACTGAAGAGGATATTGTTCGAGTATAGTTAGGTTTTTCGGGTTTTTGTTGTGGTTGTTGTTGTTGTTGTTGTTGTTGTTGCTGAACTCTTTTTAAACTATCCATCATTGGGTCTTGATATTTTCTAACACAGCGATATTCTTTACCCATTCTTTCCATTTCTCTCGTAAGACGAATCATGTTCTTTGGATGAGCAATATGGTTTTCATCATGAATTAATGTTTGCTCTCTTTGCAAGAGTAGCTTTTGTTGCGTACGAGTGATGCCTGTAGGTTGTTGTGTAGCAGCAGAAGCAACGTTATTCATCTTTTTAGTTTCAACAAATTGTGATTTTAGTAAAGGTTTCTTTTGTGAGGGCGGGGTAGTAGGTGGAGAACTAGGTTTATTGTCTTCTTCTTTCTTTATGATGGGTACCTTAATGATAGGTGGTGTTACTGCTGCTGCTGGTACAGCCTCGACAGTCATTGATATCTTTGGTTCAGCTAATTTGGTTAAGGATTTACTAGACTGAGACCGTTTCATAGGCTTTTTAAGCTCATCAGTTGGTTCTTCGTTTGTATTGCTATAGGCTCTTGCCATAGGTGCTAACTTGGAAACGTGAACTCGACCACTAGACCTTCTTTTTACATGGTGTCGAGTAGGTCTTTTATTTGTTGTTGTTGTTGTTGTTGTTGTTGTTGTTGCGGCAGTTGTACTTGTTGTTGGAGAAGGTGGTAACTCTCCTCCTACTGCAAACTTTTTAGATTTTTTTCCTTGTTCTTCTATTTGTGTCATTTAAGAAAAGAAAAAAAAGAGATGAGGCGGAAAAGAAGAAAAAAAAAAAAAAAAAAAAAAAGGGAAAAAAGGTCACTTTTTTGAAGTTTCCCACCTTTGTTTCGAATTGGGGTCCCTCAAATGAATTCCCTTATTAGGGACGAAAGCCTTTGGTAAAATAAGGTTCTGACCTAGTTTTTTTATATGATAGACAAGCGGCAAGTACACAGAAAAAGATATTACATTGTGTTGTTAAAAGAAAAAAAAGTGGTGCTACAAAATGTTGGGAGTATAAAGTTTTTATTCGTGAAAAAGGTATATATATTGGAATTTATGTTTGAGACAGAAACGTTCCCTATTACGTCATATGCGATGTAAAGTTGGATCAAGGTTTTACGGTATTTATTAGTATTAACCCGTTGGAAAGACACTTGATTGGCGACTTTAATAAATCGATCAAAACTTGATTATTTAAGCTAGCAGCGTCGCCGTGTACTCTTCGTAACTGAATCATACCCTGCTGGTACTTTTCTAGAGTCTTTGACTTGAGATCGTGTAACTGTGATTTAATATTGGACGAAATTAAATCGTGTTGTATGATCATGAACAGTAACGAACGAAGGTCTTGTTCTTTTAACGGTTTTAATATCTCGATTAAATTCTTTTCTACCTTGTTGGATGGAATACTAGGCTGTAATAGCTTTATCTTTTCAGAAATAAAGTCTACTTGGATCGTAATTACATCGATTCGTTCGTCCATGTATTGTTGCTTTTGTTGTTGTTCGGTGTAATCGTCTTGGTAAAACTCTTTAAGAATAGATTTTCTTTCTTTTAACAAGTCTTTTTGTTCGCGAATAAGCGTTAGTTTCTACATACAAAAAAAGAATGTGTGGTTGGTTATTTTATTTTATTTTTATTGTATGAAGAAGTATTTTACCTTTTGTTTTAACGCTTTTAACATTTCTGCACATACTGTGTTTGATTTTATATTTTCAAAAGCAATGATTCTGTATAAATAAAAAAAAAAAAGAAGTAAGCATATACGTATACAATCTTTACACATATAATATAAATTACTTTTGAATGTCTCTGTGACTATCAGCGATATTAGCTCGCTTATTCACAACAGGTCTCATTGTTTTATCACTAACGATAACCTCACTACTTTTTGTTGTTGTTGTTGTAATTGATCTAGTAGCTCTTGTATTACAAATATTACTAATCTTGTTTAAAATTGGTTTTAATTGCTGTACCATAGAGGAAGAAGGATGGTCTGTCAGCAGTGAAATAGCCTTCTTTACTTGAACGACAATTTGTTTCAGCTGCGGTACAGGCTTATTTTCTTCTACGACTAAAGTCAAACGATGCATTTCTTCCGTCTTTTGTGGCATGTTGAATGCGCTGGGTTGTTTCATCAAACTGGGTTTATTGTTAGTTTTTAGAGGTGGTGATATCTTTATATTGATTCCGTCGGATTTAATAGGCTCAAGTTGTTGGACAAGTGCTTTTTGTTCCTTAATACTTGATTGGAACAATGACAGCATTTTTGTGAAAAGTATGGGGTCAGATGAGGCTTCATTGTTCTAAAAAAAAGGGAAGGTTAGTAACTTGGTACTACTACTTCGTATATAATTTAATGCGCGCGTAGGTAACATTACAGATTTCATTTGTTTAATAAATAAAGTTTCCTTTCTCATGCGCTGTTTGTGCTTATCTAACGAAAACGCATCAATAGGTTTTTTCTTTGAGGACTTTCGCTTTGTACTAGTGGAACGACACGATTTCAAGTCTTGACTGATGCTGTTGGAACCAATAAGGGTTGCACCATCATCATCATCATCTTCATCTTCTTGATCTGATTCCGTACGCTTTTTCTGAGCAGGAATTTTTATTTGTTTTTGAGCCACAAATTCAAGGTTTGAAAGAGCGGTGTTTTTAGCTCTTAAATCATCTAGTTCCAGATGAACTTCCTTCATAAAGGCGTCGTTGATTTTCAGCTCTTGCCGCAGTCTAGTGATTTCTACCTTCATTGTATCTGCTTCAGATAACTGCTGGTTTATGATAACACGATTTGTAATATTTTTAGCTCTGTTGGCGTATTTAAGGGTGCTGGTAGTTTCGTTTGCATTTGAATCGGAGGGAGAAACACATGCCAACATGAGCGTTTGACTGTTCCCACCTAAGCTGTCTTGTAAAAGTCTTGTTAATTTAGAGTTACGATAGGGGACGTGGCTTCGTTTGGATTTTTTCTTTTCATCTCCTAAAGCAGAGATGACATTTCCTAGTGCTAAGAGGCCAGAGTTAATCGATATACCTTCTCTGGCACGATCTCCTTTGGCGTTTGTTTTTTTCAGTCTTTCAGAACCTGCCAAGTCAACAAAGTGAAATTTAGAGTTAATGACAGATTCGGGTAATTGTTGAATTAGTGTAACGGTAAAGATAGCGTGTGATCTAGAAGAATTTGAGTTCATATCCGTTGAAGCAGTTGTACGTGATTGAGAACCTAAATGTAAACAACTTTTTTACAGAAAGAAAAAACCAGTTTAGTATTAGTAGTGAAGTACTGGATAAAAGCGTACATTACCTTAAAAGATCTGCAACATTATAAACAAGTTGTTCATGTACACCTGACCAAGAGATGTTTCCAAACACATCCTCGCGAATATTTACACAAGAAGCGGGGTTGGTACTTAACAAGTCAATAATGTCTTCATGATAAAGTTCCAAAAAAGAAACTTTGACTTGGTACTTTATGTTTGTTTGTTGATTGGTGATCCATTGGAATAAGTTTTTGGTAAAACGAGGGACAATACCTTGTTCTTCTGATTCGCTGCTATTGTTGTTGTCTGATGTACCCATACTATAAGTTTTTCCACTACCAGTTTGTCTATATATATTTCTTTTATATAAGTATATATTTTTTTTTTTTTTTTTTGTGTGCGATTGTTATTTTACCCGTATGCTAAAATGGTTGCATTGTACCTATGCAAGTAAAACAATAAGAAAAAAAAAAAGTTTATTTGTTTGGTATTTATTTCTCTTACCCTTTTGTAAATTGATCAAATAAAGGTTGAATACATGAACTATAAACATCGGCTTGGCTGATAACAGGTGGGTAAACATAGTCAAACGTAAATGATTGACGGTTCTCATGATTCAGTCTGATCTGTTGTGGTTGTTCTGGTATAAATGTAATCAAATTGTCCTTTTTTTCCTTTTCATTAAAAGGTCGTACACGCAAAGCCACTCTAGTTAAACAATCACATTACTACTTTTTTTTTTAAAAAAAAACCTTTTTTTTTGTATGTATTTATGTACCTGACTGTAACTGACATAATGTTTTTTAAAAAAAATAGAAAAAATAAAAGGAAAAAGTGAAAGAAGAAACAAAATAGGAGTTTTTTAAAAAAAAGGGTGTAAACAAACCCAATTTGGTAAAAAACACAATAAATAAAGTTTTACAGTAAAAAAGGGGAGGGAATAAAAAAAAGCAAAATTCATTTCAAAAAGTGAAGTCGCTGATTTTGAGTTTGATGTCGTGCAAAATTTTTTGTCAAAGGGAACTCCCACAATAGTTATAGCGCCTACAACTAAAGAGAATGCAACATCGATTTTAGGAGCCTTATCTGCCACTGACTTAATTAATGTTAGTTTGAGAGTTCCAAAACGTATTAAAAAAAGAAAGCTTGGACGCGAAACTGATGGTTATAGTATAGGAATAATGACAGGACATTACCTGAGCTTTTTAAAGGCAACTCTGGATGAAATGGACAAGTATCCAGAAATGAAAGGGCATTATCTTGTTATGGATAATGCTCCAATCCATAGCTCAATTGATATAGGAAAGTATATTCACTCTCGAGGATATCGCTGCGTTCATCTTCCTCCATATTCTCCGGAACTAAATCCAATTGAGCAGTTCTAGTCAGTTGTCAAGAGTAAAGTTAAGCGGAATAAGATTTTGGAAAAAGAATCGCTAATGACGAGAATCAGTGAGGCATGCGATAGTTTATATATGAGTGACTTCAAAGGTTTTGTAACTCATTCTGCTAAATGTCTCAATAAAAAGAAGTTATAAGGTTGAATCCAATGCAAAGTGGGCCACGTAGTCACCTCTTTTTTTTTTAACCAGCGTAAAACGGCCACTCTTCTTTTTTTGGTACACGTTCTATTTACACGTTCAGGCAAAAAATATGTGACGCGTGAGTCATTTCTGGTTTGTTAAATAAGTTGTAACAAGTTTGTAGACGTGTACCTATATAAAATAGATTGCATGAGCAAATAGACACTGCTATTTTATCAATCCAATGATTGTTTATTTTAAAAAATAAATAAATCACTTTTCTTTCTTTTATATACATTTTTTCTTTTATGTTGGTACAAAATGATACTGTTCTTCTTAAAGCAACCGCCATGCAAAAGAGCCCTTGCTACAAACGTTCGAATGTGGTCTACCCAACTGTGATAGCGTATACATAACAGACTACCTTTTTTTTTGGCACTTTATAAAGATACGTAAAACGTAATACGCCATACTTTCTTTCTGAACGTGTAAATCGAACGTGTACCAAGAATTCGTCAAAGATAGTCTTCTTATTTTGATTAGATTTTACTTGGGATGGTCTTTCAAATATTCAGGAATATAGATCACTGGTCAAATTGTTAATGGCCACCAAATGTACTGTTGGTTATGTACGAAAATCAAATACCAATGAACCTGACACAACCAAAAAGAAGCTAGTAAATTTCCAAATCTACAAGATGAAGATGAAGCTCTTATGTGAAGATGTATTTGTGTCTTACAACACTTCTGCCAACAGCCCAATGGCCGAACGGGATGCAACAACTCCACCATATACTTTCTTAATCACCAAGATCACAAAATCCGCTCGACAAATTCGCCTTGTGGTAATTGACTATGCCGGATTGTCGACCAATCCTGACTACATCAGGTTATTCATTTCTTTGAATAAGTCCATACGGGAAGTGATAGTGGATATTGGTTATAAGGTTGAAGTATGACTTGCTCAAAAACATCAAGGTCCTCAACAAATTTCGATGTCGGAGAGAATGTGTAAAACGATCGCAGCAGATGCAACAGCACTATAGTCACCACATCAACCAGCAAAAAAAAAAAAAAAAAAAAAAAAAAAGTTTACTACTCCTATCATGTATATCTCTTCACCTTTATCCTCAATACCATTTCATTTACAGCTCTGCTGTAATTCGCTAGAAAATAATAAAATACTCGTGCTTTATGTTTTGGGCCCTGAATAGAATCAAGCACTGAAGCAATCGAATTTTATGGCTTGATCTTATTAGTAAGGAAGTACTGCTAGATGGCTATAAAATGTGGCATGTTCAACCAAAAGGCTAAATGTTAGTTACCAACTGCCAAAGGTGTCTAACTTTGCATGCATCTTAAAATTTTGATTTTTTTTTTAAATTATATTATGGTTATTCACCCTTTCTTTTTTTTTCTTTCCTCGTTACATCAATGCCCTTTGGTGATAAAAAAAAGCCGTCCTTTTGAGTCTCTTTTTCCGAGGAAACTTTAGCAGTCAAAAGGCCAAAAAAAAAAAAAAAAAAGTCTTGTCCTAAACCGCAGCAATTGATATTTAATTGCGAGTACGTGTCCAACCTATTTCTTTTGCATTTCTTTTCTTTAGATTTTTTTTTCTTTTTTTTTTAGCTTTTTTTAAAAAACTGTTCCCTTTTATTCCACCCCCATTTTTCAAACAAAAGAAAAAAAGAGTTTTACACTCTTTTCTCGTCAAAGAAACAATTAAACGTAGCTGACGAGGCTTTTTCTGAATGATAAAAAAGTAGAAAACTTTTTCTTTTTTGCATTAAAAAAAAATAAAAATATACCAAAAGCTTGTTTTACACCGAAAAAAAAATTCTTTTTTAAAAGATGAAGAATAAACAGAGAAGTCGACATGAAGTACGCAACAACAAATATAACTATCTCCCTCCTTCACCACCTTCACAGCAAAAATCGCTGCAAGATTCACATTATCAATCATCGTCTTCCCCGGTCGGAAGACCTCCACCTGTTGAATTAGAAAATATGGACGATATAAGTGAACATGATGCTAGGATGCTGCAAGATCTAAAGGCATTCCTAGATAATTCGACAATCTTGGGGCAAGCACAAGCTTCCTCGTCCTCCTCTCGATTGTTACCATCGTTTATTGAAGAAGAAGGATTTGATGTCCTTCTTTTTGACGATGATATTGACAATGTGTCATTTGATCAAACTATGAACTTATTTCCCTCTCTACCAGAGAAGAAATCATGAGTAAACATGTATGTTTTCCCCCTTTTTGAAAAAAGAACAAAAAAAACCTTTTATATATATTTATATTATACACATTATCATACCCCCATCCACATTTTATTGTTTTTCTCTTTTTTTTTTTTTTTTTTATTACTACCTCCCCTTTTTTTACACAATTCACCCAAAATTTAGTTATACCTTACACACACACAATTCCCCTCCACACACAAACCCTTTTTTTCTCTCTGTTATTTTCTATCAAAACAAAAAATAAAACATATTTTATGATCCCATTTTTTTATTATTATTTTCCAGCTGTAAAATACGCAAAAAAAAAGGGAAAACGAAAAAAATGCGTAGTATTTTGGCTTTTTTTTTTCCAAGACACAAAAAATAATGTACGCTGTATTTTAACATTTAATGCGCCTCATTTCTTTAATTAGCTTGGTAAAATAACAACACCGTACAATCCTGAACCTCCCATAAATCGTGGAGGTTCAAGACGCATATGACTCATGTTGACTTTGGAAACTCTTTTAATCGTTTTACTGCGTTAAACTATTTTTGATTTTTTTTTTTTTTTTACTCCTTTCGATAAATATAGCTTCAATTGCAATGCATTAAATTGTTAAATGCTATACAGCGAAAAAGGTTCATCATCTTATTTATTGATTTGAGTATGTCAGTGTACCTTTTTTTTCTTTTTGCTTGCAAAAATCAAAACCTTGGCATTTAGGTGAAGCGTTGTTTAAAAAATATATTTCAGTTGGTGTGGGGAAAGTGGAAAATTTCTTCCCCATTTTTGTAAAGTTTGTGTTTAGAAAAAAAAAATATGTAAAAAAAATGATATCATTATACTAGATGGTATCAAACGTACAATTATAAACATAATAGGTAACATGCGTTTCCTTTTATGTCATATACTTGGTCTGGGATTGCATTTTTTTTTATAAAAAAAAGCTTTTTTTGGTAAAAACGTTCAACAGGTGCATGAATAGTACTAATGATCTTGGCAATTACAACTAATAGAAATACAATCCTTTATCCTTTTTTTCATATTTAGCGCAGATAAAATTGAGTTACTAGTATATTCTTTTTTTTAAAAAAAAATTTGTATTGGAGCCTTTCCGTTCTTGTGCTTGAACTGATTTGGCCAAATTTGGGTATAGGGGCGAAAGACTAATCGAACCATCTAGTAGCTAGTTTCTGCCGAAGTTTCCCTCAGGATAGCAGAAACTTATATGCAGTTTTATGAGGTAAAGCAAATTATTAGAAGCCTTGGAGATAAAATTTCCTTAACCTATTCTCAAACTTTAAATATGTAAGACGACCTGTTTGCAGTGTCATTGAATGCAGAGTTTCTAGTGGGAGACATCAGCGTGGATCCCAGGAAGAATTATCTTTTCTTTTTAACAACTTTGTTTTAGGCCTTGAAATCTGTTTAGCAGGAGAAAAGATTTACCGGTTGGTAGAGCATAGAACTTTTTGCTATGTCCGGTGCATCCACGACGATCCTTGAAAATCCAAGGGAAAGAATAATTTTCTCGCCTAGTCGTACTCATAACCGCAGCAGGTCTCCAAGGTGAAAAGCCTCTAGTTGATAGAACAATGTAAATAAGGGAAGTCGGCAAATAGATCCGTAACTTCGGGATAAGGATTGGCTTTAAGGGTTGGGCAGATATGGACCTTTGGTATGGGGGAGACTCGGGCTGTTTAGTAGTGGCTTCGGTTGCTGCTTTACGGCTCGGGACTCTTCGTTAACCGAGGAAGCCCAGTTTACGCTTAACAACCAACTTAGAACTGGTACGGACAAGGGGAATCTGACTGTCTAATAAAAAATGCATTTTTTTTCCCACACCAAGTCACGAAGCTTTGAAGACTCTTGTCGTCAAAATAATCTGTACACGGACTTACAGTACCAAAGATATCTGTTGTGGCCAAATTTCTTTCACGGTGATACACTGCCTTATTGTGCGGATCGTACGGTATGAATACCTCGTTAATAAATTGAGCAACTTGAACAACAGAGCCTGTAAGATAAAATTGAAATTAGGCACGATTGTGAAGCACAACGAATCAACTTATTTAGTTTTGTCGGTTCCTCTTCTTCCGACGACTTCAGTGGCGTTTAGCCACAAATAAAAGAGACGGGGATAAAGTAAATATTTATTGAAGCAAATAATTAATCACTTTCAGGCGAACTTTTTAAATTTACACCGCCAAAACCTTTGCCATGCTTGTTGTACGATAAACTAAGTATTTCAGGATATATAATGTCGGACAAGGAGCTGCGCTGACTATTGCTATCATCAATTGCTTCCAGGGTTCGTTCAGGAAATTGTCTCAGTTTTTTCGGGCCAACCTCTCGTATTGCGGTTACCACTGACAATAATATCAACGCGTACCTTAGAGTCGTGCAAGCGCAAAGACAAGAACAAAAAAAAAAATTTATAAAGTTTTTTTTTTAACATTTAATTTTTGAGCTCTTTTGACGTAAATGATGAGTAAAAGTTGCCACCCACAATTAACAAAGCGTACCTGAATGGTATTTAATTTTAATTTTTGAGCTGAAAGAATGTGAGATTATTTAGCGGGCTCTATGATAGCGCTTCCATCTCAGATTCATTTATTTTTTATATAAAAAACAAAAACAAAAAAGTAATAGAGGGACCTTTTTTTTTTTTTGAAGCGCCAAGCGATTCTATATTCATCGTGTGATAAGGATGACACTTTGTTGTACTACGATTAAAGAGGGAAACCAGACCTGTACAAAGCCAAGAATGAACAAATGTTTTGTACTCGTAGGACTTCAACAAAAAGAGGATTTTGATTTATTTTGTGATCCCGAATGATTGTGTGTACAAAGGAGTTTAGGTATCACATTTTCATTCCGAGAAAAAGACTCGATGGATTGTTTCAAAAAAAAAAATTTACGTACGTCAGTTAAAAAAAAAAGATAAACCTTAAAATGTAACCCAAGAAGTATATACTACAATGGCTTCTTTACATAAATCTGTAAAATACCTTTTTGAAAAAGAGTTCTGTGATACCCTTTTTGGAAAAGGCTTTTGTGATGAGCGTTGCTTAAAAACCTCGGGTTGAAGGGAAAACGATGCAGGGTCATTATTAATTATTTTGAAAATGGAAACAATTGAATGTACTACGAAAAAAAAAAAGCTTATTTTTTTGATTGGTTCTAAAATGAAAAAATAGTAGTTTCTGGTTAAAAAAATTTTTTTTTTCTGTTTATTGGGTGTATATTTATTATGAAGGGGGCAATTCTATGAGAGATTGAATTTTATGTAGTTAATAATGATTTGGTATTCTAAATAAGGTGTGAGGGGAGAAGAGGAAGGGTTTTTCTTTACAAAACACGACGTCTCATAAATACATGTACATGAGGTAATTTACGAACACTTTGAATTTCAGGTGGGTTAACAAAATAAACCCACTCATACTCTTGATGACCGTAGTTTGATTCTAATATGTCTTCGATATAATCACGAGATAAGGGTATTTGTGACCATAAAAGAATGTGATAGATGCCTTCTGCAACAGAGTAAGGGAAATCATTTGGAAGAATAATAACAGGTGGGCGACTTTCGTCGGTAATGGGCTTGAAATTTAATTTGCTAGATAACAAGTAGTTCTCAATCGTACCGTACGTTTGCAAAGTGTCCTTCATCCATTGGTTATACACTGTTTGTACTTGCTTGTTACGATGTATACTTTTAATTTGATTGGTTGCTAAAGAGTAATCAACTTTTAGTTGTCATGGGAGACAAGACATTAAAAGAAATAACTAATACTTACAAACAAAGTGATAGACTTGTTCCCAAGAGAATACTTCATTTTCATCATAATGAGAGGTAATAGGAGCAACCAAAGAAGAAGGTTTAGTAGCTATAGCAACGTTTGGTGGCATATTTGAGTAGAAAAAAAAGTTTTTTTTTTAGTGTCTAATGAAATAAAAAAGAAAAAGGGAAAAAAATGATAAAAAGGGTCCTTTTTATATTTACATCACAGTTGAAGCATTTGATTTGTCAGAAATACTTTGCATTAACGTCATTTATCCGGACACTATAAAACTGAACCAATCAAACCTTTCATATTTTCCATACTATTTTCAACCAACATAGTAGTATTAGATAATCATTTTTTTTTCTTCTCTCTTTTTTCTGTAGCACACACACATTTTTTTTTTTGTTTACTTTGAAAAAAATAAAAAAAAATATGAAAAATATGAAAAAACCAGCAATAAAAAAAGCTATTGATGAACAACATGTAAACCAACTATTAGCTTTATTTCCCAAAGGAGGTAATCCAGTTAGAAAAAGACAGAGAAAAAAAAAAGTTTCTAATGTTGTCCCCCTTTTTTTTTTTTCTAGATCCCGAATATTTTCAATCTTGCCTTGAATACTATATTGAAGACCCTGTGGAGAACGTTGCGGAAAAAATTATGGATTTAGGAGGCCATTACCCTCAGTTACCTATACCTACCCAACCCCACGACAATCGACTGAATGCTTGTTTACGCATTCTAGCTCTTGATCTTTTCCCTGACTGTGACATTGGTTATTTACGAGAATTGATATTTGGGATTCGGTATGCGCATATTGAACAAGTAGTCGATACACTACTTTTCGACGGAAAGTGGCCTGAAAGATTAGACTACGGCAAGATCGATCCTTCTGAAGAAATCCGGTCGGAAAGATATAAATCGCAAGCACAAATCCAATTAATCCAAGATTTCCCACAGGTAAAAAAAAAAAAAAAAAAATCAGGATTGTTAAATTATAGGAGGGAGGGGGTACTGACAACACTTTATCAAAGATTTGGAAGTCTTCTATTCGAGCAGTTTTAGCAGAAAATAATTGGGATTATTTAAAGTGTTTTGATCAACTAAAAGACATGGGATCAGGAGGATTTTGGAATACACTGAGAAACTTCTTTTTCCACTGGTCGGCATCATCATCTTCTTCCTCTTCTTCCTCTTCTTCGAGTTCAATAAAAAGACAAGCAGTGACCGATTTTCATTTAAAGCAACAGTTAAATGCATTGAAACAACGTAGTATTGATTTGCAATTGCAAGCGGACGAAACTCTGGCTCACAAGATAAACTTAATCGAGTACACTGATCAAAACCAATTAATGAACTGTGATTGCTGCTACGGTGATTATACCTTTGAGAAACTGTCATTTTGCAGCGAAGGCAGTCATTCGTTTTGCAATACATGCATAGTCCATTACATGTCAGAGGGATTATTTGGTCAAGGTGAACTTCGCGGTAAAGCATCGATCGGGTGTATTTCATCAACGGATGAGTGTCACGGATCATTCCCCGCCAGCACACTTAAAAAGATTTTACCGGACGATATGTGGACGGCGTACGAAACGTCGTCGTTGGACGGCAGTACGGACAATCATCAGCGTATCCAATGTTGCAGCTGCGCTTACTTTGAACTGGACGAATCGACCAAGCCGTTGGAAACAACCGTTGTTTACGCCAGCAAAGTGATTCAAAATATATCGCGATGGATTATGGTAGTTGAATTCGTTTTAATGGCTTATGTTTTATACATTCATAATAATACTTGCATTCTTTTTCTTACTTTATTATCATCCATTCGGTATTATTCTTTTTATCAGTGGGATATAAAGAATGATTTAGAGATTGCGTATCAGCGAGTATCCACCGCAAGACGAGGCGCCTTGTTCAAGTGTCGTAATAGTGCGTGCAATACTGTCACTTGTTTACGATGCAGAAGACCCGTACGTGGTGCACATAATTGCTGGGAAAAGGAAACTGATGGGTTACGTCTGTATGTTGAAAAAGCTATGGCGGATGCAGTCAAAAGAACTGTAAGTAGTAGATAAAGGCTTCTTTTTAATTTTTGCATGTGATTTATTCTTTTTTATTTCCCAAATAGTGTCCAAACTGTTCTCTGTCATTTCAAAAGTCATATGGATGTAATAAGATTGTATGTAAATGTGGTTATGCCATGTGCTATGTCTGTAGAAAGGATATAGGGGGAGGTAAAAACAAAAAAATAATAAGAGTACGCAAAAAGGGGAAAAAGCTAAAAAAAAAAAAAAAAATTAGAGTCCTATGCCCATTTTTGTGATCATTTTAGAGACTTACCAGGAACAAAATGTTCGCAATGTAAAAAATGTGATTTATACAAGACTGCACCGGACGATGAAGCAGTCCAATTGGCAGCTGCAAAAGCAAAAACACAGTATCTTCAAGCACATCCCGAAGTTGCGCGTAACACAAACATAGTTATTGGACCCAAAAGTGCGTTCGATAGATTAGGTAAGCTTGCGGTGAAACCCATCGATAGCCTATCCTGATGTACTTAACTACTTTTTTTTTTTTTCCTTAGATGGTTTACGAAAAGAGTTTGTTATCAAGTGTCTTGAAAGAGGACTTCAGTATGTTGTATAAAAATCTAAAGTAGTTTGTGTATATATCTCAAAAGAAGAAGAAAAAAAATCCTTTTTTTTTAAATAAAACGAAAAAAAATACCCTTTACCCCTTTTCGAACATCTTTACGTTATCTTTATGAATGTGATTGTTTCTGCTGAAAAACCTCACTTTATTTATCGTTACTCACCCTTTATTGTCATGGTGTACAAAGCATTAATCAAAACAAATATGACGCCTTGTTTTTTTTTTATGTACAAAAAAGTGAGGCTTTAAAAAAAAAAAATTGGGCTTTGCGTTAGTATGATAAATTAAACTTTTGTTTCTATTTCTTCTTTATAATATGAAAACTATAGGCTACTTATTGCGTGTTTCTTATTTGCGTGATTTCGTCAACGGTTGAAACAGTTGTTGAAAGAACTCGTGGCCTATGAAATAATCCACGTTCTTTTTTTTTTTCTAAGATGCAGAGAAAAACTGATATAACTTTTAACTTGCTATTTAAGTTCAAAAAGAGGTAACAGACGATGTAGCGGATGAAGTACGTTGAAGTTGATTTTATATATTAAAGGTGTGTCGATAGAGAGTTTATATCCTACGAAAATAGTATCTCTTTTTGATGTAAAAAACTCCCCCCCCCCCTTCAAAGAAAAAAAAAGGGACGTTATAATGGTACATAAAAAGGCAGAGAACAGTAATCGATTGGTTTTTTGGCGCATGGTTTAAAAATAAACTTAAATAGGTAGACAATAAGCTTGGTGTAGTAACAACCGCTCTTGATCAAGATTATAAACCATTGTGACAATTAGATAATATCGTACCTTTTTTTTTTTGTATGTAATGTATCAGTAGTATCGGTAATACACCTTGGAAAGGGCTGTTTCGTGTGACAGTTACTCCAATGGCATTGATTTTCTAAGCATATTTAATCATTCACAATGGTTTTGTACAGCTCTGGATTCCTTTTTTTTTTAATAAGCAATCTGCTAAAATATAATAGAAGAGGATAGTTAAAAAAACTATAGGTATTGTTGCAGGTATAAGCACATGTACAAGTTTTTTGGTAAAATATCTTTAAGCGTTTTGGTGAAACAAAACCCAATACAATTATCAAATTAAATCTGCTGTTGTAGTACCCTTGAAGAGACTTTACTCTTATATTACTACAACAAGAGAGAGTGCGTTTCTTTTTGTGACACAAATTGTTATGCAATATAACTTTCTTTTTGGGGACCACGCTTAAAGTTGTTTTGTAAAAAAGATAGTAGAGAGAGTTTTTATATATATAAGAACCTGGCCCGTTTAAAAAGTTCAAGAAATGAGTTGTTTGGATAAATTAGGTAAGATATGAAACAGTTGATCTTTTTTTTTTTTTTTGGAGACACTAATTTATGGTTCAAGTATAGACAGTGCGCAATATTATATATTACTCGGTGTATCTAGAGAAAATTAGATAAATAGAACAAGTAATTAACTTATTACATGTTTTTTAAAAAAAAGTATACACGTCCAAAAAAAAAATTGCTTATCTTATCTGTATAGTCTAAATAAATAAATTACAGCCCGGTTTAATATTAGTTTATCATGAGTGAAAAGTATCGTCATGCCGTGCAACATTAGCCTGCAATAACAATTGACGCATACATTGTATATTATTATGCCATAGTCTCGATACAGAAATTAGTTTTATATTTGACACCTTGTGGTCATTCATTGTTTGTTATTCGTTATTTGATCATTCTTTTTTTATTACTCGCAAAAAAACCTTGATAGAAAAGGCA
Source organism: Helicostylum pulchrum (assembly GCA_025677825.1). Lineage (NCBI taxonomy): Eukaryota > Fungi > Mucoromycota > Mucoromycetes > Mucorales > Mucoraceae > Helicostylum > Helicostylum pulchrum. The sequence goes on along the minus strand of JAIXMO010000010.1, from coordinate 442,349 downwards.
GCGAAAAGAATGTTTACGACAAGATAAACTAACTAACCAGACGTCATATTTTTTGAACAGCACATACACTAAACTTCCCTGTTTGTGTATATACAGATACAGACTATGCATACCTAATATATTTATCATTACGACAGGAATGCCCATTATGTCATCCCCAAAAGCCCATTAAATAACACACTGCTCTAATTGCGCATTTTTATAAATACATAAGCAATAGTGACCCATCATCACGTACGTCAGTGTGTGTGATACTATAGGTGATGATATCACGCTTTTTTAATATGTTCAAGTTTCGAAATAAGATAAAAAAGTCGCATCATACTTTTAAGGGTAAATAATTTTTAATGCACTTGAAACACAAGTTTTTGAACAAAAAAGAAAAACAGTAATTTGGAATTGGAGTGTTGTGCTTATTTTCACACGATTAGATGTTGTGTTACACTTGATTTTTTTTTTTTAGCTTTTAAGACAGGCCGAAATTTCCTATTTAGATTAAATTTATTTTTTTATCGCAATAGTAAACTGAAATGTCGCCATCGAATGGCGCAATCCAGTCATAATGGAGGCATTTTCTTTTTCTAACATTTCAGGCACTTTCAGGCTTTTAAAACAAAAACAAAAAAATCTTTTTTCTTCTTTTTTTTCTCTCTCTTTCTTTTCTTTAATATATATAATCATGTCTTCATCTACAACTCATACAACTTCATTACCACCCATTTCTATGTTTACATCTAGATCACAACCACCACCAACTACACTGATGCCTGCTTCACCGCCATCATCTGGTTATGATAAACACAGTTCTCTTTCCATCTTACCCAAACCACTACACAGTGAATTTTACTCACAAAAAGAACGACCAGAGTTATTATCACCACCTCAAAATTATTATGGCCATCCATCCAACAACAGCACACCTAGTAGACAAGCCGCAACGACATCATCATCTAGTTCTTTTTCATCTTCTTCTGCACCTCACACACCTTATTCATCTTCATCGACAGCACCACCAGCTGATCAAAGTACTTTATGGGCACTTTTTAGTCAGTTCCAACAACAACACCAAAAGAATACGAACCATCACAGTAATAACCATAGTAGAGCAGAGGAGCGCCGAGGTTCAGATCCTAACGATGGAGGTCGAATACTTTCTTCAGAAGAAGTATTGGCAGAAAAAAGGAGAAGGAATGCAGGGGCGTCTGCAAGATTTCGTGATCGTCGCAAGCAACGAGAGCGCGAACTTCAAGATAAATGTAGTGAATTGGAGCAACGATCTAAAGAATTTGAGAATGCATTAAGACGTGTAGAGCCAGACCATCCTCTATTATTAAAACAACCAGTCACTGTAAACTATAGATCTTCTACTCAGAGTCCACCTCCGCCTCCTTCTCAGCATCCTATGCATGAAGATAACCATACATTGTTTGATCGTGTAGGTCAACTAGAGCATTTGATGACGAGGTTTAGGCAAGAAAAAGAAACGGATGTACAGAAATTAGATGAGCTTGAAAAGGAGGTAAATAATGAAAAACATCGATTACATCTTTTTTTTTTTTTTTGTATACTGATATTTTTTTTTTTACTAGAATAAATACTTGAAATCTTTACTGATACCAGTGAGTTTACCGCAAAATAATCGTCGATCTCATGTAGCAGAGAATAATACTTTAAATAAGCGTATTCGATTATCTCACAGTAGAGATTCATCTGATATTGAAAATTAAATCCCCCTTCTTTTTAGTGTAATCCATTTTAATAAACCTTTACATTTCTATATGCATTTTAATAAGGTGAACGTACATGCAAATGTTACTGTATAATTTTTTTTTTTAATAGTGTGAAAAAGTTATAAAAAAGAAGAAGCATGAAAAAAATGGGGTTATTCATATAATTTGTAGGGGGGAAGGAAAGGTGTGTGTGTGTGTGTGTTTATCGAGATAATGATGATGCTAAAAAAAAATAATCTGAAAGTGTATATAAAAAAAGTGTCTTTTTTTTTAAAAAAAAAAAAGAAATGATGATATATGTATAACGAAAGAAACAAGAAATCAAAACAAAAGGGTAGGGGGGAGGAGGGAGGGAATGTGGCTGGGGTATTTGGGTATCATAATATATATATATATACGTTTTTTAAGGCTTTTTTTTGGGGGAGGGGGGAGGAGGCTTTTGAGCTCTTTTTTTTGCGAGTGTTTTTTTTGATAGTTTTATGCAATTTTTTTTTTTTTTGTAAAGTAATGTTTTTGTTGTTGTTGGGTTATTTTTCTAATTCGGCAGCAGCAGCGGCAGCAGCAGCAGCATAGAAATTAGCCATCATGGCCGCAGCTTCATCGCCACCTTCATCGCCCATATACTTTGCATGCAAGGCAGCAGCCAAACTAGGACTAATTGAAAACTGATGATTGTTAGGAGGGGGTACGCCCAAACTTGCGCCTGGAGCAGAATCCACCATGACCATATTAATTTCTTCCATCAGCCTTTTATATCCTTGCACATGCTGCAACTTTAATTTACCCAGCAACTGCTTGACTCTTTCAGCAATGCGCTGCCTTTCGCGTAACTCAATGTAGGAGCTTGACAAGATTTTTTGCACCAAGCTGACGCCGTGCACTTGGTCGTGCAAGATCTCGTCCACGGTGACGGTGGTGGTACCAAAGAACAAGGTTTCCAAGATCAAGGATCGCGCATCGGGTTCTTGACGCTGGTTGATGAGCTTGAGGACGGTCAAGGAAGCGAGTTTGTGGGTGCAGAGACGAGCTAAGTGAGGTATTAAACGGGGAGCAAGGACGCGGTACCTGCCTGGTATACCTGATGTGTCCAACAGCCAAATCAGTAAAAGTGCTCCGTTTGCGTTGGTGGCTAAAAGTAAAGCATGTTGCACAAGTGAAGCAGCTACATATTTCTATACATACAGAAAGGGGATAGTTTAGTATTAAAAAGTAAGTTGGTTTTTTGTTATGTTTTTTTTTTGTACCTGTTGTCTTTTTGTCACATGAGGACTTTCCAGGGTTGCTCGAACTGCTCGTGCTCCAAATCGGCCCTGTGCGATTTCCCAGCATGAATCAACAATGGCATCAAAAATAAATTGGTTACGGTTAGGTCCTAAGCCCAAGCAACACTGAACAACGTAGTTTCCAAACTGGTCTAGGAGGAGCGAGGGTACGTACGGCTTGATGTGGCCGCAGACAATTGAGATTTGGGCAGGAAGTTTCGCAGTGTCGATAATCTTTTGAGCTGCCCACGTACCGTTTTTGTGGACACCGATGGAGGCTAAAAAAGGTGCGACGGCTTCAAGCATGATGGATTTCGTCATTTCTGAGCATCGTTCGAATAGTCTTTGGATCACTGTGTTTCCAATGTAGTCTGTGTAAAAAAAATGTTAGTAAAAAATAAATAAATAGTGCTTTACTTTTTTTTCCAAAATATACTTTACCACTGCAGAGTTCAACTAATTCATCTACACATTCTACGGCAATGACTTCTAATTCCTTTACTGTAATGTGTCCTGTATCTAATCTCTTTCTAATATCCCGAAGACGAGAAATATCTACTTTTCTGGATTGACCTAGTTCTGGAGCAGCAGGAATACTATGATAATAGCTGGTAGGTAAATGAAGCACTAAAAAAAAAGAGGGGGGGTATTTATTTAGTTTCACAACATGTAACTGATTTTTTTTTTTTTTCGTTTATTACCGTCAAATGTCGGACCATCCGAATCATCTTCACCAAAATCTTGCATGATTAATTTACGCTCCGTTACGACAGCTGAAAACATGGTATTTGTTGCAGCATTAGAAACAGCCGGTGTATTGTTCATGAATTCCATCATATACATCATCATGTGCTGATCCTCCATAACGAAATTAGTAGGAATAGGTGTATTTGCAGTACTACTACTGGAGGTATTATCCAAGATTTGTTGTTGTTGTTGTTGTTGTTGTTGTTGTTGTTGTACTACATCTACGGAAGAAGAACCATCAAGTAATTTAACTGCAGGCACTTTTGCAAATCCAATCCTTACTGTTCCAGTACCTGGCCCCATGATTTCTCTGTTTTGGCAAGACCGCTTTGCACGTACTGCTTCTTCTTGCGTGTAGAAATTAATAAACCCACAATTCTTGTGTGTTAACACTCGAATTGATTCAATCATGCCAAAACAAGAAAAGATATTACCCAATGTTTGTTGCGTTGTATTGGTTGGAATATTTCCAACCCCTTATTTTTTTTTTTAAAAAAAAAAAGGTTAATTTTAAAATAAATATATGTGTTTTGCTCAACGTACATAAAGCTCTGGTAGGTCCTTGGACGTTATCAGTGGTAATAGGTGATGGTATGGTACTGGTAGGTGTATCTGATTTGCCAAACCCTACTTTGACAAGATGGTGGTTGCATAATCTGCTAGACATTTTATTGACCAAGGTGTCTTTGGCTCTCGAGGCTTCTTCGACCGTGAAAAAGTTAATAAAGGCACATTCACGATCAGGTAAGATACGAATGCTTTCAATCACACCAAATTTAGAAAATATCATGTTGAGTTCGTTGGCTCCGTATGTGTTTAAATCAAGTTGCCCAAGCCATAAAGATCTAGACGGAATTTGGTTATTTGAAGCGTTGGTTGACATGACAGATTCAGTCTCCATATTATCCATTAATAATTCAAAAGAACCTGATTCCTAATAAATAATAAAGTTTTTTTTTTAGAAGGGCTTAATAAAAATGGGGGTGTGTTTATAATATCCCCCCCTTTCTTGTCTAAGTAAAGATATTACCCCTGTCCATACACCACTACTATCGATGGATTGCATATCTTCATTCATTATAGTTGGACTTGAACAAGTAGCGGTTGCTTTTCTTTGTCTGGCAATCATTTCCAATAAATCGGCACTACTGTTTGAGCTGCGTAAAAAGGGCCTATGATGAAAGTTTCTTGGTGTATCGGACCAGATGGATCTTTGTTGTTGTTGTTGTTCTTGTTCGACGGCACTTTGAGCACGAGGTCTATTTTGTTGTTGAAGTCTAAGGTTTGCAACCGAGGAACGAAGCTGTTCACCCCTATAATAAGAAGAAATTGTTTCACCTGCAGCAGAAACAGCAGTATCTTGTCCGTTTTCACATAACGTTTGAAGCGAAGAGTAAGAGTGACTAGCGTGAATAAACGAACGAGAAGAAGACGAAGAAGGAGAAGCATCATCGTTTAACCCTAATGAAGCAAAAGTGCTTGCAATTGTATTATTATCATCTCCTTTTAATAACTGATCTGTAGTAGGTGTAGTTGGACTTGTCAATATATCACCCATCCAATGTTGTTGCTGATGTTGAGGTATTATATGATTGTCATTATCAAAGATACCAGAGCCAAAGGGTAGGTTTGTAGTAGCATTGATAGTTAATGGACTTTTATCATCGTTTCTATTTGTATTGTCTACTAGTACAAGTGAATTATAACGAAAGCATGTTGATTGGGTTGGCATCGTCTCTGCACGAGGTCTACGTAACATGGTATGATTTTGTTGATGATGGCTTAAACTATTATCACTATCATATTCTTCTCCTTCATAAATAAATGTTTGCGTTGTTTTTTTCTTCCATAAAAAATTATTCTCGGTTAAATCTTGACTACTACACATAAAAAATCGCGTTTACATATGCATAAATTAGAAACTAAATATATTGCATAATTGATATATATATATAAATGTGTTTACGTAGGTTTACAGGTTGTTTCTATTGCAGTTGTTGAAGTGCTTATGACTGAAGAAGGTGAGCTTGTACCTGAAGTCGTCATGTCTATTCTTTAACAATGACTATATACTTCTGTAGGAGTTTTTTTTTTTTTTAAAAAAAAATATATATGTTGTGTTGTGTGTATCTCGAAAAATAAAATATGTAAATTACTAAAGAAAAGAAAGTATTTTTAAAAAAACGAAAGGAAGATAAATAATAATAAATAAATATTAAATATATATAATAAGTTTAAAAAAAAAAGGGGGGAGAGAAGAAGAAAAGAAGATAAAAATACATGAACAAAATAAAAAGAATATTATTAACTTATATATGTTGGAAGCAGGGGCGTTTATTTTTCATTCGGCGGGGGAAACTTTACTTTAAATTCAGACAAGGCAAGGTTTTTTTTAATAACTCTATTATGATTGCCTGTACACCAAAAGAAAAAAAGATGTTACTGATCCCGATAAATAGTCTGATTAATTTAAAGTCGTTCATTTGTCAAGATTTATATTTTGTTTGTACACACACATAAAATACCGTCTTGAGTATTTCTAGTTTTTATGCAAATTTCAACTGTGTTTCTTTTTTTGCGTGAAAAAAGAAAAAAGAAAAAAAAACTCTACCTCCCTTCTTGTTTAGCATTTTTCTTTTATATATATATATATATATATATCCACTTTGTACCCTTTTTCAGTTGATTATTGGGCGCAAGGGGTGAGTGTGTGTGTGATAGAGAGAGGGAGTCACTTTTTATTTTATTTTTGGATTGCGTCGGTAATGATCCCGAAGGGCAAAATTGGTGTAGCACAAAGAATGAAAGTGTATATAAAATAGTTTGATAAAAAACATGTGATGAAAAACTTCTTTTACTGGACTACATACACAGGTATAAAATAAATCAGATGACTTAATGTGACGATTCTCACAAGCATATTAAGCTAATTTTCGTATATTTCTCTCTCTTTTTCTCTCTCACTTTTTTTTTTTTCTTATCATTTTGTACCAGTATGGGTTTTTCGTATCGTACTTACCTTGAAAGTTCTTCGTCAATTTATGGATGTGCAAAGTGTAACACCCACTTGACCACAGCTGAATTAGTGATATCTAAAGTAAAATGATAATAATATACTTTCTCTGTTGTATATATACTTATATATCACTTGTACTTAGCAATTTCAAGGACGACACGGTCAAGCGTTTTTACTTGAAACAGTGTAAATAAACATGAAAAAAAAAAAAAAAAATCAAGTGATTTATCGACTTTTTGTTTAATCAGTTTCCCTTTTTTTTTTATTAAACGTGTGCAGAGTGAATATCGATTTGGGTAAAGCAGAAGATAGAGAAATGACAACTGGTTTACACAGAGTAAAAGAAATTTCATGCATCAAATGTTCAATGATGCTTGGTTGGACATATGTTGGTCTTATATCCTTACTTTTTCTATTCTTTCTTTCTACCTTTTTCTACTTTTTTTTTTGCAGTTTAGAAAGTTCACTATTATATTAATCTTTACATATTTAATAGGTAAAAGCTTATAGTGACGAAAACAAGTATAAAGAAGGAAAGTTTATATTGGAAAAGAAATTACTGGTTGATTTAACACCAAAAGTTCAAGTTGTCGAAAGAGAAATCATGTAACCACATTCTATATCTTCTTCCTCTCTCTTTTTTTTTTTTTTTCTTTCTCGTATATTGCAAAACTTATTATCCCAAGAACTATTTTCTTTTTTTTTTTTCGTGTGCAAGAGGAAAAAATCATTTATAATGAACTGAAATAAAAACTTGGCCTTTCTTTTCCCCTTTTTCCCAGCGCGCACACTTCTTCATACAGGTACTACACTTTTTTTTAAAAAAGGATACACAAAACATGCACTATATCGTATTTTGGCTATCCGGTCGTGACTAGCTTCGTGACATCAATCTTTTACTCAAAATTTTTTTCTTTTTTAAAAAAAAAAGCTACTACTCAAATTGCAAAAAAAGCGTCAGTTTTTTTTATACTTATAACTTTTTTTTTGTATATTATACAGTAAGTATTATTATAAAGATGCAATGACATTTTAAAATATTGCAGCAACTTTTTTTTTAGAAAAAAAAAACCGCGAAAAAAAATACTAACCCGCTTTTTTTTTTTCTTTAAAAAGTCATGCCTCCCAAGAAGCTTGCCAAGGAAGAAAAGATCATGCTTGGTCGTCCTTCCAACAATTTGAAGATTGGTGTTGTCGGTCTTCCTAATGTTGGTAAGTCTACCTTCTTTAACGCTCTTACCAACGCTTCTGCTGCCGCTGAGAACTATCCTTTCTGTACTATTGGTAAGTTTTTTCAAATAAAAAAATGTTTTTTTGACTGCAAATTGACATTGATATATATTAGATCCCGAGGAGTCTCGTGTTGCTGTTCCTGATGACCGTTTCGATTGGTTAGTTAAACACACCAAGCCTAACAAGGTTATCCCTGCTTTCGTAAGTTCATAAAAAAAAGAGAAAGAGAGAAAAGAAAAAAGGTACAATAACTTACTATTTTCAAAAAAAAAAAAAATAGTTGACTGTCATCGATATTGCTGGTCTTGTAAAGGGTGCTGCTTCTGGTGCTGGTTTAGGTAACGCTTTCTTGTCTCACATTAAGGCCGTTGATGCTATTTTCCATGTTGTTCGTGCTTTCGACGAAGCCGATGTTATTCACGTTGAAGGTGAATTAGATCCTATTCGTGATATGGAGATTATTCGTGAGGAATTACGTTTAAAGGATATTGAATTTGTCACCAAGCAAGCTGCTGAATTAGCCAAGGACGCTCGTCGTATTGGTAACGGTGGTAATGCTCAAGACAAGGCCAAAAAGGAAGAAGCTGCCACTGTCCAAAAGGTCCTTGAATGGATCCAATCTGGTAACGATGTCCGTCATGGCGATTGGAGCAACAAGGAAATCGAGATCATCAATGGTCTCCATCTCATCACAGCCAAGCCTGTCATCTACCTTGCTAATTTATCCGAAAAGGATTACATTCGTAAGAAGAACAAGTGGCTCGCCAAGATTAAAGCTTGGATCGACGAAAACTCCAACGGCGACCTTATGATTCCTTACTCTGGTGCTTACGAGTCTCGTCTCACTGCTGCTTCCCCTGAAGAGAAATTAGAAATCGAAAAGGAAAATAACGCTGTCTCTGTTATGCCCAAGATTATCGTCGCTGGTTATAATGCTCTCTCATTATGTTACTATTTCACTGCTGGTCCTCAAGAAGTCAGAGCTTGGACTGTCCGTAAATTCACAAAGGCTCCTCAAGCCGCTGGTGTCATTCACTCCGATTTCGAACGTGGTTTCATCATGGCTGAAGTCATGAAGTATAACGACTTGAAGGAATTGGGTACTGAAGGTGCTGTCAAGGCTGCCGGAAAGTATATGCAAAAGGGTAAGGAGTACGTTGTTGAAGATGGTGATATTATTTTCTTCAAGTTCAACGTCACTGCTACTGCTGGTCCCAAGAAGAAGTAAATTTTTGTTTTTCACCCCTTAATTACATAATAAAACACATATTTTTTTTTTGCACAAGTTATAAATAGAGAGAAACGCTTCTCTCTCTCTCTCCTGCTGTATAAAAACACGAGTAAGGGGATTTCATTAACCTTCATAAGTGTATCATGTCTATTTTTGACATTTGCCTTTCAACTCCTCCCCTTTAATAGCCCTGAAACAAATTGTATTCTAATTGGTTTTTATTTTTGCCTCGGAAGTAAAAAGTATGAATTTAATACACGCGCAATCAAACATTAAGGCACATCAGGTACATATTTTGCTTTATTTAGTTTAGTTTGCATGAAAAATCAAACTTTTTTTTTATAAGCTGAAGAGAAAAAATAGTCCACTGAAAAAAGGGCTCAAATTGTGTTACAAATAGTACGTTTTTCACTCTTGAAAAACTTTTTTTCTCTCTCTTTTTTTACTTTCTTCTTTTTTCTTTTTTATATACATTATGCCTGACGATAAAAAAGATACTGTTAAAGCTACGTTTTGGAACCCGAGAAAGGACCCTGATTCTATCAAACAACCTGATTATCTTTCGTTTAAAAGACCGAGGTAATATATACGCACTTCTTTAAAAAAAAACTCACTCTTTTTAATGCTTTTTTTTTATTCAACTAGACAATTCGATTTCTCAGACGTAGCTTGGGATCGAAAGAATAGCTTTTGGAACCAAAAGGAACCCATGACCGAGTACAAATATGAAAAGAAATAAAAAATTACCAAAGTTGTAACCATAAACAACCATCCAAAAAAAGCCACCAAAATAACGATACTGATAATAATGTATTTTTTTTTAAATATTTGATGTGTGTGTGTGTGTATATTTGTAAAGAAGGGAAATAGTAATAAAAAAAAGGTGAATGCGAAATAATATAAACAGGATTTTTACTCGGGAGCATGAGAGAAGAGATAAGAGACAGATTCACCATTATGAGTTCTGCGAATGGCTTCTGCAAGAGTAGGAGAGATATCAATAACATCAAGTTTAGGACAAATGGCCAACTTATCTTGATGAGGAATTGTATTGGTAACAACAAGTTTTTCAATCACAGACTCGTTGATAACCTTGATTGCCTTTCCAGAAAGAATACCGTGAGCAACAATAGCGTATACCTTGACAGCACCATTCTCAACCAATGTCTTTGCAGCTAAACCAAGAGTACCACAGGTATCTGCCATATCATCAACCAAAATAGCAATCTTACCAACTACATCTCCAACTAAAACCATACGAGAAACTTCGTTGGCTCTCTTACGTTCTTTGTGAATCAAGGCAAAATCGAGTTCAAGACGATCAGCAATAGAAGTAGCACTACAACATAAATAATGAGTTAAAAAAAACATAATACCTTAATAATATATATATATAAAAACTTACCGCTTAGCACCACCTGCATCGGGAGAAACAATAATAGCGTTTGTCCAATCAGGAATCTTTGTACGGATATACTTGATCATGGAAGGTTCGCAATAAAGGTTGTCAACAGGAATATTAAAGAACCCTTGAATTTGAGAAGCATGAAGATCCATGGTGATGACATGGTTGGCACCGGCGACAGTCAACATATTTGCAGTTAATTTAGCAGTAATAGGAGCACGACTCTTGTCCTTTTTATCTTGACGAGCGTAAGGGAAACAAGGAATGACGGCAGTGATTCTACGGGCAGAAGCGGTCTTACAGGCATTAATTAAAATTAAGAGTTCCATCAAATTATCGTTGATTTCACCACAGCCAGATTGGATAATAAACACATCTTCGTCACGTACAGACTCGCCAACAGTAACTGAGGTCTCTTGGTTCGAGTACTTCATAACAACTGCTTTGGCTAAATCGATACCGATACGTTTGGCGACAAGTTTGGCAAGTTCAGGGTGAGAATTACCAGTAAAGATCTTGATGGCGTTATCAGACATTATATATATGTATGTAGGGTATTCTTTTTTAAAAAAGGTGAAATAAATTAAGTTATAGTATCTTGAGTACTATTTTAGTTTTTTTTAATAAGAGTTGTATCTCAAACGGAAAAAGAAGTTATGAAGAAAAAAAAAGAGAAAAAAAAATCTTTAAGCAAGTCCCAGAATTTAAACCCAGGGGTGGTGGGGTGACTTTGAATGTTTGAGATTGAGAAATGGTTATTGCGAAAGTATGACTGGTATTTTCGAATTCAGGAAAGGTGAATATGGTGGAAGATATATGCATTTATAGCCTCTTTTTTCAATGCAAGATCTTACTGTTGCAGGCTTGTGAATGGGAGCATTGTCCATAACGAAATAATGTCCTTTCAAATTGTTTTTATCTAAAACGTCCATAACGTTTTCTAAATAGCCTAGGTAATGCTCTGTTCTAGTTCCTATTCTAACTGTAGTTGCTACAACCGTGCCATCAGCCTTTCTTTTTTTGCTACCTGCCACTGTGATTGGTTTTCTTAAAGAAATATCGATAACTCCCTGAGCAGAAATCGCTCCAAGGATAGTAATGGGAAGTGTCTCGGGTAGGTAGGAACAATCGACTTTGCAGGCATACCCTTTTTAGACCAACCTCCAGAACGGCTGATATCAAGAAAAACATAGTTTTTTTTTTCAAAATCCAAATCTTTGTTGGCCATCCGCTCGAGGACAGCTTCGTTTAAGTCTTACCTCTTCCAAATTACGTTTTTCAGGAAGCTTTTCCAATCCCTTAAAGCTCAATGCACAGTGTTGACGAATATGATTATAAAAGGCTGTTTTACTAATCTTGATTACAGGATATTCCTTCAAAAGCTTGTGCCTCAATCGTGCCCTTAGTTATGTCTGCATCTGCGTCTTTTACTGGTAGTTCAATTTCCTCAGAAATTAGCTCACTTTTTCTCAATATCCGGTACATGTTGAGGTAACTGTATACGTGTGTACTAAAAATATAAACAACTAAACGTCTGCCTTTATTTATTTTCGGCAGGTGTGCTTTTTTACTGTAAAATACTCGCCCTTTTTTCCTTGTAATATATCATCATTTAAAACAGACCCGAAAAGGAAGGAAGAGAAAAAAAGAGAGTGAGTCATAGAAAAAAAAAAGATGATGTTTTTTTTTCTTTTTTTTTCCTGTACCTATTCTATCAAATTTTTTTTAAAAAAAACCCCCCTCCACTCTTATTATACATAGAAGGTACGCTTTTTTAAAAAAATGTGTAGTCATACAACAAGATGACAGAGCTGTAGTGTCCTATACAATGGTGGGGTAATAAGGTTTCTTTCGTTTCGGTCGCTTTCTGAAAATAAAATATATCTTTTTTGTTTATAATCACATGTCAATCGCAGTTACCGACGTTTTTTAAAGCAAGTGTATATTGAAACAGATGCAAATTATTGCATCTATTTTATTATTGTTATTATTCAAAAAGTGCGTGCGTCTGCAGCTTAATATAAAAGTGCATTTGTTACCATAGGGAATCGGATATTGGTTATGCCGACATTTACTGTTACCATCATAATAGATGTGCCTTTTATGGTTGATTTTATCAGATATATGTGTATTCGAGTCATTCCGGTCCTAAAGATCCGATTTATGTAGCTCTGTACTGTTCTAATATCTAGATAGAATCAGCTGTAACAAATGACAGGTCTTAATTTACGACCAAAAGACACTTCATTTTCTATTTTCGTGATTACGTAAAATGTAGCTTTCCGTTACTTTTTTTTGGTTATAGTCGACTAATTATATTATACAACTTGGGAAAATAAAACCAGGAAATGGTTTTATTTTAATCACTGTTAAAAGTGATGCCCGGATGTTCATACAAAAGAAAAAAGGATAATGAACGTACAATAATGGATTACAACACTTTAAATAGTTCTTGAACTCACGCAGGTTACTGGAATAAAAAAAAAAAAATATGTTGTGTAGCTTATTCTACAAGAGTTTAAACAGTAGAACCATTTCAAATTCTATTAAAAGTAAACTAGTGGTGATTTCTTATGTGAGCGATTTTTTTTAAACTGCATTAAAAACATGCCTATCAATTTAATTACGCCACTAGGTCGACAATAGAGCTTATTTTTCTCTTTTCTCCGTGCTGGTGCTTATTCAATTACAAGTCCACATCTTCTTCTCTGATTTACTTTGTTTCTCGCTCTCGGTATATACCTATATACTAACGCATACTGTACAATTGCAATGTTTAATATACACACAGAAAGAGTTTAACTAAATGAAGATCGAGCAACCCACAATTCTTTTTTAATGCAAGTGTCGAAAGACAAGCTTGATTGGTTAAATTTTCAAAATTGAGTGTATTTACAAGCCACCTGTCAAAAAGTGAAAATTTACTTTTTTTTTTTGTAATATTTTTTTTTTCCCTTTCTAATTGAGAATTAATAATGAAATCATCATACAAGGTGAAATAACAAAAAAAAAAAAAGACGAACTTTTTGTTGTGCAATGACTAACGTTTATATAAAAATAATGATATAGTTTTCCAACCTTTTAGGTACAGTTTATACCGGTGCCAATGTACTTTTCACACCTGACGGAAACTCTGTATTGAGTCCTGTCGGTAATCGTGTTTCCATGTTTGATCTCGTCAAGTAAATAACAATACTATCACCACATTAAACAATGGAAACTAAAACCCCCTTTTTTTTTCTTTTTTAAAAAAATATAGCAACACCTCATGTACACTTCCTTTCGAAATGCGTAAAAATATTGATCAAATGGCACTTTCACCTAATGGAACACTTTTAGTTACTATCGATAAAGGTAAACTAAAATACCCTTTTTCTCGAGAAAAAAAAAATGTACTTACTTGAATACCAATTTTAGATGGTCGTGCACTTTTAATCAACTTATCTCGTAGAGTTGTTCTTCACAACATGAACTTTAAGGGAAGAGCTAGAGCAATCAAGTTTAGTCCTGACGGTAAATACTTCGCTATTACAAACGAAAAGAATGTCAATATTTGGAAAGCTCCTGGACATACTCGTGAATTCGCCCCATTTGTACTTTATTTCACAGCTGTTGGTCATCACGATGCTGTTACCAATGTTAACTGGAGTCCTGATTCAAAGTACAAAAAAAAAAAAAAAAAAACTAGTAACCTTTATATCCATTATTGACAATTCTTTCTTTTAAATAGATTCTTTATTACATCTTCCAAAGACATGACTTGTCGTATTTATACAGTCGATAGATCCATCCCTGATTTTGTTTCTTCTACGCTCTCTGGACATCGTGATTATATTATTAATGCTTGGTTCTCTTCCGATATGAAGAACGTAAGTTTTTTTTTTATAAGAGTACAAATCCAATTTTGTTTTAACATTTCTTCTTCAATAGATTTACTCTGTCAGTAGAGACGGATCTTTATTTCAATGGAAGAACTCAACATACGCAGCAATGCATGAGGATTCAGATACCGAAATGTATGAAGTGGATGAGGACGGTAACGAGGTTGTACGTGTAGATAAAGTAAAGTGGAGAATCCAAAAGAAGAATTACTTTAATACTGTCAGTGTTAAAGTAACCGAAGCTCAATTTTTCGCTGCAAGTAATTTAGTTGTTGTTGGTTTTGCTAATGGTGTTTTCGGTATTTATGAAGTACCCAGCTTTACCACTATTCATACTTTAAGGTAATAAGGGATACTTAAGAGAGAAATAATTAGTTTTTTTAACGCGCATTATTAGTATTTCACAGAAAAAGATTGATACTGTTGCTATTAATGTAACAGGTGAATGGCTTGCATTCGGTTCTGCTGCACTTGGACAATTATTAGTCTGGGAATGGCAATCAGAGACATACGTATTAAAGCAACAAGGACATTACTACGACATCAACTCAGTTTCATATTCATCTGATGGACAATCACTTGCTACAGGTGGAGACGACGGTAAAGTTAAAGTTTGGAACACTGCATCTGGATTTTGTTTTGTTACTTTCAGCGAGCACAGCAGCGGTGTTAAAGCCGTTGAATTTGCAAAGCAAGGTCAAGTTTTATTTTCGGCTAGTATGGATGGTACTGTACGTGCCTTTGATTTAGTTCGTTACCGTAATTTCCGTACTTTCACCAGTCCTAACCCCGTTCAATTCACATCACTTGCTGTTGATCCTAGTGGAGAAATTGTCTGTGCTGGTACAATGGATACATTTGAAATCTTTGTTTGGAGTGTGCAGACCGGTAAATTATTAGATATCTTGGCTGGCCACACCGGACCCATCAGTTCATTGGCATTCTCTCCCACTGGTATGATTCTTGTCAGTGGTAGTTGGGATCATTCTGCTCGTACTTGGGATATCTTTGGACGTAGTAAGAGTATTGAAACACTTGTTCATCAAACTGAAGTATTGGCAGTTGCATTCAAACCTGACGGTAAAGAAATTGCTGCCGCTACATTGGACGGTCAAATTACATTCTGGGATATTGAAGAGGCTACTATTATCAGTACAGTAGAAGGACGTAAAGATATTATGGGTGGTCGTAAACAAGATGACCGTACATCGGCTGATAACGCAGCTTCTGGTAAATGCTTTAATTCTATTTGTTACACAGCAGACGGTTCAAGTCTTATTGGGTCTGGTACCAGTAAATATATCTGTATTTATGATGTTGCAACTTCATTCCTTATCAAGAAGTTCCAAATTTCAAAGAATCTTTCATTAGACGGTACACAAGAAATGTTGAATTCTAAACATATGACAGAATTTGGTAGTTTGGAAGAATTAGAGGACGAAGGTTCTGATCGTGAAGAACGTATTGATTTATCATTACCAGGTACTCGTTCTGGTGATATGTCAGTGAGAGCTACAAGACCTGAAGTTAAATCAATGGCTGTTCGTTTCTCACCTACAGGTCGTTCTTGGGCCGCATCTACTACTGACGGTCTTATGATTTATTCTTTAGATGAAGATATTCTCTTTGATCCATTTGATCTTGAAATGGATATTACACCCGAAACTGTCTTGGAAGCACTTGCTGATAAAGAATACCTCAAGTCGCTTTGTATGGCTTTCCGTTTGAATGAAAAACCCTTGTTACATACTGTATTTGAAAGTATTCCCCCGGAGTCCGTTGATCTTGTTGCCCGTGGTATGCCTGAAAAATATCTCTTTAAATTATTATCTTTTGTTGGTATGCACATGGAAACAAGTCCTCATATCGAATTCCATTTAATGTGGGTTACCAGTGTCATGACTGCACATGGTAGATATCTTCGTGATCATCGTGGTCAATTCCAACCTGTATTTAGAGCTTTACATAAGGGTGTTAATCGTGTCCGTGATGATATTGCCACATTGTAAGTCTTTCTTTTTCTTTTTCTTTTTGTACATGTACACTAATTCTTTTTTTTTTTCATGTAGGTGTGATTCAAATCAATATACTCTCAAATATCTTCTTACACAACAAACCATTGCTGCTCGTAAGGAAGCTGCTATGGAGGAGTAATGTATACTTATATATCTTTTTCACTCATTCTTTTCATTTTACTGTATCATTTTGCAACGCGCTTTTTTGAGAAAATAAATACATATATATTTTTTTTATATACAAAGTACGTTTTTTTTTTATTTGTTAATCTGTTTCCATAACGTCTGTTGGATATTCAGTCGCGACGTTATCAGTCATTTCTGGGGTGACGTTTTCAATCATTTCTGTATCTGCATTGATTGTCTTACTTTCAACTAATAATGCCTCTTCAACAGGAGCAGCCGACTAAAAAAAAAAAGATGACTGTATTAGATTTTTTTATGTTTGTGTATGTATGTCCTTATTACCAATACGAAATCGTCTAATAACTTGTCAAAACGATCAACCTTCTTTCGAATCTTTCTATTCTCTTTTATTAACTTTGCTCTTTCAATTTCAAGAGCTTCCTTCTGTTCCTTTAACCTAATTTTACAAGCTATATAAATAAATAAAACAATGTGCACGTAAAAACGGTATAGAATAAAAAACCTTACGCTGTTCTCACAACCAATTCGTATTTTAATCTATTAATCATGAGTTGATGAGGATTATCTGAATTTTGTAAATATTCTGGTCCAGCCTTTGCTAAAAATTCCTCTAATGGTATAAGTTCCACATCCTCGTAAACTGATCTACGTTTTTTTTTTTTTTTCATTAAAAAAAGTTAAAAAACGTTTATTATTCACGAATGTTGTTGTTTTTACCTAAAGTCTCGACACTGTACAATTTCCTCTAAAATATGTTTTCTTTCATACATTACATCTTGAAGTTCTAATCTCGTTTCATTCATATTGCTTTTAGCATCAAGAGTTGATTGTCTACTATCTTTGGTGGAGGCGTATGCAACAGTATGAAGATCAATAAGTCTATCAAAGTTTTCTTGAATTAACGATTGTTCTACTTTGCCAAATCGTTGTTCCAGAGTCCCCTATCATCATGTATTTTAGATATAAATTTTCGTGTTTTTTTTTCTCTTTCTCTCTCTCTTTCTTTCTTTTACCTCGACTTTCTTTTGCATTTGAGTGATGAGTACTGTTTGAACTTCGCCAGCCACTTTATCAATTTCATCTAATGCTGCAGTATGAGAATTCGACATAATAAAATGTATATTAAATAGTATTAAAGAAAAAAAGAATAAAAAAGTAGGGTTGATTTTAATTTTGAAAAAAATCGCTTTATAAGCCACTATTGGTAACAAGAGAATTGAAAGTGTTTACTCTTTTCTAAAAAAAATCACACACAGCATTGTTCACTTGTATCAACAAAGAAAAACGTTAGTTCCGCACTATACGAATTTGTATTGTCACTTCAAATAAAAAGAAAAAGAAACTTTTTATAATATTACGTATCAAAAGACACAGAGAGAAAGTTTATTAGTTTTTGTTAGCTTTTGCGAACGATCGCCTGGTATTTGACGCCTTGTTCGAATATCCACATTTGCTTCTTTTGGTATTTAATATCTTCAATTTCAGTCCGCTTAGCTCATTTTAATGTATTTCAATTAGCTTATAGATTTGTTTTAAAAAAATATATGCACTTACGTCAAGATATGCCATTATATTAATGGCTTGTAACAGAAGCATAATATCTTGACCGTCGCGTAACTTACGGAATTGAGTGATGACGTTGGATCGATGCTCTCCATCGTACATCAAAGACATCTTGAACAAATAACAATCATATACATTCTACTAAAGGGCATAGCAGAACGGATCATCAATTCCTAGCTCTAAGTCAGAATCCATGCTGAAAACGGTACTACTGTGTTTTGAATTGTACCAGATGTGTACTAATAAAGCTTCGATTTGTACGTCAATCACCGCTTTCATTTCTCGTTGACTTTTAACAAAGTCGGATTCATATTTGTTATTTGAACAACATGGTTTTTTAATTTCACAAATAAAAAAAACCACATTTGAAATCGAATTTGCATTTGAGTAAAACCAGTAAATCTGGCTTATAGTTTTTCATTGAAAGCGTAGACTTATCATATCTAAATAAATAAAAGCTATTAGAGCTTAACTGACCTTTACAACAAAATTAGCACTTACTTAGAGACCTCATAATCTCTACATCGTGAAAATAACGGAAGCACAATAGGGAATACAGCTTGTTCTGAAAATCGACTTTCTTTTTTTAGATTTGCTAATCCAGGAGCGCAATGACAAGTATATGTAAAGTTATCAGGATTATGCAAGTTCTTGAAAAAAGCCTTTTAAAGGAAACTATCAATTACATAATTCGTATTGTTATAACCATGGAATGACTTACTTTCTGTGGTTGAGATAGATCACGTAAGACATCTTGGTAATTTGTAATGTCAGGCACTTCAATTTGCTCACAAATAGTTGAACAATCTTTAATATTCAAGTATTGGCAGAGTCTTGGTAATTTAGTAAGCGAATGACCAAATAAAAATATAAAGGACAAGGTCCTATTTTACTAATGGTTGATTAAAATGTTAACTAAACACAAGTTTTTAGTTACAACACACGAATATCGTTTGAAATTTTTAATTTTTTCGCACCGACAATATTAATGTCTCTAAAGAGTATCAACTTGCGTACAATAAAAGAGTCAAAGTTTGTAGGATTCCATTCGAAATCCCACTACAATCAAGGTATTTAAGGGAGCTTGAGCAGTCTCCTTGGTATTCCAAAGAGTCAAAAGAGTCATCAGGGTTAAGAGATTCGAGAACAGCCTAATCCGAATAAATATAATGTTAGTTTCAATATAATTTGATGCAATAATATTATGTTACCGTTAAATGTTCTTCATTCAGAGTCTTTATGAGGAGTAAATTGAATAACTATTAATAAGTTATTAATTTTCAAATATTTATGTTACTTACTGGATTTATATCATCTTTTCCGTTTTGTTCTTGATATTCATCTGCTTGCTTCTGCTGTTGCTGATGATGATGATGATGTAATAAATACGACTCATCAACATCCTCATCTTCTTCCTCTTCCTCTTCCTCTTCATTATCATTCTCCTTTTCTTCCTGTTCCTCTTCGTCATCAGATTTATAAACCAACAATTTTTGTCTCTTTGCAGCCTGTGTTCAAGTTAAAATTAAACATGGTAAATTTGTTTAGTTACGTTATCACGCAATAATACATATAAAGATATAAAAGACACAAATCATAACAATCGCTATTAAGGTATCTTACCATTTGCGAGTACGAGATAGTTCTGACAGTAGATTTATATATTTATTTCTCTGTTTCTTCGGAAATGATAGCACAGTTTAAAAAATTCTCTTTGCATTCAGAGTTTTTCAAGAACTAGTATTAAAGTATGAATAAGTGAGTATTACATTACTTATCTAAATATAGCATTTACCTCGCTCACATCGTTATTGATTCTGTTTGGTAATGGAGTCATAACTCTTGCATTATATCTCTTCCTTCTCCTAATGTTATACATAAATCGCGACCATTTTTTTTTTTTTGGTGACGACTTGGTGTTTCAATCTAGAGTATAGCCTAGCTTATTTCTCTTTAGGTGTACATCAATGATAGCCGTATCATTGTACGTGAAGTGGTGTTGTTGGGAAGGTTACGATATCGTTAGATATGGTTTCTCATCACCATCTTCGGGTTCGACCGTCAAGGGTGGATTATGTAACCTAATTTTCACTCTTGGCGGGTAGTTGTGCTTTAGCTTTATCTCGCAATTTCTGGCCGACAGTAGTGACTTGGACTATTAGGCATTCACAAAAAAAAAAGCGACAGTGCGTGGAAATGTAAATCAAGACAGGTGTATCTAAAATTTGAGCCACCACTTTCCTTAGTAACCTGATAGAATTAAAGGACTTACTTGATGAAGGACGAGGAAATATCGGGCAAGACGTTTGTTCAGAACTTGCAATTGGTATATAAATATCCAATAAAAAGCATGTTTTCCTTCTCGAGGTCGTTTTTGTTTATCTTCACAAGAAAGTACTTTAGTTTGTACTACTTTTTCCTTTTTTTTTGCATGATTTGTTTACTTTGCGCAAGTTAACTTTTTTTTATTACAAATGTCACTCTCCATACCTCTCAGCAACATCAGTACAATATATAGTGATAACACATTTAGTGAAAGACAGACATAAGATATAATTTGTTTACTCTGTACTAAAAGGAAAAAAAAACGATGCGTTTTGAAAGACAGAGTACCGACTGGAAAAAAATGACTCAATAATATAAATAACGGAGATAGTTTCCATTATAGTGATAGACAATCATATGTTTCCGTGGAAGAAAAATTTTAAACTTGCAAAGTAAATAAATCCTGCAAAAAAAAAAGGGAAGGTAGTACAAATTAGGCATACTTTTCCTTTTTTTTTTTTACTCTTCAGTGTTATCGGTCTACTTCCATCTTTCAGCACCATCAATACAATTTATATTTTGATTATAAGACGAGGTTATACTACTAGAGCAAGCGAAAGTATTCGCAGTTTATAAAAAAAGTTTGCAGATTTGTTTACTTCCGCCTATTGATTCCCAATCATTTGTGTGTAAACAAAAACGACCTCTTGGTAAGCATGCTTTTTATTGGATTTTTTTTTCCTCACAAGTATGAGCAACATCCTAAATAAATATTTTTTTCGCTTTTTTGTATGGAAGAAATAAACTAGGTGATCTTACTCTTCAAAAATATATAATCTGTATCTATACCGATTTACTTGTACCAATTTTTATTAGCGATAGTTATATTGATATATCTTTTTATTTCTTGAAAAAAACCCTTTTGTTTACATGAACATTTATGGAAGTAACTAATTAATTGATCATATGAAAAAAGAAGAACGTCATGAAACAAGTACTTTTCAGAAACTATTTATAAGGAGGCGGATTTTTTAAGTTCTTTTTCGTTCCTCATAAAAAAAAACTATTATTCACCAAATGCTTCTGAAGTAACCCTCAAGTCCTTCTAAATTAATCCTCAAGTCCTCCTGAAGTGGTATCCTCTCTCGAAAAATACAGGTATGTCACTTTTCCTTTTTTTTTAAAAAAAAGCCCTCTCTAATACTTTCTTAGTTGCTAGATAAAAAAATGCTACGTTGTAGTGTACTGTCTCTCTTACTCTATACCTACTCTATACCTACGGCGTTATCAAGTAAAAGATGTTGGCTCTGCCGCTTTGGTGATGATGTCCGAAAGCACTCTGGCGACTAAGACGGTCATCACTGGTCCAATCCTTTTCAAAAAGGTTGGATTATAAGTGTACTTGGCCCTTGACTAGCTTGTTCAAGAAACGCTTATCCTTTGGTTATCAAGTAAAAGATGTTGGCCCTGCCGTTTTGGTGATGATTTCCGAAAGCACTCTGGCGACTAAGATGGTCATTACCGGTCCAGTCCTTTTTTTTTAAAAAAAGGTTGGATTATAAGCGTACTTGGTCCTCGACTAGCTTGGTTTTCAAAGGAAGGGTATTCTCTTCTGTCCTTAGCCTATCTTTGGGACTGTCTGAAAAAAAAAACTGGTTTACTGCTTATCTCTTTACACCTAATAAACAAATAAAAATCCCTTTCCTCTTTTAAAAAAAAAAAATCCTTTGGTGTTTTGTTCATTTTTCAAAAAATCCCAAAGTTTAAATTTAAGGTTTCGTCTCCTTCTAATCCAAACGCATCTTATCATTGTAATATTGTATAAATAAATTTAAGGCGTTCACCATTTGTTTACTTGCTTATTTACACACAAATGATTGGAAATTGATAGGCGGAAGTATTGAGTAGATGATGTCAAAAGTAAATAAATCCGCATATACCAGAAAGAAATATGGCTGTGAAAAAGTTAATGGCAAATATTAAAATTGCAGTAAAACTTTACAACATGCTTTTTTAAGCCGTCCTTGATTTGAAAAACACAAAGTACTTTTAAAGTACGAAAACTATTTCCTTTGTATTGTTCCTTAGAAATAACAAACACAAATATATTTTCCTTTTTTTTTTTTGTTCTTTTTTTTTTATGCCTCATCCCGCAAACATTCAGTCTAATTTAAAGTCTCAATTCGACAAGATTGATAACATGTATTTAAATGACGACCTTCGAGTATTTGGTATATATACATGTTACTTTTGAAGTAAAAAAAAAAGAGGATACTAAAACCAGGTATTTTCTTTTTAGGTCGAGATACCGACCGAATTTTTAAACAAGTAGATATTATTCGTAGAAAGCAAATTGAATTAGCTACAGAACATATCGGGTTAGATAATATGGAAGATACCTCGTTAGTGTATATAGTATATTTATATGGAAGGGGTCCCAAGATACTAAAATAAGTAAACAACAGGTTGCCTGTGTCAGATGATATAGATGACGAATACAAGCGAAATTTACTTTATTTTAGCAAAAAGGAAATGGCGTTAAAAAGCTTGATGGGAAAATTAGATACATTGGGAGAAATCATGCAAGTATATTATAAGCCATTGTGATGATATCGATTAACTTATATTGTTATTATAGGAACAAATTTAGAGAAACAAATGAGTTTAATCCGCATACAACGGATACGGAGACTGTAGTACAAAGTAGTAGAAAGAAGAGGAGTGATAGTTGTAGTAATAGTAGTAATGAACGAGCCCCAGTTATTATATTACCGGAGGCATCGCATGTTTTTTATTGAAGAATTAAATATTAAAGAGAGAATTATATATATATTATATGTACACATATTATTAAGTAGGTTCATTAGTTAATACATTATAGTTTACACTAGCCGTACTGCTATAACTGGCAGTGTATTTACTTATAATCTTTTTCAATGCGACACCCAAGATAGCCCACGGAAAGACCTTTACGTCTTTTTCAATATTTCTTGGTTTTGGATTAGGAAATCCCATGATAAGTTTAAAGAATTCAGCTGATTCCGGTTTTAATTTACTAACGGTTAAAGGTTTATAACCTTCCAAATTTCTTCGAATACGGTTCTTTTCTTCCACTGTAAATTTGACACCAATTAAATGTTCCAATAGATAAATACAATCAACCGAAGTAATAAAGTAATCATTCTTTTCTTTCCAGTAAATACACGATACAATGATTATTTTGGTCGTATCCACTGGTTTCGTCTTTTCTACAGGTAATTGAAACCTTTCGAATTTACAAGTCACTTCATTGCCTTCTTGTCTTCGCCAAAACTGTACCAACCTTCTTTGAGATTCCCATTCGTCTTGAGTCCAGTCTTTTGCCATCGTTTGTAAATCGCCTTCAATAATAAGATTAGCCTTGTTGAGTAGATTAGCAAAAGGGTTTAAAGTCAACATTGTGGTTTGCTGTTGTTGTTGTTGATAATTAGTTGTAGTATTAGGTGAATTAATAATATTAGTAGTAGGTGCTGTAGTAGGTGTATTAGTATTAGTATTAGTTGTAGTATTAGATTGTAACGGAAGGGGTAATGATGGTTTCATTTGAATTGAAGGCGCAGTTGAAGATGAACTAGTGAGGATAGTATCCATTAATGGCATAATGTATGGGTCTTGTTGAGTTGGTGGAGTAGTGTAATTAGCATCGTTAAATTGGGGTTGAAAAGTAGCAGTAGGGTAAGCCAAGATGGGGGTTTCTGGTTTTTTTTTAAAAAAAAGAAAAAATGTATTAAGAAGTAGTAATAACACTATTTATTTTAGTGCTTTTTACCTTCGTAGTACTCTCTTTGTCTCGGAGATGGTTGAGTTGGAGGTAATCCGACATAAGGTGCATGAGGTGATATACCGTAGTAATTAGGCGGATAGTAAGACTGTTCTACTTGTCTGGATCGTTTCGGGTCAGTTGTGTTACTAGAAATAGGACTATTTTGATCAATAGAAGATCTTTTTCTAGTATAAAAAGTGAAATAACCTATAAACCAACTATCAAGAATTTGTTCGGATTGTTCAAGTAAAAGATAAATAGGTACTCTTGATAATTCACAATTGGGCACGATAGAATGTATTGTGAATATTTGAGTAACCGTATCTAGTGTAAAGTGACATGTTGTGATACAAGAGTCAAATGCAATTTTTAATAGATTCGGATCTATACTACAAGGATTACTTATATTTATATGAAAGTTATCTCCTGCATGTCCTTGTAATGGCCCGTATTCAAGTATGCGTGGAGGCTCAAATTGGTTCGTAGATTGTAAAGATGATGGAGGTGGCGGCGGCGGTGGTGGAGGTTGTGGTGGAGGTGGTAAATCGAAACCTAGGTCGTTTTCTATTGTTTTAATATTTACGTATATGTATTTTTTTTTTAACTTTTTTTTTTCAATCTTGCTTACTTTGTGACATGGCCACAAAACACTTCCTGTTTTAGGATAAAACTTCTTTTTCGTAAAATAGCAAATAAAAGAAGGAAGAGAGACGCCTGTCAATTATTATTTTTTTGAAATGAAAAAATATTATTATTATTGTTCTATTTAATTAGATTTCCGATCGAAAAAACGTTAAAAACGCATGGTCGTACATGTGAGTTCAAATATATATATTTCTTACCTTTTTCTATATTATGTCCAAGAAGAAAAAAAAAGGAAATAAAAAAGAAAAGGAAAATAAAATTATTAAAAAAAAAAAAAAAGTGGTTCACACATATAAAACTGAAGCAATCATAATAAAGTAGGAAAAAACATCTCCATTGTTTAAGCAGTTGTCATGGTAAAACCAAACTACTGAAATCTAAATTGTATGATTGGGTGCTTGACAACCAGTGACTGTCTTACATCGAAAACTACCAAAACTGACGATTTCATTACACTGTTACTACGTTACAGTCATGCTCATATTTGACAAGCAATCACAATAAGTCCTTGTTTATTATGTAATAGTTAAAACAGACAAATATTGCTGTCGAGTAATGCCTTTTTTTAATGAGTAAACATACCCAATTGCTTTATTGAACACTTGCATAAAAACAAGACAAAATGGTGAACTGATACAATATTGTCTTTAATAAGACTTTTGATCTAGTTCGCTTTCATGAAGTTATATATTTATAAGCTGCAGAATTAATTCGGGTGTTTTTTTTGTGAGATTTCTTTCTAAAAAGAAAGAGCCAAGACATTTTACCGACATCATAAACTTCCAAAGTAACATAAAATGGATTGAGAAAGTCTATGTACGGACTTGAGGACAAGGCGAAGCTCTCTCCTCAAACTCCGTCTTTCCAAAGGGTCTAGAGTTCAGAGCTTTGAAAGTTTGCGGGAGAAAAATAAAATAAAAACTTCTAAAAGACAGCTTTAATGATAAGATGTAATAAAAGGAATATTCTTGATGCAACCACTCCCATTTTTCCCTCATAAAATATAGCAGTCGTATTTCCTTAAGAAGCGCTGGATTTCACATCTAGGAAAATCGCATACTAACCTATATTAATGTTTCTTACAAAGCTCATTATTCATAAAAAGAAAAGGAACTAAATAAGTACAGTAAGTCCGATATTTTTATAAATGTACATGAATACGAGTTTGTGAAAAAAAAAACGTAGTACTGGTATAATTCATGATAAAATAAACCCCATTTCATCATCTTTTTTTTTTAAAAGCAAATAACCGTGTAAATTGACTGTTTATCAGGATTGTGAAGTTACTTCTACAATCCCTTCTAGAATTGCTACGATAATTAAAGTGTCGTGTATTTCCGATGCCCAAGAAGCGTATATTTAAGAGTGTGGCAAACTCTTTTATTAGTTCTAATATTATTATTATAATCAGAAACGCCGCGAAAAAAAATATGCAAAGCGTGCTTACTTTAAAATGGTATGTCCTCCTCTGCAAACAAATTAGAGCTTTAAGTAGTTATTGATTGTTCAATTATGCCGAGGCTATCCTTGAGCAATTGAAGAACTAATTAATGGGGGGTTTTTTTTATATTAACTAAAATACATCAGTTAAAGTAATAAAGTACCGTTGTTCCAAAGGAATATACGATGAAAAATGTGTTTATAAGTTCTCTTATACCTATTGATTGTGTTAGTAGTGATTTTAATATATTTTAGTCTGGAAACATACGCTACTGATTGGGTACTTGACACCAAGTGACTGTTTACATGAAAAACTGACAAAACTGACGCTTCATGTAAAAAAGTAGACTTGTAAACCCTGGGTGTTCTTTTTTCTTGTAAAAAAAGAAAGAAAGATTGAATTTTTTTTTACTCAACTAATTACAACACACACATATATAAACCCTAATCTACAACACTTTGCTTTATATATAAAAAAACTCTTACTGGTATTTATTATTATTTTTTTTTATTTTTTTTTTCACAATTCACTTTTAAATATAATGATATTTTCATACCTCTATTTACACACAATCCTTCCTATTTTTTTTTGTTCCCAGACCACACTCCATCTCTCCAAACACTCACTCACTTGAAAGACAACTTTACTCCATCTCTTTCTACTCTTTTTTCTTTTTTATCTTTCTTTATATACTTTTTTCTTTTTTTTTTCTATACTATTTTTTTTTTCATCTTAAATAACTCAAGGTAAGATTAAAAAAAATAATGATAACGTTATGATCCGATAACCAACACCAAAAATAATAATAAAAATAATAGATGTCAGATAACGAAAATAATGCCGGTTCACCTATCGATAGGTCAAAGAGACCTCGTTTTGAAGATGAAGAATGGGATTCAGATTATGAGCGTGATGGACAAGATGATCGTCACCCAAAGAGATTAGCTGTACCCGACCCAGAGACTAAGGCGCCTCATTTTGTCCCTACTGAAGACAGAGAACAATGTAACAGTAAAAGAAAGAAGTGGGAGGAAAAAGAAGATTCAGAAGATGAAGTTATTACTGAAGATAGTAAACCACGTATTAAACTTGAAGATAATGCGACAAAAGATGAAACTATCTCTATTCGTTCACTTGTTAGCACAAAAGATGCAGGTGTTATCATTGGTCGAGGTGGTAAAAACGTAAGTGACATTCGTGAATTGTCAAATGCACGCGTTACTATTTCCGAAATCGTTCCTGGTGCATACGAACGTATTTTAACCGTTACAGGTCCTGCCAATGCAGTCGCTAAAGCTTATTCTCTTGTTGGTGAAAAGATTTTGTCAGAACATACGCAACCAGAGGAATCCAATGCTGATGGTGAACAAATCTTGACTATAAAATTACTTGTACCTGATCATAAGATGGGTACCTTGATTGGAAAGGCAGGTAATGTTATTAAATCTATTCAGGATGATAGCGGTGCTCGTTTAAATGCTTCTGAAGAACCTTTACCAATGTCAAATGAGCGTACCATCTCAATCCAAGGTACTCCAGCTGCTGTCCAACTTGCTATTCAACGTATAGCCAAGATTTTAATGGAACATTCTGAACGTATCTCTCCTAATATTATTCAATACAGACCTACACCACAAATGAATAATGGTCGTAGCAGTAACAATAATAGTAGCAACAATAATAACAGCAACAATCCTGGTGGTGGTGGAGGTGGTGGAGGTGGTGGTGGCGGTTATATGAATATGAGATCTAATAACTCTCATGCCGCTGCCGCTGCCGCCGCTGCAGCTGCAGCTATGGGTTATGGTGGTATGATGCCTATGGGTGGTATGCCAATGAGCAATCCCAATCAATTTTATTATCAAGGACCAGGTGCAGTTGTTGGCGCAGGTGCAGGTGCTTATGGCGGTATGCCTAACTCTAGACAACAAGCTGATTATGGTATGTCTGCTATGGGTATGGGTATGGGTATGTCCGGTATGGTTGCACCTTCGCAAGCTCAACAAATCTTTATTCCCAATGAGATGGTAAGTTTTATAATTATTTTATATTTGTGCTTGTATATAGTTACTTATATATATTACGTTATAGGTTGGTTGTATTATTGGTAAGGGAGGAAGTAAAATTAATGAGATAAGACAGCTTAGTGGTAGTCATATTAAAATTGCTGACTCGCATGGTGAATCTAATGAACGCTTAGTAACTATTACTGGTACATCTGAAAGTAACCAAATGGCTCTTTATCTTTTATATTCTCGACTTGAATCCGAAAAGAATAGATTAGGCATGCGTCAAACTTAAGGATATATTTTCTTTTTCTTTTTATAATGTATACACAAGCTTTTTTTTTTTTTTTTCTCCTTAAAAATAAAAAAGTTGGCGATAAATTACACCAACTCGGGTTTTATTTCTTATGGCATCAATAATGTTGAAATCCATTTTAAACGATGCACGACTAAATAGTAAAATCAGCTTTTCTATTATACTTTTACCTCCCAGTTCTTGCTCTCCCTTCTTATTTGACTATTTAGGTATACACAACTCAAAATAAATACTCTTTTTTTTTTTCCTTGGAGCGAGTCATCTAATTCAACATTTACTAAAATAAAATAAAAAAGCGAGCCATGTCATTCAAGTACCATTTCAATCATCCTTAAATTATTCAAATTCTCGGTTAAAAAAGAAGTTGCTAAAGAACTACAGTCAAGAATATCAATGGTTGTTTCCAATTAATGAATCTGTCGCTTATAAAACCCACAATGGATATATCCTTCATAATCATGTCAAAGCTAAAATCATTCATACGTACTATTTATATACTGATATCGATAATGATACCTGTACGCATATGTTGTTATACCTTGATAGACCTTTAGTGGCAAATTATAGTATCAGACAAGTAGAAGAGGTAATCATCATCATGATGATATTATCATGTGACTCCCCTTCCATCATTGTATTAATTTTTTTTTGTCATAGCTGCAACCAACTGATTTACGGTACCTTTTTGCATACATATTTACTTTTTAATTATTTATTTATTCTTTCTTTCTCTTTCTTTTTTTTTTTACTAGTTTTAAGGAAATGTTAAATAACAACGACATCACAAACAAAATTGACAAATTAGTTTTAAAGTTTTGTGATACTTCAGTTCAATGTGATTCGTTGAAAAGTTTACACGACTGTATGGAAAGTATTCTGGATGATGGATACAACGTAAGTTTATTTTTTAAAGAGAAAAACATAACTTTTTTTTTTTATCTACGTGTACTCAAGAATAAAAAGTATAGTTATTGCAAAACCTAAATACAGCTGCTACAGACTTGGATACATTGTTTGGTTCATTCGAAAGGTGAATACCTAAAAAAAAGAAAGAAAAAAGCATAAATTAATACTTATAACAGTTATATTATGGATTCAACATACGATGTAGCGTTTTTTAAAATTACACAATTATTGCTGGACCAAGACAAGAAGCTAACAAAAGCATTGGAGGATATGGAACAGTTGGACTTTTCTCAAATTGGTTTACCTAGTTCTATCACAGACGAAAGAAATAGAGTTCATTGTG
Source organism: Helicostylum pulchrum (assembly GCA_025677825.1). Classification (NCBI taxonomy): domain Eukaryota; kingdom Fungi; phylum Mucoromycota; class Mucoromycetes; order Mucorales; family Mucoraceae; genus Helicostylum; species Helicostylum pulchrum. Next base: position 412,395 of record JAIXMO010000010.1, on the reverse strand, counting down.
CAATTTCTGAATTTGAAAGAATCGGTTCGTTTCGTACGCCTGCTGAAAAACTGGATTGTCTATTAAACACTGTTTCTGAATTAACTCGAGATGCTACTAATAATTCTACATCCTTTCTTGATTCGGATTCTTTGATACCTTTATTATTAATTACCTTAATAAGAAGTAAAGTACCTCATCTTACAGCCAATTTAGTATATATGAAGGTAATACTTTGCCATTAAAATACATATATGCATATAACTTAAATTTTTTTTTTTTTACGCTAGGAGTATACTTTTGAAAGAAATATTATTACGGGAAAATACGGTTACGCGCTAAGTACGTTTGAAGGTGTATTAGATTATATTCTAGAAGCACATTCGGAGCTTTCTCAAATATCGAAACGTAACCTTCAATACTGGTCAGCATTAAAAACGGGTGACATGAATCAACTAATGAGATATGATACCAATGATGCACATGATATACGTGATGCCTTTGGTAACAATGCTCTCATGATGGCATGTATTCATCATCAACCGAAAATAGTTGAATACCTTTTATCGATTCCGGTCACTACCATGGTTTCAAACGATTTAAAAAAGACCCCGTTGATGTTGGCCATTGAATTTGGTAAATCAATCGAAACAGTGCAAGTCTTGTTAAGTGATTCACATGTCATTCAATCCGTCAATAACGCCATTGACAAAAATGGAAATACTGCACTCTTGTATGCCTGTAGTATAGATGAACTCGATATTTTGAAAGCACTTATGGAAGCTACTGATCATTGCATTACGCCACCCCATACCAACTCCATCACTGGAGATTCCATGTTACACGTTGCATCTAGAAGTGGCAGCTCTATACACAAGATGAAATACATCATGGACTTGTATCAATCACATTCACTTAGTACTACCATCAAGAACAAATCCCTTCAAACATTTTATCATTTATGTCGAAACGCTAACTTTATAAACTACATTCTGCCAGATACAAACGCCAAGTATTACTTAATACACGATATAGACCAAAACAATTGTTCTCCCTTGATGATGTGGGCATCTGAAGGAAGATTAGATTTAATAGAGATTATTGTTTCTTATAACGCTAATAACCCAACCATCAATTATATAAGGGTAGACAAACAGGGCAGAACTCTACTTCATTTGTTATCTATGTATCTCGGTAAAGGATTAACGTTTGGACAGAAAAGTCTAGATTATATTATAGAAAAATTATGCATGTTAGTTAATGTTCGGGATTGGCAAGATGGCAACACTCCTCTTCATATTGCTGCAAAGACAAGCCCCCTTATACCTGCAGCTCAAATTAATACTGTCGTTTCATTTGTCAAGGCATTAGTAAAGCATGGCGCTATCATAAACTCGCGTAATTTTAAAGATGAGCATGCTATAAATACCAGTAGAATTCGTGAACTAACAACTTGTCTTGATGGTATTGTATATTTATTTACTCTTAAAATATTTCAAACTAACTAAATCCCCTTTTTTTGTTCTGTAGAACTACATTTAAAAGTCGACGAATTTATTTCGCCATTATTAAAACAAAGTGTTCATAAATACTCTTGGTACCTAACACGTTCCACCGTCGAATCCACAACCGATCAACAGTCCCAAATAAACTATATGATTAAAAGCGGACAAGTAGGAGGAAGTACTGATTCCATGCGCCTAGTACAACGAAACTTTCAAGACTTCATCTTGTTAAAAAACGAATTACTTTATGAATTACCCGAAATCTTTTTACCGACCTTTCAAAATTTACACGATCCGTTACTGATTGATTTAAAACCACCACCTTTTCCTTGGATAGATTTAACTATGAGTCGATTACAATCGTTTATGAATTGGTTACAGTATCATCCTATCTTACGTAGCCACGAACTTGTTATTTCGTTTGTTCGTTCCTCGACTGATTTACAACAATCTTTTATTGGCAATAATTCGTTTTCAAAAAGGAAATTGTTATTGGAAAAAATTAGTGATACACCTTTACCGACTTGTGTAATGACCAGTCTGGAAGAAGAGTATTTTTTAACGTATGCTCAAAAGATGATGTTGCCTTTAAAATCAAATTATTTAAACTTGTTGATGACAGCTAGAAATATTCTGACTATAAATCAAGGTACAATTTTTGCTGCATATTTTATTGCTCATTTTGTTGATTATTTATTTTTTTGTAGAACTAGAAAATGAGATATTGATGGTGGCACAACATTCACTTGATTTACAAACATCCGTCTTGATTTATCCAATAACTATTGAAACGATTCACGTTTGTGCAAACACAACTGGAGATCGATCGGTAAAAATGAATCCATACTATATCAAGATATATAATTCTAAAAAAAAAAAGTTTCTTTTAGTATGCATCTTTTTGGCCTCAATTAATTCATGCAAGCCAAATGACTTACGATATGGTAGACGGAATATTGGTAAAGACATGTATAAAAAAGAAACTACACGTTATAAATTTTATTTTAAAACTTTTTTATTATTATAGCTATCCTTGCAACGCCCATTATCATTAATTAATCAAAGAGGTCTATTACGAGAATCAATCGAACAACAAAAGGAAGTGTTGAGAAAATCTAATTACTGGCATACCATTTTTTCTGCTAAAGATAAAAAGAGGCATATAGACCAAGACAAGGAAAAAGTAATTGAGGTAAGAAAAGTAAAGGGGGGGGGGGTTTTATTTATTTTATTTCAGCAATACTAAAGTCATTTAAAAGAATATGAACGAATTAAATCATATCGATGGTCAAATTAATCAATCACATAAAATGATATCAGACGAATTAGCTCATTTTCAAACAATTCATCCAAAACAAATGATTCAAACAATTAAACAACTAGCAAGAGCTGCATTTGCAATGGAAAGACATAAATTAATAGTGTTAGAGCAAACCCTAGATAAATGGAGCTTATAGTCTTCAATTAATTTTGTACATAATATATTTTAAGCTTTTTTTTTTCTGTGCTTGCATTATCATGTAGCCTTTTTCTTTCTATAACCATACTTTTTTTTGTTTGATGCCGTGATTCTATTGAAGCTACTCTTTTAGAATATCTAGACTGTATGGAGTTGTCCCTGTAACCATGTAAAACATCATCACCCCAAACATAACCCGTAGACGCAAGATTATACCCTTAGACGCAATATTATAAAGTGTGTACTGGAAAGGACTTGTTTTTTAGTGACACAAAAAAAAAGTGATACATAAAAAGAAAAAGTCTTCTTTTTTTGTGTGTGCATTTTTTGTTTTCATAAAATGAAGTTATATTTACTATTACTGCTCACTTTATTATGCCAAAAGGTTACTTCACATTCTAGTACACCTGGCACTGTAAGTCTTTTATTATTATTTTGACATTGTTTCTACCTTCCCAAATGTAACTGACGACTATCAACAAACCAAAAAGTGTAATTTAAACAAGATGGCAACAGTTGGTCATGGGCCTTCACATTCAACTTGTAAAGACTGTTATGGTGTTAAAATATCGACAGACTCTCCTGACCTTGTTCAGATAAAACTCACTGGACGTTTTGCATACGAAGGCATTCTTTTACTTGTCAAAGAAAAGCATACGAATCAAACACTGGGCGAATTCCAAAACTTTGACGAGTCCTTATTTTCTCCTGTTGCTTGTGATGATGACGAAGACGAACAAGATCGTATTGTACCTGAATCGATCGCGGTATTAGGGCATATTGATTCCAAGTTAAAACAGTGGCCTGTGAATGTAGGTTGGAATATGGTAGTAGATAAACCTGTAACTGAGTTAAAGTTACTTGGTATGGTTGTGGTAAGCTTCTTTTTTTTTTTTTTTTTTAGTGTGTATGCATTATTATAGAAGAGGGAAGTATTGATTTGTACTTTATTAGATTGATTATGAAAACTTTCATCTGTTGCCAGTAACCGAATTTAAAATTAAACGAAAAGTGATTAAGACAATCACAACTACAGCCTCTACAGCAACGCATACAACAATAGAAGTAGAACATGAAGCTGGTACTTTTGTTCAACAAGTAACCAATCAATTATTTATTTGGGTACTCTTTACCTTTTTAACCGTTTATGTCTTGTTGTCTACTTGCTTTAGACAACTTACAAAACGTAAAACTAGAATTACAAAGAAAAATATATCTTCTATTTTACAACAGGATGAAATCTCGCTCATTACTTCAAATCCAAAGGACTATTAGCCAATCATGCGTCAGTCCCTATTAAAAAAAGAGATTATGAAATAAACGCTATCTCCTCCCCCTTTTTTTTTCTTTCTTTCTCTCTTTCTTTCATTTACATTCTATATTGTGTACATATATTATCAGCATGAGTATACGGAATTATTTCATACTACTTTTATTTTTACATACCGTAATAGCTATACCTCAATTTAATAAAGGTAAAAAAAAAAAAGAACGCTAGTGTTGTCTTTACATAAACTAATGCATGAATAAAGTAAATGATCGTTATTATAACGGTACAATATGTCCCGTTGCCACACAACACCATGTCCTTTGTCCAACCCTATGTGTCAAAGACCAGCAACAATGTCCTACACCTTGTCCAGAAACTCAATTGATGTGTTCCGACGGTTCGTGTCAATCGTCCTGTACAAAAACACAAGACGATAATAACAAATGTGCCTATTGCTCTTCTAATTCTAATATCGCTCTAAAGCAATGTCAATCGACCCCACTGTATGTGGATATTGAAAGTTATAAGCCCGATAATGCTACTCTGCAAGTATACGAAACTTGTTCAATTGCTTTAAAAACATCCGTTTATCAAACTTGGGACGATGTTCAACAAGTAAATATGATTTGGAATGTTTGTAATGCACCAAAAGGAATGACCTTTCCTATAAGTGGTACGTATATATTTATATATATTAATTGCGCAGTGTTTGTTGTTTGTTTTCTCCCCCGTCTTTTTTTTTATTAATGCTATGGTTTAGTTGATATTGTAGTTATCTTTTTATCTGTATATTTAGCTTTTTTCCCTTTGTGGGGTTTATGGGCTATTTTCAAGTATACAAAAGAAAGGGTAATTTTTTTTTACTGTTGTTGTTGTATCGGAAACATGTAATTTATTTAAATTTATTTAGAAATATCGTACCCATCAAATTGCATTAGAAGGGAATGATTCATGTGACAGTCCTCCTTTAAAAGAAACAATTATATATACTGAAGAAAAGGAGGAAACGAAGCTAGAGCACGTTAGTCCTAGAATCGAACGGCATGAACAAACGCAACAAGATACTGAATTGAACCAAAAGGGTTTCAAGAGTAATATTTTAGGTTCGTTTATGATTGTTTATATGGCAATCATATCAGTATTTTGGATGAACATTTTGCTTGTCATTTGTTTGGATTATTATGGACATGTAAGTTATGTACTAATATTAATAGAAGAAGAAAAAAATTATACTAACCATACGTTTTTAAACTAGATACGTCAATCATCACTTGGATTATTTTACAACTCGTACGACTTATCAAGCAAAGCGTTTTGTTTAGCATGGTTTCTAGCCACCAGTTGGTACTTGGCCATCAACATCACAAGAACAAAAATTCGTAACCATTTTCGCATCCGAACCAGTTTTAAAAAATCGCATTATATTCAAATAACAAAGCCACGTAAAGTTATTCAAATGTTAAATAACGATCAAAGTGACAGCAATCCGTTAAAGAAGTTGGAGGCTACAATAAGAAAAGCGTGGGGGTTTGACGTACTTGTCAAAACTGTACCGGTGGTTAAAAACAGTAAATCACACCAGTACTTTGAATTTCAGTCAACTCGATATAATTTAAAGAAAAATGGGTTTCAACCTGCTACGGTCGAGATGAGTATGAAATCAAACGACTTATTAAACTCGGCGCATGGCCTTGATGATAGAACGGCTGCTGCTAGGTTAGAGACTTTGGGACCTAATTTTATTGAAGTTAAAGTACCTAGTTTTTTAAAAGCCTTTTGGGAAGAGTAAGTATACTAAAATATTTATCTTTCCTTGTTACAACTAAATCATTTTAAAATATGTATAGGCTTACAGGTTTCTTCTATATCTATCAAATTATGATTCTTTGGTGCTATTACTACTTGGCATACTGGCAAATCGGTCTATCCGATACGCTTGTTATCTTGCTAGCAGCACTTATTAAAGTAATTGTCCGTCTCAAATCAGAAAGACGTGTCAAAAAAATGGCCGAGCATGTGGGCACATGTAATGTCTTGCGACAAGCAGAATGGCGTCAAATATCCACCGCGGATTTAGTCCCAGGCGATGTTTTTCATATCGAACCAAACCAAATTGTTCCTGTCGATGCAGTTATTTTACAAGGCGATATTGTTGTAGATGAAAGTTCTCTTACAGGTATACATCCGTATGTTTTTTTTAAAAAAAGGTACATACTAATACAAAAAAGGAAACGTATATTAGGTGAACCATTACCTATTAGAAAATTCCCACTTCGACTAGACAATACATTATTCGATATACAGACCACCGGTAAAGTGAATAGCTTGTTCGCCGGTACAACAATCAAACAAGCTGTAACAGACTCATCAACAGACCGACCACTTGCACTTATCTTAAAGACACGTACCGATACAGATAAAGGACAATTAGTACAACGCATTTTATTTCCTCAGCCGGTTTCGTTTATCTTTAACGAACAGCTGAAACTGGTGTTTTGTATATTGTTAATCTGGGCCTTGGTATTACTTGGGTTTGGGTCGTGGTGGTTAGGCGGTAATGGTATGACGGCTTGGTTTTACGGTACGGTATGTGCTGCTCAAGTTATGAACCCGTTATTACCAGGTAACGTTTTTAATTCCCTTTCCCCCTCCCCCTTATTAAGCAAAATACTAAATTATTATTTTATATGTAGCTATTTTGGTTGTAGGTCAATCAATTGCGGCAGGACGATTAAAAAAAAAGGGTGTTTATTGCGTGGATTTACCTCGAATTTTAATGGCGGGAAAAGTCCAAGTATTTTGTTTTGATAAAACAGGTACATTAACTAACGAAGGGTTAGAGTACTATGGAGTTCATCCAGTAACAAAACAAAATCACCTGGACGATCTGTACCATCAATTCAGCGATTTATCCCCTCAGTCAGACCAAACGCATCGGTTACTTCAAATGGGATTATCCTCCTGTCATTCGGTTACCACGTTAAACGGAGAGTATGTCGGTAATCCGGTAGACATAGTCATGTTTACATCTACCAACGCGTCTATGTCAACTGAGTCAGGACTAGATAAAATATCCACGTCTAACGGAGACCTGCTTGTGATTCAACGATTTGAATTTCAGCATGCTCGTGCATCCATGTCAATTGCAGTCAAGGATACAACTACAGGTCATACGCACGTATTCTGTAAAGGGTCGTTTGAACGCATAGCTCAAGTCTGTGAGAACAACATACCGGACAATTTTGACCAAGTTACTTCTCAAAGTGCTAAATCAGGTTGCTATGTACTCGGTATAGCTTATCGAGACCTAGGTATCCTAACTGAGCAAGAAGAATATCAACTACAACTCAACTGTACTCGAGATCAATTAGAACAGGATTTAGAGTTTCTGGGTCTCGTCTTGTTTAAAAACTTGCTGAAACCAGATACAACGGAATCCATCCAACACATTAAACAGGGTGATGTAAGGGTAGTGATGATTACGGGAGATAATTGTTTGACAGGTGTATTTATTGGTCAACAGTGTGGTCTTGTGCCAGAGAACGCTTCTATTATTTTAGGAGATGTTGTAGACGAAAAGATTGTTTGGACAGATGTAGAGACTGGTGTAGAAGTAAAAGATATCGATAAAACAATAGAGTGCAGTCAAGGAGAATGCGAATTGGCTGTAACGGGAAATGCGTTTCGATGGCTTTTAGATCATAACAAGATGCGAGAATATTTATTCGTAACACGTATTTTTGCTCGTATGACGCCAGTGGATAAAATGGTGTGTGTTGAATTAATGATGGAAAAGGCAATTGTTGCCATGTGCGGTGACGGTGGTAATGATTGTGGCGCACTGCGATCTGCGCATGTGGGTATTGCCATGTCAGAAGCTGAGGCATCAGTTGTCTCGCCGTTCAGTACACCTAATCGATCAGTTAAATCATGTGTTGATTTATTGATTCAAGGCCGTGCAGCACTTGCTACGTCGTTTGCCAGTTACAAGTATTTGATCATGTACGGAGAGATTATGGCGTCGTCGAAACTCTGTACGTTCTATTACACCATGTCGTTCTCTCAGTGGAACTTTATTTTAATTGATGCGTTTATTACGGTGTTTTGTGCGTTTGGCGTGACACAAGCAGGTGCTGCAAAACGCTTATCGCATCATCGACCAACAGCTCGCATCCTGGGTCCCGAGGTTCTACTATCTGTATTGGGTCAGATATGGATTAACGCTTGGTTTCTTATTGGCGCGTTCATTTGGTTATATTCAAAAGACGATTTTTTCAGATGCAATGAATGGGATGCACGCGCTACGGATAATGCAAAGTGGTGGCTGTTGGGTGATAGCTTTGAAGCTGATATCGTAACGTTTATGGTCTTGTTTCAGTTCGTTAATGCAGCTCTGGTGTTTAACTACGGGTATATTTTTAGAAAGCGGTGGTATTGTAATTACTTTTTGATGGTTGTTTGCGCTACGTTTATAGGCTTGGTCAGTTATTGGGAACTCGCAGGTAAAAACTAGTTATAAAAAAAGTATGATTTCAAACAAAATATTGAAGAGGTTTTTTTTTGTTTTGTGTAATTTTAATATAGATCCTAATAGATTTGGTTGTTTGATGAGAATTAACTGTGGAAATCCAGACGTACTTGAATCACTTGGTTATCCTCGCCCTGATTTCTATATCGAGCCGTATAATAATCCCCTGGGACACAATGTGCTACCGAAATTCTTTAGATATCAACTTTGGGTTTATTCTATTGTTAACATGTGTATGGTGCATATTTGGGAAAGGGTTTTCGTTTTAGGTCCTATTCGACAATGGCTTCGACAAAAGTATCCTTTACAACGATTAGCGATCAAACTTTGATTAATCGCATTCTTTTTTTGAGTAACAAACAATAATAAAAAACTTCAAAAAAAAAACCGCCCTCGTATTCAAAGTTCTGTCACTTTTTACTCTTAATGGTAACAAAAAAGTAAGAAAAATTAAAGAGATAAGCTACGATTGTCAGATGGTTACGGAAAGTTATTTTTTATGATAGAAAACCAAAAATAAAAATAAAATGAGCAGATCTCTTATATGGCATGTTTAATGCAAGCCGTTACACATGAAATTAATAACTACATACAATAGTATGATGTTTCAACGACAACAAAAAGGGCTAAGCATGAGTAAAAATTGATAGAAGCAGTACAAAAGATCAGATTATTGGAGTAAAAACACCCAAATCTTATCACAAACCAGATGAATCATTTTCTGTTATATTATGCCTGGTTTAGAAATTCCAGACTATTATTTTAAGACTTGCCTTATTTGGAAAGGGACACAGAAGGGTAGGAAACCTCGTACTCAAAAAGCTCAAGTGAAAAAAAAGATCGTTATGTAATATATTTATGTGTAGATCTAGTATATTGATAGTATACTACGAAAAAAAAAAGGCACTTTTGGGTACACCATGTGAAAGAGGAACAAATAATAAAAAAGATTTACCTTGATAGGAATAAACAGGTAATTTTTTTAATATTAGAAAATAAGAAAGCATTTGGCTTATGCCGTACACACAAAAAATTAAAATGCCGCAGTGTATTTGCCCTCACAGTATTAAATAAAAACCCACTTTTTTTTTTGTCTTTTCTTTTCTTTTCTTCTTTATTTTTTAAGAAAAAATATTTAACAACAACAACAACAACAACAACAACAATAAATTATGGTCGCACATTCAAGAGTCGCTATTGTAGGAGCCGGTGCCGTTGGTGCTTCTCTCGCATACGCATTAATGTTTAAAAACATCTGTTCCGAGATTCTGATCGTTGATATCAACCCAGACATCGTCCGAGCCCAAGTACTTGATTTAGCAGATGCAGCCTGTATCAGTCATACCAGTATTCGAGGAGCTACAACCGAAGAAGCGGGACAAGCAGATATTATTGTCATATCTGCCGGAGCCAAACAAAAGGAAGGAGAACCACGTACCAAACTCATTGAACGTAATTACCGTGTACTCAAGAACATTATTGGAGGTATGCAACCTATTCGTCCCGACGCCGTCATGCTGATGGTCGCTAACCCTGTCGATATCTTGACCCATATTGCTCGCAAGTTATCTGGCTTACCTGCTAACCAAGTCATGGGATCAGGTACCTATTTGGATACGACTCGTCTCCGTGTTCATTTAGGCGAGGTATTTGATGTCAATCCACAATCTGTAAACGCTTTTGTACTTGGTGAGCACGGTGATTCTCAAATGGTTGCTTGGGATTCGGCTACGATTGGTGGTCAACCTCTCAGTAGTTTCCCAGAGTGGGAAAGTATGGATAGAAGGGCTATTGAAAGGGCAGTTTCGGGTAAGGCGATGGAGATTATTCGATTGAAGGGAGCCACATTTTACGGTATTGGTGCATGTGCAGCTGATTTGGTTCATACTATTGTGTTAAACAAAAAGTTTGTTCACCCCGTCTCTGTATTTGTTGAAAAGTACGGTGTTACTTTGTCCATGCCGGCAAAGATTGGATGGGAAGGTGTTCAACGTGTGTATGATGTTCCCCTCGGTAAGGAAGAAGAGGAAAGACTGGTGGAGTCTGCTGAAGCACTTCGTGCAATTCAAGAGCTTTACTAGATATACCTTATATATTTTTCTATACCCTTATTTATGTACATATTCAAATACAGAGTTATACGATAACTAAAGAATAAAATGTAAAAAAAAAAAAAAAGTCTGTGTTATTTACTACTGTGTGTGTGTGTGTTTGTGCGTGTTTCTCTTAAAAATAAATAATGACTTGAGACCATTTTGAAACAAACCAAAAAAAAAAAAAAAAACGAACCAGTAAGTTTACTAGTACCACGTCTACGGGAAAAAAAAGCATAAAACGAGTACTCGGAACACTCTTTTTAGTAAATTTTCTAAATGGTTATTTCGTATCACTGATACGTTCTGGCTACAAATCCTCTTGATGTAGTTACTTTCCTTTTGGATTTTAATCAACTTTATGAAAGACACTCTCCTACAAGTAATAGTCCCTGTAAGAGACAATACGCTTGATATCTTCCATAGAACGAAGAATATAATAAAATGCAGAAAGGTGAGAAAAATGGTTTGCAGTAAAACTTTTTTTTTCACACGCCAAACTAGATACATTGCTTATCAATTTAACATAATGCCGTTTTCTCTTTTTTTTTCTCTTTTTTTTTTTTTGCCTTTGATCTACTGTTTTCGACGAAACACTGCAAGAAACTCAGCAAGGGCGTAATTAGTTTTTTTGGACGTAAACTTCTTGGTGAGAAATGTTTTTCCGAGGGTAGCTATCACTACAACAAAAAAAAACTGCGTTTCGAACTAATCTGCCAGCCCCAGAAAAAATGACGAGAGAACTCGCTGAGTCGTTGGGGGTTAAAGCCCGGTCATCCTCCCTAAAAGTTTAATAAATGTTTATCTATATCAGAGAACAGAAAGAAAAGGGCGACTTTACAATTATATTTGTAAAATTTAACCCGCTATTGGTTTTAGACACCTGAGATAAGAATACCGTGAAGGTGACACATGTAACAACAGATAGGCTGAATGCTACAGACCCCAAAGTTTTGGTCGCTTTAGCCAATCGTTCCCGCTTATTATTACTTGAAGAAAAAAAAAGTTTTTTTTTTGTTACCTCCCACATCTCTTTTTTTAGCGATTAAAAAAAAAAGTGCTTTGACCTAAAACCACGAGGTGATTCTTTTTCGCGTAAAACAAGTCAAAAAGTACTTTTTTTGAACGAAACTCTACACCAAAGTCTTCTAATAATATAAAAAAATAACTAAATATGGTAATCGGTAAATACCGAACAACTATGAAGCCATTTTTTAAAAGATTTTCGCCACCATATATTTTCCGTCAGACACATAGTTATAAACAAATATTATTATACTATACTACTTTTAGTGGTAAACATAGTCGTAAATAGCGAACTAAAATATACTATAGTCAGAGGAATTTAAATATGTAAATATAAGTCTGGTCTAAATAAAAGACGCTTTTTTTATACATGCGAAAAAATAAAAAATGCTCCCACTGATGTAACGTTCTGCCGATCGCGGTTTTGGAGCGATGACTATAAAGGACATATACCGTAGCACAACCACACTTCACTGGGACTTGAGTATCCGAAATTACATCAACTTGATCACAGAAAAAAAGAAGCCATATTCAAACGTAACAGGGACAGCTGAACCGAATAGGGTAATATACATAGCCGACTACCTATGTAGTTCTACAGCAAGCAAACAAAAAGAAGAAGGCGAAATATTGAATGACCTGTCCGCATCAGTACAAGGATCAAAGTCAGAGTGATATAGAACTGACTGTGAAATAAGCACGTTTATTAAAGGATATTTTGGTTGATACTTTATAAACTTTTTGAATACGGCGATTAGAAATAGCGGTATAAGCAGCGTAACTTAAAGGGAAAAAAAGGTTATTTATCCTGTTTTCAACTGTTTAAAGAGAAAGAGAGAGAGACGTTTGAATTCTACGTCATTCGAAAGCATCTTCTCTGTTGAAAAAAAAAAAAAACTCAATTTGAGAGCCGCTTTAAAGATGCTTAAATTGTGTAAAAAAATAAATTTTTTTTTTCTTTCATCTTTTTTTTTTTTCATTATTTATAGAAAAAAAATTTTCACTTTAAAAAAAAAGAGATAAAAATGCTTTCAAATATGGAGAAAGAAGCTACGTCTTTACCCCCACCTTCCGCCTTATTTGGTACAAATTACTATTATCCCACATCACAAAACGCAGTAGAGACACGGCCAGGTTACATCCTTCCTCCTCCCTCTAGTCTCCCTGGATACCATTTACCACCACCACAATATATGTACCACCACCCACAACAACAACAACAACCACAAAATAACATACAGCAACAACAGCATCAACAACAACAGCCACAACAACAACAACAACAACAACAAAATAACAACATACACCAGCAACAATCAAATAATTATTACTACCAACAACAACAACAACCACAACAACAATCAAATAATGAAAAGACCAGTATAGAGGTTGAAAAGAAAGTATCAAAACGTAAACGTCGTACACCAGTAGCCGATCCCACATTAAAAAAGAACAAGAAAAGCACACCACCTTATCATTATGAAGTACTAGAATTAAAGCAACCCAATAAAAAGACTGGTAAAAAAGCTAATCGCAAAGAAGCAGAGGCAGTTTCTGCTGCTGCAGCTACTTTAGCATCATTTGCTTCTTGCTCGCCTCAAAATAATCACTGTGAAGACGACGAACTCGATGAATGTGTCAATTTAGAAGCCTGTGCAGGTCAAGGTGGACAATTTGAGTGTGAATTTTGTGCTTGTAATTATAGACATTTAAACTGTTTGCAAAAGCATGGGTGGGAGCATACAGAAGTGCGCCTTGGTATGACTAAACAACAACAAACTCAACTATTAGAAGTAAGCATAATTTTTATTTATTTATTTTATACTAGTTTATTTATCTTTTTTTTTTTTTTATAACTAATAGGCAGCACAAATTTTAATGGATATTGCACGCTATGGTATGAAAATGCGTATGCTTCAGTAAAATGAATAATAATAAATCAAAAAAATAAAATAAAATATAACCCCCATATATACAACAACATTCTCTTTTTCTTTTTTGTTTCTTTACTAAATAAAGAATACTGGCCCTTTTATCCAATCAAAATGAAGATTTATACATGACTTATTGGTAACACAAGCATTTCTAATAATTCGTTCATCCAGCGTTCTCTGTTTTGAGCCCACCCATCGTCCATGACTAGAGTATGCCTTTCCAAATTAATCATAGCACCGGCTAAATGCTTTTCGGATCTAGCGTTGGCGACAAGCGTTAACCACGTCTCTCTTTCTTCTATCCATGATTCTGTCACTGCGGTCCATAATAAAGCCATTTCCAACTGAACCAACTGGTACGCTACTTCTTCAATACTGTTGGGGACTCTGGCTATCCATTCCTGTCGTTTAGATAGCCATCGAGGTGATTTATGACGATTAGCGATATGTGATTCGTACAAACATAGTTTAGCGTTAATTGTTGTAATTGTACTTAGTACAGATGTTTCATAAGAGGGTGGTGCTTCATGTCTGCCTCCGGAAGAAGAAGGTTCATGTGAGGGACTATTAAAAGCAGGTGGAGGGTCTTGTTGCTTTTGTTGTTGGGTTTCTTCTGTATCATCACCTTGTTCAGTTTGAAGTTCGCTTATATCTTGGTCTGTAGTATTATTACTTTGATTACTGACAACACTACTATTTGTTTCTTCACTGCTATTTTCTGGTTGTTGTTGTTGTTGTTGTTGTTGTAAGGAAAAGAAACGTTCGAGCTTTTCAGAAAGTTGGTCTAGTTTGATTTGCATTTGAATGTTGCATTGAACCAAACTATCGGTGGAGTCATCTTGAGGCACCTGTACTTGCCATATCGTATTGTCAGTGGTTACAGATACCCTTTTGGGTGTTAATTCAGAGTATGTGATAGGGTGCAACAAAAAGGGAACAAGTTTTGTGTCTGATAAAAAGGCACTGGCTTTTGGTATAAGAGATTGAACATCGCTTAATAATAAAACTTGGTCTTGTTCAATATTTCGAACGGGTATTTGGTATAAAGTATTATTATATTCGACTATTTTGTACAGGGTTTTAGAAGTTTCACCTTCCATCATAATGCAGTAAAAAAGTGAGAGATGTGTGTAATTAAGAAAAGAGAGAAAAGAAAAGAAAAAAAACAATAACAATAAAAAACTATATGCCACGGATTCAAACAAGGGGAACAGTCACTTTTTTTTTTGTTTTGTTCTGTTTTCTCTTACTTGAAAAAGTAGTAATAAAAGAAAAATATAATAAATACAATGAATAAGGTTAAACAACACCACATTGTTCCAGATTCCTTTTCAGCCATAAGTTTGAAATTATTCATTGTCTTTCCCAGTACTGAACCCGTATTTGAAAATTGGTCATTCTAAATTAAACTGTTAACAAAACGGGAACTCTTTTTGTGTAATCCTAGCAAAAACTAACCATTGTATCAATGAAACTATTACCGTGACGAATTTCTTCCCCAATTTTACCAGTAATCTAAACAGACAAAAAAAAAGGTGTTACACAGTGATGGAGAAGGATAATTATGAAATATTAATGTACGTTTTTTAATATATTGACTTTGGCAGATAAACCAGTAAGTTCATCGTCGTTTTGGCTCTCCAAATAATCCAAGTCTCTATCGTTCATGTTGACTTTAACCGACTGTTGTTGTTGGTCGCCTAAAAAAGATGAAGAAGATGTACGCTCATCATCTGGTCTTGCATCTCCCAACAGAACTGATCTATTATGTAAGTTTTGATAGTTTCTAAAAAGAGATATATTAGCTCCACAAAGTTAAAAGTGAGTAAACCAAATAAAGAAGGAGGGGGGTGTAGGCACCTTACACTCGTTCTATTTCCAAACTGTCTTGACATTTGCTGTATATATTATGATAAGGAAAAAAGAAGCGAAAAAAAAAAATTTGGGAAAAATGATATTTTTATTTAAAACGGAGTTTTTTATAGTAAAGACTTTTTGACCTTTTGGGATGCACAGTTGTCAGTTTCAGTTGACCACATTTTAACCCAATCAATTGCTAACGCACGCTTATTTCCTTTGCCCCAAGTAGGCAACCAGCTTCTTTTAGCGTTATAAAAGGCATTGGGGGCATGAGGGTCGTCATTCATCCAAGGCTTGTTTTCTTCTTCTGGCCAGTACCCATTGACACCTCCCACAGCCAAGTTTAATACCAGATAGAACTCTTGGTCAAATGGAGCAGATATGTCACCGCCTTTCCACGGATTTAATGTAGGTCTTGTAAACTCACCACGACTCCATGCGGTCTTATCAAAGTCGACTTGTAATAATGTTTTATCATCAATGTAAGTTCTTAATCCTTCTTTTGTCCATTCCATACCTTTTTTTTTAAAAAAAAAGAGAGAGAAATGTTAGGTATAGATACTCCACATTTTGGTTCTTTATGAAATATATATATAGTATACCATATGTATGGAACTCGTCACTAAAGTCTGGTTCCCCTGGTGCAGTAGTTGTTTGATCTTGAGTTAAAAAGTATTTATTTAGGTATGCATGTGGGCCCCAATGTAATGTAGACAACACTTGAGATGAATTTCCATGTGGGCTATTTTGGTTTCCTTTAGACTCCATCTATTTTAAAAGCTGTATTAGTACGCATATTTTTGTAGATATGTATCATATTACAATATCGATTTCACCTATTATTATAAATGTGAGTATATATTATAGTTTTTTTGATGTTTTAATATAGAAATACATACCACTAGCGGGCCAACTACCGTATGCCGAATACTTGGGAAGCATCCAGATTGCAGGCCTATTCAGATGCAAAGAGAAAGAGAGAGGTATGCAAATATGTATTAATATCTGCTGCTGAAATTGATTCCTTAATATGCATTCTTTTTTTCATTACCATAACCAATCACCTCTTGGTAAACGTGCTCGTACTTCTACTTTACCATAGCGAATAGAAGCAGATTCAACAGTTCTTAATCTAGCAGACTGAATAGGGTTAATAAAATTGCCATTTGCAACAGGACCCGACATTCTTTCACAACCTATATTACACAAAAAAAAAAAGTTTAGTACGCACACACACATAAATGTTTGTATTAAAAACGTAGTACTTGCCAAAATTTGAGTTATCGGTACAGTCTTCTGAGGGAGCACCAGAATACAAGTTTACTTTACCACCACTCCTCATGGCTTCTTCTCCAATTGTATCTGCAGTCATGGTAGGCTTAAGATAGAGTACACCGTCTTCTACAAAACTGTTGGATCGGTTGTTTGTATACCATTGGAATTCCCAGTTACCACCTAAATTAAAATTAAATTAAACATTCTGTTGCCAAAATAAAATAAAAAAAAAATACCGCCACTAAGAGATATTTCATGCTACATGTAATAATGATATTTTTTAGTTCCTTGCCGTAAACTTTTTTTTTTTTTTTTTTTTTTTTTTTTTTTTTTTTTTTTTTTTTTTTTTTTTTTCGCTTTCATTTACCTGCCAATTTTTAAAATTAAATGTATCAAAATGGTCTTCAAATACGAGACAATAATCATCACTGTGTAACGCAGTAGCGGTTATGTTTCCAGTCTGATCTGAACTAGGCTCAAAGCCATTGACCGTGTATAAACTTAATAAAGCCAATGCTGTAATAGAATAAAGGCTTTTTGTCATTTTTTGATGCCAAAAATATAAAAAAGTGATAGAAAAGAAGAAACAAACAAAAAAAGTTGTGTACACACAGTATATATGTATAAAATAAAGTTCTAATTACAGCTCTTTACTCATTCTTGTGTACATGTTTATGAAAAATGATAAATAAATAATAAGAAAAAAAAACTAGATAAAATTTGTGTTCGACCCGGACAAACAACATTTCCTTTTTTTTTTTTTACACTGCTTGCTTATTCAAGAAGAAATAATATGGCCAACTCATCCAGACAACGTAATCGTAAACAACATTCAAAGACGCAAGATGATTCCACACTACCTCATCGAGATCGGTTTATTGATCTAGCTCAAGCGGCACTTGAAGAAGCCGATATTGAAGAAGACAGAAAAGGTGTGATTCATGAAGTTATGGAAGCCTTGATTGCGAAAACAGGTGCACCGCTTGTTGCAGAAGTTATATCGGAGCAGTTACGCAGCCAAGATGTAATTGAGAGAATAGCAGAGCATCACGAAGAAGAAAGAAAGCGATTGAATTCTACTCCGTTAATGACTCGTATTGACTCAACTGATAGTATCAATTCCTTAAAGGAACCAGAAGTCGATATTGAACAAGTACAAGAGATCGAAAGAACAAGTTCACCAGAACCTACGATAACCATTGTCGCAGAGTACCTGTGGAGGTTGTTTAGAGTTTTATTATTATCTAGTCTAGTAGGACTGGTTTATCATTTCCTTAATGTTTAATATGTATTAAAATAAACAACAGCTTTTTGTCATTAAAACAAAAAAAAACAATGCCAAGTTTATAATTCTTGGCTCTTTTTTAATACGAAATAGTGGCTTGATTACCAAAAAGAGATCTTTTTCCGAAAAAAACCCCTCTTTTTATTTATGCTTCATATAATCCTTTATTAGTATTATTTATTTATTTTTTCATTTGCTGCTGCTGATGATCTAGTTAATCGCATATTTCGGTTGATTGGTGGTGCTACTTCCGACGGAACTGGTGCTACTACCACTACTTCCTCCTCTGCTGCTTTTGTCGTCACTTGTGTTGTTCTGTCTGGTCTCACAGATAAATGTTCCAAGTTATGCTATAACGTATATATTCCGTAAGAAACAACAATTATATAAAATCTCGTTGCTTTATTTACCTTCTTCAGGTATCCGCGTTCTCTTCTAAATAACAAAATGTGGGGTTCGGGTGCTAAAAGTAAACCAGGTTAGCCACAATGGTAATTTTTAAAAGTGATCATCCTAAAATGCACAATATATGTAAAAAAGCATACCATAAACCATGTAATGTTCCCAACCGGTAGATTGTGTTATGCCAAGAGATGTACATTCTTCTTCTGTTAGTATGCCTCGATGCGGCAACCATCTTATCAACTTTTTTGGTAAAACAACATGTCTGCTTTTGGCGTTAAAAAATCTAGAATTTTCTTTTTTTTAATTTAACTTTTTTGTACCTGTATTCACGCTCTTCGTCTAGTAGTAGAAAA
Source organism: Helicostylum pulchrum (assembly GCA_025677825.1). NCBI lineage: Eukaryota > Fungi > Mucoromycota > Mucoromycetes > Mucorales > Mucoraceae > Helicostylum > Helicostylum pulchrum. Next base: position 393,423 of record JAIXMO010000010.1, on the reverse strand, counting down.
GGGTTGTTATTAAATTATACATGAAGTGCATACATTTTTTTTTTGGGGGTTTACCAAAGTAATAACTGGAATAGTGAATATGCTTTGAATATTCGTTTATTTCTTTCTTTCGTTGAGCTGCTTCTGCCTTTATTTCTTCTTTGGTTCTTTCTTTAGGGTAAGGCAGCGCATTAGGATCAATTCTGGAGTAAGGTTTCTTTACAAACAGTTTGCTTCCTCTGGCATGGATTTCGGCTATTTCTATTATCGTTTTTGGCATCAGGTTACTTCGCTTTAAACCAAGTCCCGCTGCTGATGCTGCTGCTTCTGTTGATTGAGCTGTAGCATTAGGTTTAGGTGCTACTTCATTTTCTTGATTCATCATTCCTCTGTTTTTTTTTTAAAAAAAAATAAATGTAACAAAGGAAGAAAAAAATACTTGTAAAAAAAAAAGAATCACGAAGACGTCACGTTGAATTTTCAACACGTCCTTTTTTTCTGCCTGTAATATTTTAATTATCGTGATACGTATTATACAATTGTATCGTCCCAACTTACTTTGGGCAACAGGTTCCTTTTTATACTGATATAGGACCTAGTTAGTTGAGCGCATGAACGTTTTGTCAGTAGAATGTTTGTCAACAACTTTTTTAAAAGAGAGAGAAAAACAAACAAAGAGTGGACGCGTAACATATTCTTTTTTGACAGTCGTCACACATGCGTAACATCATTTATCTAGTGTTAATAGAACATCTTCTTTTTGTTGTTGTTATTATTGCCAGCTTACCTTGTGTATGAGCATAAGATCATTTTTTTGCTAGTTATTTTATGATTGTAACATGTTTTTTGAAGACGTAATGCCACTTGCTGCAAAAAAGGACAGAACTTTAAGTTTTGGTGATTGACGGTTTTCTCAGTTTCCTTTTACAGAATCCTAATTAGGACGCTTGTACTCATCCTAATTGGGAAGTCAAAAAGAACCATCAAACTACTAAAGAAATTGAACGATCGTCATCTGTAGGAATAGCTTGTAAAGGTTACATACATCGTCAGCGATCACGCCAAAATAATAAAAAAAAATTGCCAAAATGTCTCAAAGTCAACCGAAAAAAATTAACCTATAATTCATCATTTATGTGCCAAAAGTAACGTGCCAAGAACGATCTGGTTGGTCAACAGCAAAAAAAAAAAAAAAAAAAAAAAAAAAAAACGATGCATACCAAGGAATTATTAAGATGAATAATAGTTTATCCTCAATAAATAGGGAAAGTCTAGAAGTTTATAAACAACAAGGAGGAAAAGAAGAAAGAAAGAAAGTTCAAGGTTATTAAGGGATCGGAAGATCGACTGATTTGGTAATCTCAGTTAAGTTTCTGTACATAACTCAAAATTCTAGGTTGACTTTGTGTATTAAGATTACTCAGTGGCGTACCTACCTGCCCCAAACCTGGATCATTTTAAATGACCGTATTTTTTATTTTATTTTGCTTATGCAGCCCAAGAGTTTTTCGTGCACCACCTTATGTAGACTTTTTTTTTTTTATGCCTGTATTGCCACTACACTGTGGCTAGTAGTAATATAAATATAAATACTACTTCATTTTTTTACATCTCTCTTTTTTTTTATCTTTTCTTTACTTTAACACACTTACACAATATTTGCTTTTCTTTTCTTACTTCCTATATAACTTCTCTTTTTTTTTAAAAACTCAACTATAAAAAACAGTGTCAAATAAAAATTTGACATGGACATCTTTCCTTTATATTATTCTACTGCTTTCAATCAACTCGGTGACTTATACAGACAAATGCTAACCAATCAAGACGCTAAAACTATTGTATCTACTATCGATCGCTTTCAAAATGACCTGGATCACTTATTCTATGAATGGAATACGATCCATATTGTGCTCGAGTCAATTCGCAATGCCTTTACAGTCAAAGAAAATCTAACCGAAGAACATTTGGATGAAGTTGACCGAGAATTAAGCATTGCCTATGATGATTTAATGTCTCAGGTACGCCATTTGGAACGTCAATTAAAAAGAATGACCAATGAGATAAATCAAAAACTTATTGTTCAACAGCAACAGCAATGGGATCGGCGCTTTGATACTACAACTCCTGGTGTAACATCATATCAAAACAAATAATCTGAAACTACTCTTCCTTTTTATTTTTTTACTACTGTGACAATTTTTTTTTCCCTCTCTTTTTTTTTTTTTTTAACTTTTATACGCGCTTTATGTTTATGTTCTCATTTTACTATTGCTACTACTATTACTACTATGCCCTTTTTTTTCTCTTCTTATCCCATATGATTTTATTTTTATATGTATTTGTTTCTCTCTACTCTATCTCTCTCTCTCTTTTATATCGTATGTATAATAAAATTCTATTTTAAAGTTAATGATGCGAGAAGTGACTAAAAGACTTTGGTTAGCTGTCAACAGGGCGCAACATTACATATTTCGCCAGCAGTATACAATAAATACGAGGGATTTTTTTAAAAAAAAGATACTCCGTTTAGCGTCACTGTATCAATGATATATAAAATAAAAAAATACTTCTCCTTAATTTTTTTTTTTTTTTTGATCTAGGTTATCAGGGCTTCTCTTTTTATACAAAGGTACATTTTTATACAAAGGTACATTTTAAAGAAAAAAAAAATTCGTTTATAAACTATAAAAGACGATCACTTACAGATGCACTATAATTACTATAAACTCAAAAATTTAATTTTAGATCAAAAAGCAACTATATACTCTTTTGCGTTGAAATTTTTACTGGGAATGCAAAGAGAAAAAGGTAGAGAGAAAAAGGGAGAGGGAGACAAATATAGTTATGGGAGATCGAATAAACTTAATTTCGTATAGACAATGAACTTACGTGTAGTGTAAACTGATCGAGATATATGAACAGGGAGAAAAAGTTCTAACGACTTCGATTATTCATTATATATCGTCGATATAAAAAAAAAAGCTTACTTAGGGTGAAACATTTTTACAATTAGAAGATTTTTACTCGGTTCCCGGTTTTGTTATGGTCACTAAAAGTAATACATTCGTTAATATCCTATTTTGAGTACTCGTACTATATCTGGCATAAAAAAATCATCACAACTTTTGCACTGTTGATCTGCTATCAACCAATGCTTTAAACAGAATGCCACGTTGTTTCTATGCCGAATGTTATAAATAAATATTTCTACTCGCATGCTATCTACATAGTACACATTAGGCGTATGTGTTTCTTTTTACATTGCATCGCAATTTTTTTTAATAACAAATCATTTGTTACAATATATTTCTGTAAAAAAAAATGGAATTACAAGTAATTAATAATAAAAATAAAAGTTTATTTCTTTTTTAGAAAGATCATCGTTGAATTTACAATATTTGTGTGCGTGTGTGTACAAAATATACACATATATATATGTATATATTGTTCTTCTTTCGGTTAGTTGAACGGCTGTTTATTAGGTTCGGCTGATTATTATATGCCCATCGAAGGTCCCGTGCATGACGTTTTTATATATTTATCTTTTTTCGATAACCTAACTTTGCTCGAAAAAAAAGACAGAGGGTTCTATAGTCAAGTTAGTTTTTCCTTTTTTTTTTATATAACCATCTTTCTTTCTTCTTCTTTACCAATTTTTTTTTTAAAAATAAAACAATGGATAATAATTTTGATAGAAAGGCATCGTGTGCAACTACAGTACACTCCAAAGGCAGAAAGATGTCTATGCCACTAAGAATTGACTGCAATGATACCAGCAAGAGTGCATTTTACGACACAGGAAGTATGAACGATCTATCACCCACAACAGCTGTTTCATCAAAACGGGGTTTATCTATATTAAACCACAACTCACCATCACCACCACCACCACCACCACAACCACGGGATCAATCCCTGTTGGATTCTATTAAATGCATTCCCTCTTCCATCTTGGAGTTTTTTTATAAAAAAGTGTCTCAAGAGGCCCCAAAGGAGACCAGTACCTTTGAAAAGTCTGTAAACTATTCGAAAGGGAATAAAGGAAAACAATCACAAAATAGTTCAAGTGCTCATGTTGGCAAAGTAGTTCGACATTCATACAGTGATCCTCGTTTATCACCTGGATCGACGGCAGTAGGTGACGACGATGAAGAGAGGCATGGGTACTTTGGTGTGGTTGTTGAAAAGAAAAAGAGAACGCCACGTGGTTGGGTTGCTGCAGTAATGATGATTTTAGTAGGCGCATTGATTGCAATTACTTTTGTTTTGGTGGGACTAGGTAAAGCGTTAGAACCCAATACAAGTCAGCACACTTCAAATGCAACAACAACAACAACAACAACAACAACAACGTCGTCGTCTCTTCATTCAGTGACTCCTGTCATGACATCGTCTAGCAGCAGCAGCTTTACTTTTCCTATGGCTTCCGTCATCGAGATCACATTTACTTTGAAACCAGCACAGACATAAAGAAGATACTTTTTTCTTCTGTTTTTTTTTTGTATCAAAAAAAACATGTTTGCCGTAGTATTTTAGTCTTATATTCTTATAATAATAGGTTTTTAATAATATTTTTTTTTCGAAAAAAGTTAAATATGTTGCATTCATGGCGTATTTTTCTTTTTCGTTAGATCACTCTTTAATTGATCCAATTGTTTCCCACATTACGACATAATGTTATTTTAACGGTAGACGGAAATTTCACTTTTTACTAAGTTAAAATTTTTACGGCTTTTGGAACGGCTTGAAAGCAATTACGACATTATAAACGTTAAATAGTAAAAAGTCTATTCCTTATTTGATCATGACGTGCATTCTGCTCTACATACAAAGATTATACATGTCAACACCTTAAACGGACAGATGAGCGGCAAGATGCCACAAAAGTTTCATCCGTATCACATGTGCAACATATTCACGTATTACAAAACTGTAATACCAAGAAACGTATGAGGTTTTGGTTTAAACTTCCGAATTAAATGTTGATACCGATAATTATATACGCCCACTTCAAAAGAAAACAAATAAACATTCAAACTATCTAGAAAAGAAGATCGACTGGTTTTTTAAAGGGGGGTTGCTAATAAATTGAATATGGATTGCCATTGCATTATGATATCAAGTTTTTGAGCAACCTTAAACTTGCAATAAAAAAACCTTGGGTCGTGCTATAATTAATTACAAAAAAAAAAATGCGAATCTTGGAATGTTACTCAACTTTTCAAAAAAAAAAAAACGGAACCACAAACATGTTTCTAACAATCTCAAATTACACGATGGGTAGCTAGTCCGTGAATATTATTTTTTTGTAGCCAGTTGTGATACAATGGATTTTAAACATTTTTGTTTTCACTTGGCAAGATCCCGATAAAGTTTTTTTTTTTTTTTTTTTTTTTTTGGTCCTGAACCGTGTCAAGCCATTCTTTGTGGTAAAGGAGTTTTTTTTTTTATTCCCGTTCATTTCAAAATAGGGTCGTATACATAACAAACATACCAACTGTTATCATGTCCCCTAGAGTATGCTGGTAATAGGTTCATTGACAGGGAAAGATGCATCTAAACAACTCTTTATATATAAAAATACTTTTTTGCCGACCAATACAAACTTGTAATAGCATAAAAGGATGATGAAAAACTAGTATAATTGGTTTTGAATACTACAACAACAAAGTGTATATGATAAACTTTTTTTTGTTTTGTTTTCTTTAGAGATTTCTAAATGCTCTTAGCATGCCGTTAATACATAGGTACTTTATATAAACTCATCCAGTTTTTAATTTACATGAAAGATAAAGAATTTAATAAAAAAAAAAAGTTTCGATTTAGAAATAAAGTTTATTTGATGTAAAAAAAAAAAAAGAGTATATATCACAACTAGGGACCCTATATACCTAGTTTAATTTATAAAGAGGAGACGGTAATGAAGATGCTTTCTTGTATATTACAATGGCCCTAGAAAAAGTATAACTTGTATTTAAGATTAAGTACATTTTATGATCAAGTGAAACAAAAAAAAGTAATCACGACAATTTAAATCAATATTTCCGTGGAAATGTGCTAGTAAAATCCCTTCGGGAAAAATGACACCATCGGGAAAGCTGGATAAACCGTGGGTACACAAAAATATCCCTAAAATCGGGAAGTTCTCATCTTTTTTTTTTTTGGTTACTAATTCGACGAAATAAATTTTTTTGCCCCTCTTTTTTATGCACCTATAGTTCCTCAAAATATGCAGTCTACCAAGTTAGGATAAAAGAGGTTTTTAGTAGACTTGGCACATATGTTAACACGCGTAAACAATCATCGTAATTGTAATCTATGACTAAATATGCTGGGAAAATAGTTTCGCCATATTACTTGGCTTTTTCTCAAGTTGCACAAATGACAAACGTAAAAAAAAAAGAGAGAGAGGAGTGTAAACAGAAAATAAGGAGGTCCGGACAGGTAAAATTTCAAATGACGCATGTGTGTATATGATTTCACCATCGACTAAGGAAAACTTTTTATAATTATTATTTTTATCAAAACGGCGTGTGTAGAGAGAAAGGTACGCGTTTATAGAAACTATATGTTTTCTTTTTAGTTGTGTGTATATATATCGATCGACTAGTTTCAACCAAACAAACAAACAAAAAAATTGTATTTATTATACTTGATCTGTTTCTGGTTTTGCCCTTCTAACTAGGAAAGCAGAAAGACAAGAGAAACCAGCAATCACAGCGCATACGTAGAAGGTAAGACTTGGCATTGACTCTACCGATGCACTATAGATTGTGTTGACACCCAAATGTGCGATTATCACTATAAACAACAAATAAACAAAAGTAAATATTTGCATTATTTCCTTAAAAAGAATAAAAAACAAAATAACTTACTTCCTACAGAATCTAATATAGCTACAGCACCTAAAAGTTCACCTACTTTATCAGGTTCGACTAAATTAGTCAATAAACTTCGAATTGAAGGTTGAGCCAGCATGGAGAAACTTTGTAGCATACCAGCCAAGGTAAATAAAGTAACGTTGGTGGCTAAACCTGCCAACGCCAAACAAATAGCGTCCATACCAATTCCTATCCTTACCATCCAAATATCAAACGTAATTGTGGTTTTCAGCTTTTTTTCTTCAGGGATAGGAGGAGAAGAAGTAAACGCTCTAGGATACTTTTTGATAAACAGTTTTGATAGTAACGGTAGTACGCCAATCATCATAAATAAACGCATCAGAGATGCATAGGTGTAGAAAATACTACCTTCGTATGCGGTCCATTTAAATTTTAACATGGCGTAGAGTAAAGTAGGTGGTCGCTTGACAAGCGTCAATAAAAACTCTGCTACGGCAATACAGGGCAAGGCGTATTTGGTCATGTGAAGTGGTGGGTTTCTAAACAAAATTTTGAGAGCCGAAAATATATTGAGGCGTTCCCATAATCCTTTCACTTTCTGGGTCGTTTCGTGTTCTCTATCTACGGCGCGCTTATTCGATTCAGGTACAAAAAAGCATGCGTATATCACGTTACAAAAATCTACTATCCATGCGGCATAAAATACGTTTACAAGACTACCAGTGTGCTATTTTAATTTATATTAGTATTTTTGGGGGGGGGAGGTTTTTTTTTTTTTTCATTACTTTAATAATTAAACTACCAACAAAAGGACCTATCGCTGCACCAATAAATAAACTTGACATTAGTCGTGCAAAAACAACCGTCCTACGTACAAGAAAAGAAAAAAAGGGGAAAAGTTTTTTTTTAAATTGTCATTAGTCGAAATGAAGGACAATGTTGGTTTACAAAAAAAAACAATGGTTACCTAGAAGAAGGATTTGTGCAGTCTGCTATATAAGCTTGTACAGCTGCCATAAGAACACTTTCACCCGCCATGAGACCTCGGATAAGAGGACCGATAAATAATAATGAGATACCGATTGTTTCATGATATTTTGCTGTTAGTAAATCGCACGTAACGTATATTAAGGTACCTAGTGTAGATATTCTTAATATTGCCACTCTTCCTTTTCTATCAGATAGTCGTCCATAGTAACCGGCACCCACAAGTGCTGATAAAAAGGAGAGGGGGGGGGGGGGGGAGACAGAAATTTTATTATCAGTTATGCAAAAAAAAAAAATTTAATTTTAAATATGTAGCAGATATTAGAACCTACTTGATCCGTATGTTAAAAACATGATTAAAGCTTGAGCTCTCGACACTAATTTATGTACTTCGGGAATAGCACAGTCGTGCGTGGGAATCAAATCGCCTTGCGATTTATAGTATCGAGTACAAAATACTTCTGTATAAAACTGTGCGTGGGGTGCCAGTAAAGCTCTATTTGTTAAAAAAATATTAGTTTTGTTTCAGCTTTGAAAAATGTCACAATTGCTCTATTTTACCCTCCTGAAAATGCCACTAAAACCATAGGAAAGATAGCATACCAAGACGAAGGCTGCTTATATGACGAGTGCCTCGTTAATAGTGGTGTAGCCTCACTCATTTGTTTTTAAAATTTTTTAAAAAAGAAAAGTAAGTGAGAAATAAAAATATATAAGAAAAAAGAAGGTTAAATGAATGGACACCGAAAACTGAAAAAGAAAAATACACCAGTGCGTCGTCATCTGTATTCAAAACGATTGGCTACAATTTAGTATCCTTACTTCCGAGACTTGTCATTTTATTATACTGCTTTGAATTTACCGTGGTTTGCGTTTGAAATTCAAAGATTTTCAAAAATAGAAATCAACTATTTCCCCGGCCAATCAAACTGGTCATAGCACATTTCAAATAAACCGTTATACGTTCAAGCAAATAAGTATCAAACTTATATTTTTGATGTGAAAATAAGTGGTAACAACAAGTTGTAGACATGTAAACTTATATAAAAATGATTAAATAGATCACATGAGCTAATAGACCCGCTACTTTATCATGAATAAAGTTACTCTTCTCTTTAACCACTTTCCTTTCTCTTCGTTTTTATTATGTATGCCACCAGCAAGTATTTTTTCTATGTGTGCGTCTTTACAAGGTTATTATATCTTATATTCTTCGTTGTTATCCTGCTTTTTTTAGTACCTATTTTTGTTTTATTTATGTGCGTACCAACGGATACAGTTCAAATCAACCGCTGGGCGTAAGAACACTTGTTACGAACGCTCAAATGTGATCTACCTGAATGTAATACTGTAAAGCTAAAGCTACTTTTTTTTAAACACGTTATAGAGGTACGTAAAAAAAAAAAGTAATATGTCACACTTTCTTTTCTAAATAGAGAGTGAACCAAGAATCCCCTTGTTTTCTTAGTAACCATTTATTAAAGATGTCTTTACCAACAAATTTAATACCTGGAAAAGACTTGATGTCAAATTGGATCATACACTAATTCTACATATTTTGTCGGAGAAATAGGACTACACAAGAAGTTCATGGAAAAAGCTCTTGGATAGTGTCTACAGGCAAGTTCAAGATACGACGTAGACCTAATTCTGCTCATTACATGTGAGGAAACACTCAGTCAAGGAATTCAAGATGTTTGGCTTCCAAGCATCTATCCATACTTCTGAAAATCATGGGTAGCAGAGTGTTTAATCGTGTTCCAAGATAGCCCTGCACAAAACGTAGTAGCCCCACTTAACCCATTAGTCACACTTGGGTTATTTCTTACCAATTGTAGTGTGTCTACGACACAATTTACTTGTACACTCTAACTTTAAATTATCGTCAGATCGACAGTTACTAGTAATAATGGGAATGCTGAAAGATACTACTATTACTACTACTAAAGAAATTATGGAGCTGCAATGAATTTTGTAGCCAAATTCAGGCAAGAATGAATTGGGTCAGTTGTTTGAGATACAAAAATGCCATAAATATACCAAAAAGATAAAAATCAAGGAGTACTTTATTTTATGAATAAAAAACCACCTCAAAACTTCGCATCTTTTTGTCTCTATTTCTTCACCAAAAAGATAGATTGTAAATACCATTAATGGGTTAAAGTTTGCTCGTTTTGTCTTCACTGGAACTACTTGAATCTTTAGAAAAAGATTAAGCACTTTTCTGGGTGGCAACAATATGTGGTGTATTTAAAAAAAAATGTGTACTCGTCCGTGACTGTTAATTTGGCGCTACGCTTTTTTTCTTAAAAAAAGTAAATAAACGAGACGATGCCAGAGTAGTCTTTTTATTTATGAACATGGATTCCGGACAAGTGAATGGCACTTTTTTTCCAGAGGAAATACCCTTTGAAGAAGAATATGAAAAAGCTAAATCAGCAGCAGAAGTCTTTACAGTAGGAAAAGCAGGGATTTTTCGTTCCAGTATCTCCAACGCTTGCAGAAACACGTATGAAGGAGAACGATCAGTAGATGGCTTTGTTAAATTTGCCACAGCCCTCATTAAAGATGAACAAGGTCACTTTATAATACCTTTAATCTCTATACAGACATTGTTTCTCAATTCTTTAAAAACTGCCGATATCGATTTGGAAGTCGTACGCGAAATGAAGGAGAAGTGCCCGGATATGGTACCAGAGTATAACAGTCAAAGTCAAAACTTGATAAAGATGATCAACGGCCTCGTGGTAATTACCCTTTCTTTTATTGTTTAACGACTATGGTTTTTTCGTGACAACTAATACTTTTTGATTGTTCAAGGCTACCGATGCTATCAGTACGGGTCTTTGCAAAATGCATTTTTCTAGTCAATTGTTAACTGATGCGGGTATTGTACCCAACAAGGTCTTATTTGATCGTCGACTTGTTCGTTTGAATACTGCTTTATTGTAAGTATCACTACACTAAAAAAAAAAACTTTCATAGTATATTAAACATCCTTCCTCCTCCCCCCCCCCCCCTTTTTTTTAACATAAAATAGGTACAAGCAACATAAATTCAATCTTTTAAGAGAAGATGCTGAAGGTTATGCTGGTCTTATCAGTGATCTTACAGTATTAAGTATTGACAATCAACGTGATGTTAAGGGAAAGCTTGAACCAACACCTATGCACAGAATCCCCAAATTTTTATCCATCATTTCATCTCGTATTGGTGAATTTTATTTGGATCCCAATCGTGTCTTGGATATTATCTTGGATTTTTTTATTAGACAACTCACAGTCAACTATAAATTCTGGGTTGAGTTGATCAAACAATCAGGTTGGATCCAAAAACTTACCTTTGAAGATGTGAATGGTGAAAAATCAACAAATCCTAGCGCTATCATGGCTCAATTGTTTGGATTCAGATTTTACAACTATCATGAAGAGTGTGTTTCAGCACCAAAGGAATTATATTTGGCTATTGCCATCTTGTTAAAGAATAATGTTATTTTACTTGGTGATATTTTACCTCATGTAAGTTTTTTTTGTCACGTTTTATTAATATTTTGTCACTAAGTAACGTTATCTTTTTTTTTTTTTTTTGTATCTTAGTTATCTCCTTTTCCTGAAGATATGAACAACCAAAAGGCATCTTATCTTGCTAATATGAACAAAGAAATCAAATCAAACTCTGGCGGAAAGTTAGCTGTAAATATATGAATCTTTTTTGACACGTAATATTGACACGTAATATTGACAGATTTTTTTTTAAAAAAAAAATATGTAGATGTATGGTGCATTAGGTGAAGAAGGTGCAACTGAAAAAGTAAAGCGTGCCGCCGCACCTACCGCAGCAGTTGAAGAAGCAGTAGTGCAAAAGAAGTACGAAGCGAACGATGTTGTAGAATTAGTAAAGGCATTATTATCAGTTGGAGATATTAACAACTTTCAAATTATGTTGGCTGAATACGAAAAATTAATTGAAATGTACCCTCAACTCGAATATGACATATACCGTATCTGTGATGTTATTTTACAACCTGCCTATGACACATTTGTACCTGAAAAGACCAAGGACTTGTATAAACACTTTAACAAATTATCCTATGAATCCAGGTTAAAGTCTGCACTTTCGACACAAGATGATCTCAACCCAAAGATACCCACCGAAATCAAGTTGAAGCGTGTGCTTGTGACCGATGCACTCTTGAACGATGTACAAGACTTGAACAAGATGGAACGTTACGTATTCTTCTTTAAGGAATGGAAAGATCAATTGGAATATTGCGAAAAGCCCGAACACTTGACAACAAGACTCATGCTCTTGATGCGTTTAGCTGGTTTCAAAACCTATTTAGCTACTGATTTAGTGCAAAAGTTAGTGTTGATTGTAGGCGGCTTAATCGAACGCGAGTCCGAGTTCCCTGGATGTCGTGTGCACTGTACAAATATGCTCCGTGAGTTCCTTTTACCTGCTATCTCGTTCAGTGAAGGTAACCCTGGTACCATGGCTAGCATCTGGGAAATCCTTTGTAGGTTCTCGTTCCAAGAACGGTACTCTCTTTATGGCGAATGGGGTACAGAGTTTTATAAAAAAACAATTGAAGCTAAACTTTTAAAGGCTCGTGTTGAACGCTCTGTAAAGTATGTGATGCGTCGTGTGGAAAAGAATAATATTCGTCGGTGTGGTCGTGATATTGGTAAATTAGCACACTCAAACCCTATGATTGTGTTTAATGTTATCTTGGATCAAGTACAGAATTTCGATAATATGGCTCCTTTAATGGCGGATGCGTGTCGTTACCTTGGTGATTTCTCGTACGACGTACTTGGGTATGTCTTGACGGAGAAATGGACTGGATCTCAAGGCCCTGGTAGAGAAAAGAAGAAGAAGCAAAACGATGATGGTATGCCCGCTATTTGGTTAAGAGCACTTTCAGTGTTCACTGGTATGTTGTTTAAAAAGCAAGACATTGATTCTACTCCTTTATTGCGCTACCTTGCATATCGATTACGAGAAGACGATTCAGTTGCAGATCTTATTCTTTTGAATGAATTTGTCACTAAAATGGGCGGTATTGAAATCTTGGCAAGTGCTTGTACAGATGATCAAATTACGGCAGCAGGGTGTTCTGATTTCCTCAAGGCTGAAGCGTTCTCGCCAATTGCTGCAGACAATCGTCGCGCCTCCCGTCGAGTTTTGAATCGACTCAAGGAATCGTTTCGTCGAAACAAGGTTGGATTTGAAATTCTTGTATTGCTTTACAGACTGGAGGAATCGTGTACTGCTGAATTAGGCGTCCCTGCCAGTGATAGGTGTTTCAAGTTGGATCGTATTCGCCAAACTCAAATCCAGTACTTTGAATTACTTACGTCTCTTTTCGAGGGTGAAGAATATAATAGTTTGGTGCCTAATGTGGATGTACTCGTCAGAGATTACAGAATTCCCTTGGACGTTGCTATGAATTTCAACAGACCAAAGACAAGATCCAAGCTTGCTGCAGAAATTAATACACCGATTGTTGCTGGTGAAGTATGGCCTGTGTTTAAACCACTTACAGAGACTATCTCGACTTTATTGAACGACCCCCCTATGCCTAGTATGTTTACCTCCGAGTTCTATGTTGTGTTCTGGTCTTTAAGTCTCTACGATATATATTGTCCTGTTGCTCACTACGAAGCCGCTATGAAACGTCATACAGAAACTATCCGTCAATGCCAAGATTCTCGTTCTGCTTTCTTTGTCAATGGTCGTCCAGTCTCTGATGCAAGAAAGGCCGAAAGACACGCACAAGCTAGCTTAGAAGCACTTCGTCAAGATTTACCTAAACATAAAGCGCACGTTGAAAAGATGTTGGCAGTATTGGAGTCATCCGAATCTCGTTGGTTCCCTAGTTCTATGCACCGCGTTGACTTGATCAATAACATTTTACAGTTCTGTTTATTGCCTCGTAGTACACAATCGGAATTGGACGCCGCCTTCTGTTACGAATTCTCCATGCTGATGCACAGAATCAACACCAAGAACTTTTCTAGTTTGACGTTGATTGACAAGATCCTATCTGAACATTTAGCCGTTAATTTCATTGCGTTCTCGGAATACGAAACCACAATTCATTCGCGATTTATCTTTAAGATTCTTTCCAAGATGGCGTCATGGCACACGGACGAAAAGTACTACTTGAAACAAGCGCAAGGCGAGAAATTGATCGGGTTCCAAAAGCACTGGAGTTCCAATCCATCTGAAAACGTGGCTAAAGAAGACTTGTTGAGCTTTAACGACTTTCAAAAGGTGTTGGCTAAATGGCATTTGAAACTATACTATGCCTTGGAGCAAGCGCTTCAGTCTGACGAATCGCATTTGATTAAAAATGCATTCTTGGTGCTCCGTCAGTTCATCCCTCATTTTCCTGCTATCAGTGAGAACGGTGAAGGTATCACGGCCATTGTCAAAAAACTCTCGGAGGAAGAAGCAAGAGCAAACATCAAGGTTTTGGCTAGAAGTTATATTGGGCTCATTGCAAAGTACAAGACGAAATGGGTCTCCAAGAACCATTTCATGGGGTTAAAGGAACCTGCTCCACCTGCTCCACCTGTCGAAATCAAGATCTCGCCTAGTAATGGTCATAAAGAATCTAGTTCTTCTACTTCCGCTTCGGCTTCCAAGACAAGCGAAGAATCTTCAAGAAGACGCGATGATAGTAGACGCGAAGAAAGCAGCCGACGTGCAGAAAGTAGTCGACGTGAAGAAAGTAGTAGACGTGAAGAAAGTAGTAGACGTGAAGAAAGTAGTAGACGTGAAGAAAGTAGTAGACGTGATGAGTCTAGACGTGATGAACCAAACGGAAAGCACGTGTCGTCTTCGTCCAAGTCGACCAGTCCTGCTAGACGTGGAGATGGAAGATCGTCACCTATTATTGACCGTAAGCGTACACGAGATGTTGAATCCAGTAGATCTGAAAAGTCTCCGCGAGTAGACGAAAGCGATCGTAGACGAACCCCCGGTACCGCATCTTCTTCCAGAAGAAGCTCGCCTAAAGAAGCTCCTATCAGTAGTAGAACAGATGCACCTTATCGTGAACTCCCTCGCCGAGATCCTGCTAGAGATGCTATTCGTGACGCTGCGCGTGACTCTGCTCGTGAAGTTCCACCTCGAAAAGACGTTTCTTCACGTATCAGTTCCACCAGTTCTCCTGCTGCCGCTGCTACTACTTCAAGTAGTAGTAGTACGCGTGTAGTAGATGATAGATCTGGTGTAAGGTCTTCAAGAATTGGACCTCCTCCTCCTCCTGCAGAAACTAGCTCAAGTCGACACGATGATAGACGTGTACATTCTTCGTCGTCGCCTAGCAGAGGAACAAAGAGAAGTGTGGATTCGGAAAGAGAGAGAGATCGAGGTGATCGTCCTGATAAGAGAAGGTATAAAAACCCTACAATGTAATTTTTTTTTTTTTTTTTGTAAAAGAAAACAAAAAATAAACTGACAAACTTTGTTTTAGGGATGTACGCTCGGAGAGACCAAGAGAGGAACGTCCTCGTATTGATGATAGAATGCGTGATCATCGTAGAATTGATGATAGAAGACCCGCTGACCGAAGAGTAGATGACCGAAGAGATCGACCAAGGGACCATCGTAGTAGACGACATTAAAAAGGGTTTTCGTTTTGTTTAAAAAATTATTATTTGTAGCACATAAAAAGTGTAATATATTGCCAATAAAGTTTTTTTAATGGTGTGTAATTTATGATTATCGTCATTTAAGGGTATATTTGTTTAGAGTGATGTATATCCTTGGCAGGGAGAAATACGTTTCTATTTTACTTTGACTAGAAGTGTCGAAGATTTTTTTTCTGCTTCAAAAGAAAACTATAATGTTGCGCCGGATGCTTCAAAGGTAAGCTGTCGATCTCTATGCATTAACCAAACAAATTAAAGTTTGCAACTACACAAAAAAGTACATGAATCGTTTTCTAGCTTCGCACAAAAGATATAAAGTTGTCAATGACTCATAATAAGCTAGATATATACAAAAAATAGTGCGGGGGTGGTTGTTGTTATTGAGGGCAAATGAATGATTGGCACCGGAGGCATATCATCCTCATTTACGAATATCCGGACATAAAAAAAAAAAGACATGCATTAGCAAAGAAAACAAAGTCAATATTTTTGTAAGTACCCTTATTTTATAAAATAGTATGAGAGTGAAGAAGCAAGGGCTATACCGATTTAATAAAGTGTCTCTCCTTTGAACCACTGTCAAAGTAAACGGACAAAAAGGTTTCTTATATAAAGAATTACATGTGTAGCATCTGCTTCCATATGCATTGTTTATCGAGAGGGAAACCCCTATATTTCATTGTTATAGCACTTTAAAAGATTAGTTTGTTCTAACTGCTTCCTCCCCTTGCATCAAGTGCAGAAGAACCTATAATGATTGTTGTTGCCGTTGCACACAAAAGAGATGTTATCCTCCTTACAATACCAGTAAAAAGGAGACTTTTTGTAAAGTTGAGTTGAGAACAAGTAATACGAGTAGCAAGAATTCTTGGAAGTAACGACATACGAATCGACTTGTGTATTTGAGTTTTTTTTAAATACAGGTTTTTTTTTTTTTTTTTCGTGATAAATTATAATATGATTAAGAGTCGGGTTTCATCTCTTTACTTTTGTGTTGAATGTATACTAATGTCACAAGATCAAAAATACCAGTTTAATACTTGATTACAGAAGGAAAAAAAAGACTATTCTTTTTAATAATAGAAAAAAAAAAAAAAAAGGTTTGTATGAAATGCTATTAGGGGAATATGGTGTGTGTGTGTGTAAAATACTATTATTTTTTTTTTTTTTTTTTTGGCTGATAAATAAACAAAAAAGGGTGGAAACAAGTACATGTGATAAGAAAAGAGACAGATTTAAGAGTTTTTGATATGATGAATAATGTATCCTGGTAAGCCATATACACCAAAACCCATGGCCTTTGCCATTTTAGCAAAGCCTTCTGTTTCTACCTGATGCTGGAATACATATGGAGGGAAATTAGCACCTTCTCTGTGTACTTGAGCCTTTACAAGAGTGAATGTTGCACCGACACCGTCCAAAGGTACTTTTTCTAATTTGCCAAGATGAGTTGGCATATCAACCATAAGGTAACGATTTGTTAAAAATTCGTAATATCCTTCCAGTAATACATAGTCCTAAAAAATAAAAAGAGTCAATCATCTTACTGGTAAAATCCTATCGTACTGTTTAAAAACTTACGGGATCAAGACTCTTTTGCATTTCTATTGATTGATCTGTTTCTTGCCAGTTGTTCTTATCGTAACCCCAAAAGGACCCATCTTCCGTCTTTAATAAACAGTTGGGTACGACAACATCTACGTCTACACTTTGCAGGTCTTCTAAAATAGAGTCCGAGTAATCCACGACATCGACGTCTAACCAAAGGACCCAGGAATGATATTCACGCAGAGCAGCAGTTAATAAGTAGTTACGAGAACGAGCCATAAATGATCTTCTAAGAGGTTGGAGTTCAAATGTGTGCCTTTTCTCTTCTGGTAATTGGAAATTAAAGTCTTTTTCATAAATGGCAATTTCATGGTATCTGTGTTCTAGCTCTTGACGGTTCAGGAACTCGTCTGCCTTTTGCTTTAATATGGAGACGGTTTGGTCCGTGGTGTCAGATACGAGGAAAGCAACAGTGATTAAATGCTTTGGGTAGGTTAAGCGGTCTATTAATTCAAAGTATCGAGCAAGATAGACTTCGGCATTTTTAAGGGGTGTAAGGATTAAAACATGCTCTTGTTCATGCTTTGCATTGGCTGTAGCTTCGAGGTCATTGAGGTTAATAAATTTAGCTTGGCCTCCGTTTTGATGAGTTCTGCTGGTTGTACTGCTTGAAAGTGCTACTGCTTCTGATAGTGTTCGAATCGTTCTTCCACAACTAGGTCCTCTTAAGCTGAGTGGGGACTTTGAAAATGTAAAGAATGAAAGTACAATAAATGAAAGTATTGCCAACACCAGAACAGAAAGTCTTTTATTTCCTCTTAAAGATGATGTGTAAATATTACTTGGTTTTTCTGTGAGTATCATTTTTTTTTTAAAAAAGAAAAAAGTAAAAAGAGAGAATGAAGAGGTAAAGAAGTAAAAAAAAAAAAAAAAAAAAGATTTAAGGAGGGTTTAAAAAGGAAAATAAGTGCGTATATTTGTTCACGTCGATCTCTTGTTCCTATTTTTAACATAAATAAATCATTGATTGGTCACAGGAAAGATAACTTCCCGCTCAACGACGATGTTGATTATTCTTTTTTAATATACAGTAAAAAAAGAAGGGGTTTTTCTTTTTTTACAAAAAAGTATGAATATGTGTATAAAGGGGATTTTTAACTTGTTTCTCAATTTACACTCTTTTTTCTTCCTTCTCGCTATAATAACATGATGGAATCCTCCTACTCGATAAACATCAAAATAAGGGAGACTAAGCTCTTTTTGAACTCTCTTTTTTTTATATAAACGTTAAATGTGTCAGCCACAAACGCACACACACACACACACACACATACACGTTTATAGTACATTTTTGTAAACTGCACAACTACTTGAAAAAAACCACTTTACTGCTATTATATAAATTACGTACTACACCCACAAAAAAAAAAAAAAAAAAAAAAAAAAAGGTCGAGACAGAGAGAGGGGAAAAAAAAAAGATTAGGGCCCTTTTTATCTCCTTCATATTCTATTTTCTCCCATTTCATGCATACATTTGTTAGCTTACAAAAAGAGGTTTATACAGCTATGAAACGAAGCCACAAAAATAACATTTCTTTAATTATTATAAATAACTGTAATGTTTGCTGTCTGCATCTATAAATATAGTGCTTGCTCACGGTACCAATTTGCCGCTTTTGAGGATTTACAAACTCCCAATTTACGGGTTTGTAAGATCTTCAACTTGCAAAATAAATAGCTAATATAGTTTTATAATGAGGACGTAAAAGAGGCAATGGACTTGGAAGAGGGCGTTTATGTACTTTTTACATGTCTAGTCAATAGGTCAGTATGTATTTGTAGTCAGCATAAATAATGAATCCTTTCCTCTCATCTCTCTTCTTATCAAACGGATCGCCTGGACTTACAAACACTTATTGTCCACCAGCAGTCTGGTCTTGAGCTTAGCAGACGCACCCCGCTTCATATCATTTTTTTTCACCAAAGGGCTTTCATTGTCTTTAAATTGACTTGACAAAAGCATGGTGATGTCTTCCAAAGCCTCTGCTAAGATTGTATGATATTCTTGGCACATATGTGGATTAGAATGAGATAAAAAAGCAAATCCGCGGCATTTTTTTTGAGTATACCTGTATAAGTGTGGGTCCATAATAACTTGGCACTTGTATCAGTAGATGTTTTCACTTTATTGCACATGTAATGTGTAAATAAAGCAAATCCGGTATTTGCTCTTTTTTTAAACAGAAGGTAAGTACAATGAACGCTTTTACTGCCAATTGCCTCCCTTTTACTTGTTTATCAAGTCATGTATCTAAATAGAGTATAACTGTCAGATATTACTATTTCCAGTGATGCCGACTTTTTTAATAGTTAATATTAATTACGGCAAAAGCACCGGGTTTTATTTTTAATAAATTAATTTATGTCGTCAAAGCTGTTTCCTTCCCGGTACCTCGCCACGGCTTATTTTGTTTCATGTTGTACCTATAAATACACTATTTACAACGGAAAAAAAAAAAGCCTCTGTTTATCCCAACTTGTTCATAATCTAGGCGCACCGCAAACTTTCTCTTTTGCAAAAGATTACATAATACAATAAATGCAAAACTTTTTTATTTTTTACCCCCCGCGCATTAAAAAAGTAACCTTAAAAAAGCTTGTGAATACACATAAGTCATCTTAAACTCGGGGTTGAAAAAGCAGAGTGTTAGTAAATTTCCCATGCTTATTTAAAAAAGAAAAACACTTTTTTTTTTTTTTTTTTTTTTTTATCTTTTTTTTATTTCGACATTACATACTAATATGAAGGCTATTGTTGTAGAAAAGTGGTTAAAGGGACCTGAGGAACTTTCTGTTTCAAACATTGAACTTCCTGCTGAACCTAAAAAGGGAGAGTTACAAATCCAAGTGAGAGCTGCTGGTTTGAACTTTTTCGATACCTTGATGGTAAAATCACAGACTAATGTCAATGACCCACATGAATAATTAAATAAAAGTTATTTCTCTCTGTATTTGTAGATTCAAGGTAAATATCAAATTAAACCACCATTTCCTTTTGTTCCTGGAGGAGAATTCAGTGGTACTGTTCTCAAGTCTACGGTTCCCAAATTTAAAGTGGGTGACCGAGTATTTGGTTCAGGCAGTTCGTTTGCAGAAGTAGTCAATGTCAATGCATCCATGGTACTCCCTATGCCTCGTAATTTTAGTTTTGAGCAAGCAGCTGGTTTATTTATCACCTACCCTACCAGTTACTCTGCGCTTGTCTTGCGTGCTCAATTAAAGGCTGGTGAATATTGTTTGGTGCATGCTGCCGCTGGTGGTGTCGGTATCGCTGCTGTTCAAATTGCCAAAGCTTTAGGCGCGATTGTCATTGCTACCGCTGGCTCAGAAGAGAAACTTGCGATTGCAAAGAAGTTTGGTGCTGATTACGTTATTAATTATCGCGATAAGGATTGGACTGAGCAAGTTAAAAAAGTGACCAATGGTCACGGAGCCGATGTAGTTTATGATCCTGTTGGATTAGTTGAGCAAAGGTAAGAAATAACGAAATAAAGAAAAAATTTGCGCGTATATTTAAAATAGTTTTATTGTAGTACCAAATGTACTGCTTGGAATGGCCGTATCCTTATTATTGGATTTGCTCAAGGTACGATCGAAAAGATTCCAGCCAATCGTTTGTTATTAAAAAATATCTCTGCCGTGTAAGTAAAAAGCAAAAAAAAAAAACCCAAAAAACCTAAAATTAAATTTGTTATAATAGTGGATTACATTGGGGAGCTTATACAAAGAATGAACCAGAGCGTATTCCTGAAGTATGGAATGCATTGTTTCAGTTATTTGAAAGCGGTAAATTACAACCAGCACT
Organism: Helicostylum pulchrum; assembly: GCA_025677825.1. Classification (NCBI taxonomy): domain Eukaryota; kingdom Fungi; phylum Mucoromycota; class Mucoromycetes; order Mucorales; family Mucoraceae; genus Helicostylum; species Helicostylum pulchrum. Next base: position 372,541 of record JAIXMO010000010.1, on the reverse strand, counting down.
GTATGAAAAGATTTATACGCTTGATACTATTCCAGAAGGCATGAAGGCCATTAACGATCGAGCATCTTATGCAAAGGTTGTTGCTAGAGTAGGAAATCCAGATAGTAAATTATAATAAAAGTCAAATGATTTATTTAGTTGTATTAAAATACCATATGAGTGGAAAACCCGGAGTTCTTCTCAACTGTTTGAATGATAACCACTCAGTTTAAAAGACCATGGTTCTCAATCTTCTATTGTGACGCGATTATTTAATTGAGGACTTTTTTTTTTTTTTTTTTTTTTTTTTTATAAGAGTTATTCACTCTATACTAACCTCTTTTTTTTTTTTTTTTTTTTTTTTTCGTTACTACATAAATTCAGCAGCAGTAAAAATAAAATAAGAATTATATCTTTTTCGTTCCGTACATAGCATGGAACAGCAGTTTCCTATCGATAGTCCTATACGATCCTACACTATGCTTCCAAGTCAGGCTTTACATCACTCTTACCCCGCACATCAACAATCACCGCCTCAGAGTCAGCACCAGCAGCAGCAACAACAACAAACATATCATCAACATCATCAACAAGTTACTGTTCAACCTGTCCCGATACCTCAGAAATCAGCGCATGCCAATACATTTGTTCATAAATTATACAAGTAAATATTATATTATACACAGCATCGCATTATTATAAATTAAACAACCAAATTTTCTCTCTCTCTCTTAAAATAAAAATAGTATGGTTGTTGATAATCAGTTTCAACATCTCATTGCATGGAATTATACCGGAGCGTCATTCATAGTGTGCAACATTATGGAGTTTGCAAGAGATGTTTTACCAAAGCACTTTAAGCATAATAACTTTTCTAGTTTTGTTCGACAATTGAACATGTAAATACATAATTATATCAAGAAAAAGCTAAATAGTAATTTTTTTTTTTTTTCTAGGTACGGATTCCATAAAGTGAACAAGTCACCACGTGGTCATAGAACTCTAGCAGAAAATCAAATCTGGGAATTCTCTCATTCAAAATTTCTTCGAGATCGACCTGATTTACTGGACGATATCAAACGTAAGACCATGGAATCTGATACTGTACGACGTGAAACCGGAGACTTGCATGCACATATGGCAATGATGCAGGTGTCTCAGTCAGATATGTTGCAGCAAATAAACCACTTGTATGATAACTTTGGCCAAATTGTCAAGGAATTACATGAAACAAGGCAAAAGCAAGAATCGCATCGTAAACTAGTAAAAACTGTCATGCAATATATTACTCAACAAAATGGTGGTTAGTTTTTTTTTTCTACTTCTTTTTTAAGGTTAATGTACTAATAAACTCTCTTTTTAATTAAAAATAAAAAGGTCAATTACCTCATGAACTTGATTTGGAATACAAGAAACTAGACTTGGAAACTACTGAAATGGATGTTCCTCCTCCTTCTATTTTCGTTACTACACATGATCAACCTACTCAACAACAACAACAACAACAACAACAAGGTGGTGGTGGTAGTAGTACAACAATATTACAAAATTTCTATGATAGTAATAGTAGTAGCAGCAGCAATACTCAACAACCTCTTGTTCCTTCTCAACGTCAAAGGATCAATAGCAACAACAGTTTAATGCCTTCACCTACCTTTAGAAGTAATCTACCTCCTAGTCCTAGTCCCACCATGTTAATTTCTTCTTCTGACGATGATGCCAACTCTTACTATTCCTCTTCCAATACTAACCCTAATAACAACAATAATGCAAACCGTCAACAACAAGCACTATCCACAGAAAACATTTTAAATTCTCCCACTGCTACACGTCAACAACAACAACAACAACAACAACAACAACCAAACAATCCTTTTTCTTTTATAAACAATAATTCCACCATGAGCGGTTAAATATATATATATATATGTGTGTATGCCCTTTTTTTTTTGTTTCTTATAGATTGTAATACTATGCATTATGAAGTTTTTTTTTTTTTTTTAAAAAATTGCAGTAAATAAAAAACCTTCTTTTTCCAATACTTCTGATATTTCTTTTCTTTAATTGACTGTAGTACAAACTGTAATATAAAATGGGTTTTAGCATTTTATACGCTGGGCGGTAAAACGATTATTAAACCCTCTTTTTGGGATAGTTTTATATCCGTTTGCATAGAATCCATTTAATTATAACAAAAGATCAAAGAGGTGCGAGTTAACTGATTTAATTAGCCAAGCACTTTTTTTTTTTTTTTCATTCGTAAATGGTAAAGCACCACCATTAAGAGATGGACTTTGAAAATCAAGGTCAGCTAACTCCTTAAAAAAAAAAGCGTGGTACACCACAGTCGCATCCACCTTTTCCCTTTCATCTCCCTTTTCTTTTTTCGTACTGTAAAAAAATGATAATAAATGCCGCTTTATTTACGTTGTTTTTATGTTCAGTACTAGCTGAAAATAAATCCTTTCAACATGCAAAATACAAGTCACCCTCACAACGCATCATCCCAGGCCGGTACATGATTGAATACCAGTCCGACTTTTCACACCAAAACACACTAGACAATCAATTTCTCTCGCTCACGTACGGCGAACCGCTGTACAAATCCACCACAAAGACACACATTCGAACTATCGATACCACTTTATCCGTAACAACAACCCATGACAACTTTTTACAGACGCTGGTGGATGATCAGCACATTGTGTCCGTTTACCCAGTTACGTTTATTAGTAGACCTCACGCTTTGTCAAACGGATATTACAGCCGTATCGATAAAAATGTCACAGAGACCATTCAGGCACACGGGTTGACGCAGGTGGATAAACTTCATAAGGAACTGGGGTTGACGGGAAACGGCGTCAAGGTGTGTATTATCGATACAGGTGTCGATTTTAACCATCCTGCCTTGGGTGGCGGGTTCGGTCCTGGGTATCGAATTCAGTTTGGCCAGGATTTAGTAGGAAATACGTACGATCCTTCTGCCACAAACAATACTGTACCTGCAAAAGGAACTCCTCCTTTAGATGCTTGTGGTGATTTAGTTGAAAAGTCAGGTAAAAAGACAGAAATGGTTGTTTTAAATATGTGGACACTGAACGAAAAAATAAAATAGGGGGTCATGGTACTCATGTTACAGGTATTATCGCTGGTATGGATACAGACAAGGTAAAAATAAATTATAATTTATTTCTATTTATATATAATTAATAGCAGAAAAAAAAAGGGGTTTACGGGTGTAGCACCAAATGCAACGATTGGCGTGTGGAGAGTGTTTGGGTGTGAAGGAGGTTCAAGTTCAGATATCATTATGAAGGCCATGATAGAAGCTCAACAAGCAAAATGCGATGTGATCAATATGAGTCTAGGAAACCAAGCTCCCTGGTCTGAACAACCTCATGCTGCTTTTGCACAAGAGTTATCCGATCAAGGCATTTCTGGTAAAATTTAACTTGCACGTTTTTTTATTTTATTTAGTGCATTATTAAATTTTGTTATTGTAGTTATTGTTTCGAACGGTAATGACGGTGAAAATGGTGCGTTTACTGTCACGGATCCTGCTGGTGCAAGTGACGTTGTATCTGTTGCTTCCGTCAGCAACTCTTTTTTCTTGGGAAGTTTGTTTTCCTTAAAGACATCCACCGATAAAACAATTGGTCCTTATTGTAAGCATGAAAAAATAGCTCGTATAAAAAAAAAAAAACTAAAAAAACTTTTTTTTTTTTAAAAGCCTATCAAATTGCCCCTGAAGCAAAAACAGATATTCCAGATGGAGACATCGTATTAGGCGGTAATCCAAATACGTTCTCTGCATGTGAATCAGACACCTTGTCAGGCCAAGGCCAGTACCTGCAAGGAAAATTAGCTCTCGTGCATCAAGGTCCCTGTACCATTGTTGAGCAAGCCAACCGGTTAGCCGTCGCAGGTGCCGCCGGCCTCATCTACTTCAACACCATGGAAAACGATCCTGCGCGCGTACCTTACCGTAACGCCTCCATCCCCATCGCCACCATTTCTTCTGTCAGTGGTCATCACTTGATTTCCATCTTGAAGAACACTGATTCGGGTAAGGATAAAGTGCACATGCATTTTGAGCGCAATGCGTTTGCCTTCCAGTCTGCTTTAGCTGAATCTGTTTCTCTGTTCTCCAGTATGGGCCCTACCAACGAATTGGATATGAAACCTTCGGTTGCCGCGGTTGGAGGCAACGTGTATTCTACGCTGCCTACGTATATGGGCGGATGGGGCACACGGTCCGGTACGTCCATGGCGTCCCCTTACGTAGCTGGTACCATTGCGCTGTTACGAGAAGCCTTTGCAGGTCAAGGTATCTTGCCTTCTGTACTGCATGAAAAACTTCAGAATTATGGTAGACAGTTGAACACGATGAAACAAAAGCATGTACTTGAGTCTCCTTTACGTCAAGGTTCTGGTCTTTTACAAGGTAAAAAAAAAACATAATATTCTTTTTTTTTTTTTTTTTTTTACATAGCAAGTACTAAACAATTATGTATAGCTTATAATGCAATTAAAGAACCTTTGCATGTGTCTCCTGCTAAAATTAGTTTCAACGATACAAGATCAGCAACAGATGTGTACAAGTCACATTCGCTCAAAGTATCCAATACAGGTACCGAAGCTGTAGAGTACGCAATCGATACAATTTCATCTGCCACAATTGCACCTTACGGCCGCGACAATGATGATTATACACAGATTTCTTCCACCAGCGACAGATTTTACGTCGATTACAACGTTACCGTCTCCGTTGAACCTTCCACCGTGAAATTACAACCCGGTGAATCCACACAAGTTGTGGTCTCTGTAAACTTACCAAGCGACTACAGCGAAAAGGAACAATTGTTGTACGGCGGCTATGTCGAGTTTAAGCATGCGGATGGTAGAGACGCACAAGTGCATGTGCCTTACTTTGGCGTGCTGGGTAGCTTATACGACCTTCCTACCATGGACCCCAACACACTGAATATCAAGGACAGTCAGGGCCGTGTGTACACTGAAAAGGATACGTTCAAGTTTAGCTTATCAGACAAGGAATCTGCACCTGCTATTGGGTTCCGGTTAGCTACCCCGTCTCGTCGCTTTACAATTGATTTAATTGACGAACAAGGAAAACATGTAGGATACATTGTGCCGACTTATAATTACGCGGAACGTGATTTGGATGCAAGCAATATGGAGGAATTGAACCCGTGGACTGGAAGTTTGGTTAAAGATGATAATGTAAACTCAAAACCGGTCAAGGTTGATTCAGGTACGTATAAAGTACGGTGGTCTGCGTTACGTATGTTTGGTGATGTAGATGCAGCGAAAGATTGGGTAGTTAAATCATCTGGTCCTATTATCATCACACCTTAAAAGAAGAATGATTTGATTTTTTTTTTGTTTTTTATTTGTTTTTTTTTTGTGTTAATAAACTTTTGTTTTTTCGCATGAATGCAAAAAAATGTATTATATTTAACGAGAAGTGGCAGCGGCCTTAGGGGCGAAACCCTTAGCACCTTGCTTGCTGACCTTGGCTTGAGCACCCTATTATAAAAGAAAAATTGAGTTTATCGTTCTCCCCCTTTTAAAAAAAATAATATTTAAAAACTTACAGTAGGAGCAGCAGCCTTCTTGGCAGCGTTAGCGGCCTTCTTGGCATCCTTGGACTTGGAGATAGCAGCTTGACGAGCGGCAGCACGGGCATCGGGCTTTTGGTTACGCTTGGCACGGATAGCATCCCAAGAGGCACCAACAACAGCACGCTCGTGCTTGACGGTACGGCGAGAACGCTTCTTTTGGAACTCTTCTTGCATACCCTTCTTATTCAAACGACGGTAGATAACGGTCCACTTGATCTTACGGGGGTTCAAACGTTGAATGAAGTAAGAACAGGCCTTACCGCTAATGAAACGGAAATGCTACAATTGATAAATCTAGATTAGCTTTTTGAACACTTCTTATCTAAATTATCCCATCCCCTTTTTTTAAAAAAAAAATCCTCTTTTATCTCTCTCTCTCTCTTTTATATGTCCTCTTTCTTTCTTTCTCTCTCTCTATAATACATACTCTATTTAAAAAGGAAAAAAGAAAATGTCAGTATCTTATTTTTGGTAGTGCCATGTTTTAAAAAAAATTACCTGCTATCAATACGGACGTAGGTCTTACCCTTGGAAGGGTAAATCTTGTGACCAGAGAAGGAACAAATCTCGAGCCTAAATTGATTGCAAAAAAAAAAAAAAATCGAGCTTAGTTGATGGATTATACTTTTGATGGATGGATTTCGCCTTACTTCATTCTTGCTGTACCAAATTCGTAAAAGGGACGATTATAGATTACACTCCCAGTGCATCTATATCTTTACGCTTTCCCCCACTTTACAAAAGGCGACACTTTGAAAACCCTTTTTTTCCTCTCCCCGGTCCGGAACTGAGGGAGTTTTTTTTAGGAGGAATCTGAAAATTTGTAACTGGCACTTTTTGTTGCAGAGGCAATTAAACAGTAGAGTTTTTTTCTTTGAAGACGCTGAATAAAGGTGAATTTTGTTAAGCAAAAGTTTGCTTGCAAACTGTTCTGTAGAGACGTATCAAGTACAAGTAAAAAAAAAAAAAAAACTGATACAGAACTAGCGCTGCAATAAGAAAAAGCAAGCTAGTATGCCTATCCTGACCTATCATGTCAGACACAAAAAAAAAAGTATTTTTAACTGCAGAAAGATTTATAAATGGAATCATGTATTTGTTTTATTTTATGAAAATGCTTTTTTATGTGTAAAAAAAAAGAAGGAATGTGTGTGTGTATGCTTTTTTTTTTAAAAAAAAAGAAGCTTTTAAGCTCTACCTTCAAGAGGGTTTTTACCAATAACATGGACTTTGAAACCAATATCTCTTAATTTAGGAGCATCCAACATTAAACGACCGTCAAAGACAAAGGCAGGCTTATGCATATCCTTGTAAATAAGATTATAATCCAGTTGACGGAACTCGTCCCACTCTGTAACGACTACCAGGGCATCAGCGTCCTTTGCAGCCTCATAAGCACTGCCACAGATCTCAATGCACTTCTCTACTTGCTTGCGGTTATCTACAACACCAGGCTCAGTTAAATCCATATAAATCTGTTCAGCGTCGACCTTGGGATCGTAAATAGCGACACGAGCATTTTCCTCCATGAAGCTCTTGATCAAAGTAATAGCAGCGGATTCACGAGTATCACCAGTATCCTTCTTGAACGCAAAACCAAGGACGGCAATCTTTTTGTTGGTGATGGTGTTGAATAAAGTAGAGATGATGTTGCGAGTAAATCGGTTCTTTTGGTATTCGTTCATGGTATATACTTGCTTCCAGTATTCAGCGACCTCAGGCAAGTTTAATTGGGAAGACAAGTAAACCAAGTTTAAAATGTCTTTTTGGAAACAGGATCCGCCAAAGCCAACTGACGCCTTTAAGAATTTGGATCCAATACGGGTATCACGACCACAAGCGTATGCAACCTCGTCTACATCAGCACCGGTGGCTTCACAGACAGCAGATAATGCGTTGATAGAAGAAATACGTTGAGCCAAAAGAGCATTAGCAGCCTAAAAAAAATGGCATGACGTAAAAGATTAGTATATCTATTTAAATGCTCCCCTTGTAAATTTTTTTTTTTGACACTCACCAATTTTGAAAGTTCCGAAGACCAAAGGTTAGTAGTGATGATGTTTTCACGAGGAATCCAGTTTGCGTAGACGTCAGCAAGAGTTTGTTGAGCGATCTTACCGGACTCGGTTTGTAAACTACCGATCAAGACACGATCAGGGTTGAAAAGATCAGAGATAGCGGTGCCTTCAGCCAGGAATTCGGGGTTGGAAAGGATATCGAATTTGACATTGGCGGTACAATTGGCTTCCAAGATGGCACGCATGCTTTCGGCTGTACGACAAGGAACGGTGGATTTCTCGACGACGATCTTTGAGCTGGTAGATACTTGAGCGATACGGCGAGTAGCAGCTTCAACATAACTGTATATACGTATATGTCAGCATATGTATTTTCTTTCTTTATCTCTCTTTTTTTTTTTTTTTTTTTTTTGTAACTTACGCAAGATCGGCAGCCATACCAGCACCAAGTCCCTTCTTCTTGGTAGGTGTGTTTACAGATACAAAAATAAGATCGGCTTCTTGGATATGCTTATCTACATCGGTAGAGAAGAAAAGGTTCTTACCACGACGAGAGAATACTACCTCGTCTAATCCAGGTTCGTAGATAGGGAGCTTATCGGACATCCAAGCTTCAATACGTTGAGCATTGATATCACAGATAGTCACCTTGATGTCATGACACTTGTAAGCAATGACAGCACAAGTGGGACCACCTTTTTAAATAAAATGTTTAGTACGTAGCTTCTTTCTTCACTTGATCTTTCTACTTTACCAACATAACCAGCACCAATACAACAGATATTCTTAATAGGAGCCATGATAATTTATTTATTTTTCGATTTATTAAATTAATTAAGAGAAAAGAAAAGAGAAAGAAAAGGAAAATATAAAAATTTGATTATATAATGTAAGGTCCCATTTCTGGGAATACCTAAAAATAAATAAGCGGGAAAGCAAATAAAAAAAAAAAAAAATGTCATGTTTAAAATCGTTTTTTTTTTTTTTGCCTTTGGTTAACTAAACTGGCGACACCTAATTAAAAAAAAGTTATTGCGGGAGAGATCTAGAACAACGCACAGTTCATTTACACTGGTGGACCCGCAAGAAGTAGTACGACGTTATTACTTTTTCATACAAACAATATATACATTCACACTCCGGTATATTATATTTTGAAAGCCACATATTTGGGGAATTTTACCAGTTACAGTGCTCATGGTACCAATTTGCGGTTTTATACTTTTTTTTTGCGGGTTTACCATTGGCATTCTCAATTTACAGGTTTGTCATATCCCAATTAGCGTTTTAGGATTGAATACACTTCAGAAATTATTGGCACAAAATAAAATAAATAGAAATATAATAAATTAACAGTTCCAAATACAATGATGTTCTTTATTAACCATGATAATAATTGATCCATATGACAGACCTTTTTTTTTTGCACTTCTTAACATACCATTGTCATATATCTTCTTTTTCGTCTCTCTGAAAACAAATTGGTATTCCCTCAAGTCAAGGATTCTAGCACTCTACCACCTGCTGTCTACATTGCTCATACCCTTTTAGCTATATGGCGTGCACATTTTCACTTCGTGTTTAATGACCAGCCCTTCATCCCCAGCGTAGCTATCGCTCATGCTCGTTCTCTTCTTACTTTCCGTGAAAATCGTTTGAGAATGTTTGTCACCTTTTCCCATCCTTCATTTCAACTTGTAATACCCGCCCTCCTTTGCTGACTTTTCTCTCAACTCATTGCTTCGTTAGTTTTGTTCATATTATAACTTCCAAATGGCTCCAGGGCCATGTCTCCTTCCTCTATTTTCTTTAATCATAAAATTTTGAGACTATTTCGTCTTATAAAAAAAAAAACTCTCTGAAAACATAAACTAGGATCTGCTCTTATGAGCAAATACTTTTGTTGGTAAGTGTGCCACTTCGTGCTGTTTTGGGTATCATACTAACTCAAGGTATCTATAAAAATAAAGAAGCGAAAGAACAGTACATAAAAGCATATTTGACAATATGGGTTTTATTTATATTGAATATTACAACCACGGGACTTTGAAGTGATATTGTCAATTATTTGGAATAGTTCTGCGATACGGGTAATTGTAGAAGGAGATGTAGCTACGGAGGGTGATGTGCCGACAGGTGTATCGATAGATGGTGATGAATCGGGTCAATAACAGCAATGCCAAAAAAAAAGGGGGGGGGGTAACGCGCAGTAACGTACGGAGGTTTTTCAGTGTGACGAATGAGTAAAGGCAGGATAATGCCTCAGACATAGTGATGCGGCCAATTTCTGTCATAGCAAAGAAATCTTCATGTATGTTTTGTGTCATATAAAAGACTAGCTGGCACCCTAAAGGGTATTTTAAAATGATTATGGTCAGAAGTGTACTGCAGCAAAATTTTCCTCCTTACCATTGATCACTAGAACTGAACATCTGTAAGTAAACTCTTTTGACAGCTTTATCTGAACCTTTCTTGATGAAACCAAATCCCTCAGGGAAATAAAAAATATATGTATATTAATAAACAGACAATTAAGCAGCAATCTATATTTGAACTAATTCATACCAAAAGGTTTTCAACCATTAAAAGTCCTTTAGAAAATGGACAATCCCACTCTGCCGATGCTACAGAAAACCCATGAGGCACGGGAGTGTGTGCAAGCATAATGGTCTGGCGCCATGGCAATGATCCTCCCGCCCATACTTTGGTACCCCAAGAGAACATCACGCTGGTTTTCAACATCTGCTGAATCTGTTGAGAGAGACACAGACACTAAAGCTGCCCATTGTACCGATACTTGATTAAAAAAAAGAAAAAAGAAAAAGGAAAAAGAGGAAGATATTTTTATTTTTTATAACGCAATATTAAATATTACGTATAATTAATCCCAATAGCAACGAAATGTTTGATGGTTGTTACTTAGATAAACAATCTCTCTGCATGTCCGATTTAGCCACTTATAAAGCAACTTTTAAAACCAAAAACAAGTACTTAAAGTACTTTTGCGATAATCCTGCCTCAGACTGGAACTTTAACAATTATAAACAACATTTTGCTGACAAAGATCCTGAAAAAGTTGAGAAAGCTTTTCTTAGAAATTTACAAACTGTTAAGGAAGATTCAAGGAATATTTCTTCAGTAGTAAATGGACGTATAGATGAGCTTTTAAAGCGCTTTAATTCCGAGCCAAGTTCTTCTAGCACTCCCATTGTCAACAATATTACCGTATGTAAATCCTTGTTTATAATATTATGTTTACTGATTTGTATATTTTATCTTTAGGTTAAGGGAAATTATTACAACGTAAGGATTTGAATTTTAATTATTTGAACTATTCACTCACATAAGTTATAGGCCCATGGAGACATTATTTTTAATAATATGGCCGAGAGAGCTCCTAAAAAACAAAAGGTAAACTAACAGTAAACCACATTCTTTATCTGTTACAAACTTATTACTTTTTATTAGACCGATCACGAGGTCGAAGAGGTTGATTTCAACCAAAAGTGGATTGAGTTCTTAGCTGATGCTGAGCAAAGCCGAAACTTTCATCGATACAGGTAAATATATATATATATATATATATATAGGAATTGATTCAAAAAATTATTTAATAATCATGATTGTAGTCCGGAGAGGAATGGTGTGACCCGTTAGGGTGCTAGATTTTCTTCTCATCCCTCTGCTGATAAAGAAGTATATCGCCAGTTGAAGAAGCAATTACGGCCATGTGAAACAACTGAGATTTGGGTGGAAGCTGATAATTTTATCAGTGAAATTATTACTGGAGTAAATATATTTGATGTTTAAATCTTCGGGTTCAATTTCAAGCAACTAATATGTTATTATTTATTATTCTTAGCGTGACATTGATGAGTTTAAGAATGATATTGAGGCTAAAGCACCTGTATTTAGAAGGTAAAAAAAAAAAACTTGCCAGTTTATTAAAGTTATTTGTAAAACTACGTATGTATAGTGTCATCAAAATCATTCCAATAATAACCTAATTTTTTGTTTGGATTAGGGCCAAGGTTTACAGCAAAACACCATCAATTTCACGAACTGAAGCCGTATATAATACCAACATGATCTTTCTTTGTTTCGAGGCCATGCTTGAAATTATAAAAAAAAATGAGCATGCTCCTTATTTTATTCCTGGTGAAGATGAGCTCTCTGTTATGTCTTTACAATTGAAAAAAAAATGGGAGTCAAAGCTGATAAACGAAAAATATACAAGGCTGATGGTGTTATACACTTGGCTGGTCACGAAGATCTGGAAGTGCTCGTTTTGGAGACGGCTGGTGCTTTTGATCACGATGACCATGCTAAGATGTGCTTTGACAACTCTAAGGGTATGTTTGCCTTGTTGGCAATGTTAAAAACTGTAGCAGACCTCTACAAGTATGCATCTGTCGAAGAGTTTAGCAAACTCAAACTTTACTTCGTACAGCCAAGCGGTAGGCAATAGTACAAACAACTTTTTATTTATTTATACTAATCATATTAATTGGCCACAACTAGGCAAACAAATCAGATTATGGTCAATGCAATACGCAAAGCATGGTCTGTACAACTTCGTGAGAGAGAAGAAAATCTTGGTGGGAGAAGATTTTGATGAAAGAAGTGAGCATATCACTTCATTATTCAATTTTTTCTCGACGTTGAAGGTATATTCCTGATTCCAAACGATTAACAAAAATAATAGTAAGTCTAATTTAATTATTTAGAGCCGTCTTGAAGAGACAATGGCTGTTATTTCTGTCTTAAAAAGCCAACACGATGAAAAGGAGAGGTCTCATGATAGCGAGAATAATAGTCAAGAGGTTGTTCTTTCGGACATTATATGTCCAAAAATATTTAAATTGAGTTTTAAGACTCATGGCCAACAATTTGCCAATGAGCACTTTAATAGCTCACCTGAAAGTGATTATTAATTTTTTTAAAACAAAGTTCATGTGTTTATTGTAAATAAGATATTTGAAGGTTATTAGGCCTGTAAGTTAATGAGATAAAATATAGGTTTTTGTTTTTTTGTTTTTGTGTTGTATATGATAAGTGATACAAGAGAACAGATATAGAGTGTAGGATGATAATTGAAAAGTAGGAGATGAATGCTATGTCATAACAGTTCGTCCATCCTTTCTTCTTTTTTTTAAAAAAAAACCATGTAAAACTAGAAGAGATTTTATTAACGTTGCATTCTCTCCGGGCATAAAAGTATGGGTAGCTTGGCTCTGAACACTCTTTTAACTTGCACTCCCTTGCCTCATGGGTTTTCTGTAGCATCGGCAGAGTGGGATTGTCCATTTTCTAAAGGACTTTTAATGATTGAAAACCTTTTGGTATGAATTAGCCCAAGTATAGATTGCTGCTTAATCATCTGTAGAGTTACAAATAATAGAGCATGAATCATCTCATGCTGTTCACACATAAATATAAGTACTTGAAGAGAAATAATGGTATTGTTTTTTTTTAAAAAAAAAACTTACTAACAACGTTTCTATAATGTCTTTTGTAGGCCTAAACTTTAGTAACGGTTCAGATAATTTCACAATACAGTAATTTCCATGTCTGTGAATACAGCTATCAACACTGAATTTTTTTTTACTTCTTATAAGTATATCGGGAACAAAACAAAAAAAGATGTGTGTACACTTACCTCCGGGTCATGCTAAAAGACCATTTCACCTGGACTTTATTTAATTTGCTAAAAAAAATACTTTTGGTTAAAGTATAAAAAGAGCTGATGTATATCAGGTATTTCTTCGCTTAGCATAAGATATATAACGGATTGTTCTTGCATTCGGTTTGCTAATTTAAGATCGTTTTCGTATTCCAACTTTTCTTGTTTCCGTGAAGTTCGAGCGCATGCTTTGTTACTTTTTGACATTTTTCTTATGCAAAGATAAAGAAAAGAAAACATAAAAGGAAAGAAAGAAGAAAAAAAGATATATACTTGTATATATTATTTTACAACTTATCAAGTGTCAAGAGTAATAATAGTCTGTTACTGCGTCAGGTATCTACTAACAACAATAAAAGAAGGATATAAATATACGGGCGTAACAAGTAAAAAATATTTTCTAGTTACTCTACAATAGACGCATATTTTATCCGTCAATGCAAAGGAACTCTGACACTGTCTTCTACATCTAGTTTAGGTGCTTCTACGGTTTTATTAACATTATGTAATTGAATAGAGTTTGATTAAATAGACCTAATAGATTTTTTTTTACTGTGTCCTTGTATATATATAAACGAACTTGTGCCTTATATTCGTTTATTATTCTGCTTTTTTTTTTAGTGTATAAGAGCACTTGTATCCAACTCTCAAATGGGACCCACTCGACTATGATATCGTATAGAAATCAACATTATATAAAGGCACGTAAAAAGTAATGTGTCATTTTTTTTTAATGATCGATAAATAAATAAATAAAAAAAATCTAAAATTATGTACGTAATATATAAAATCCAAGGGCTTAATTCCAGTATGTATATAAAATAATTAAGCAATTCTTGGGCTGATTCATTTCTTTGGGTAATCAACTAAGACGATACCCTTGCGATTGTGTAAGAATAGGAACCGTACAAGACAACCATTTCGGACGTATCTACATAGACCGGCCCTCGAAAAGACTGTGAATTAATCCAAGTTGCTTGATCTCTTGCCCATAACGATTCAATTATTTGCTGTGTTGCTGCGTCAAATAAAACCCAAGCAGATCCAGAAGCGTATACCCATTCAGCTGTCATTTTTGTAATAGAGAAAGAGAAAAGTAAATAAATTAAAAAAAAAAGAAGAAAAAGTTGAATAATGCAATTTTGATAGCTTATATACATAATTTGTACTCGCAGGTCTTTGCCCATCTGCGCGACCACTTGTTGCGTCATTTTCCGTTGCTACGCAACCAGATAACAGCGTATAGCAGAGAGATTAATAACCAGTTTTCTTGGTTTTGAAAAAAAAAAAAACTGGGCTCTTTGTGATACATGATAGCCATTTTTGATTGCAGGAACCAGTGGCACAGCCCAGTTTTTAAAACCCAAAGAAACCACCGTGTCTACACGTATAGACTTGGCTTTAATGTTGCTCCACGTTATCAATTGGATACACAATATGCATCGCAACTCTAAAAAAAAAAAAAAGAAAAGATAGTTAGGTGATCAATCCAATCTGGTGCGCGTATCTTTCTCCATATTGATTTATTACAAAACCTTAGTTATGAGGATGTTCGTTCGATTCTTTTAAGTGAATGCTCTATTGGTTTTCCTTTAAAATATAATTCATCTGTAGCGTAATGATGTTCTAAATAAAAATACATACTTTAAAGAGAATTGAATCATTTGAACGACACTTTTAAAATAAAAATTAAACAGCGTTTTGGCTTCTTGCTTGAAACAAGTTGAAACGGTATTTTTGGTGTTGTAACAACAAATTGTAGACACCTAGGTGTGTAAAAACGATTAAATATATCACATTAGAAAACAAGGTCCTCCCCCCCCCCCCGTATTAAATCGATTAAAACGTGTAAAATATCAATTATACCTGGAACAACAGACGCAAAATCTTGATGTACTTTTTTTTTTTTTTTTTTTTTTTTTTGTATTAAGTGTAAACTTTATTGATTAATTACCAAGATTAGAAAAATTAAATAAAGACTATATGGAGTTTACGCTTTGATTCAGCAGTTGAAAGATGGTTTAAATATTCCTCAACAAAAATAATTTCAGTTTTTTCCTTTAGAATCTTCAGACATTTTTGCTACAGCGTCCGTTATTCTTTTAATTGGAGAGTTTTAAAATCGTGCGTCTCCGTAAGCAATCAACGTTACTTTTTTATCTGTTTGATTGTTATCCTTTGGTGCACTTTTATTTGTTTGGGTTTTGCATTTTGTTTATATTCACGCCAGTAACAAAGTTGAGTAAACCAGTGTTTTTGGGACCAGATCCGACACAAATTTGAGTGAAAGTTTCAAGAATAAAAAAAGATATTGTCCGTCTTTAATTCCTATGGTGTAATGGTAATGATTGATTTAAAATACTTTTTTTTTTAAAAATATGCCCTCTTCATTATTTATAATTCAAAGTTTGACTGAGAAAAAGAAAAGTTAAGCTTTCAGTAAGGTTTTCAGTAAGGTTTCTAAAGCTCAGTAAAGGATCTCAGCGAGATTAGTTCATGCATAAAAAAAAAAGTTTTTTAAAATATTATTTATTTCATTAATATAAAAGAGCTTCTCTCAGTTCCCAAATAAAAAAAAAATTTGGTTAACAGGTTAGACCACGAGAAGGTGGAAGCTCATTCCCAACCCAAAAATTAAGGTGCCCACAGGTGCTAACAAGATCCGCATTACAGTTAAACCCCCCTTTCGGTGAGCCATTACTCCCTATTCGGCAACCCATGACCCTGTGACAGCAGTAGTAGTTCCTAACACAAGTGGTACCCCTTTCAGATTGAAAAAAGCTAGTTTTTCAAAAAAGAAAAAAAAAAGCTCACGTCCTATCTCGTGACACTTTGAACATCATCAGAGACAATGTGAACGTTTTTCTTAAAGCACTTGTTTGACCTTTGCAAGTATTCCCATTCAATTCCTTGTCATTATTTACACTTTTATTTATAGGATGCCGATATCAGAGTAGTCCCCAGAGGCGAGAGTAAGTCAATTTAACACATGATAGGTTTCTTAATTTTAAAGATTAAAATTATAGACGGATTTCTTACTATGTACTGAGTGTAACGTATTGACAACAAGAGATGAAGAAGACTTGCTATCAAACCTTTCATATCTACGTGGTAATTCTCAGTCATATTGTTTAGGATGCTGTAGGTAAGTTTTATCTAATAAAGTACAGAACCAACAACTAATTTTTTTTTAAAAAAAAAAAGATTACGTGCATATGCTGTATGCGACGAAGAAGTCTCGGATATTATTAGATGGTTAGCAACGGGAAAAATTCCGTTTTACGACAGGCCCCCTACATCTTCCTATCCAAGTATATCAAGTCGCCTTATCGTTCGAAGAAGGTGGATGGAAAAAAAGAGTACTAAGAAACGGATATAATGGCAGTGAATTAGTAACGTCGAATGAGCTCTTTGGTATGTGTATTGAAAAGAAATTTAAATGTGCAGTATCTGGTAATTATGTTTACTTTCATTCCGGCCAACCTACTTGTATGCCGTATTGGGCTCTTAACTTAGACCATATCGACCCTCTCCACCACAGTAAAGGAAATCCGGCAAGTTGGTCTAAAAATAATATTCAAGTATTATCTGCCGTTCTGAACTCCATAAAAGGCTATGTCCCTAATGAAGAACTCGTAAGATGGCATGCAGATTTTATGTGTCACAAAGTTATCATATTATAAATATCCTCTATTTCATTCCTTTCTCTCTCTCTCTCTTCATTCTTTTTTTTTCTACCTTACTCCCTCCTTACCTATGTTTTTTTCTCTCTTCCTCATAACTTAGTAGTAGGTAAACTGAATCTGTTTATACCAAGACATTATTTACATTATTGCTGCATTTTCAACCTTCGCATCATAGCGCTTTTAAATATTAAAATGTAGTTTATTTTATAGAGAATAATAAATAAATATCTACGGTCGTTTACTCTCTCCCAAGCACTAAAATTAGATATTTATAACAAAGTCTCACTTCTTGATTCCATAGACAAATGAGCGTCATCAAAGGTTAGGGACGACAGCTAAGGAACTGCACCAGTTGCCCCGTCGAATGTATTGAGATTCCAGTACAAGGGTATAGTTTCAGAGCGCAGCCACCAGATAAACTATAAGAATGATTTCTGATTGTAACTACGTCCACCTCAGTAGCATTATTGGGTCAGGTAGCAAAGAGAAGTTTGTATATATTCTCATCTGCATATAAAACAATATTCTAAGTTATTGAATAGAAATTTATATTGTAGTTATATGTTGCTACGGGGGAACAAAACAGTAAAAACTTTTTCTCTGTATTGTATTCAATTGACAGATAGTACATCTGCTTTTGTTACAAGTACTATGAAACTCATTAATAATACATGCTTACTGTTACTAAGTGTTTTACGTGTAAAGATTACTAAGCTTTGAGGTCATACATAAATAGAAATAGCTGAACCAGTCTTCCGGCACATTCCAAGATATCCAGGATCATGGTGTAAGCTTCTTTTTTAAAAAGTCATTATTAATTATAATGGCACTGCGCAATATTCACTCACAAGTCACATATATTAACTTTTCTATGCATCATAAATAAAAGCGGGGGATCAACATCTAAGCCTGAAAAACAAAAAAGGATAACTGGCATCCAAACAGTTATAAGCTGCAAAGGTAAAATGCATTTAATATTGAAAGCATATTTAGTTTTTTTTTAAAAAAAAAACTTGTAAACTCTATTTCTTTTAAGCAACAAAAAATTATATTGTAATTGTATAAATGAATACCTGGTGATCAGCGTAAAAATCCACTTGGCATTTAACAAAGGTATAAACAGTGGGTCACGATAAGCAGTTTTAGAAAACGTTGTTGATGCCGGTAATACATACAATTGTGCATTGAGGCCAGTGTGCACCAATTGGAAAAAAAAAGTATGATTTGACGGACGTGATTTATCCTTGTTAACTCACTTTAATTAGATCTTTTTTGAGAGTTTTCTCTCGCCAAGCTAAAAAATAACACGGAACGTGTTTGAAAAATAAACATTTGGGTGATTCCAAGAAGCTTATGGTTATGATAACAATTCGAAAATATAAACAAACACAGGAATTCTTTCCACGTTTCTACTAACTGGGGAAAAAAGAAGGAACAAAAAGGGTTTTTTTTGTTCCAGGCGTAAATAATTATAAACTTTATTTCATAACAGCTAGAAACACGAATTGAGTGGAAATAACAAGCTGCATAATCAACGAATTCGTGCGTGTGTTTTTTTTTCTGATAAAGGAAAGGCACACACGGTTTGATCATGTATAATCAAATGTTTCGATCACTGCGGTTTTAAAAAAAAGAAAACACGATTTCATTGTTATCTACTATACGCAAGATAACCTTTTGATGAACACAAGAAATTCTCCTCCTCATCAAGGTACGCGTTTTTTAAAAAAATAAAAAAAGATACTACTTTATACAAAAAAGGTATTTTAGAATGAATGATCAGCATAAATAGTCGATCAAATAACAGGTATAGGCTCCTGTTTGAGCTGCATGTTTATGACAAAACTGTACATGTATATTGATAATAGAGGTGCCAAGTCAAAGGAAGAGATTCCTATCTAATAGATGCATGAGTAACCATTACATCACTTTATGCTGTGAGCCAATACCTATTAAATTTAAGCTTTTTTTTTTGTATAGTACCAATCTATTTTCTTTCAAGTAGTATTGCAAAGCCTTTCTGATTTAAGATACAAATTAATTTTTGAGGTTACAAAAAAAAAAGATGAAACGAGTATTCATTGTCAAAAAAAAAAAGATAGTTACAAAATACGCCTGTATATCAGCAGACCAAGAAAGAAAGCTATTCGTCACTTTCCATTTTTTTTTTCTTGCTCGTTTAAACGGGTGCCTGGTCCCAAGTGAAGCTTCAATTTCCGCTTTCTTGTACTACTTGTAACGTATAAAAAAAAAACCTTGGTTGTTATAAAGGGGAGGGGGGATCATTTGTACTTGAAGAGAAATAAATTATTTTATTTTTGAGTTACCCAGACGAGCTACTTGTAAAAAAGCTTCTAAGAATTTTCTAGCGCAAAACACACTTCAAATGTGCATTTCACTGTAATCAAATAAATAAATAAAAATGAAATGTGTCACGAATATATTTGTAAAATTACAAATTTAGATCATATTGAAACATTCTACACAAATGCTCACGGTACCAATTTACGCCATTATCCAATTGTTTTGTGTGTACTTTCAAATTTGCATTGAACCTAATAGGTTTAAAGATTTTTTTTTTAATCTACCTCTGTAAAATTACCCGCGGATCAAAAGTCCCTTTCCTTTATGCTGTGCTAACTTGAGGGTTTTCAGTTACAGAGACTGCAGGTTGTCACAACCCGCATATAAATGATACAACAGACAAATGCAAAAACTTAATATAGCCAATGAGATACCAGATAAAAGACGACAGCGATTACTACTCTTCTAAGCCCCGTTTCATAGAATCCATAAATCAACAAATTGATTTATTAATCTGCATTTCAATATTTACCAAGTAATTGTTCTGATATTGCTCTTCTCCTTAGAAAAAAAAAAAAGTACGAAATAAGTTGGCTTTTTAAGTTACTATTTAGTTTAGTTGTAACTTGTTTTTTTTTCTTAAACCATTAACTAGTAAGGTCAGGTCAGAATTTCATTGATTGTCAACACTACTAATAAATTGCGGAGACAATTAAACTAGTAGAATTCGACTATTTGATTATTTTAGACATGTGGATACAAAATAAGAAATACGACACTCTCCCTAAAATACACAATAAAAATAAATAAAAAAGTCCTCGTCAAAGGATTAATATAATAACTTCTCGTGGGGAGCGGGGAGGGAGAGGGGGGAAGGAGGGTTAATAATCTCTAAAATGATTTTTGCGTGAGTTATTAAGTTCAATTTGAAGTGCCGTAAAAAAAGTATTGTATAGTTTTATTTTAGCACAAGCGTATGGCACGAAATCACGAGGATATAACCAAAGTTGTGTTTGTAAAGTAGTGTATCTCTATTAATAAATTTTCGGTATTTGATTTGATAGGGTAGATCGAATGAACTTTTGATTTAAGAAAAAATACCAATTTCAGGTACACGGTACCGAAAAAAACAACCAAAAAACTTGCTTTCCTGGACTAGAAATTACCCAAGCCCATCTCTCTCTCTCTCTATTTCTAATTGCAATTACGCTATATATAGTTTTCACAGTGTTGTCACTATGATGATATCATGTATTTCGCTTAAAAAAAGAAAAAGCAAAAAAAAAAAAAAGAATTCAATGTTTGTTTTTAATTGTTTACCTTGGTAGTACGTCATTATAAATATACATATATATAAAGGGTATATATACATACGCCAACTATGGGGATAGCAACCTATTTTGAATACAACTTTCAAGTTTGTTGCGAATGACTCCAAGGAATTTAACACGCACTATAGACGCCCACACATGTGTATTTTAAATTCTCTTGGTTACAAAAAATAAGTTTTGAGTTTTAAAAAAAGTAAATAGTTCTGATTGGCCCTTTGCGAAGCAAGTTGTTGCCCTATTCATTGGTATACTGTTAAAAAAAAAATGACAGATGATGTCGACATGACAGCTGATGAAACTCGGATGATATAAAACATATCTCAACTGTTTGATCACTAAATTAATAATAGGGATCTGATAAATACATTCAGACAGATACAAAAAGAAAAAGAAAAAATAATAATAATAGAAATAAAAAAAAAGCGTGTATAATATGTTGTAATATATATGGTAAGTGAGTCATACAGCATCCCAAAAAAAAAGAAGGGGGGGGGGGAATCTGTATATATGTAAAAAAGGAGAAAACATAAAGGAATTATGTGGCTAAGACAAAAAGCGTACTAAGTATTTACCATGAATAGGAGTGACTGTGAAGATTAAATATTATAGGTTACTCTTGTAAGTTCCCTACGCACGCACTAAATGTACATAAATATAATGCAAACACCAAAAAAAGACATCGAGTTAGACAAAAAGGCAAAGTGGATATATTTGGTAAAAAACAGTCAGATGTGTAATATTATCTTTTTTTTTTTATTTTTTCAAGGGGATCACAATGCATTACACACATATTTTATACAGTGTAAAGTTTTGGGAATATAAAAACCCTATTTTTTTTTGGCAACTCTTTTTTTTCTTTTTCTTTTTTCTCTTTTAAAATTATCTTTTTTTTTTTAAACAATGTTTCCTTCTATTATGATTTGCCCTGCTACTTGTGAGTTATGTGGTCAATGGATGCCTGGTCATAGTGTATGTTTATAATAGCCTTCTTTGTGTGTGTGTTTGACTTGTACATTAAATCTTCTTTATCATTTTTAGAATAATTGCCCTCGAAGTGGTGTTCATCCTTCACAATGGACGCTTCAAGACTTTGAAAGTGATGATAGCACTACCGACAAAGAAAGTTTCATCACTTCAAGCATTTATTGGTCACCAACAACACGGAACATGATGACTCTTATGGAAGATTAAAAACGCCCATTCATTCTCTCTTTATTAATATACTTCTCAAAAAACCCCGCATATCCAAAGTCAAAACTTGCACTGTAATAATTTTATCATTTTCAAACTCTTTCTCTCAGCACACACACACACACACACACCAAAGCATAAACCCTCTATACCTATGATATATGTATTTTATATCTATATATCACTTTTTATAATATATACATATATTAAAAAAAAATAATATTGTTACAGTACTTTATTTTCTTAAAATAAAAATTCACACGTATTTGACAGAATTTGATTTTTGATTTTTAAATATTTCCCCCCGCATAATATCGTCTAAATCACTTAAAGCAACTCTTGCTTGATAACGAGTAAGATCATCAGCATCAGTTTCTTCAATGTATCTTAAAGTACGATATGTTCTTCTTAAACTTTCGGTGGGGTACTCGTATAAAGTTTGTGCTGCTAACCCTCTAAAAAGAGATAAAATTAACACGGTAGCAGCTAATATAAAATAAATTTATGTGTGTGAGATTGAAAACTTTAAATTATTATTTTTTTGGTTTTTGTTACCTCTGCGGACTTCAGGTGCTTTTTCAATTTCTAGAATATTCAAAACCCAATCTATCAACTCACTCATTTGTGAAGAAAGCGCAATGGGACATGTTTGGCACGCCATACTAAGTAAAGATAATGCAGACACTCTCAAGTTGATATCTTCTTCACGTCTAGCTAAAACTGTTTCAAGTGGCTTTATCAAAGTATTTACTTTTTTATAATGATAAAAAAAAAAAAAGAAGGTTAATCGTTGGTGCGCAACACATTCGTATATATTTTTCTTTCTTTACCATATTTTCCCAAAGCAGTACCACATCTTTGAATGGTTTGTAATAAAGCTTCACCAATTCTTAAACGATTATCTAATTTTTGATTACTGTCACTATAAATATCACCTAATTTCTTAATGATTTGATTTCCGTAAGCATCAGTTAAAGCAGATAACCCTTTTACTGCATTCAAGTAAATATAACTATCTTCATCTTGTACTAGTCGTACAAAAATATCCAATACTTGATTTAATCCCTCGCCAGATGAAACAAGTGGGTCCTTGGCCAACACCATTTCCTTCAGCATGCCCATACCGTGAGCACGAATTGGTAATAAATCATCTTGTAATGATTTCATAGCTTCACGGTACTTTTCTTTTGATGCTTCAATAGATGCAGACGGTCTATGCTTCATATTAGACATCCTTTGCGCTGATAAATAGGATTGTATCGCCAATAATACTTCATTGACCGATTCTCCAACTAATTCAAATGGATGACTTTCTAACTTTTTAAGTGGTTCCATAGATGATTCTAACAATTTAACTGCTTGATCACTTAGTTGGTCGTTTTCTAAGAAGAAAAAGATGTTTAGCGTGCAGCTCAATTAATATAAACAAGTTTTTTTTTTGTTACCGTGCATTACAGCTCGAAGTAGATTAATAGCTAAAATTAAAGACTCGAAATCATCTTCAATAGAAAACTGTTCATCGTGAGCTTCTTCTATTGCCTCCAATTCCTCTTTATCTACAATGTTTGCAATATCCGGAAACCCATTGGACGCCTTCTTCTTTTCTGGTTTGTGTTTAGGCGTCATCAACCTTTCCACATGATCATTGACAATATTTGTTGCAAAAGAGATAATTTGAGTAGGCTTACCAAGAATAGTAGGACCCAGGGTATCCAACATTCCCATAATTAAGTGTAAAGTTAATAAAATTCTAATTTTTTAAAAAAAAATCGTGTAAATAAATCATTAGCTAAAATAATACTAGTTTCTTTTTTTTTTTGCTCGCTTACACTTTTGGATCTGTACGATTGGATTGCAATGAAGAGTACTCATTTAATAGAAATACAAAGAAATCACCGCATAAATCTGCATTATCCATGCTTTGAAGAAATGAAACAAGAATACCTGCATGAATAGGTAACTCATTACCAGCCAACGGCTTGGGTGATCTTTTTTTTTGTTTGTTAGTAAACCCGTATGTTTATTGTTTTTGTTATTGAATACTTACTTCCTTAATCGTAACACAACACCTCCTGAGGGACCTGGTGCAAAATATGCCACACGCGCGCCACTTAAATCTACTCTGTCAAGTAAGATACGCTTTAACTCACGAATCGCATCTGCAGTTGTGGTAATGCGGAAATACGTTGACAGTAAATCCAAAACTGTTTCTCTTAATCCCGATTTAGAATGAACCGTAAATTCATACAAGTGATACAAACAAGGAATCGAAGAAGATAAAAATGTTTGGATCACTACAGGTGAAGGCTCTCCTCCAATCATAACTCGATGTAATGTATGTAATAAAGTCGCCAATTCATCTTCTGTTAAACTAATTCGATCCATTGTACCCTCTGCTTCGTCATCGTATTTTTCTCTGTGCCACGCTGATAATAACGGTCCTACGATCTTATCGACAATATAAATTTTGGCAAGACTAGCGTGCTTACCAATAATTCGGCCGATAATAAACGTCACGGCTTGGCTAGTAGGCGATTGCGGTGGTTCCTTTTCAAGTAAGTCAAGTAATTGAGGCGCAATGATTGCATAATAGTTTTCGATTGAGGTTATTTGTTGTGGTACTGATAAAATCAATTTGGAAATACTTTCTAATTGTGCCAACTGCACTATAAAAAAAAATAAAAAAAACGATGAGAAAACAAAAAAAAAAGGCTTCTCTGTTGCTTATTATATATCTTACATTGATCAACATGACCAATAGTAAACTCCAATACAATAGAAACACCATTAGGTTTTAACAAAATTCGAGATAAAAATCTTCCACAAATTGCACGAAGCCAGTTGGGGATTGGATGCAAACTAGAAGAAGCACCCAGTAAGGACATGAGTGATTCCATAGCTCTTGAAAGATCAGAACGATCAAATAACCACATAAACATACGAGCACATTTATCTCTTTCCTCTCGTGATAATCCTGTAGGTTTCTTGGCTTGTGGAGGAAGAAACATGTTTCCCGGTGTTAAAGGTAACGATTTTAATTGGTTGGTTACATCATCCACTGTTTCTTGCTGTTGTTGTTGAAAAGCAGAATTAGGCGCATATGCTAATTCCAATAAGGCAGCATAGAGATCAGGTAAATGACGAGACATGAGAATGGAAGCGACAGTTGTATAACTTTTGCTCTCGGGTACTTTCTCGCTTTGAGATATAATATCTACTAACGGTGTCGTAAGTTTTAACAGGGCATGAAGACTTTCTACTGATACTTTATGTTGTTGTTCATTCTCATCTTTTGACAGCAACTCTATATAGTAAAGCAATAAGTGCTGTGAAAAAAAAAAAAGGTTAAATAAATAAATAAAGTTTACCGTGGTTGGTATAACCAGATTTGACTCTTTTTGATAAAGGTACACCAACACCAGGTAAAAAACAGGGATAGAAACCCCAAGATATAATGACTTGTAATAAAGTATGAATTAATCTAAAATCTCGTACACCTAAATAGTCCTTATCGGTTTCATCCACTATGAAGAATATATAAGTAATGATAATTACATGTAAAAATCAAATTTGCGCATGTACCTCCAGAAGAACATACTTGTAATAAGCTCGTTTGTATGTTTATCAATACTTTTAAGCACTCATCTACAAATGCTTTACGCGGATTTTTCTCGTCGAATGTAATACCGAGATAGTCTAATCGTGACACAAGCGTTTCTTCAATAGATCCTTTTTAATAAAATATGAGTTTTTTTTTCTAATGGATCAAACTCATTAACAAAAACGAAAAAAGAAAACCTTCTTCTTTGATTTCAACTTTCTCTCCGACTAACTTGTGAGCCTCTGTCAAGTGTTCTCTTAACAATGTCTTTTCTTGTTCGTGTTTTGACATTTAAAGAAAAAGAAGAAAAAAAAAATATAACAGCACTTGGGTTTTCCCAACTTTATTTTCCCAAAGTCGGTCACGTATTTTTTCTAAAGCCAAAGAAAAAGCTAAACAATTGTGTCCAGTAGAATAAGGAGTGTTAAAGGTACGAAACGGCTAATGCCACCAAGACTAATTAATATAATAAACGAGTATACAATTGCTGTTGCTGTAAGATGCACAGTAACTATTAAAAAACCAAACATAAGGTGAAAAGGGGTTTTACTTTTTTCAATAAAATAAGTTTAAATAATAAATTGCATGTGGCCTAATAGCTATCGAGTATGTGTTTTTAAACGTATCAATAATCTCGAAAGAGCTTTACTAAGGCTTACATTTCTTTTGATCTCATCACCTAGTTAACCATACCTGTATGTTAAGTGTGCTTACCGAATGTTTTATACAGTTATTGATAGTATAGAATTGGAAGCAAAAGGATCATAGTCTCAAGTATGTATTTGTAAGAAGATGTCATATAACTTTAAAAATATTTACTTGCAAAAAAAAAGTGTAGCTTTTATTTAATTGATTAAAGTGTGTTTTTCTTGGTTCTCAAAGCAGACCTTTATCTACGTACCGTTATTGAAAAAAAGGATAAAGTAAGGAAAGAATGGGAAAAAATCTTTTTTTTTTCAAGTAAAAATAGAAAAAGATTATGATCATCATTATCGAATAACTTAGGGAGGCAAAAAAGAAAAAACTAACAAATGACTAAACCTAGAAAAAGAAAACGCTTTACTTGTAAGAAAACACCACAGTTCCCTTTTTTAATAACGTTTATTTCTATGGTTATCTTCTGTTTCATAAAAGTATCGCCATGTCTTTTATTTTAGGGAAAAAAGCCAATTTCTGATTATGACTTGATAAAGGTATTTCTTTTTCTTTTTTTTTAAGCATAAATATTCACGTAAGCCATCCTTGTGTAAACAGTAATTTCTTGTTGGTAAAACTAGATGGAAACGAACTCATACTGTTCAAAAACATAATCAGCACTTATGCGAATTCAATCATACTATTTTTTACTTTTGTTAATTGTACAGTTTCCTTTTTATTTTATTGATTTTAAAGAAAAGGCTCAATTAGGGCACTTTGCGGATAACACAAAGAAAAAGCACTGAGAGAGCGCTTTGTGGGTATCATAAAGAAAAGGCTCAACCAAGGACACTGTATGGGTTGTACCTCATGATTCATTGGTAAATTCAGCATTTTTTACGATTCTTAAATCTTATGGAAACTCCTTGGTAGTTTATGTAGTCTTTTTTTATTTTATTTTAACATGTCTAAATTACACAGATCCGCATCTTAAACAGCACGCTTTACTTCGAAAAAGTGCTTAAGATAATGTACTTGCCAAAGACAAACGGAGATCAATAAAACCAGTTGAAAACCGGACCACCACTTGACACGAGAGTTAGTACTTTCAGCAGCTATGAAAAAGTATGGTTAAGTTGACGTGATAACCTAGAATTCCTTTTTTAAAACTTACTATTTCTATGCACCTTTTCACGGGCAACGAGATATTCTTGTTGAGCCTTAACAGAAAGAATACTTTCAGCCAATTCCTCAATTTCATTCTTGAGAGGATCCTCTTGATCTACAGTTAAAAAGTTAGCTATCATTGTTCTATTCTGGATGAAAGCTTTGAAATTTACTGTTTTCGTCAACTGCGTTCTTAAGGTTAACGTTGCTATTAAAGTGTACAGACTTGACATTGTTCGAGGATAATTTGTTGGAGAAACAATAGGTATATTTACCAAATTCTTTAGCAGTTTCTATCAACAAACCCTTGTGATCCCGAGGAGCACTGGCGACAATGTTGCCATTAGGATTAGTTATCTACAATAACTGATTAGTTGTTGTTCAGGGCACTATTGATCATATTATTCTTTACCCAAACTTCGATAGGGGTGTTTTCTCCATCACCAACCTATTATAAATATACATGTAAATACAATCTGTAACATCTAGCCTTTCAATCTTACATAGAAGGTCAAGGTCAATTTATCTCCAGTTCCAAGATCTTCATAAAAACATTCGTTTTGACGAGCTGGGATATCAATGCTCATAGCCACAGCAATCTTTAATAGAAAAGAAACTGCGACTAGTAAAAGAAGGAATACTTGTCTTGAAGCCATATCGAGAGTTGTTTTTCGGAAAAGAGAGAAAAGTGTCTCGCAACGCGTTTATTAAAACAAGACGGTGCTGAAAGTACCTATTGTTTGGAAGGTTGTTATTGGCTAAAATATACAACAGTAGCTATACTTAAAACTGCGAATATAATGTTGTTATGTAGATCATGAATAATAAAATTAATCACTTTCAATTTATAGAGTGTACATACAATACATATTTTAATTGTATATAATAGTTTTCATTCATTCGAATAAGATATTTAAAAATATATACTGCTTTATTTAAATCTACATTGGTCAGTATATATGAGAAGTGAAAGGATATGGATGTAGGTAATACGAAATTAGAAAAAGAAAAAATTAATACAACGGTTAGATATACAGTTTAAACCATCTTGTTAAGAGAGCGAGCATCTGTATTAGCCATTGTTCTAATTGTAGGATGCATACGTAAACCGTAGATATCTGGGTTGACGGAGAGCGGACTAAATCTTTGTCTGATTTTGATACGAATACAAGCATAACCAATAATAACAAAACCAAAACCAAATGAAATTAACCACCAAAGGGGTAGTAAACGATAATCAGTACCGAAAGGGACATTAAAGGGAGGACAATATACAATCAAGGCAGCGAGAGAGACACCACCTATAATACCGGCAAAAGTAAATTTGTTGGAGAACATATAACGGCCAATAGGAATACTAAAACGCGTTTTACAAGCGAACATATTGAACATCTGCATGACCATGATACTCCAGTAAACTATTGATTGGGCTTGACCAAGTGCCATTTTTTGCGTTTCGGCGTTTAAGACTTTACCTAAAGTAGTTGTATAATCAACGGCATATATAGGGCCATTTGAGAAATAATTCGTGGGAGCACCAAAACCACTTTGCATGATTCTAGCGTCGTATGGGGTAATTCCGTGATACCAGAGTACAACAAAGTATGCTACTATGGCGCCAATTGCTTCAATAATACCAACTTCTAAATAGGCCCAAGACAGTAAAGGAAGATCAACTAACACTTCATCATCATTCTTTTCAAACTTTTCTTTCCAATAAGCGGCTGAAAACAGTTCATGCAATGTATTTTTGTAACGACGATAGATAGTAGGCTTAATCTCCTCTCCAGTTTCGTAATCATATTGAATATATTGTTCCTTACGAATTAAAGAGCGACGGTGACGATCAATGGATTCGGGATTAACCGGTTTACGAGGAGGCATTTTCATTAAACCGTCTTCAGATTCAGGGATATCCCAAGCAAACGTAAGAGCTGCAAACAATTCGAACCCAAGATCAATAACCAAGATAAGAATAGCGGACAATGGAAGGGGGATAGGAACAATAATATAAAGCAAGTTAGGAATGACTTCTGGCATGGAGTGACTGATAGTATACTGAATTGATTTTTTCAAGTTGACAAAGATTAAACGCCCTTCTTCAATACCATGAATTATAGAAGCGAAGTTGTCGTCTAATAAAATCATGGAGGCTGCATCTTTAGAAACATCAGAACCGGAAATATTCATTGCAATACCCAAATCCGCCTTTTTCAAAGCAGGTGCATCATTTACACCATCACCTGTGACACCTACAATATGACGCATGGCTTGTGCACGTTTTACAATTTCAAGCTTGTGTTTGGGAGAAGTACGAGCAAAAATAATTTCATCCTTGGAGAAAATGGTATCCCAATCTTCATCCATAAGTTCGTCAATAACATCACCATGTACTACAATACTATTGTACTCATGCTCGGGCACTTCCTCTGGAAGGCAATTTAATCGGTTAGCTGCAAGTTCCTTTGTGTCTCCTACCATCAAATTAATTTTACGACCAATTGCCTCAGCAGTCAAAGGATGATCACCTGTAACCATCATAACCTTAATACCAGCTTCACGGCATTTACCAATTGCTTCACGAACACCGTGTTTGGGAGGATCTTCAAGTGAGACAAGTCCAACAAATGTCATACCGGTCATGGGATAATTCTTGGTTGTTTTATCAAAAATAAAGTTTTCGGGGTATTTAGATTCTTCGAGCAAGACTTGAGCAAAGGCTAATACACGATGACCTTGACTAGCCATATAAGAATACGTTTCTTGAAACAAAGCACTATGATTATCGGAAAGAGGAACGGAAGAACCATCAGCAAGTAAAATATGATCACACAGGTTAAGTACACGTTCAGGAGCACCTTTTACATAAAGCGTTAAAGATCCCTTGGCATGTCTCTTTTTATGAATTGTCATGGCCCATTTGTTATCGGAATTAAAAGGAATTTCAAATACTTTGGGGTACTGATCCGGAATGACATCAAATTTAGGTCCAAATCCGTCACCAGCAAAACGAACAAGGCCAGTTTCTGTAGCGTCACCTAAAATTTGCCTTTGTGAAACAGGTACATCAATACGATCAAATTTGGCACGAGAGTTTAATGTACAGATGTTCATGATGTCTTCTACACCAGGAGATTCGACAAGGGGTTCTGATACTTGTTTTTCCATTGCGTTTCTTAAGGTAAGACAAGACCAAACGTAGGTTACAGTCATTTGATTTCGAGTTAATGTACCTGTCTTATCTGTAGCCAATAGGGTGATAGCGCCCAATGTTTCAACACCTTGTAGATCTTTTACCAAAACGTTTCTTGCGGCCATACGCTTAGCAGAAATAGTTAAAAGAATTGTAACTGTAGCTGGTAAACCTTCTGGTACCCAAGCGACAAAGACTGAAATAGCAAAGTTAAGTGTAAGAGAGACATTATTGTTGTTTACTGGAAATCCGATACCGAAGAAGACACCTGCAGTTACGAGAGCAATCGTGGCAATGGTCTTTACGAATTTAGCGATCTAAATGCTAAAAATATTAGAACAGATGACTTAAGGGGATTTTTTTTTTTGTTAAGAAAATAATAATAATCAATATTTACCTCTTGTGAAAGCGGGGAAGCGACTTTGGCTTCGCCGGCTGTGAGACCAGCAATTTGACCAAGGACGGTACCATCACCGGTTCTTACAACAATTCCATAACCTTCTCCTGAAACAGCCAATGTACCATTGAAAATAATATTCTCGGCTTCAAATACATTCTTTTGAGAATTAAAGGGTCCACGTTCTTGAGGATCAGATTCACCAGTCAAAGGGGAGTTATCAACTTTGAGATCAGAAGCTGAAAATATATAGAGATCGGCAGGTACCTTATCACCCATACGAATAAGGACAACATCACCAACAACTAAGGTAGAGGCACCAATTTGTTGAACTTTTCCTTCACGAACGACCATACATTTGACAGGCACCATGTCCAAGAAAGAATCAAGTAAAGCTTGCGATTTTTGTTCTTGATAGAATTCAATAAAGGCATTCAATAATGAAACGCCAATTAAGATAGCACCGAGATAAGTCTAAATAAAAAAATAAAAAAAATTAGTGTTACATAAATGACAATAATTTAATCTTACATTTGGGAAATTAGCTTTGAAATCAATAGCTAATAATATATAGTCGAGAATACCAGCAAGAATTAAAAGCAAATTAAAAAGACTAAGGACACAATCAAGATACTTTAAAAAGGGGTGTCTTCGCTTGGGAGGGGTCAAGACATTAGGGCCTGTTTCCAACAAGATATTGTGCGCTTGTTGAGATGTAAGACCTTGGGAATTGCCTGCCTTTTTTAAATCAATTTGGGTATTAAATTTATCAGCGCAAGCTTCAGGAGCAAGTAGATGTTCAGTCTTGTAAGAAAAACGAAAGTTTAGTTTTTTTTTAATTTGGGCTTTACATATTTTACTTACAATATCGATATTCTTTTTTTCATTCTTGATCTTTTTTTCAGGGCGTTTAGGAGCACTTACAGAAGGTCTACGAGAGGTATTTGTATCGATAGTCTGGATGGTTCTAGTTCTTTTGGGTTTATGGACTCCAGCAAACTTGATCTTTGCGTCTTCAACTGCGACCACAGAAATCTTTTCTTCTGTACTATTTACCATTTTAATAAATAAATATATAAATGTAAGCGGATCAAGTGGGGTTTTTTTTGAAAAAAAAAAGAAGAGAAAAGTGAGGTACACAATTTAATTGAAGAAATCATTTTCAGTATTTATATGTACTGACAGTGTATTGCGCTTTTTTTGCGATTCCTTCCCAAAATGTGCAGTGGCAGGGAAGTGGAAAGTATGTTACACTCATATTCACAAAGTGCTTTTAACAATAAAACATACACGGTTCCTAATTTAGCTTGGGAGAAAAACTACAGGCTTGGCAAAAAAAAAAAAAAAAGTACTTAATCATAAATGTTCAATATTATATGTATTTTTGGGTAATCAAAAGATACTTATCTTATATATATTTTATATGTTTAATTAAATATACCAAGTTTATGTAATGTTTTAATTCAAATAATACTTTATACTATAATTGTGCCTTTTGTAAATATTAAACAGTGCTAATATTTTTTTGTTTTGTTTTTGATAAGTACACTGTGTATATCAAATCGCTCTTTAAACCTATGGCCTGAAATCAAGAAATCAAACAGACCAGACCAATCGCCTTTAAGACGCAAATCAGGAATAAGGAAAATGAGTTATTTATTTCATTCATGGTCGAAAAAATCTCGGTCATTAGCATTTGTGCTACCTACCTTATCACTGTTTTTTGAGGGATTTACCTGTACTATGTATTTAATAGATATCGTATTGAAACTGAAACTATTACCAGTTTTATTGATAATATACCAGGTGCTTCAAAATATCCTTATTCTCTAATAATGATACAAACATTAGTAGCCATTCATAGTTGTTCGTTTCTCGAGATATCAAAATAAACTAATTTTTAATATAAATCAGAACGGAAGATCACTTAAAACAAGTTTTACTTAGATGGTTACACCGTCAATCACAAAGTTTATTTTGAGCACTAAAAACCAATCTCAGTTGCTCTATTTATTTATTTATTTTAAAAAAAAAATTAGAACAGCTATTCAAAGGGAATGTGTATCAGCACTAATTTGTCAGCAGATAAAAATCTACACTATAAGACTTGATAAATACAATTCTGGTGAGGTTGCAGAGAAGAAACCATAACTCTTGAGTCGTGATTCCGTTTGATAAAACCAGACCACCAATGAAGTACATTGGGCGTTAATCTTAGCAACGTTTGAATTTCTCAAAGATGCTTTATGTCACCCGCTTTAATGCCACTATCATCGCTGTTCGATCAAAGAGTGAGGCCCAATCGCAAGAAGTCTCTAAATAGAACCTTCTTTTTTGTAAATAGATATTTTACAGAGAAGTTTTATTATAGTAATTTCTGAATATTAAGCGATAAATACATATATTACAGTAGCGACTCTATTTGAAGGTGTCCGAAATCCCGAAGAGATCCACTCTTAAATAGGATGGGATACTTACATCCAGTAACAAAAATACCGCGCAAGTTTTTTTTTGGTATTTATTCCAAGTAGTGACAACATAATATAGTTTTCTGATATACGTTCATAAATAACCAGCGACTTATAAGTAGTTAATGTCGTTAGAAGTAATTATTTGAATATACTTACCGAAGTATTTGACAAGTAAAGAACAATACCACCAGTTAAGAGAATGGAAAATTTCGGTTCACAGAAAAGACATTTTACTGTATTTATGCCAGACTATATCTATTATTAACAGTATAATATAACTATGATTCTTTTTAATCATCTTTTTATTGTTACACTACGCAATCGACGGTTTCATTCTCTTTTGTAATTCATTTGGTCCATTATCTTGCTTTTAAAATGAATCGTACGAACAGCCCTATTGCGTGCTTATACGTCGTTGTTCTATTGTACTGATTTTTTTTTTGTTATCGACACAATGATATCATTTTTTTTTTGAAAGATCCCAAAAATTAGGACATAAGTTCAAATTTAAGATTCATCGCATAAATCTTTGACATGTCCTTGAATCATATAAATAGGATATACTTTAGAGGGATAATCAACGACCAATGACAGATTATAACTCTCGTAATAGCTCCTAAGCTTATCAAACTTGTTACTAAAATGTATATATTCTGTATTTTTATATAGAAGAGCTTGTTTTTTTTTCACCTTTGAATGCACGGGTTTACATTTTTAATTGATAGTTTTCTTATTTTTAGCGACAGTTAAGGCAAGATTGGCGGAGGTATGTGGTATGGTAATTGACTAATTTTTTGTTTTCTTTGGCAATGAGCATACAGTAATTGTGCTAAAGAAAAAAGATCAGCTAGAAAATCACTACTAAGCAGTTATATTAAACAATGGTTTTTATTTTCTTAGTTAAGATATAGGAAACGCGTTTCAGACCCAAGCGGTTTAATACATAATAGCTGTTTTTAACAATACATCTTTGACAAAAATGATTAAAAATGTACTTTTCAATTTTGGAGATCAACCCCTTTTGTTTCTTAGTCAAAAATCACGGTTTTTTTTTTTTGTGATTACTCTGGTTCTACTTTGCTTTTCTTTGTAGAAAAAAAAAGGATGATAAACTACTCTTTTAGATGCTTCTAATACATTTAAACCGATATTTTTAATGCAAGAATTGACAGACCCCCAAAAATGAAAATAGAAAAAAAAAGGAACATCATGAGGCATCAATAAAAAGAAAAGAAACCTTCTTTTTTAAAAACGGGATTTTATCGTTTCACAAACAACAAGTGCAAACTTCTCTACTACGAAATTGTGGGAATTGTGATATGTTTAATCCACACAAGAAATCGATTTTAACTATGTCACAAAACGCTTAACTACGTCACTAAAATTGTTTTAAACGCGTGTGCGGATTTTCGTGTGTGTATAGCAAATCCCATTTCTTTTTTACTTTACCTCAAGGCAACAAAAATCATGTCAGACATAGTTAAAGGTATCTGGTACTAAGCATTCCTTTTTTTTTATGCTCATTCTAAAAATATCATCTCAAATTATGTAGTAATTGCGGTGAAATCACCACATAAAATAAATATAATTAATATAATCGATGAACCATCGATTATAAAACATAACATAAGTAAAATAACACTGGATCTAGTAAAGCAAGATCTTCAGTCTATAAAAGTCATTAAATCCAATCTAAGTGTAACAATCAATCACAATAGTGTAACCACTATTAAAATTAGTGTAAATGATAAACGAGAGTTTGCCAGGATTGATTTTACACCAAAGAATAAGAAATAAACGTTATCACACCTTTAATCTTATTCCTCCTGTTTGTTATTCTTTATCGTGATCTGCTCACTACAAATAACTCGGTCCGTTTGTTATTCACTATCATCTGATTCAACTGTCATTGGAATCTTCTCATTTATATAAATAGCCATTTTTATTCCTTTCAAATAATAAAATCACTTTGCTTTACTTTTATCAATTTTATTGACTTAATAATATATTAGCAAATATATCAGTATTTAACTATTGCTACTTAATATTAATAGTTCAATTATTTTGTGCTACACTCAACAATTCTATCAAGTTTTTATGTCCTAATCATGATTAATAGGCTGATTTATCAAATAACGTAGAGCTTAATGAACCATCTGACGAAGAAGAGGCTGAAGGCCAGGATGATGATTATGTTCTTAAGAACAAATTTAATATCTCAGCTGCATTCCGACAATATAAATCTCAGCGTGAAA
This sequence comes from Helicostylum pulchrum, assembly GCA_025677825.1. Taxonomy (NCBI): domain Eukaryota; kingdom Fungi; phylum Mucoromycota; class Mucoromycetes; order Mucorales; family Mucoraceae; genus Helicostylum; species Helicostylum pulchrum. The sequence continues at coordinate 336,987 of JAIXMO010000010.1, read as the reverse complement.
AAAAAGCAAAACAAGAAGGCTTTTATGTAGATGGGAACTTGCATCAAATCTTGTAAGTTGAGTTGACACAGTAACAATACAAAGATATATTTCTAATACCATAAAATTAGGTCATTACATCATGTATTGCTTTTAAAGGAAAACAAAAACCCTGAGAGCTTGATGGAATCTTTTGGGTTAAATAATTTGAATACTTTGCTTCAAATTTTAAGAAATAAATATACTGACAGTAATATCAAAATGGAGACATCAATTTTTAATTAAATAGTGAATGTGTTACGTGTAAGTCAATACTAGAAGATCGCTTCTATGTAAACTGCCAAACTAATAAAAACCTAATTTTAGGGATTATGCCCCATGACAAAAAGAAGAATTACTAAACAATTAATTAATGGCATTGCCAATAATGCTGACGATGAAGACGATATGATGAATGTTCTTCGTATTTCATTACAACATACACGAATAGACTGCTTCATTTAAACACGAGTCTTTATTGAAAATATTAATTACTACTGTGTTTTGTTCGATTTTTGACATGTATTGCTAATTATCATGATTGTAAGTTTGCATAATTAAGACACGGATAACTTGGTTTTACCGCTCTTACTGTAAACGTTTCGTTTAGAAAAAAATAAACACCTATTATCCTCTCTCTATCAGTTTGATTAATACCCCTTTGTTTCTAGAGTAACATCGATTTGATAGTACACTTCTGAAGACTAGGCTCTTTCATACAATCATTTCATATATTAAATAAACAAGTTGGTTTTTTTATAGTGGTGTTAAAGCGAGGGACAGAAGATGTCCCGGAGAAATCCGCCTTTAAATAGAGCTGTTACTGCAATGTATGAAATAGCGGACAATTGAGCCAAAAGTGAATTGTACTTTATTGAGCGGACAAATGCAAATGTCCAATATCGCAGTGTTTTGCTGCTTATTTAAAATAAATGTACTTTTGTTAGGGCGTAGTTTTCAAATATGCCTGAGGCTGAACAAGTGAATACACTCAATAACATGGGAGAGTTTAGCTGTCTCTTAGGTACAATCTACAGACATAGTAAATACATAATAGTTATCGAGAAATAACATGATCTTTTGGAACATTTTGCTGTAACAACGAAATATCGAAGCAGAAATCTATACAAAGTAAAATATGCTATAATACATTTTCAATTACCAATTGACGCACGTTTTTCCCATCATCGAAGTATTATATAATCTTTTTATTTTATTTTACTTTGCGATTGATTGGCTATGAGTTTATTATTAGAGTTTCTTTTTTATTTGATTTGGGTTAGACTAAATGATAGAAAGAAGGAGAAGAATGGGTACTTGTATATTTACAAAAAGGCAAAGGGAAGTTGTAATAATTGAAAAATGAGATTTGATACATAGCGGAGGAAAATGATAATGAGCGGGCACGTTGGATTGTTTGCTAGGTAACATTATATTAGATTTTTGTTTACATGACAACGCAACAACCGCTACTTCCTCCACTTCCTCCAGCTGTAGGTGCAAACGGATCCTCTTCTTTACTCACTGGGCCCCAAATAGATGGAATAAGTGCGTCTTTGGTCGAGTTGCAATATGTTATAAGACTAAAAGTTAAAGGGTCGTGAGTACATTGGGTCTTTTTTTTTCTTTTTTTTCCGAGAAAAAAAAATATTTTTTTACCTAGCTGAAGCTTCCGAGACGGGAATGCGAGGTAACTCTAACTGTTCCCGTAAACGTTCATTGTATTCTAATATTCTTTTTAATTTTGCTTCAGATATGTTGTAAGACTTTTTCGACGTCAATTGGGTATACGAATTTGGCATTGTATTGAAAGAAGAGAAAGCAAGCTTTTTTTTTCGCGATATTTTTTTTTTTTTTGTTACGAGAAACTATAACCGTTAAATCCCCGCCTTTTCAGTGGAGTGAGTATTAAAAAAAAGCCACTTATTCCACTTGTTTGATTTGTCGCTATAAAAAGATATTGCTTTTTTTGCATATAAATTGTTATCAACTGTCGCAGAAATAGCGGTTTTAACATGAGCTACCATCGATAAATAGATTTTATGTACTTTTTTTTTTTGGACTGAATATCTCAACAAACAAAGAACTCTCTCCTGTATAAAGTTTTTGCTTGAGAAGTTTATACATGTATCTTTCCAGAACCAAGCTTTTCTCCCGAGGATTTAATCCTTAACAAAAAGGTCTGAAACGAATAAATATCTAAACTGTAATTGAATCAATGCCTCGGTATTGAAGCATATTGTAAGACGTAGAAACTAAAAAATGGTCACATATAATAAAACGATAACTCTGTTTTAAAATACATTTTGCGTACAATCAGCTACTCGATTCTATTGCTAATGTAACTTGTATACTTTTGAAATATTTGATGATCCAGTGCAAACAAATACAAAATGCTACATAATTATTGTCCTTTTTTTTTTTATTTATGAAGTTATCTCCGACAAATCCATCAACGACCAAAACTGATGGATAATCTAATCTCGATTTTTTTTGCTAAAAAGATATAAAGTTTTGGTTAAATATTCCATCATTTTTTTTCCCCCTTTCTTATTTATATAAAACATCCCCCTACTCTTCTTTCTCTCTTTTTTTTATAACAAAGAAAAATGTTTTTATCAATTTCGCGAACAAACATTTATAGAAATATTACTACACGTATTATTCCTTCCGTTCAACACTACCGTCGGACTTATGCTACAGAGTCAACGGATAGTCAGAATTTAATTGAAAAGATTGTTCAAAAATATGCATTGGATTTACCTGAAGGTTATAAAGTAAAGAGTGGTGATTATGTTACCATTCGTCCTCATCACGTTCTTACTCATGATAACACCGGTGCTGTCATTCCCAAGTAAGTAACGAGAAAGAAAAAAAAATGGATTTTATGCTAACCTAATAACTTTCTCTCTGTATAGGTTCAAATCTATTGGCGCTACAAAGATCCATGATCCCAAGCAACCCGTATACGCTTTAGATCACGACGTGCAAAACAAGACGGACAAGAATTTAATGAAGTATGCTAATATTGAAGCTTGGGGTAAGGAACAAGGGGTTGATTTTTATCCTGCTGGTCGCGGTATCGGTCATCAAGTTATGATCGAGGAAGGTTATGCTTTCCCTAATACTTTAACTGTTGCTTCTGATTCTCATTCCAACATGTACGGTGGTATTGGTGCATTGGGTACACCTATTGTGCGTACCGATGCTGCAGCAATTTGGGCTACGGGTCGTACCTGGTGGCAAATCCCTCCCGTTGTAAAGGTTGAACTTCAAGGTAAACTTCCTACCGGTGTTACTGGTAAAGATGTGATTATTACATTATGTGGTTTGTTCAACGAGGATCAGGTTTTAAATACTGCAATTGAGTTCCACGGTGAAGAGGCACTCAAGGGACTCTCTGTTGAGGACCGTTTAGCTATTTCCAACATGACAACTGAATGGGGTGCTCTTGCGGGTGTTTTCCCCGTGGATAATGCTACGATTGATTTCTTACGTAAGCGTCAAAGACGTATTGATTTAACTCATTTTGAAAACAAGAATTTACCTGAGCTCAAGAAGGGAGAAAATTTTGTTCATCCTCGTATTAATGATGAAACAATCCAAGCTTTAATTGATCACCCTTTGAAGCCTTCTCCTCATGCTACCTACTCTAAGACCTTAACTTTGGATCTTGCTACGCTTTCTCCTCATGTCTCTGGTCCTAATTCTGTCAAGGTGGCTACTCCTTTAGCCGATCTTCAAAGCCAAGAAATTAAGATTAACAAGGCTTATTTAGTTTCTTGTGTCAACTCTCGTGCCAGCGATCTCAAGCAAGCTGCTGAAGTATTAAAGGGTAAGAAGATCAAGGAAGGTGTCGAGTTCTATGTTGCTGCAGCTAGCTCAGAAGTTCAAAAGGAGGCTGAAGAAGCTGGAGATTGGCAAGTTTTGGTCCAAGCTGGAGCCAAGGTTTTACCCGCTGGTTGTGGACCTTGTGTTGGTTTAGGTACAGGTCTTTTAAAGGATGGAGAGATTGGTATCTCTGCTACCAACCGTAACTTCAAGGGACGTATGGGATCCCCTAGTGCTCTTGCTTATTTAGCTTCCCCCGCTGTAGTTGCGGCCTCTGCTCTCTCTGGTATTATATCTGGGCCCTCCACTTCCGCCGATCATGTCAAGCCTGCTTTCAGTATTAAGACCGATACTTTCAAGGCCTCTACTACTGACGAAACCGGAGCTGCTGCTGAAGTTCTTCCCAATTTCCCCTCTGTTATCAAGGGAGAAATCCTCTTCTGCCCTGCTGATAACTTGAACACAGATGGTATCTATCCTGGTAAATACACTTATAATGATGACATGACCACGGATGATATGAAGAAGGTTGTGATGGAAAACTATGATCCCAATTTTGTCAACATTGTGCAAAAGGGAGATGTCCTTGTTGGTGGGTTCAATTTTGGTACTGGTTCTTCTCGTGAACAAGCAGCTACTGCTATCAAGTCTCGCGATATTCAAATCATGGTTGCTGGTTCATACTCTGATATCTTTAAGCGTAACTCTGTTAACAATGCACTGTTATTAATCGAATCACCCGAGCTTGTCAATGATCTCAAGCAGGAAGTTGGTACCGCTGATCTAACCAAGCGTACGGGATGGAATGTCGACGTCCATGTTGCTGAGGGTAAGGTAGTTGTTCATAAGGATAATGGACAAGAAAAATTATACAAGGTTGGCGCTCTCGGTAAGAGTGTTCAAGAAATCTGGTTGGCTAACGGTCTTGAAGGCTGGGTCAAGGAAAGATTGTAATATATATATATTTATACCAACTCTTTTTAGAATGAATTAAGAATAAAAAACATACAAACAATAGTGTACACATTTTTTTTTATTACTATTATAATGTCTTTCCCATTTCTACCTTTTTTTTATATGCCTTTTCGGCTCTATAGGCGACACGATCAACTAAACCAGCGACGGTAAATACACCGCCTACAATGGCTAAAACGCCGGTCAAAAAACTACCAAATGACTTTCTAGTTTCCCTGTAAGTGATTTGCATAGGTGAGATGTCCATATTAAAGAATACACCAGGCAATCCTGTAGCTGTTTCCTTCATAAAATTATCGTTTTGTGTTACTGAATATTGGTTTGTAAAGGTTGGGATTCCCTTGATAGGACGAAGTTGAGTAGAAACAATCTTTAAAAAGTATTGATATACAACACGAGCTATATTACAGAAAAACATGTAAATATATGTCTTTGCGCATACAAAGTATTTTAATTACCTTGATTAGCGCTCTTTTCAGTTCCGGCTAAAGCATCTGTAACAGCTAAAATAGTTTCAGTTTCGTCTTTAGCATCGGGACCAAACTTGAGTTTATGAATTGTATGTGATAAATCAAATTTGTGCCCGTCAGGAGCGCCTTTTACAAATTCCTTCAAGTCGTGTACATGCATATTATTCGTTTGAAAAGCGTCTCCGGGCGCAAAATGAAAGTTACCGCGAACTTTATTTACCAACAAGTGTCCATGGATGTTACATCCTTCGTTTGACTGTTTTTCAACGCGATCTTTCCAACCTTCGGCAATACATTGATCAATTACATCAACATTAACCATACCCCACCCCATTTTTACATATGCTTCTCGTACTTCTTGACATGTATTACAACATCCGTTCTCGCGTAATGGTGTGGCTCCATAACAAGTACCACATTCCTTCTTCGATTGTAATGCTTTAGTAACACCTTTTGAAGGATCTCCCAATGCTTTTTTTTTTGCCGTATATATTTAGTATGTATCACACAAACCCAAATTAAAAAAAAAAAAAGAAAAACTTACTCGCAGATTCACCCAATTCGATTTCTCTACCGCTTAAATCAAGTCTTACTTTTGTAATATCTTGTGAATAACCAGAAGAATGTTCTCCTGTATCGTCCATAATATCAATATTCAATACTACAAATAAAAAATTAATTGAGGTTTTTCCTAGGATTTAATTGCTACGTTAAAAAAGATTATACTTTACTATGGCAAGGCATATGAGGAAAAGTGATATTGAAATTGATTGGCATTTTTTCTTTCCTGCTCTTGTCTACAACTAAACTAGGTCTCCAAGTTGAAGTGGTATATGCAATAAGTTCTGAACAAACCAGAGATAATATAATAAGAGCACTAATAAGCGTAACTACATGTATTTTCAGATGATGAATAAAAGGGGGACTTTCAAGATGTAGTGTCTTCATTTACCTGAAGCTCCTGTAGTAGTTTTTACGCGAAAATCATCGAGTGTTTTCGCATAACCATCTAACTGGCGTAAGTTACCAAAGACGGACCCCTTTTTCGACATGGTTTCAGAAAAGCTTAAGAGTTAAAAAAGAGAGGATAAATTCAAATATCGAGAGGGACGTTTAATCCTTAGAACCCGTCACGTGGTAAGTGCGAGTTTAACCAGTTTTTTTTTACTGCCTTTTTTGTTCTTTTCGTTCTTTAACGATTCCTATACGATGAATACAACAGCAACAACAAGTACAGTGAATACCAAGGTAAATAAGAGAACGAGAAAAAAAATAAGTTTAATAGTTGTTTAATAGTTTGTTGATCTAGCGTTTATATATTGGCAACTTGGATCAAACTATAGACGAGTACGTACGAAACCAAAAAAAAAAAAAAAAAAGTTTTCTTATGTTTTAGACTGAAACAAAATTGATAGATACACTATCGTTAAAATATTTGAAAAGTTTGGAAAAATAAAATATATCGAAGTAATGATTCATAAAACTGGACCAAAAAAAGGATTATCAAAAGGATATTGCTTTCTGGAATACGAAAATAAAGAGGTTAGCCTTTTTTTTGATGTTTTTATTTTATGCAGCACATTTTTAACGGTCTTTTTTTTTTATTTTTAGCAAGCGCTAACTGCAATTAATACTTTACAAGGTAAAATGATAAAAGGAAAACCTTTAAATGTATCATTTGCTCACATGGTAAAAAATTAAACAAAAAGTAAAGGTACCTCCTCCCCCATTAATACTATAAATAGACACCTGAACAAGATGAAGCAAAAAAACGAGGTCAAGCATCTCATCATAGCGGTAGACCAAATCTATTATCAGTGCTGCGAGGTCAAAAGTTAAAGAATTCGAGGTATATCTATAAATATTATATTGGCGTTGGCGTAGTCAATTGTTTACTTACCAAAATATTTTTTCTAGTACGGACGCAAAGATTTTAGCAATAGAAAGAAAATTACAACTAATACAACAGAGATCATCACCAACGCCTTCGCCGACACCTTCACCGCCCATCAAACAAGACGAAATCTCAAAAATTAGATATAAACCTTACTAAACGCACACACAATAAATTATATGTATAAAGACCTATTTTTGGAAAAATTACTTGGATTTTACCCCTTTTGTTTGCGTAAAACATTTAAGTGTAGAGCAGCACACCGAAATGGCGGTTCGTCATTATTTTTTAAAAAAAAAACCATTGTTGCTGAGAAATAGGGACTCTACATTTATGTCTTCTCTTTCCAATTTCTCTACCTAAAGGTTGTCAAGTGTGTTTAAATCCAAGTTTTGAAGGATGTAGTTTATTGATAAAAACCAGTAATTACTTTTTACGCGTATAGTATCATGATAAACAAAATTCTGCATAATTATTTTAATATCTTTTGACAAATAATATGTAAGAGGTTGGCACATAAAAATGGTGATAATAGCTCTACCGAGGTCTACACGCTAATGCAATATTTAATGGTTTCAAGAGAAACACAGTCTTGATAAAACTAGTGGTGTAATGCGAGATCGACTCGTCCTTGCTAATCGTCATGGTAAAAGCGGCACAGGCGTCTTCCCAAGAGCTACAATTTAATAGACAGGTTTCGGCCCAACTTTTATGATCATGTGAGAACGACAACCGTACCATATTTTTCCAAATCCCATTAACAACAAAACGTGTATCAAGAATTCCCCTTAAATTTATTTGTTTTTTTTTATAAAAAAGAAAGACATACCTTCTTACAAAATAATCTTATATCGTATTTCTCTTTTTATATCAAGCTTTACTCAAGTATACAACATTTTCTTTAATGACGGACATTTAATTACTACTCTACGATGTTAGTACGATACAATATATCATAAGTGTTTAGCTGAGAAGTCTGGCATATTTACTATGCTTATATTGAATCCACAGATTTAAACTTATATATCAAGCGCACAAGACCCGGTCTTCCCAAGCCCATTTTAATTCAAACACGACGTTAGATTAGGTAAGAAACTATCTTCTTACCAAATTCAAGCTTAAAAAAATGTTGTAACTTTTTATCAATTTTTCAGGGTCGAAAATTCTTGAACGGAAACGATTTTGCAGACTAACCAGAAGCACAACACTAAATTGAACAGGACAATCTCCCAGGACAATAACTCCAAATCCAAGAGTGTAATCCTGACTATGCTTATTGAAACTAATGACACTGGTTTGGTTTTGTAATTTTTCTAGTTGGATGACAGTTTGTGCATGAAAAAGATACTTTTTAACTGTAAACTAAATTATGTCTGTACACACAACACCTTTTGCCGCAAGATTTTTCTTTTTGAACCCCAGCTGCCCCCACGAGCAGAAAAACTTCAACGCAATGAAGGAGATACGATCTGGTCGCAGATATCAATCAATGTGGCGAAGGGCCTTGCATCTTTAACGATTATGCATCTGTAAAATATGGGGTGAAAGAGATGATTGGGTAAGAAAACATAATGACGCAGCCCCGCATTTCATTCCATGTGGGTTCCTAATTGACTCACATGAGTTGATCTGTGTACCCATATTACTAATCCGGAGACACTACACTATTTCCACAAATTATTGGCACAAAGTAAATTTTTTTTGGCACCCTTTTTTTTTTTACTTTTGAGGCATGATTTTTTTTATTGTGAAAGGCTTTCTAAAATGCACTGTGACCTGAGAATATTAGGCTCTGTTAAAAGGTTTGTAATGCCGTTTCAAAACAAAAGTTACAAAGTGTTGTACGCGGCATTTATTTATCAACTCTTTTTATTTTTAAAAAGCACAACTTACTCTTTTGACAACATTGCATCCGTAAATGAAAGCTTGTTTTAGAGGACAAGAGGTTATTAAAACTTTATGAAGAAATAATTTAATAGAATAGCATAATAATATACCTTCATAATACATAGAACTAGCTGCGTTTTTTCGCTCGCTGCGCTCACGAAGCAGCGTCGCCCTTATAAGATCCCCTATTTGAGGGGATAGAACAGTCAACTGAGGTCGACTGTTCAATGCTAAACCTCTTGAAAAAAAAAGCAGGGGATTAAATTCCGCTTCACAAAAAAAAACACTAATGTAGTATATTGGGCGATGAACAACTACGTAACGGAAAGTGAGTCGCCAAGTTTCTGTGATTTTATTCAAGAACATGCTGAAAAATTGATTACTTGGTTCACAGATAGGCCAAGCCTTGATTTTAAGTAACTATACTACTTATGGAGAAACCGATTTGCTTTGAGTTTAAGAACACATGAAAAGATCCAACTTATTTGTGAAAGGTATGAAATTGATCTCAATTTAAATCAAAATAAGAATAAAATATACCCATACATATTTTGTTTTTAAAGCAAAATCCAATACGAAAAGAGCTATTGGGAAATTATCAGAGATGGAGCCCACGCTTTGGTAAGTGAATCTTAAAATACGCGTATATACGTACGTCCTGAAATACTAACACAACGAAATACTTCATCAATAGAATAAAGGCCGTTTAAAAACTACCGTCAATGCCATTAAAAATGCAACGATGGCCACCAACACTGCTCTTGACTTGCTTTCTACTACGTATGCTGGTTCTAATGTAGAAAAAGAAAATACAGGCCCAGAAAGCTCCATTACACCAGTCCAAAATACATCGGCTGCTCCTGTTGGATTCGATGAGGATGACGAGGTTACCATCCACTCCATAGCTCACGGAAAAAGTACGGCTATTTCTAAAACGACCGTGTACGAAAAATCTAAGGGAAATTCTAAAACTCCCGTAGAAACTCCCGGACTCCAAGTATTTCCAAAAAGGTAAAATGGATATAAAGATGTACAGACATATCTTGTATTATTAACTCAATTTGTAAATCCAGCTGTTTGGCAAGCTTTCAAATGAAGATCTTAGTTATTTAAAAAACCATTTTTTTTTTTTTTTACTTTGGTTTACTTTACTTTACTTAGTTTTTGGTTTAATTTTATTTTTATTTTAGTTTTTTATTTTAATTTAATTTCTTTGAGTCTGCATGTTGATGTTAGTAGTATTTTGTTTTATAGTTATACCTTTATAATTTTTTTTGAAGTCTATAATCGCATTTTTGAAAGTATTTGCAGTCGCGTAATCATTGCCATTTTCGTGAGAAATGCTTACAAAGAGCAGATTTTGAAGTTCTAACTATCTATTTCATTTTTTAGTTGGCTACCGTCTGTATTTAATTCCACTTCCTAGATGACCTTTTAAAGTCCCATTGTTGATGTACACTCTATTCAAGTCTAAAATTATTGTCTTTATACTTCAAGATTGATATCATTATCCTTTCTACCAATTTTATTACGGTACCTTTGTTTTCGAATAGCATCAGCTAATAATACGTTCTTGAAGAGTGCCCCCTTTCTGATATATTTGTTATAAAAGTCTTAAAAATAAGAATAATGTTTTATTGTTTGAAAAAAGAAATGTATATTTATATGAAAGCGATAAGTTATCTCAATGACAGTTTGTATTCATAAGATTATATTAGATAACCTGCTTAAGGATTTTGTGTGGATTGTGTACGAGGGCAGTTAGTAATCCCATCGTAGGAAATATAACAGTTTACATCCTTTGATAAAATAATACAAATTATTGGCACAAAATAAAAAATTTTTGACACACTTTTTTTTTTAAAAAAGAATGCGAAAAACAATTTTTGGAAAGTGCTATTTTTTATTTTCAAAGTGTGCTATTTTAAAAATAAAAAGTGAGCTAAAATTAAAAAAAAAAAGCGTGCCAAAAAAAATTACTTTATTTAGAAATGAGTTTTCTTTTTTTTTAATATATACTTTTGCTGCGTGAAGGCGTGTTGTTGTCCTATCCAAAAAAAAAAAAAAAAATTGCGCGATGGCGCATCCTTGATTACCACTGTCATTTTAAAATAGATACATTTGTATCCACGGAAACCGACGGAGATCTCTTACTTTCCTAAACGGTGCCAAGTAACCGACAACATTTCAAAAAGACGTACCTGTTTATGCGTCATTTTGCATAGTAACATATAAGAGGCCCGAGAGAATAATAGGATGTGCACAGACCAACGAAAAAATACACACACTATTTCCAAAACAAAACAACAATAAAAAAAAAAAGATCAAAAAAAAAAGGAAAATGTATGCACATTTATATAGTAAATTCAAGTAGAAGGGAATATACAAAGACATGATACTCTGACCAACTCACTTGATTTATCAGATGTCCTTTATTTTTTATTGGTTAAAGTCATACCAAAAAAGTATAATTAAATGCCCGCTTTTTTAACTTCTTTTTTAGTGCACACACAGAAAAAAAAATCATGCCTCAAAAGTATTTAAAGTAAAAAAACAAATAAATTTCTTTTTTATCTTTTTTTTTTTTCACACACAGGATAATTTTATAACAATGGCAACAATAACAACAGACAATACGACACTTAAATTAAAGAATCCTACAGAGTATCATTTACTTGCTAGTTCGCAACACTTTTTACAACAACAACCAGAAGACTTGGATTATTATACTAGTACTGCGCAAGGGCAGTTTTTATCACCAAGATCTCATTCACCTCCACTGCAAGACTTTGAAGATACTGAATCTTTTATTCATGGATCCACTATTGACAATATGATGATTCAACAACATCAGCAACAACCTTACTTTTTTCCAAATCAAGAGTCACCTTCAGATTACTCTTCTTCAGTAGACTTCTTGTCCCATCCTCAACCGTCTTCCTTTTTAATGTACTTTCATCAAGAACAGAATTTATCCGCTCCCGCTAATACTGGTTATAACAATCCATTACTGTCTTCTTCTTCAAGCCAACTTAATATGGCAGCTTATCATCAACCTCCTGATAATGGTCCTCGTAGTTTAGAAGAGTACGAATCTATTCAAATAAAGTAAGTTGTTGATTATTTATGAAACACTTGTATATATTTAATTAAATTACATTATTAGCCACCAATTATTGTCTGAAAAAAAACGCCGCAGAAGAGAGTCTCACAATGCAGGTACTACTAGTTTACCTCTTTATATATATATATGTATTTATAAATAAATTGACAATCTATTTTTTTTTACTTGCTGCTTAGTTGAAAGAAGAAGAAGAGAAAATATAAATGATCGTATTCAAGAATTAGGTACCATGTTGCCTGACACAATGCTTGAAGAACTAGCTAGTAGCGTGAACGTAAATGGCGGAAACAACAATAAGCCTAATAAAGGTGCCATTTTAAGAAAATCCGTAGATCATATTCGTATTTTGCAACAAGACGTAACCAATCATAAACAACGTATATATGAATTGCAAAGACAACTAGCTGGGATATCATCATCATAATCATTTTACTATTATTCTATAAATATTCCCCCTCTCTTCTTTTCTCTTTTTTTCTTTCACCCCTATCATTCTTGTATGCATATATTATCAATAAATTGTCTTTTTTTTTTTACTTTTTTTTATTCTTCCCGCGAGAACCTGTATACATTTCCAGTCTTACCCAAACCTTTTTTATTTCATTAAAGAATCAAAAGTAAATCTCGGCTCCCATGGAACCAAAGAGTTGGGGTCACAGCAATTGGGGTATTACCAACAGGTATAAGTGCTTTGACACCCCATCCTGTCATAATTTTTTATAGGGAATATTTTCCCAACTTTGGATAAGCATACATCTAGACAAACTGGTATTATTTTTAAAGGTTGTGTCAAACAAAGAGTGTATCATCTGCTAACTACAAAATTATTTCTCATACTTAATTATATATTTCTAATTTAAGACGATAAGAAATACAGGTATTTATTGCTTGTCTGATGGTGCCCCTTTTAGTGATAAGCTGGGTTTAATAAGCGATGATTATTAGTCAATCGTAACAACCCCAAAGTCTTTATTTTATATGAGTATAAGTGTATATCAGTATTCACCTTGTACCATTTATTTTATTGTACCATTTCAATTTTTTATGCAGTTATGGAACTTTTTGTATTTTAAGACTAATATCCTGCGCCACTGATGAGCATATGTTTAGACTTGGCATATTCCGAGACGAATTAGGGACTTTTTGCCTCGGAGCCCAAAAAAAATAGTTATCAGATTATTTTTTTTATTGTTCGAGAAAAAGTATTTATTACCAATCTTTCAATGAAGATTGTACCTTGTTTAAAAACAAGTCTTCAACGGGCAATTGATCCTCTGATCTTAATTGTTTTTGTATCCAGGGCATACGAGAGCCTAAACTTTTAATCATCTTTTGTAATTTACTTTCAGCTGCATCTTGACGCCAGTGTTCAGCAAAAACTACCTTTTCAGACGAGTCCTTGTATGTTGCTAATAAATCAAACTACAAAAAAGAAAGAAAGACATATTAGAATTTATACGTATCATTAAATGTTATAATACATACCAATCTTTCAGTTTCTACTTCATTTAATCTGTCATTCTCCTTCAATTCATAAATCAACTTTTTAGGCACAGGACGCTCGGAGTTTGTGTTACTGACGTGAAACCAGTTAATAACACTGGAAGAACCAGGTAATGCTGGGTCATAAGGTCCAACAATAGCACCTACAAATGGTTCCAGGGTAACATGACCCATATCTTCATGATGATGATTATCACGACAGAGTACCTGGTAATTACGCTGGTTCTCGATATCAACGAGACTGGGGTCGGGTATAAAAGTAGGATGTGAATGATACCAACCCACTACTTTCAAGTTACGTTCATCAATCAAATGTCTGGCCTCAATAGCACTCGCTGGATCCATTTCTACATTGACATCATTCTGACCTGTTTCAATGGATCTGCATGGGAATGCCTCACGGATATTCATCCGCATCGTGTCCTTGTCCCACTCTCCAGCTAGAAATCCAATCACCTCTGTGGTCATTAAATGGGCGTGGAAATCCATTGCTAATAACACGTTGGAATCAACTTCAATTTCAAATGGTTGGCATCCATTGGTGTTTGATCCAGGCTTACCCGTAAATGGTTCACATTTAATCATGGTAAGGGGGTCATCGTCCTTACTTATCTGACCATAATTAACAGAAGTTTGATCACGCTGTCTTCTTAAACGAGATGTAGAGTAATTGGTTCTACCTTGAGCATCATAAGGATCACTTGTACTAGAAAAGTGTTAAATTTTAATGCCTCTTTTTTTTTTTTTAATAATTATTATTCCCTCTCTTGTATAAACTTACGTAGATGAGTTACTGGGAGAAGGTGTTGCAGATTTAGTTTTATTTTCCTTTAAATTAGATATAACCGTCTTTTTATCATCATCACCGATTGTAAGCTCTTTTGTTTGAGTTTCCACAGCCTTTGTAATTTCATCAATCTCCATAGCTTGAGTAGGCTTTGGTTCTGTCTTTTCTTCTTCTTCCATCTTTTCTTGCTCTTCCTTTTGTTCTGTCTTTTCCTGTACCTTTACCTCCTCCTTCTCCTCTTCCTTTTGTTGGTGCTCTACGCCTTGCATAGGATCATCTACCTTTGCCTGAGGTTTCTTTGCAGGTTTAGCGCTAGAAGCACCTCCATTACGACTCAAATAAGGTTTGGCAGCAGCGGAATTAGGATCTAAAGGCTTACCAGATAACGTATAACCTTCTCCAGATTCTCTTATTTTATCAGGTAAAGGGATTTTATCTCTAAACATTTTGATAAAGTGTTTTTGAGCATGACTTCTAATCGAATTTGAATCTCTTGTAGCAACATGTTTTTGAAGCTATTACATTAGATAATAAGTATATACAGAAAATCCCTCCTCCCCATATTTAAGTACAAAAAACCATATACCTTTCCCCAATCTCTACCAAATAACTCGAGCCCTTCCAAAAAGTTCTTTTCCTCCAATTCGTTATAAACGCCGGAATTACATCCTTCTTGTACGGGCTTTTTGGCTTTTTTGGCAGGTTTGACAGATTCTTTAGGCTCTTTGGGTTCTTTAGGTCCTTTAGGCGCTAGCTTTTCTTTAGGTACTGACTTTTCTTCGCTCGTTTCAACAGGTTCAGATGTAACTGAAACTTCTGGTTCCACTGAATTTATAGATACTGGTGGTGCCTTTCTTTTACGTCCTCTCTTCACCACTATATGTTTTATATATTTTAAGGTTAATAATTCTCTATTTGGTACTTAATTTTTTTTTTTTTTTTTCATACCATCTTTTTTACTGACATACTTCTTTTTCTTTGGATCAAAGTCGTCCTCTGAGTTCTCGTCATAACTATCATCATTGTCGCGTTGAGTGTGATAAGGGTCATATCCTCTTGCGTCGTTACTATACTCGGCGTAATAATTACCATCGCCATGTGACATATTGTCTTCGGCTAATAACTGAGCAATCAAAGCAGAACTCATTTCTTCCTCTTGATCTTGAGAAATGGGTTCGTTCGATTTAATTTTATTTACTTTTTTGGCTGCCATATCGAATCTATAACAAACAATAAAAATTATTACCCAATTTAAGTCAATAACTCTTTTTCCCTTTTACCAAAGCGGGGTGAACAATAAGAAAAAAAAAATATATAGACGCGTTTTTTTTTTTCTGAGTTATTTTTTTTATTTAATTTATTTCGCCTTGAAATTTGACATGTTATTAGCTGTACTTTATAACCTTTTTTTTTCTTTATAAAAAATAAAAGCTTGTCAATCTTACTTTGGAGGGACGATATGTATAATTACGCTAGTATGTATTTATATCTGAATAAAAAAAAAAAAAAAAAAAAAAAAATACATGTGTGGAAACAACAACAAAAAACTTTTCCCCTCTTATTGGTCAGACAGTCACGGCTTTATTTGTTATTAGATATCAATATTTGACATAATCGTCTTTAAGGATGTGTGCCATGTAGGTGCACTTGCTAATACCTTTAATCGGTTTTCGCAAATAGTCAATAACCTCTTTTTACACTTGTCTGTTAATTCATCATTGTTGTTTGTGGTTACTACTTTTTTTATACCGGGAATATTGGTATTGGTATTAGACCAGCGCAAGTAATACCAAATCACTTGAAATAAGATATCACCTAAATCCTTGGCTGACATGAAAGGGAATACATGATAGGAGTTTACTAGAAATTCAGGTAATACCTTAAAAAACCACAAGTGTTCACTGATTAATATATTGACGTGGTTTTATAAAAAAAAACTTACTGGTTTGAGCAGAAATAAAAGACGTGTGGTTTCTTCTAGCTGAGTAGCAAATTTCAAAGTAGTAGGAATATTCACTACTTCCTTCATATTCCAAAATACAATAAAATAAACCAAGATACTTCGAATAATATCATTTGTCATTGGGTAATCCTTGGTAGAAGTATTATGATCAGAAGTATACTTTTCAAAGATAATGAATAACACAGGGTGATCTTTAAATGCGTTACCAATTGCAATGTCACATTGGTAAGGTATATTTCTAGGCAAAACATCGTCATATGTATCCAAAGAAACCGCATTAGGCGCCCAAATAGCAGATAGCCTATTTAATATATGACGGTTGATATCAAGGTATTGATCCGATGACAATGTAGGTAGTTCGCCAAACTGAAAGAATAACGCCGCGGTTCTTTCAATATTGTCTACATAAATCTTATCACGAACATCAATAAAACCCTCCTCTTCTCCTTCCTGCTTTTGAAAATCAATCGTAGTGACGAATTGTGGTGGTTTTTTAAATAAATGGTGAGGTTGATGATGACCCCCCTCTCTTACAACTTTATCATACAAGCTTAGTTTCTCTTGCTGTAAAGCGTTGACATCCACTGTAGGGAAAATCTCCAACGCTCCTCCTAGAATACAATCAATGGCAAACGAAAGCATCGTCTTTGCCAGTTCTGTATTTTGACAGCAATGAGCGACAAGACTTTGTTGCTCTTCTACAACAGAGATATCTTCTTCTTGTCCAAATCGTAAGTATCGACCCTTGACGTGTCGGAACCAAGCATCAATCAATAATTTGGAAATCGTTTGAGCGTCGCATCCTTCCACCGTATTGGCGTTCTCCCAGAACCTGGAGTTTCTTAGTACACGGTACCCCATCGCTCTACATTCCATTGAAGGGTGGTTTAAAAATAACAAAAGTACTTGTCGCCAATGACTGGTCAAATACGCTTTAAAAGCTTGGAATCCAGGCTTAGCTACATCATTTTGTTCCTCAAATAACATTGCTAAATTGCTTAAAATCTTTTCGACGTTGACAGAACCTTCGCTATCTGCGATATGCATAGCAATTGCTCTTGAAAAGATACTTTCTAATACTAATTGGAAGATACCAGGCCACTTGATTTCGGTAGAGGATACTAGGCTTAGAATCAAGTACCTTGCACCTTCATTACACGTCTCATCTTCCTTTGGTCGGTCTAATCGGATAATCAATTGAACAAACATATCAACTACACTTTCCTTGTCTATATCCTTTTTAAGCACTACTAATTGTAATAAAAATAATGGAATCTTTAAGTCGTCTACTCCGCGGCCCTTTTTCATAGAGGATATTGACCAGTCTATCAAATCGATTGAGGTTGGTTTTAAGTCTAGCTTTTCCAATGAAGGTCTTAATGTGTCTAAAATTGATTTATCTCCAGTCTAGTAAAAAAGATGAATTGGTATATGCGTTGAAATAGTAAAAAAAAACAGGTTACTAACTGGAATAAGGTAAGAAAGTTCTAATCTATCATCGTGACCCAAGGTATCTAACATAATGGCAACGTCCATTGCATGCTTCATAATTAAACCGTTAGAATCAAATGCAATTGTTGTAAGCCAATAAGGAAAGATTGTAGATATATCTTGAATTTCTCCTGATGTATGCTTAACGATGGAAGAGGATGTGTTTTTTTCGTATAGAAACATGCTGCCTGCAGCAATATTTTCAAACAATCGCTTAAATAAAGGTGACCATGACTCTAAATTTGTAAAAAAAAAAAAAAAAAAAAAAAAAAAAAAAAAAGGTTAAGTTGATATACAGGTAAAATGCAATGTTTGTTTATTTACCATTAAATAAAGCGGGTGCTACTTTCGGTAATGATAAGAAATATCCAAGCGTATACTTTTGTATGTCTAGTATAATTTGTTGGTTATATCGTTTGGTACCTGTATTTTATTTCTGTCTTACCTGTGGTTAAAGGCTCGCTATATTTAATCCAAATAAAATATTGATCAATCAAGTCAAGCAAAGAATCTATAACAGTCTGTTTGTTCTTTTCCATGCTTAGCAAGTGTGAAAACACTTTATCTCCCATGTAGACAATATTCTTTTGCTCGTCATTTAATGAACCACTAAGTTAGAATGATTAGATTATTTTATTTTATTTTTTACAATAGTTGCCTATATACCTACGTTGGAGGACTTAAGAATGGGTTTGTGCAGTAGGCAAAGCCTAATATCAAATATTTGTGAAGACGAGTTGCAATTAATTGAGGCAGCTTTTCTCCAATTAAGCAAAGCAACCAAGTCATATGTCCAGTTTCCCTTTTCACTAGCTATATTATTATGAGATTGTTGTTCCCCTCTTTTTTTTATCGTTTATATATCTAACTTACATCAAATAATGTATCGAGAGGACTAATATAAAAATAAACATGTCAATTCTATGCTTTATGCCGAGGAACATGTATCAATTACCTGGTATTATTGACGGCTTCATGATATAGAATACAATCCTTCATAAAATCAACTAATGCTTGATTCACTGGATCTGACATTTCTATATATAGTAATTTAAGTTTTTAAGCTTTTTTTTTTATGCTCTATCAGTAGTTTCTAACCTTTATTAGAGTTTCTTGCTTTTAAAGTATTGTAATTCCACTGTCAAGAGAAATAGTAAGTTAACAAAAAAAAAAAGGACTCGAAAGTTTCGTGAAATAAAAACCTTACAGTTATAATTTTTTGTGCGTCCGAAGTAATGAATCGTTTTAACTTTCGAATGGCCAATACAAGAGGCTTTTGGTCTTTGTTTAAACTTTTGGTGGGTATACATGATAGAATGGCGTTAGATAAACTTATTAAATCTTGATCAGAACAGAAGTGAGACATGTTGAAATAAAAGACAAGCGATGAAAAGAAGTGAATCTTACCGCGTCACTACCCTTTTTTTAATTTTTTTTCGAAGGGCTCTTTTTTTCTTTCTTTAAATGCCGCTCACCCTTGAAAAAAAAAATACACAAGTACAAAAAAGTATACGGAAATGTATGATAAATGCGAAAAGTTACTATGTAAAAGGCTATACAAGAATTGAAACACATGTTAATTGGACTTTTAATGTATTTATGAGGAAATCATAAGTGATAATAAGGTTAGCGAGTGTTTGGAATACTCTTGAGAGACTTGGAAGTGCGTAGAAAGCATAGCTCACCGCTTAACGTATAGACATATTTTATTATTGTCCAGGCTGTATTTCATGTTACATAATCAATGCTATTAGTACAGATACTTTATTACGATTGCTCTTCAATTACACTTTTTTAATAAAAAATCAATGAATAGAAATTAAACAAGCACTTTCAAGTTGTCAAATTATAAAAAAAAAAACTAAATTTGTATGTACTGTAATCTTGAGCTTTTTCAGTAAAAGCTTCTCATAAACATGTGTAAATTGAAATATCGAACCGGTTTTTTATCTGCAAATTAAATCAATGACGTTGTTTCTTCCTTTACCTTATACAGTAAAGTGTATTTGAATGTGACTGATTTGAGAGTAAAAAAAAAAAAAAAAAAAAAAAACCCACTTTTTTTTATATTTTTCGTTCTTCTTCTTTCTTATACAAAAATTAAATAAATACAAACATGGCTTCTTTATTCATAGGACGCTTACCAAGAGATGATTTCGATGACAGAGACCTAGAGGAGTTATTCTACGGGTTTGGAAAGATAACAAACTGTAAAGTTAAACAAGGAACACGGTTTGGTATAATATCTTTTTTTATAGGTGTATGTTGAACAAATAGAACTTACAACCGCATAGGATTTGGGTTTGTACAATTCGATAATATTGATGATGCTCATTACGCTATAAGACGAACAGACGGCTTGGTACGTACATATACACCTTCTTCTTCTTTTTAAAAAAAAGGGGGTGGTTTTATTAAAATAATAATTACTTTAGAGCATCGATGGTACCCGCATCGTCGTTGAAAGGGCAAGAAATCGTTTGTCCAACGAATGTTATAGCTGTGGTGAGTTTGGTCACCGAGCTGACGATTGTAGAAGGTAAGCAAACATTATTATATTGGTCATGATGTAATAAGGGGGATAGGGTGGGGACAATAGAGGTTATATATATACATAATGTTGTCTAACATGAATGAAATAGTAGACGTTATCGTGATTATAGCAGAAGTAGCAGAGACTACCACCGTAGTAGTAGATACTCGAGATCTCCTTCTTACGATAGATATAGCAGACGAAGCCGAAGTTTATCCAACTCACCTAAAAGACGCTATGATAGTCGTAGTCCTTCGCCCTACTCTAGAAGAGAATCCTTTCGTAACGTCAAAAGAGAAAGTCGTATGGATATTGATCAATCGTCAGATATCAAACGCGAAGATGGATATGCTGACTGGTGAATATAATTATTGAACTGTCGTAGGTTTATGGTAGGTCATCCTACCTATATGAACTATTCTATGCAAAATAAAAAATAATGCGTTTACACAGTTATAAAAAAAAAACCAATACATATATATCGCGCCGTATTACATATTACAAAAAGTGATATGAGCTTTATTCAAATTAATACAATTTTAAAGGAGTTTGGGAAAGAAAAAAAAACGTGTTATGTATTTTTACCTGATACAATGTTGTTCGTATCTTGCTATTTAAAATTAATAAAAAAGAAAAAATACCTTTTTGCTTTTTTGTATTATAATGTTTCATCTAACATACAGTAGCGGCTCTATTTAAGGGTGACCAAAACCTGGAAGAAATCTACCCTTATATCTAACATACCCCTTTTATCGAACAGTGGATAATAAGTAGCTAAAAAAAAAACTCATTGAGATACCAGAGTTTAAAAATTGCTCACATAAGAAATCACTGCTAATTTTAGCAGTTATAATGAAAAATGGGGTTTAATTTATTAAGAGACAGGACACGCGTTTTGGACCCAAGTTGATAATACAAAATAATTGTTTTGAATATATTTTTGATATAAAATTAAAAACGTACTTTGAAAAAAAAAACGTCGTAAAACAGTGATCACTCGTTCAGTTTTTTTAGTGAAAATATAAGTTTAGATGGATTAGATGCGGCTAAAAAAGTGCTTTATTAATCATGATCAGATAAAGTGTCATGTCTACTATTTAACTGAATAAGTAAAGCGTAATAAAAAACAGTGATAGTTTCTACAATGTGCATTCGTTTTTTTTTTAATATATTTTATACTCGTATAATTCTTCCCCGTATAGATTATTTTTTCGATCTTAACCCTAACTCTAACCTTACACAGTAGTAAATTAATATGTAACTGAATAAATTATCTGAAATCATAGTCCCGTAAATACTAATAAATTCGTGCTTATCGCGAAATAAGCTCATTGTAAATCCTGTGATTCGCATTTCTTTCGTTACTATAATATTTAGTACGAAAGTCTTTTTTTTGGGAGCTCTTTTATTGTATATCAAATATTGTTTAAGGTTAGGTGGGAAAAGAAGTGAATATTTCCAAATTTAGTCTACGCTTTGATGGGGGTACACGATTTTTATTATCAGAGCCACATTTTTGTTGTTGTTGTTCTCATATGTTTGACAATTATGTACCAAATTTAGCTGTTACTAATGACCTGAATTATATATGCTTCCGAAAAAGCACGGTAAGGCTTGGCCTTTTTTTAATTTTTTATGTTGACAAATTATGATCTTCCCCTTTGTTAGTTCTATATATACATTTTTAGGGCTCACTTTTTTTTAAAAATTATTATTCAGAACACAATAGCTTTAAACTTTTCTTTAAAAATAAAAAAGCTAAAGAAAACAAGTTTGGCCAAGTAAAAGAACATGAAAGGAGATCAAAAATAAATGTAAGCACATTTATTTATTTGTGAATTCGATCATTGTGTTAGGCATGCGTATTATTCGTGTAACAATGCATGTTGTTGTTGACTCTCCTTTAAAAATAAACCCTTTTTTTTTATCGCTTGCCTTTGACCTCTTTCTTTTTCTTTACTTTTATTTTCTCAAAAAAAAAAAATGCATCTTTTTGCTAAAGATAAAATTCTTCAAACGTTAATGCAGACCTATACCAAAAAGAAAAACAATTCGGATAAGCTTATTACAGAGCAACCATCACTGTCCGTCAAAAAGAAAGTGTCTCAAACATTAGAATCGTTACGTCCGGTCAATCAACACTCTGTTAAAGTTTTCGCTAAAACCGTTTTAACGTCGATAGCAGATTCTGGCGTCAGTATAAGCCGATCGGGTTCGGTTATGAGCCATTCGATTAGTTTTGCTCGTAGTTCTGATGAAAGTAGCAGTAGTACTGATATTTTATTTCCAGACGAAGATTTTGAAGCAGATCGTATGGTATCACAGCACTATACTCTTCGTGAAGCATTTGATGGCTTGGATTTCTCCGCACCAATACTCCCTCTATTATCTCAAAAGGATACGGTTGTTTTAGATATAGGATGCGGATCTGGAACATGGACTATGGAAATAGCTACCCAATTTCCGTCAGCAAAGTTTATTGGATTAGATAGAAAATCGTCGTTCCCGCGTGACATAAAACCCAAAAATTGTCAATTTCGATTATTTGATATAACGGCGATTGAGGGGCAAGTTCATTTACCATTTGAGGATGCTAGTATTGATTATATTTTTCAACGTGACATGAACTGGGGTTTATCTGAGAGTATTTGGACGCCACTTATGCAAGAATACTTTCGAATCTTAAAACCAGGTGGATGGATTGAGTTGGTTGAACCCGTAAATATATATATATACACGCCATAAGTTGAGTTTGTTTACTTATGTAGTTTTCTTATATTAGGACATTGAAACGAACAGAGCGTCGACGTATGAAAACTTGTTAATCAATAAACGTAAGTGCGCTACATACTTTTTTTTTTGCACATGATATATAGTTATCGACATTCGCTAACAAAACAATATATCACCAGTCGTCAATAATTTCTATCGCCGCCAACAAGACCCATTTGTATCCAAAAGACTTTCTACATTTGCTGCTACCACCGGTTACCGTAGAATTCAAAGTGATTTTAAATCTATGCCTCTAGGCTGGGGATTCCAAAAGCTTTATTGTAGAAAGACCCAGAGGACTACATTGAGATGCTCAGAATTTGCTAGAGCGGCTGCACAACATAGGCTTGATCTATTGCAATCTTTGCAGCCTTGGTTTTTAAGTGAAGGACATATTAGTAAATCAAAATTCGAGTCTATCCTTAACCGATTACCAGAACAATGGTATAGAAACAGAGCCTATACCAATTGGCACAGAACCATAGCACAAAAACCTTTCTTCAATTAATTATAAAGAGACAGGATCTCTTTCTCCCCTTTCTAGTATATAGTATATAATAAATAATACCTTGTATCATATAAAGAAAGCTATCTCCAAATAGAGATTGATAAATATCATGCAGCCTCGAAAAGCTTATTGATAAAACTACCTTATATTTTTCAGGTGATTCTGTTTACTGAGAAATTTACACGTAATACAGTTTCATGTCAGTTTATTACTTGTAAATTATTTTTATTACGAGATGATCTTGTTTTTTCTTTTCTCGGATCGTATTCCAAAAAAGCATTCCCCAAAAAGAAAACAGGAGTACAAGCTAAGACCTTCTTTTAACATGCGCATATATAGGGAAACCTTGTGGTATTGCATAAAATTGCATTTTGTGTCCTCTTCTGTGGTTTTGTGCAGCACTTCCCATCTACTTGGAAACATATTATATCATCATTGCATCGCGAATTCCAAAGATTCTTTAACCCAAATCGTTTATGCCAACTTTTTTTTATATGCAATGTATAATGTTCTTACATAAACATAGTATTTTCTTTAGGCAGCTAAATTGATGTCTAATCAATATATATCTGAGTGGGCATCTTATCAGTTAAATGCTTCCAATTTCTTCTTCTTTTTTTACGATTTTAATACAGTGAACCGAAAATAAATTGGCTAGCCAAGGCTATTAACAGAATCGCTTAACTACTACACTTTTTTTTCCTTTTTAAAATCGTAGCAATTTTACCAGGAAATTGCCAACGTTCTGGGCATAAGACCATTTTTCTCCATGCATGTACAACTGTTGTTTATCTTAAAAAAAGGGTTAACAAGAAATAATGCATTGCTTATACAGCTGCTTAATCGACGATTGCCTAAAGACGACAGATATGTCACTTGAACGCTGTCTATAATTTTTATCTGTCGCCCATAGTGCATACATACAAGTGACACGATTTTTTTTTTAAAAAAAAGCAATACATCACGGGGTGATTGGTTTATCCTCTACACGCATAAGTTTCAATAAATTGTTGAAGTATAATGGCGTTTTTTATTTTCAATATACAAAAACATATGACCCAATCAATGAGGGGACATGCATTCACTGTTGTGCGTCGATAATAAAAAGAGTAACTAAAGCAGAATATTTTATTTTAATAATAGATTGCAAAAGAAAGATAAGCCACAAAGCATTCATGGCGGGAAAGTTAAATTACGTATATGTGCATATTATTTCATCGATCGTTTGACACTTGATAAGAATGATAGGTAAAGCCTCAAGTTTACATGATATTGGCTCTACAGAATAGCGTACAGGAGTCGTTTGTTTGGTACATGGGTATAATAAAGTAGCTACTTTGTTATCCGACATTTCTACTTGAATTGAGATTAGGGTTTGACGTTGCTCTAGAGTTAGAAAAGTCAAGTCTAAAACAAGTTGGCATAGATGCTCTATTTCTGTTAAATCAATTAAATAGTTTAAGTTGGTCCATACAGGTTTACAGTTGATCAATTTTAGAGCCTTTAGATGTGGTAATGTACTGATAATTGATTGAATTGACAAAACCTGAAAATCTATATTCTTTAATAAAGCGTAGTTGGGTGTAGTCGGCAGTTCCAAAACCTGTGTTGGGTGATACTCTAGCTGAACTAGAATGTTTTCTACTGCATTTACTGAGTTTTCCAAAATTATAGAGAGTGATTGAAGACGACAGGAATGAGACTTCAATGTTTGTATTATTTTTTCACACCTATTGCTATTAAGCTCATCTACTTTATGCACTGGAATATTAATCACAACTGAATTAATAAGTGGGTCTGTATTACATGACGAAACAAACACTGATGAGTAGACAGGAGAAAATTCTTCCAAGTTCATATAAAGGTCTTCTAGATTTTCAGAGTTATATGTCAAACTCATGCTATTTTCATCGCGTTCCATAATAACATCGGGTTTAATTTCTGATTTCAAAAAAGAGAATTTCATTGTAGTAAAGAGGTGTCTGTTTCTTATTGATGATCTAAAAAACTGCCAAAACTTTGATAACTTTTTTGGTACCTGTACTCTTCGACTGATACTGTATCTTCTTTTATCATCATTAGATATCGAAAATTTCCAGCTTTTTATTAGACCCAAGTAAATGGCAAACAATTCATTATGCTCTTGTATCCAATCGCGATAGTCTGTCTGCGTCATGTTGACAGTGAAATGTTTCAAGGTAGTAGGGAAATGGATTAAAATATTCTTGATGTAATATTCAGTTAAACAAGGTACATGTAACTCAATATTGTGCAATC
This sequence comes from Helicostylum pulchrum, assembly GCA_025677825.1. Classification (NCBI taxonomy): domain Eukaryota; kingdom Fungi; phylum Mucoromycota; class Mucoromycetes; order Mucorales; family Mucoraceae; genus Helicostylum; species Helicostylum pulchrum. Next base: position 310,954 of record JAIXMO010000010.1, on the reverse strand, counting down.
TTTTATTCTTTAAGCTTTCCGAAGGCCGTAATGTTTCTTGATCCAGAAGCAGTAAACAATTGTTGCGGTAAGAGAAACTAACCAATTTGGGACAGAGCCGAACCGCCTCCAATAAATTTTCCAGTTCATTGTTACCTATTTGCGTATCACTAACAATAGATACATGTGCCAAGTTAGTAAAAGACGTTAAATAAGAGATAGCAGTCCCTGATTGTCCATTGATATGGTAAGCGGTATAAGGGTTTCTTAAAGTTAAATGTTTCAAAGAGTTGCGAAAACTGTAAGCGCATAAAAAATACTGTTGTAATTGATAATCTGTGAAAAGGTCGCCCGTGCTAATATCCTCTAAATAAGTAATACAGTCTGAGCTTCTTTTGTTTAGATAACTGAGGTAGTGTAATTTATATCCACTTAGTTCTAGATCAATGGCTTTTACAAAGGGTACAAAAGATATCACTCGTAAGAAATCAGTTTGCGATAAGGTGGTAGAAAACGCAAGATTTACAGTTAATTTTCTAACAAAGATGCCAATATTTCTAGCTATTTCGGTTTGATGTGCCATATGTAACCAAACCTCCTTTGTCTTTTCTGAGAGCTCTACTGTCTCGTAAAAGAGACGAAGGGCCGATGATTGCCAGTTCCTGCAAACGCTAGAACAAACTAACAAACTTGATCTCGGTAAGAATTGAAATATATTGTCAAGCAACTCTGTTGCTGCAAATTGTATTGACATTTGCATTTATTATTATTTTAAAAAAGTAGACAGATAAAATAGTTTTTTATTCAAAAAAAAAAAGGAAGAAAAAAAGATAAAATAAACATGAGCCTTTTTTTTAATCAAAAATGAAAAGCGCTCATGTGATATAATATTAAAAAAAAATCTCCAGATAAGTACTTGAATAACCTGAGTTTTTTTTTTAAGGTAAATATAACGCAATATGAGCGATTTCTTCCGATATATTCTTTGATGAGCCAATGTACTTATATTCTCGTACATAATGGACTTACATGCTTTACATTAAAATCATAAATAGGTACTACCTCAAATCTTATTATTAGCATCGGTAGGACCTTTCCTTTGACAAAAATCAATAAACTAATTCTTACTTAAGAGCAAGTACCGCTAGTTCGTTTAGTTTCAACACACATATAAAAAAATTATGCTTAAAAGTAGATATTATATCGCTCATTCCAAACAACTGTTTCGGTTACTGAGATAAATAATTGAGTCATAAACACACATAGAAGCTGCAGAGGTAATTAGATATGTGGGCGTACAATGTCACAGCTCAAAAAACAAAAGCCATGTAGAAAAGCACTTTCTTTATACACAACAAAACACGAAACGGGGTTTTAACAGCACAACAGCGCCACCTACACGTGACTTGAAAAATTTTGTCTTTTTTTTTTTTTAACGAAAGGACTTGACGTGCGTCCTACCCCTCCCTTACTGTAAACCCAGAGACTTTTTCCCGTTTTTTTTTTCGCGAGTTTTCCTTTTAAAAAAATGTCTCGTTTCTTCCGTAGCTCAGACACAGAGTCTTCTGATTCCGATTCCTCTGATAACGATTCTCAATATAGTCACTCCGATTCCGAGTACGATTCCGATGCCGAAAGTTATCACTCTGAAGCTGAGGATGATCAACCCAAGAATCGTTTCTTGAAGGGTGGAAGTGATTCTGATGATTCAGATGACGAATCTAACAAGAAGCGTCAAGCCAAATCTCAAAAGGATAAGAGAATTGAAGAGATGGAAACCGCTGTTAAGGCTATTGAAAATGGTCAAAAGAATAATGATTGGAACTTGATTTCTACTGGTAAAAAAAAAAAAAAAAGTTTTTTTAATTTATAGTTTACTAATGTCGAAAAAAATTTTCTTTAATGAATACTAGAATTTGATAAGCTTACCATTACCATCACAAGAGCTACTACTGGTTTCAACAAGATTTCTGTTCCCAAGTTCTATGTCAAGACCATGATTGAACTTGACGATCATGTTACTGAAAATCTCGCAAAGGAAAAGTCTAGCAAAAAGAAGAACAACAACAGCAAGGCTATGAACAACTTGAAGACAAAGCTCAAGAAGCTTTCTAAGCAATTCGAGGAGTCTATTGCTGCTTACAAGAAGGTATTTTTTTTTGGACATAGTGATAGATTTATATTTATAGCGCGGTTAACTAATTATATCTTTGATGTAAAAAAAAGGACCCCGAGGAGTTCATGAAGGAAGAAGAGGTAGAGGAAGTTGTTCCTCCTACTCCCACAAAGACGAGAGAAATTGCTTCTAACGCTGATGAGGCTGATAGTGGAGAGGGCTTTGCTGCTGTTGGTAAGGGTGGTAAGACCATCGTTGCTGTCAGCAAGGAAACTCTCTTGACTCGTTTGAGAGAAGTTTTGGAAAGTCGTGGTAAAAAGGTAAAAATATATACATATATGTATATAAATATTATGTTGTAGTTTTACCGTACAGTTACTAAACGAGGTTATGTTTTGTAGAACACTGATCGTGCTGAACAAATTACTGTTTTGGAAAACTTATCTGAAGTTGCCGAATCTCCTTTCCAAAAGATCTCTGTCCTTTTGATTCTTATTGCTTCTCGTTTCGACGTTAATATCAGTAAGGCTACTTATATGGATACCGCTATCTGGAAGTCTGCTGCCAAGGAATTCAATGAACTTCTTCAAGTTCTTGAAAACAACAAGTCTTTCATGGTCACTGAAAATGCTGACGATCTTGATAATGAAGATGCCGATGTTGTCCCTAAAGCCGGTGAAGTTGTCAAGCTTCGTGGTTCCATTCTTAGTTTTGTTGAACGTTTAGATGATGAATTCAACAAGTCTCTTCAAAACATTGATCCTCACGCCACTGAATATATTGATCGTCTTAGAGATGAAGCTACCATTTTTGCCATGTTGGATCGTGCTCAATTCTATTTTGAAACTTATGATATGACTTTTGCTCTTCCTAGAGTTATCTCTCGCAAGTTGGATCATGTCTATTACAAGCCTGATCAAGTTATTGGTTACCTCCAAACTTCTTCTAAAAAGCTTTTGCCCGAGTATGTTGTTTCCAAGATCACTCCTTCTCAAGATTCTAACGAGTTAGTTAACGAACTCTGTAACTATCTTTACAAGGATACTACTACCGTTTTCCGTACTCGTGCTATCCTCTGTCACATTTACCATTATGCTCTTCACAAGAAGTTCCACACTGCTCGTGATTTATTGTTGATGTCTCATGTTCAAGATTCTATTCATCAAGCTGATATTGCCACTCAAATTTTGTATAACCGTGCTATGGTTCAAATCGGTATCTGTGCTTTCCGTGATGGTTTGATCAAGGAAGCTCATGCTGCTCTTTCTGAAATTCAAGGATCTGGTCGTGTCAAGGAACTTTTGGCACAAGGTGTTCAAGCTCAACGTTTCGGTCAACCCACTAACCCTGAAGTTGAAGCTATTGAACGTCAACGTCAATTACCTTTCCACATGCATATCAACTTGGAACTTCTCGAATGTATCTTTTTGACATCTTCTATGCTTTTAGAAATCCCCGCTCAAGCACAGGCTGGACCTAGTAACAAAAAGTTCATCTCTAGACCTTTCCGTAGATTGCTCGATTACAATGAACGTCAAGCCTTCTGTGGTCCTCCTGAGAACACCAGAGATCATATTATGAGTGCAGCCAAGGCCTTGGCTTCCGGTGAATGGGAAAAGGCTAAGGATTTCATTTTAGCTATCAAGGTTTGGGATTTGATGACTGAAACTCAAGAGATTAAGGATATGCTTGTTCGCAAGATTCAAGAAGAAGGTCTTCGTACTTACTTGTTCACTTATGCCTCTTACTATTCCACATTGGGTTTGACACAATTGGCCAGTATGTTTGATTTGTCTGTTAACAGTGTTAATGCTATTATTGCAAAGATGATCTTCAATGAAGAATTATCAGCATCACTGGATCAGGTTACTCAGTGTATTGTTCTTCATCAAGTTGAACTCTCTAGACTTCAAGTTTTATCTTTGCAATACTCTGAAAAGGTTGCTAACCTTGTTGACCAAAATGAAAGATTAACATCAAACGGTAGAGACAATAATAACAACACCACCAACAACAATAACAACAACAACAACAACAGCAACAACAACAACAACAACAACAACAGAGATAACAACAACAACTACCATAACAGTAACAAAAATCATTAGATAAAATTTACATTTTTTTTTTATATAATCTAATTATCTTTCTTTCTTCTCCCACTCTCCTTCTTTTCACACCTTATCTTGTTTTTTTTATTCTCGAAAATATATACAAAGGATTTTTTTTAAATTTGTGTTTTTTATACAGTTGTGCTACAATGAAAAAATAAGTGTCAAAATGTTGATAGCTTTGTTTTTTTTTTAGAGAAAAGAAAAAAAAACTTATTTTCTTTTTGCTGCTTTGTCTTTACTTGCTTTCACAAGTTATATGAAGCATTTGTCATATAATGAAGTGGGGGAGAGTTCACCGGTGGTTCACCGTTTGCTTTCGAAAGTGCTGGTTTTTTTTTGTTGCTTTTATAGCCGTCTTCTTTACCATATTCTATTAGATTTATTTATAAAAAGGAGATAGTTAATGTTTCGAAATCCATGGATAATATACTTCTTACTTTAACTTGCATAATGTTTCTTAAAATTGCAGGAAGACGGACACTTCCAAATAAATTTACTGAAAAGATTCAAGCTTTTGTTGTGTTGATTGATCAGTATCTTTTTCTTGAAAGTTATCGTAGGCGTCATGTAAGGACCAACGTAACTCTTTAGTTTTCTTGAAATAATCGCACATTTGTTATTTTTGTCCGTGTAGAAAGCTATTTATCATTTGAGGAATAACGACTAAAGTTTTTTATATTTCTTGGAACGTTTTTCTTAGGGGCCACAACCAAATTTTTTCGGGCCATAGGTAGTGTGTATAGTCTATGTTTGGATCGGACAACCTGTGGTCGCACAAGACGCTATATACACGACCTGTGGCGGATCTTTTTTCAAATAAAGCAAGAAAGTAAGGCCCCTCATTCCGTACCTACGGTTAGGTTTCTAAACTTTGAAAAATATACGTGGATTAGAATGGGACAAAAAGCAAACCGGTGACATTTTTTTTCATATCTTTATAACACTGTTAAAACCAAAAAAAAAAAAAAAAAAAAAAAAGCAGCACATAATGGCCTTGTGCCAGGCGGTTGCTTTAATAAGAACTGCATCTTTTTGTACGAAGATAGAGAAAACGGAAATACTAAGAAAAATAAATAAGAATTCTTTTAAAAGTGCACATATAAAAAAAAAAAAACTTACAGACGGTGGTATACATTGTAATAAAGATAAAGAGGAAGAAAAGTGATTTATCTATTCTGAAAAAAAGATAGAATAAATACAGCTTAGGCTGATAAAATGGTCACTTTTACTCATGTGGCCTATTTCATTATTTTTACGTACACTTGTTTCATGCAAGAAATTCAAAATAAAGCGTGTAACAAAAAAGCGAATTGGATACTGCAAAGTTGGTATCAGTAAATGTTTTCGCCTTATAACACATTCAATGTGTAAATAATTCCTGGTTCTTAGATTCCTGTCGTTTATTGGCTAAATTACCTTTTTCTGAGTACTGTAATTGGTTTCCAATCGTAGGCTTGTAGAGCTTTTAAAAGTTTCGTGAACAACCTAATTCTATTTACTACTTTTTATGTTCTTCAAAAACCGCAGCAATAATTATTTAAGCGCCTATTTCAACAGTTCGCCGCAGTTTCTACAGTCACTAAATATATACTTTAAACAATAGTCTCTCTCTCTTTCGCGTCTTTTTTTTTTCTCTCTTCAAAGAAAAAGTATACAATATGAAACAACGTTTTAACGCTTTAGATGTTCGAGCCACTGTTATTAATCTTCGAGAAAGGTAAAACAAAAAAAGAACGCAATGAAAAAAAAAGAGACCTTATTTTATTTAACCAAATATTTTTTTTAAAAAAAAAAGATTAATCGGTATTCGTTTACAAAACATTTACGACGTTAACTCAAAGACTTTTTTATTCAAGTTTGCTAAACCAGACGATAAAGAACTTGTGTTAGTAGAATCTGGTGTTCGTATTCATACAACTCAATTCAGTAGAGACAAGTCTATTACTCCTTCTGTTTTTTGTGCAAAGGTATAAAGAAATTAATAAAACAAGGTGTTTTCAAGCAAAGTCATATTAACTATTTTTTTTATATGTGTAGCTTCGTAAACATCTTCGTACTCGTCGTGTTACCAATGTTCGTCAGTTAGGTATTGATCGTATTGTAGATTTTGAATTTGCAGGTGGTGAAATGGGTATTGGGTACCATATCATTTGTGAATTTTATTCTTCTGTAAGTTTTTTTTTTTTGAATCGCAAGTGAAGAGCTGTTATTGACATTTTTTAAAAAAATAGGGTAATGTTATCTTAACAGATCATGAGTACAGAATCTTGGCTGTGTTACGTCCGGTTCAAGCTTCAGATACCTTAAAGGTGGCTGTTGGAGAAATCTATAACGTAAAAACTGTATTAAACGATTTTGACAAGGTTGATGCGGATCAATTGAGAACTGCTTTAAGATCTGCCGGACCCAAGGATACTTTAAAGAAATTATTAAATATTAAATTTGGTAAGTTGGGAAGAAAAAAAAAAGACTGTAAAAGAAATGGATAACTGATGTGTGTGCAATAGAATATGGACCTGCTATGATTGAAGATATCATTTTAGGTGCTAATTTAGATCCAAATATGAAAGTTGTAACTGATTTTGATACTTCAGAAGGTATATATAAAGAAAAAGGAGGACACTTATCAATTGTATTCTAAATATCTGTATTATAGGTTCTTCCATGTTGGTAGCTTTATTAGATAGTTTCCAAAAAGGCGATGAATTGATTGAAGCTACAAAAAATGTAGTACCTAAAGGTTACATCATTTTGCTCGACGATAAGGATAAACCCAAAACTGAGAATGAAGAAGAAGTTGAAATGTAGGCTTTTTATTTTTCACCTTAAACACTCCGCACAAGACTAATTTTTTAAAAAAATAGTTATGACGAATTCCATCCTCACTTATATAAACAATTCGCTAACCGTAAATTCAAGGAATTCCCTACATTCGACGGCGCCGTGGACGAATTTTTCTCAGCCATCGAATCTCAAAAACTAGACCTAAAGACTAGACGTCAAGAAGAAGCCGCATTAAAGAAATTAGAGTCTGTTCGTAAAGAGCAAGAAAAGAGAGTTCAAGTCTTGTTGGATCAACAAATTACCAATGTGCGTAAAGCACAATTGATTGAATTAAACCTTCAGTTGGTAGATGCGGCAATTACCATCATTCGAAACGCAGTAGCTAGTCAAATGGATTGGCAAGATTTAAACGATTTAGTCAAAGAGGAAAAGAGAAGACAGAACCCCATTGCCTTGATTATCGAAACACTTAAACTGGATACCAATCAATTGACTTTGATTTTATCTGATCCCGAAGAATTTGATGAAAGTGACAGCGATGAAGACAGTGACGAAGAGAGCGACGAGGAGGAAGAAAAAGAAGAGCCTGCACCTAAACAACCAAAGACCTTTAAAGTCGATGTTGAAATCGGTCTTACTGCATTCGCCAATGCCCGAAAATACTACGAGCAAAAGAAATCCACTGCTCAAAAACACGAAAAGACCCTTGAAGCTTCCTCCAAGGCCTTAAAGTCCGCTGAACGCAAGATCAGACAAGATTTAAAGGAAACCAAGATCACTGCCACCATCAACAAGATCAGAAAGCCATTCTGGTTTGAAAAGTTCTTGTGGTTTATTTCAACTGACGGTCATTTAATTATTGCCGGTCGCGATATGCAACAGAACGAACTTTTAGTCAAGAGATATCTTTTAAAGGACGATGCTTACGTTCATGCTGATCTTCACGGTGCTGCTACCGTTATTGTCAAGAATAAACCGAACGCCAATGGTCAACCTATCCCCCCTAGTACTTTATATCAAGCTGGTATCATGTCTGTCTGTCAAAGTAAAGCGTGGGATGCAAAGATGGTCACTAGTGCCTATTGGGTGTACCCTGACCAAGTATCCAAGTCTGCCCCCTCTGGTGAGTACTTGACTACAGGTAGTTTTATGATCCGTGGTAAAAAGAACTTTTTACCTCCTGTGCAACTCGTATACGGGTTTGGTTATGTGTTTAAATTGGACGAATCTTGTATCGGTAATCATGTCAAGACTGCAAACGGAGGCGACGACGAAGAAACCAACGAAGAGTCTGGAAATAAACCTGATTATCTTGCAGCTATTGAGGAAAACTCTAACGAACCTCAAGAAAACGATACCACAGCTGAACCTGTAAAAGAATCCACCGAGACCGCTGACGTTGCAGCCGAGACGTCTCATGCTACCACAGAAGCTTCTACTGGAGATAAATCTCAAAGTGACCAAGAGGATGATGATGAAGAAGAGGAGGAAGAAAGTGAATCAGATGATAGTAGCAGCGATGACGAAAACGCATTCCCTGATACTCAACTTGATTCACTTGCGATCAACACCAAAGAGGAAGCAAAGTCTGATAAGTACGATTTAGAAGACTATGGACAAGACTCTGACGATCAAGGTTCTACCAATACCCCAACCAGTGGAACCAATACTCCAGCCAAAAGATTTATCACGGCCAAGGAACGTCGTCTTATGAAAAAGAACAATGTAACTGAAGTCACTGATGCTATCAAGGAACAACAACAAAAGCAAGCAAAACAAACCAAACAAAAGCCAGAACCAGCTAAACCCAAGGTAGTTGCTCCTCCCCCTCCTACACGTGGTCGTAAGGGTAAGGCCAAGAAGATCAAGGATAAGTATGCTGATCAAGATGATGAAGAGAAGCAACTTCGTATGGAACTTTTAGCTGTAAGTAGACACATATAATTTTTTTTTCTTCTGTAATTCATATTTATTCATTTTTTTTTTAAAGTCTGATAAAGGACCTCAACCTAAGGGTAAAAAAGCTAAGCGTGATGCTAAAGCCAAGGAAGAAAAGGCGGCTTTAGAAAAAGAAAGAGCAGCCATTAAAAAAGCAGCTGAAGAAAAAGAGTATTTACAAAAGAAGAAGCAAAAGGAACTCAAGGAACAAAAGGAGCAAGAAGAAAAGGTTCAACCAGTAGAGACAGTAGGTGCTGATGAAAACGATACTGAAGCGATTCGCCAAATGTTGAAGGAAGAAAACATCACCATGTTGGAAGCCGATGAAATCGCCAACCTTTCTGTTCTTGATTCTTTTACGCCCAATCCATTGCCTGAAGATATTATTCATTTTGCTATCCCTGTGTGTGCTCCTTATGTAGCTATTCAGAAATACAAGTACAAGGTGAAATTGACACCTGGGTCTCTTAAACGTGGTAAGGCAGTCAAGCAAGCTCAGTCTGTGTTCGTTCACTTGTCTGACGCTACTGCGCGTGAAAAGGAGCTTATCAAGTGTGTACCTGATATGGAAAGTATTAATACCATGATGGGTAAAGTAAAGGTCTCTGCTCCTAATCTTGAAGCCAGCAAGCGTAAGAAGGGTGGAAACAGAAGATAACCAAAAAATTTTTTTTATACATAGAAAAATAAAACCTTGTACATTATTACATAAAAAAAAAATTAGACCAAACTATTATATTTTATATTAAAAATAAAATATTTGCAATTTAATGCAAACAAAAGAGGGGATATACAAATTATGTTAATGATTTTAAAAGGTTAGATATAAACTTTTCTCTCTGTTCCTTTGCAGCAACTGGATTACGTTCCTTAAAATCGAAAGGAGGTCTTAATAGCACAGTGAAAGTTTCAACTAGAATAGATATTAGTTATACGATTTAAAAACACAGCCAAAAAAAAAAAAGAAAACTTACTGATTTTTCTTTCTCTGTCATTTCTACAGGAGTCGGGAGATAGATCAATTGCATGTCTCAAAAACATGCTAATATATAAAAGAACGTTACGATGAAAAGGCGGAATAGCATCCTTCAACTACACACACACATAAAATAAAATATTAATAAAATAAAATAAAACAGAAACTTTTTAAACTTACAGAATTCATCGCTTCAGTAGTCTCTGCAGCCTCTAAAGCACGTTCATACATATTGGTAGGCACAACAGGTTCAGGAAGACATTCTAAAAAGGCGACCAATACATCAATCATAGAATTAGCACTAATAGCTTCCTTTTTCGATTTATCTTCCTCAGATACCAAGGTAAGTTCACTCTCATCATCCGAGTTTTCATAGTTTGCACTAGGTTGACCTCCCAACAAAATATTCGTATCGAATTGTTCTTGATCGTCAAGACATTTTTTAATATACGTAGACACAATCAAATCACCGTGTTCCAAGAACAATGATTCCTTTACAATACAAAAATCGATTAGTATACACACAAAAAAAAAAAAAATTATAATAACTTACAATGGAAAACATACTGGGGTTCCATAAAAAGTTCATCAATTTCCATAACTGCTTTGGCAAGTTAATTTGATTTAATAGAGGGACAGGAGAAGAAGGAGGCGAGCCGGTGTTCTGCATTTGTAAATTCTTTGCGGCTGCTTCACTGATCGGTACAGGCACCTCTGACAACTGTTCAAGTGGGACACCGAAGCAAGTCTTGACATAATCACCATCGACGGAAATAAAGAAATCCTTGGAATTCTCAAGTCGAAGAATGAGAATTTCGTGCAAGGTTTGTTCTCCACGGTTTAAAGGTGCAGAGATGGTAGGATCAATGGTGATTTCAAATCGAATAACGACTTTTTCACCGGGAGCCAGTACACCAAAGAGAGGCGATACTTGAAGCCAAGGAGGTAAAATGGTATCATCTTCTTCTCCCTTTGGCATAAACTTAAACACGGTCAATACCTGGCCTGTGTTTTCAAGCAAGATCAATTTCTCCTTGTATTCCATGAACTGGACCTTTTCAAAATCGACAAAGGAAGAGGAGAGATCCCCACGTGGTTGATCGTCCTGATGATCCTTTAACTGTTGTACCAAATTTTCTCTGGTTTTCTTTTGTAACTGACTATCGATCTTCCGTACGTTCAGTTCTAATAAAGCACGCACTGGTTTATGGTCACTGTTCATCATGGCCATGCAGTCTGAGTAACTTTTTAAAGTGAGGCTTTGTTTTTTGGCATCAAGACGGTCTTTTTTCCATAAGATACGGTCTGTCCAAGAAGGAGTTCGGCGTTTAATACTAAACGGTAAAAAATTTTTGAGTATATTATCACAAAAGTATATATATTTGTATTTTACCTTGTATCATATCGATTCGTACCGGGGTCGTACTTGTAAGTAGGGTAAAAGGTGATTTCTCCTTCATCAAACATGGGAAAGGTTCTACCTGCATCACGCTCAATGTTTAATTGATCGTAATCTAACAACTCGTCTAATTTATTGTCTCGAAGCATATTTTTAACAGTTGTTTCGTGCAAATTAACACGATAATTCAAGTCACCACACCAAACCAAGAAACTAGAAAAAAGATAAGTTAGTTTTTTTCTTTTGAAAAAAAACAAGTGTCATGTTGTTTTTGTTACTGTACTCGTTATGGAAAATGGAAGCTTCACTTTTCCATTCTTTTTTGACATTATGATAATCCAGAAACGACACGCCTTCGTCACCACCATTATTCCAGGAATAAAATACGTACTTGGTTAAGGGATCCTGGCGATGAGGAAACGATAACCTTTTTGCAATCTCAGCGAAATCTAGGTTTCTCTTCTCGATCTTATCCGTAAAGGCAGCTAAATGACTAGTGACAAAACACAAGTAACTATCGTGGAATTTCAATCGTACAGCAATACCGCCCTTGTTTCCCATGCTCATTAATCCTACACCTACACATGTGCTGGATACCTCGGAAATAAATTGTCTATGTCTCTTTTTGGCAATGACAATGAGTAACATGGTCACCAATTGTTTCGAGTCCACACAGTAGTAATCATTTCCGTAGTCTTTTAAGGATTCAAGTACGGTTTTTACCCAGGCGTTTTGTTTGGTGGGATCATATCGAAGGTATGCTTCTGCGCTCGTTTCCATCTCTTGCAGGCTTTGTATATTATATGAGTATATCAAATGTGTGTATGTGTATGTTCTTTTTTTTTGCTTTCTTACCCGAGGATATAAAAGTCCGGATCAATAGCAGTTCCATCATCTGCTTTTAAAGTACCTTGTAACCAAAGCTTTAAATTGGCGTCTGGTACACTACCATGACAATTCCAAGTACCTACAAAAGCACTTTATATATAAAGAGATGTCAAAAAAATATATATATATATAATATACAACAATATATACATATATATATATTTACTTTGTCTTTTGCCAGTCTACAAATTCATCTTCTCTGTTCGTCAACTGGTAATTAATCCAATGCTTTTTGGCATTTTCCAAATTAACGTTACGTTCTCTTGCGACGTTTACGGTTCTAGTACGCTTCAAATTAATTTTTGCAATGGTTTCTGCTCTTTGAATAGGCAAGACGTAACGAAGCGCACTGGCAGGGTTTTCGTCATTGACGGGTAAAGAGTTTGAACGTACTGGCTTCCTTTCATTCCTTTCAACTAAGGTAGAAAGTTAGCAATTTTATATTTTTTTTTAAAAAAAAAAAAGAGAGATATGTTTATTTGTTCTTTACTTTTAAGTTGAGAATAGGTTTTGGTCCATTCAAAAGAAGCTTCCAACTTGCATTTTTCTAAAATAGGATTTGTTTTGTAAGGAAAAAAGGTATTTTCATTTGCTTTTTTTCTTCTTGTTTTTCTTTTTTACCTGCTAATGATTTTGTTAGTTTAAGGTCACTAAGGAGTTCAAGCATGGTGTCTTTGTTGGGGAAAATGACACGGGCGGAGTCTTGTTTCATAAGAAATGTAACCATTAAATCTAAAAAAGATATTATGCATTAACAAAGAAAACCCTTTTAAGCAGTAAAAAAAAACATACCAGAAGTATTGTTCAATTGAGCTGAAAATACAACAATTAGTACAACAAAGAAAAGGAAAAATAAAAATTAATAAACAAACCTATTTCAAAGTTTAAATCTGAACAGATAGGGAAGGTCTTTAATACAATAGGTGGCATAGGTGTATCTTTTGTCTCTTCGAAAAATATTAAACTACAGTAAAAAAAAAAAGGTTAAAATGGGGGAGGGGGGGAGATTTTTTCGTTTTATTACCATGACTCTTGCGTTTCGGTAATTGTAACATTCTTATCCCCATGAACGACAATAGCTAAAAATCCATCAGTAGTATTGTCTTCATCTTTTACAAGTTTAACTTTACAGCAGTAAAAGATACGAAAAAAAAAAAGTTAAGGGAATACAGTTTATAAAGAAAAAGAGTTATTAGTAGCAACTAGAAAAACACGAGATGAAGCAAAAAAAGGATATGAATTCAGTTCTGTCTGTAGAAAGTACGAGGTTGTCTATGACGCTATATCTTTTCCTTTGTCCCGGCATGAAAAAAAGTCGAAAACCTAGAAAATATAATAAGAAGAAAGAAAACGGGGTTATGAGAAGAAGAAAAAAAGAAACTACAGTTGTAATCAGAGAGTGTGTCTTTGTGTGTATGAACTCGGCGCTTCATTTAACCGTATCCATTAAACTTTTTTTATGTGTGTTGGGTGACTTGGTTTATAATAAATACAATCGACAGTGTAACAAATTTCTTTTTTTTTTTCTTTTTTCCTGTTTTATTTATAACGCGTTTTTATTTTCGTATAATGTCGATTGCACTTAGAGAAGAAAACTTTGTAGTAATCAATGTAGGTTCAAAGTATACTACAGCAGGTATTGGCATGCACGATACCAATAAACCACCCAATGTAGTAAGTAACAACAAAAAAATAATTATATAAAAGAAAGGTTCAACTAAATAAACAAAAAAAACTTAGATTATCAATATGGATGACTTTAACCATCCTATTAAAAACAATGTTATTGTCAACTGGAAAGATCTTGAAGAATGTTGGCATCATATTTTATTCAAGGAGCTTGGTATTAAAAAGTCTCGTAACGAAAGCCCAGTTTTGATTGCAGTACCAGTGCAATGGACAAAGTTGGACCATGAACGCATCACTCAAATCTTTTTCGAGAACTTTAATGTACCTGGTGTTTACATTGCTCCTCAACCCTTATTGACATTGTTTGGATGTGGTACTGTCTCTGGTATTGTTGTTGATATTGGCAGTGAGACTACTGGTAAGTGTATATGTATATATACATAGGTATAAAGATATGTAACTTATACCAAAAAGAATAGATGTCAATATTATTGTGGATAGTAACATTCAATTACAATCAACATTTTCCGTCCCTATTGCCGGAGACGTATTCGACGACTACTTTCTTCAATTATTAAAAAAGGACACCAAACTCGTACAACACGTTGAAAGTTTAGCAGACGTGGAATTAAACCTCGAATTTGCAAGATACGTACGTGAATTACCTGGTATCTGTAACGTATCTATTGGCCACGAATTAGCAGACAACATGTTGGCAGCTGAATTATTAAACGCGATGGAAGAGTCTGAAATTGTCGATGAAATCCTGGACGATGAACAGAACCCTAAAAAAATCGAGGAGGAAGAGGTAGGCGATGTACCTGAAGTTGTAGAGATTGAATATAAAGGACATAAATTTACCATTGGTCCTTACCGTCATGATGTATTGGATCCATTATTTAGCCCTGATTTGGTAAATATCGACAGCCCTTCACTTACTGAAGCCATGCGCTTATCTGCCATGAACTGTGAACCGCCAGAGATCAGACCCAAGCTTTGGGAAAATATTGCGATTGCCGGTGGGTGTTGTAATACTGTTGGGTTAGCTAGACGTATAAAGACTGAAGTTCAGTTGTTCTTGCCTCATTCTGAGAACGCGGGTGATACTCAACCTCGTCAGTTAAGCTTTTTAAGAATTGCTGATTATTTTACCATTCTTAAAGATAAAAAGTATCAACAATATTCTACTTGGTTAGGTGCTGAAATCGTAGCAAAGGTAAAAAGAAAATATATATTTAGTATTGTGTTTTTTTTTTTTAGTAATCTAACTATATTGTGTAATAATAGCTTGTATTCATTGATGCAAAGAACTATATCAGTAAAGTAGATTATAATGAATCAGGTCCTTCTGTTGTTCATACCAAAGCTTATTAATTATATACATATATTACATACAACTGCAATAAATTTCACTCGTTTATCATTTACATACGTTACCGAGGGGGAGCTGATAGACTATAATTTTTTTGGGCGGGGAGTACAACACAGGCAGAAAAAAAGGTGCATTGTTTACATTATAAACAAGCTACGCTCTATTTATGTACAAATGTTTCTTTTTTTTTATTATTATTAAAATTTCAAAAAGAATCAGTGTTATGCATAATCCACATAACTTGTCTTATAGCAAAACCGCGCTATCAAATACTTGATCAAACTGATCCCCTTTGTTATTCACTTGACGGTTGGTTCTACACCCGTTTTTACCAGAGGCAGTCCAGTCAATACGTTTTACGCTACTACTACTTGCCGCAGTTTTGAATTCCAAGTATTCATCACCAAACGTATTTGATTCAGGGATCAATTCAATCATAACGTCTTGTTCTTGTTGAATATCAAAGTTAGATACTCTACCGGTAATACCTCCGTGAGATGAACCAAGCTTTGTATACCACGTGTCTTTTGTGTTGTGAGCAAAGGTATCAAAGCGGATTGTCATTAAAGTACCCTCTAGTTTCTCTAGTCTGTTGAGTCGGTACCAATTAAGCTTACTCATTTGGCCTCGCAATACCAGTCGCGTATCAAATTCGTTATATGACATACTAGACAAGATGACGGCGGCCTGAGACGGATAAGTCTCGGACATATCAAGTACTGTAATATCTGGACCTAACCGAAGTGTTGGTGTATCTAAACGGTAAACGTATCCTAATTATATTATTTTTTTAATTAATCAAAAGTATGATAGAAAACACAAAAAAAAAAAAAGTTACCAAAGTTTGCTGTAGTGTTTAATAGGTCAGGTTTTAAGCCCTGTGCAATGTTTAATTGTTGTTCAATAGGTTCTAAACAGCCCGTACGGAATATATTTGAAAATGGAAAACATGACACTGAGGCAACAAGGAAAAACAAGATAATTGACAACATTTTGAAGCAGAAGGTAAAAGAATAAAAAGAAGAAAGACTTTTTTTTTTTTTTTGGCTTTATTTGCATTGTTGTGAAAGCAACTGCAAATGAAGAAGCTTCCGTTTTAAATGTCCGAAAGGTATGTGACTTGTTCCTTAGAAAAAAAAAGAAAAAAAAAGCTCCCTCCCCGGGATAACATCTGTCAGGGATATACTCTTTTTTTTTTTTTTTTCGTTACACTCTTTTTTTGTTTAATCAAGATGCCATTTTACGAACTTGTTTGTATTGCACGTCATAACATTGTTGAGGTACGATTGAGGACAGCAGAATTTTTTTTTCAGGTTTTTAATTGACGTTTTCTTTTAATAGAGCAATTTAAAGGATCTCTTAAAGACTTCAGCAAAGCAAGTTCTTAACCGTGGTGGTGTTGTTCGTGGTTTTGACAACTGGGGAGATATGAAGATTCCTCATAGAATTAAGAGACATCAAGAATACTTTACTGAT
This sequence comes from Helicostylum pulchrum, assembly GCA_025677825.1. Taxonomy (NCBI): domain Eukaryota; kingdom Fungi; phylum Mucoromycota; class Mucoromycetes; order Mucorales; family Mucoraceae; genus Helicostylum; species Helicostylum pulchrum. Next base: position 294,283 of record JAIXMO010000010.1, on the reverse strand, counting down.
GGAAGGTAAACATACACTTTTGAGCGAGTAAAAAAGGACACTGTTACTGACAAAAAAAATTAGATATTGGGCTATGCACTTTGATGCTAATCCTCTTATTGTTCAAGAACTTGGAAAGAAGCTTTTAGTTGATACTCGTGTTTTGCGTCACACATTTATTAAACTTGGTGATAAGCTTGAAAACGTTGTTGAAAGACCTGACAAGACATAAACATTACAAACGACAAACAACAACAAAAAAAACTTATCACCCCACCACACCTCCTTCTTTTTTGTAAATACTGTAGAGTGAATAAAGCATAATTTAATAAAAAACACATGTGTTCGCACACAAAAGTAATGACGTTGGATTCATTGCAGTCATTGGCTGCTTTGTTAGTGTTACACGACGTATAAAATATTCAAACTCATTTCTTTTTCTTTTTTCCCTTCCTTCTCTCTCACTCTCTACTTTTAAGCCAGAACATATATAAAAAAAAAATGCATGGCAACAGTATAACATCTATTGAGAATAATGAAGCGAAACGGTGGTTAATAATTGGAGCTCACCAAGCTGGAGCTACAGATAAGAAAATAGCTCGCATGTGTGGAGTGAACCAACCTAGTGTGCGTCGCATCATTTTAAATTTCCAAAAAACAGGTTCACCCTCCATTCCCAGAAAAATGAGCAAGAAAGGTACAACTCATAGGCTATATATTACTTGTATATGTGTATTAATACTACTTGCAAAAAAACAATAGAAAAGTTAAAACCAGTAGTTGAATATGATGGTGAAGGAAATTTGATAGATAGCGAGGATGAATTATCAGTAAGCAATATGTATACAAAAAAAATATCATCTTTGTTCTAACAAACCAATAGAAACCTACGCCTAAACCTACGTTAAAAGAAAAAATTAAAGCCAGAAGACCTTCTGCAAAAGATTTAATAGCCTATGTATTAAACAAGGCACAACAACCTGAGAAAGAAGAAGTATGAAAAAATTAAATCTCCTTTACAAAAAAATAATAATACAAATACAAAATGATTAGGAAGCATTATTCGTGCAACACGATAAATGGCGTCTACCTACTCCACCACGCGATACGTCTCTGCAACAACAACAACAACAAGAATCAAGTTACACTGAAAGCATGGATATTGACAGAGACTTAATACATTCTCCACCTCTAAGTGATTCTTCTCCACAGCAAAACTATGATATCATTAAAGGATATGAAACTTGGACAATAGAAGATGACAAGATATTGATGGCCCATGTCCTGACACGATTAAGTGGCTGCAGATGGCAAGAAGCCGCTTTAAAATTACGTGGTAGACATTCTGCTAATGTATGTGAAAAAAGGTGGCAAGTATTAAGAGATTTAATGATACGTGGTGCAAACAAATCTGGTACCCAAGGGTGGTAGTTATTTTTTCAATATGTTTTATTTAATAAGAATAAATTACATTATGTCGATAATATCATTTACAAAGAATGGTACTATTTTAGGTATCATATTTAATTGAGGTTTGTCTAGTTCTTTATGAGATACATGACTACCACTACTTTTACTACTTCTTCTGGAAGGTATAGTAGATAAGTCATCATCATCTTCATCGTCTTCACTGCTACTATTACTACTATTACTACTATTACTGTGTGTTTGATTATACTCAAATTCTTCAAAATCTTCTAATACACCCATCATTTCACTACTTTTAGGTATATAATTAAATATCTCGTCTCTTTGTTGTTGTTGCACCATCAATTTACGACGAGTTCTTTCAAAATGATACATCTTTTGTCTGTATCTATACTCACAAACTGAATTGATTTCATCCTCTAATAATTTTACGTCTGTTCTAGACTCATACCCCGCTTTTTCTACGCAGTGGTTCATATCAATCTTGCCAGGTATACCGTGTGCAAAGAAAGTAAATAATTTGTCTACGTATTGAATTAATTCATCAAATACTTTAGATGCCTCTTGACTGTGCACGTTATGTACAAAATCATAAAAATGTTGTTCGTGTCGCTCGACAAGATCAATAAATAGTTGAATGGTGTCGGAGACGTTGTAGCCTTCTTTGTCTTGTTTAATCACTTGCACCAAATCGTCCAGGAAGGTGGACACATGACGTATGGTGGTACCAATATCTGCCGCCTTGTATACCTCAGCCAATGGTTGATAGAACACGGCTATAAATTCTTTTAGTAATTCGCCAGTGACACCTTGGAATACGAGGTTCATCATGAGCTCTTGTTCATACTGACGTGCGTATAGCTCCCATAATCGAATCGTTCTCTTTAATAGTCTTTTACTGCTGATAATACGGGACTTTTGTTGGTCGTCAAGAACTGGTTCAATCGTGTCGTTTTCAAGCAAGGAAAGTACTTCCATCATATCAGAGTCTCCGTCTCTAAATTTATCGTTTTCGGGTACAATGGTTCGAACTGCGTGGTAAAGCTTTTTACACACCATCTTGTCTTGGATTTTGGATTCAAGGAATTCAATGTCTTTTTGAAACGATTTTGATTCTTCGTTCATATTTGAAATGATGATTCTGATTGTATAATATATTAGCTACTAGTTATCTTTATGTATGTGTCCATATATGACGCTTACCTCTGAAATAAACTTCTGCCTCCAAAGGGTTGTGCTAAAAATAGATCGAGAATACCTTTTACCATAGACATTGGGTTAGAAAACTTGAGTATAACAGCCATGGTTTTGTAAGGAATTAAAGCGTGTGTACGACATAGATTATTCAAGTTTTCAGAAGCGATATCTGAAGTAACAAACTGTTTATGTAAAGCAAAAGCGAAACTACACATAAAAAAGGTTAGTATAACGTATCACTAAGCTACCAACTAAAAAAAAAAAACTTTACTTGATACGTCCCCACTCAAATACTTTTTTTAAAGACATGGGTAAATCCTTTAAATCTCTTGTTGATTTAATGACTTGAAATACATGTATTAATCCCCCCGGTTCAATAATTTGCTTCTTTAATTCATCCAGCGTCTCTGTCAACTCGAACACTCTTCTATCCAACTCTTGTTTAAACTTTTGTTGTTCCATTAACCTCTCTTGATCAAACCTCTCACGTTGCAAGCAATCCTTTTCTTCTTCTACTGTAAATGTAATTGGGTTTTGTGACAAGAACAGTGTTACTGGCTGTGAGGTGGAGATCAAATGCTGAGATTTACTCATGTTTTCCTTTTCGCCTACAATTTGATGTAACCAAGCACGTAATAATAATCGATCGTTTTCACGATACCCGTGCTGATGGGTGGAGTTGGCAGACTTGGAAGGTACTGGGGGTATATCGAGATTTTTAAACTCTTGCTTTAAGTCATCACGGAGCCGTCTAAAATCACCATGACGTCTTGCGACATAAATAGCGTCTTTTTGGTTCGGTAAATAGGTCTCGATCAAAAACTCTGCATGTGATAATTCACGTAACGTCTTTTTTTCCCTAATCTCCCTTACCGTAACAATATTTACATTTAAACAGGATTTTTGTTGTTGTTGCGGCTGTTGTTGCTCCTGTCCTTCTTCTGTCAACTGAGATAAATTCGTGACTCGAATACTCTCTTCGTTACCTTGAAATGTCTTGATACTAGCACAAAATGCAAACACAAGCGATTTTTGAACCTTGTGTTTAATCGCCTTTCTCTGTAACGAACCTTCTGTATCACGAGGTGCAAAATACGAGTCCAGTTGCACTTTATTAAACTCGTTCAAGAACACTTTGCATTTGGTCCAAAAGTCCGTATCACAGGTATGCTTGAGTAAAGGAAATTCAATCACGATGTTGGTAAAGATGTAACGGAGGAAAGGAAACTCTCGCTTGATGTCTTCTTCTGAAATATCAAGGAGTGTAGCAATATCAGGGCTGCTGATAAGTTTATTGATTTCACTCTCTAGTTGGTACGAGATTAGCTCTCTTTTAAAGTAGTGCAGTTGTTTCGGTGTAAAATCCATTTATTTTTTTATATAAAAGAAAAAAAGAGAAGTAAAAAAAAAACGGTGTTTTGCTTTTTTTTTTTTTATAATGTTGTCTCAGGGCACAATGACGTCGAAACAAACAGCGCCGCTCAAACAACTAAAATCATGCTGATGTGAGTGGTTGTTGCGGGGGTATACAAAAGTAATACAAAAAAACTTTTCTAAACAGCAGCTTGTGATATTTTAGCGATAAAAAAGAATCACCCCCTTTTAATCCATCAGTGCGTATATAACCTGTAACAACGTTTCAGAATATAATTAGAGTTGCCAAGTGTAACAAACGTCACAAGTGTAAACAAACGCTCGTCGGGAAAGGCTCCTTTTTGATAGACGCATTTTGCCTCAACACACAGTCATACCTCATAAAATCCATAACGATGCAATGCAAGTCACTTTAAAACACTATGTCACTTGGTGATACAGTCCGGCCGGTGGATATTGTCGGTTACGAGGCCACAGAAAAATGAAATTGTCAGCTGCAAAAAGTCAAATTGGCGGTTAATAAAAATACAATCGTCGGAAGACAAGATTTAATTTGTCGGTTAATGCAAAGATAAGTAACTTTAGTATAGTCATTGGCATCTCTATGTTTCATTGGATTAAATAAAAATTATAATTGATAGTAGATAATGCTATCACAGTAGTCAAATAGAAAATATTCACTAATAAACATTTATCACACAGTCAATGCAGTTTTACATTGACGTTTAAAAGTAATGTCTAATAATGTAGCAGATTTATTAAGCAATATATAAAAAGGAGTGATTACCAAACTGTTTTCTGTAAGAAAGTTGGCTGTTCCAATACAAGTACCCTCTATTATTAAACTTTGAGTAGGAGCAGGTGACGGAAGATGACTATTGATGAGTGCCCATAACCATAATGTATCATCCTCAGTTTCAATGGACATGCGCCTATAAAATGCTAGTCGGTTGCTTAAGGAGTGTAGTAAGCAAAGAATCTGAGATACAGATCACAGAAAATAAAAAATTATAAAAACAAAAATCAGTAGAATTAACGAGATTGTGAATTGAGCCCTTTATTTTAGGTAAAATAGAATAAAGTATTACTGTCAATAGTATGCTACTAACGCAACTTTAACGAAAGACCGAATTCATTCGATATAGATATAGATTGGCCCAACGTCAATGTAAAACTGCATTGACTGTGTGATAAATGTTTATTAGTGAATATTTTCTATTTGACTACTGTGATAGCATTATCTACTATCAATTATAATTTTTATTTAATCCAATGAAACATAGAGATGCCAATGACTATACTAAAGTTACTTATCTTTGCATTAACCGACAAATTAAATCTTGTCTTTCGACGATTGTATTTTTATTAACCGCCAATTTGACTTTTTGCAGCTGACAATTTCATTTTTCTGTGACCGACAATAACTTTTTTTGTAACCGACAATATCCACCAGCCGGACTGTATAAGAAAATTAAAGATGTGCAGCGACTACTAAAGATCCTTTTTTTTTACGTAGCGCTTTTTTGTAGCTGAAGGAAACTATAGTAATACACGAGATCTCAGGTCTAAACAAGAGCTACTACGACACTGATAACCCGAGAAATTAATTATTTTTTTCGTGTAATTTAGGATGACCCATATGAGCGAGCTCGTGGTCGTGTAGATCAACTCGGTAGTTTACGTCATAATGGCGATAAAAGTAGAGTATATATTCTTATGGGTGGTACATGTATGTCACTATACCGTAACTGGTTTATTCAAAGCTTGCATGCTGTTCTTTCTGGTGCTTAGTGATATATACAAGCTATATATTTACGCCTTTTTGATTACTATTTACTTACTGCTTTGTATTTAAATGACAATTGCTAACTTGTTATTCTCATACCTAAGTTAGCGACCTGCCAATTTATGTTATAACCGATTGTGTTACTATTTATTAAAACAACCTGACAATATCCCAAAAAGATTTATTATTTATTCTATTATTTATTCAACGTGAAACCCTTTTCACCAACATAAATAATATATATCACTTAGATATGGCAGTACCCGTTTAATATATGAAGAGATTGATATGAAAGGGAGAGAGGATAATATAAAGTAAATGTTTAGATATACTAAAGGTTATATGTATATTCTTTTGGGACGTGTGTATCAACAATGAATATTCATAAAGGTAGTTAACTAAGAAATGTAATTTAATACAGATGGTAGTTAAACAATGAAAGATAATTTAGTTTATTAACGAATCATTCCGTCCTTGTTTTTTTTAAATATCCCCCGCTTGGTTTTTCGGCATAAAAGTGTAATACGTGTAACACCTTTATCGCATCCATGATCTATTGCTTTTGAATAGTAATGTATGGCTTTGTCGTTATTTAATTTAATCTCTTGGTTTCCAGTAGAGTATATATCTCCCATCATATTATACGCTTGACCATGTCCGTCTGTTCGCTCCAGTACAAGTTCACAATAATACTTTGCCTTGATATAATCTTTTTCAACGTGGTAATAGTATTCCGCCAATTTATATATTGCTTCTCTGCTACCATTTTTCCTTGCCATAGTATACCATATCAATGCTTCCTGGTAATTCTCTTGGTCCTGGTAAAGGGAGCCCAGAAATAGTTGTCCATTGGCACTACCATTCTTTGCAGCCTTTTCAAACCAAATTTTTGCCTTTGCGTGATTCTTTCTAAACTTGCCGTGTCCGTAAAAGTAAAGTTCACCAACTAAAGATCGAACAAGTACGTGATGATGCTGTTCTTTACAGATAGTATGCCAAAAATTAATTTCATAAAACTTTTGCTTTGTAGGAAATTGTTGGTCGTATGATTGCGCTGTATGTAAAGGACTCGGACACCCGTTCATCCTGTTGACTGTCTCTGATAACCGATACAGGAATATCTCTTTACTATCGTAATTAATTTTAAAGTCTTTGATGCCAAATAAGAACAAGCAGTCGTCGGCGGATTCAGTTTTCACCAGCAATGCCTTTTTGTAATAGTATAAAGCTTTGTTGAAATCTTTTTTAGCGCAGATGCCGTTTTGATACATGTATCCCAAGTTGACTAGTGCATCGCACCAGCCATGATTTGCTGATAGTGTAAGCCATTTAATAGACGCTTCGCTGTTTTGTTTAACACCGTCTCCGTCTCTGTACATGATACCGACGTAGTATTGTGCTATTTTGTTTCCCCATGCAATCGCAGTCTTTTTAAACAGATACATGGCTCGTTTTGGATCTCTTTCCACTGCGAATCCCATATAATATATAGAGGCAGATAGTAATTGAGCACATTCGTTATTGTATTTCGCTGATTCTTCAAAGTAATTGACAGCACTCTTGTAGTCTCCGTTGTTCATAAGTTCAATGCCTCGAAATAGACTTTTGTCTGAAGGGTGTATGGAACTCGTATCGTAGTTGCTGTTTTTATTTAGTCGGGTCGTTTTAAGGTAGTTGCTGTAAGTAATTTTCATTTTTTAGAGAGAGAGGGAGAGAGAGAGAAAGAAAGAAAGGAAGAAAATGATAATGATAATGAAAAGGTTAAAATCAAATCAATATTTATATTTATACGCTACTTAATTAGTAAAATTTTGTCTGAATAAGGATTATCATTATCCAGTTTATATTTTATTCTCCCAAGCATTCATTTAGCGTGCTTTACCCTTAACACCAAAAATATTATCTGTTTATACCTTTTATATATGTGTGTGCTAGTACATGTTTTGATAAAAAAAAAAAAGTTAGTCTAACTAGGTATAAATAAAAAGTAACAATAAAAATAATGAAAAAAGTGTCAAGTAATTTAGGCATGTACTATTATCTACGGCTACTATATATACTTTTTTTTTATATCAGTAATAACAATTACCCCTTTTATACCTTCAAAAGTTGGGCAAATCCAAGTCTTTTGATAAATGTGTCTTAGGGAGGGAATATATAACGAAATGATAAACAAGTATACCAAAAAAAAAAGAACGCTAGTAACTAAAGTTCGTAGAAGGGTAGTTTGTTACCGCATTCTCACCCTTGTCTTCGGTCGTACCTTCAACAATTCTCGTTGACTGCAACTCGGTAAGTTTTCCTTTTGTTGAAAAGATCGAATTGCTTTACAGTGTAAGTGGATTAATTCTGAAAAGTATTTATTTGTAACACCAATTCACCTATCAATTTGTAATTTTATTTTTATCGTGTATAAAGTTACCAATTGATGAGTAAACGTCAAAAGTTACAAGATAAAGAAACACTTGGACCTACGAATCGTAAAATTTACGGTTTATGCGAGCGTTCATTAAAATAACCAAAAACGAAAAAAAAAAGCCACAGAAATTTCATGTTTCTTATCGGAGAGAACAACTTGAATTTTTTTTTTTTTTTTTTTTTTCACTTCATACAACACAATTTACAATGGTTGATTTTTATAGATCGGTAAAGTAACAGATCTCGATAAAAAAAAAAAAAGAATATTTAAGCTAACATAGTACGAATATAGCGCAAGAAGCGTAACTTTGAAAACAAGGAACCTTCGGGACCTGACTATGGAAAGGAAAGACCTGCTAAACGATATATGCCAACACAAGACGTCAAAAAATCCAAAGAGATTTTATCTTGTAAGCCTAGAAAGTATACCACCAGTTTAGCTATTCCTAGTAGTATTATTGATAGCGCACCTACCATTGAAATGAAGACTATTCTCGCTGGACAGGTAAAATAAAATAAAAAAGAGATATAATAACATAAGTTATAATGTATCTAAAAAGGAACTATTTCGGATAGATCGCTAGAGCTCTTGTTATTTTCTCAGTGGATGAAATTGTTGTTTACGAAGATAAAGTTCAAACGACACAATCCAAGATCAACCCCAACTTATTTCTTGCTCGTGTATTTCAGTATATGGAAACCCCTCAATACCTTCGTAAGCAATTGGTGCCTATCAGTCCCGATTTAAAGTTTGCAGGTTTATTACCTCCTTTGGACGTACCTCACCATCCTGGTATGGAAGAGATCACCAACTACCGTGAAGGTGTCACATTGGATAAGACAGGTGAGACAGACAGCACCTTGGTAGATATCGGGTTGTTTAGACGTGCTCGTATTGATCGTGCTGTGCAAGCTGGTGTACGTGTTACGGTCGAGTTAAGTGAAGCCATCTCTGCTGCTGATACTCGTAAAGGGCAAAAACCCATTGCTGCTAATGTAGTCAGCCCTAAAGTACCTCGTGAAAAGAACGGGCTTTATTGGGGGTACAATATTCGTTTGGCTTCTTCGTTCTCGCGTGTCATGACGGAGTGTCCTTATGAAGATGGATATGATTATTCCATTGGTGTTAGTGATCGTGATGGAGAAGATATGTATAACTGTGATATTGAAAATAAGATCAAGCCTTTCGAGTAAGTGTCATTTATTACTTTTTAAAAAAAAAAGAAACTAAACAAAAAATAGACATTTATTGATCGCTTTTGGTGGACCTGTGGGTGGATTACAAGAAGCTATTGAAGCAGATCAAGATTTAAAGGTTGGAGGAGAAGACGCAGCAGAATTATTTGATTTATTTATTGATCCTAATGCAAAGAGTGGTACAAGAACTGTTCGTTTAGAAGAATCGATGATGATGGTTATGTCTGTATTAAAACCAATTATTATGAACAAGGGCAAATAAATTGAAAATAAAAAAAAAATAAAAAATTGTATTATATTATTTTAAAACGGTTGATTCACCTAATTCATCAAATGAAGATAATAATGGCAACAACATTAAATCAACATTTTCATAAGCTACGTTACAACACATTGAAATTAAACGTTTATACTCTTGATGACGTTGAGAAGGCGTTTGTAATCGAAGTTTCATTAATCTATCCGTACGTGATTTTCTATTTTCTTGCAGCTGCTTTAACTGAGCAAGCAATTCTTGAGCATCTACTTGATCCGTTTCTTCTTCTTCTTTTTCGTGTTGAGATATCAACAAGGAAATAGATTCTTTTTGAATTTGTAACGATTGCTTTTTTAATAAGCTAGATAATCGATTGGCTTCATTTTCAATCGAGTTAAAACGAATCGGATCAAACTGAATCTGATCAAAAGTATGTTGTGTACCTAGCAATCTCTTTCTAGCCGTATTTAATTCGTTTTTCTTTTCTTTAATCAAGTGGTCCTTTTGTATTAACTCGCGTTCATAGTTGCCAGTAAAGTTATCAAACAACTGAGAGATAACTGGCGGTTGTGATCGATCACTGATAATGATCTTTTTACATAAAGACTCTACCGTGGCTCTTAATCTTGACCTAGCGTGCAAATCAGTTCTAGCAGAACTCGTGGTTGGATAATTACTTGCTGTATCGAGTTCTTGATGTGATGTAGTAGGCGAATGATGAATAGGTGGTTGAAATCTATTGTTTCGTTCTACTTCAGATAAATAGTCTTGCGCCGTCATACCTTCTTCATTTGATATCTCTGTACTTGCACCAGCCTCCATCAATAACCGAACTAGTTTCTTATTACCAATTCTAGCAGCAATCGATAACGCGGTATCACCATATACGTCTTGTACATTTAATATAGAGATTAATTCAGATTGGTTACTAGATAATGTTTCAATCAAACATTCCATGTAGTATCTTGAAGCGTGTACTTTTCCCTTCCAACTAGCGGTAGAAGAGACATGGTGAAAGACAGTTTGATCCTTTTTATCGATATTGAATATTGTCTTTTTCAGCATTTCAATCAAGTACAAGAAGGATTTGGAGTCGAAATTGTTGGTGAATAAGACGGATCGCATTAAAGCAGTTTGACCTTTATAGTTAACACGGTAGATATCAGCGCCCAGTTCAATCAAGATATTAACAAGCTTTAGTCTTCCCATAGCAGCCGCCCAATGCAAACTGGTATGGCCCTCATCGTCAATGATCACATTGACATCGAGATCAGAAGGAGGTCTTAATAAAATAGCAGGTATACCAGAATCGTCAGAAATAAAATACTGAAGTAATTTTTGCGCATAAGTGCCATCTAATTCATCTTGATCGGATTCTTCCAACATTGATCTATTTCTTTTTCTATCCAAACTGAAATCATACAGACTAAAGCCACCAGATACATCGGCGTCGTTTTCTTCCAATGGGATTGTGGTTCTTTCATCTCGTTTTACAGTTGCCTTTTTTCGTTTGGGTTCACTGTTGCGTATCTTTCGTGGACGGGTGGAGGCGGCGGTCACATGTTTTGGAGCCAAAGGAGGACTCTCGTCTCCTCTAGTGAAATCAAAGATAGGACGTAACATGTTATCCACATGATAATGTTCTGCTAAAGCAACACCTTTCTCAAACGGAACCCACGTTCCTATCCTAAAATACTCAATACATATGTTTTATCAAAACAAAAAAAACAAAACAAAAAAAGCGTGTGCGCATAATAATATAGTAGAAGCAACACAGTAAAAAAAAAAAAAGCAAAAGAGTGCGACTTTTACCTTGGTATTTTCCATAACCACCTTGTACTTTTTCATGTTGGCCAGTTTGTACTTCTTTCTCAAGAATGCGAGTTCTTTGTGGTTTATCAAATTCGGCTACTTTTAGTATCTGAGTCGCGTTCAAGTAGGAGTCGTTTCTTCTTCTCATAACGGCTACATTGTTACAAGTCATTTCATACACTGGTACACCAGAGTATGTTGCTTTATAGATTTGTGCCATGTTATTTCTTTTAGTTTAAAGGAAAAAAAAAAAAAACTTTTTTTAATTTCGTAGACAGCCAAAATGCTCGTAATAACTAGCACGTGCATTTTCATTTACTTTTATATATTTTTCTTCCCCCTTTTTTTTCCCTTTTTTTCGTTCTTCTTCTTTATACACAAATAACAAAAAAGAAAAAATGTCATCTAGTTCTGGTATTGAAGTTCCTGCTACAAGTAATAGTACAGGAAAACCAAAGCAAGTTAAACTTGTCTTATTAGGTATAAAATATAAAATAAAACCATACGACTTTTTTTTTTTGTTGTATACTAACAATTATTATTATATAGGTGAATCAGCAGTCGGTAAATCTAGTCTTGTACTTCGATTTGTCAACCGAGATTATGTTGAGAACAGAGAACCAACTATTGGAGGTACTACAGCATTCTTAAAAAAGATTTATTAGAATAGTTTTACTTATTTTATTTTTTTGGTAGCTGCGTTTTTAACACAAAAGTGTGCCACTGATGATAGAACGATCAAGTTTGAAATTTGGGATACAGCAGGTCAAGAACGTTTTCACTCACTTGCTCCCATGTACTATCGTAACTCCCAAGCCGCTATTGTTGTTTACGATATTACCAAAGCCGTAAGTTATGAATCAAATCCCACTTGTAACGATTACTTATTCTTTTTTTTTACTTTAGTCAACACTTGATAAGGCTAAATCTTGGGTTAAAGAATTACAAAGACAAGCCAATACAGATATTGTAATTGCACTTGTTGGTAACAAACTTGATTTAGCAAAGGATGTCGTAGAGGGACAAGAAGAAGAACAAGAAGGAGGAGAAGAAAGTACTGAAGAGAACGAAAGACAAGTACCTAAAGAGGATGCACAAGCTTATGCAGATGAAGCCGGTCTTTTGTTTTTTGAAACTAGTGCTAAATCGGCTTACAACGTCGATACTTTATTTGCTGCTATTGCAAAGAAAATTCCGTTGGAGAATATGCATTCTTCTGGTAGTAGAGGTACTGGAAGAAACCCAACTGGGCTTAACCATGGTGTTAATTTGATGCAACAATCTTCCAATAACTCTAGCTCTTGCGCTTGTTAAACCCCACCACACACATAACACACAAAAAAAAACACCTTTTTTCTCTCTCTTTTCATTTATTTCAATACCCTTCCCTCTCTTTTTTTCTTTTTTTTAGCTCCTAAAAAAAACATATATTAAAAAACGTGTTTCTTCTCAATCTTTTTTTTTTCCTTTTAATGCGTATATTTTGGTTTAATACAGAGTCCACTGAGACTCCAATGACTTTACTTTACTCCAACAACCCACCAACTAGACAACTTTTATTTCCACCCGAAATCGTGAAAAAGATTATAGACTATTTACCACGTTCCAGTTTACCTTGCGTGAGTCATGTCAGTCAATTATGGTACGCCACCGCCATGCCCATCCTCTACAAGCACATTTACATTCGTACTTTACCTCACTGGGTATCGGTTGTAAAAACAGTCTCCAACCCTCATTTTCAATTCGGTTCACACATTACTTCGCTTGTTTTAAAACCTTCACCCAAACTTATTTCTGCGCAATTGACAAGTTACTTGAACCAAACTGTGGTTGCCAACGACGATCAGTTACAGCCGAGTACACGAGGATATGTACGACTTGAGCGTGTCAATTATGATTTGACAGGTTTAGAAGGTATCGATACACCAATGTCGGACGAACAAGCACAAGCACATGAAAATTATGTAGAGATGGATGATACTGAAAAGGAGTATGAGTGGTTGACTCTGGTCACTACAGATCAAATGGTATCTGTCGTATCTCAGTGTCCTCGTTTAGAGTACTTGTACATCTCTGGCTGTGAAAAATTGCAAGACGATGTGTTGGTTCGATTGGCAAATGCCAAAAGGAAATACTCAGATCATGCTAGACCCTTACAGGGTATTTGGATTAGTTTATTAAGAGATTTAACTCCATTTGCGATACATAGTTTATTGCAGTTTGAAAAAACGCAGTTTGGTACGTCTAGTTTACGCCATTTAGATCTCGGATATAATATGAATATGTCGCAGCAGAGCTTAGAAAAGTTGATTGTGTACTGGGGGAGTACCTTGACACATATACGACTGGATACCATTTACGAAGTTTCTGATCAGGTTGTTACGACGATTGCAGCACACTGTACGAAATTGAGGCTGCTACACGTTAGTAGATGCTGGAACATTACCAATAGCTCGATGCGGGTATTATCGTCTAGCTGTAAGCAATTACGGTACGTATCTTTGGCATTTTTAAACCAAGTAGATGAAATCGGGATACGGCACTTGGTTCATTCACTACCAGAATTAGAATGGTTAAATATTACGGGGTGCGGTATCAACCCTTTGTTTAAACCATTGGTACTGGAAAGTTTTGCAAACTATAGAAGACAACATGCTTTAAAACCTATTTACATGCAAGATGGTAACGTAAATTTGATTTAAAACAATAAAAACTCGTATACTTTGTTATTCAAGTTCCGTACTTTTTTATTTTAAATATTGACCCAGCGTGGTTATTCCTTTTTTTTTCTTCTTCTTCATCTAAATAATAATTTTAACTTTTTGAGTCATGGCTTCTGCTAGTAAGTAGATAAAAAGATGTAATAAATTGCATGTAAAGACGAGATGAACTTATGTGTGTTGTGTAGTTTTTATTTTGGACCTTAAGGGAAAGGTTCTTATTTCTCGTAATTATCGAGGTGACATTCCTATGAGTGCTGTAGAGAAGTTTATGCCCTTGGTAAATAAGAGAGCGAGATGAAAAAAAAAAAAGCTACATGGTTATTAAAAACACGTACACACTTTTAATTAGATTTCAGAGGCAGAAGATGAGACAATTCCTTTACCTTGTTTCACTCACGAAGGTATCAGTTACTTATACCTCAAGCATAGTAACCTCTACTGTAAGTTGATACGCTACTATATATATATATAAACATACACTAACAACAACAAAATATATAGTATTGGCGTTGACTAGAAAGAATACAAACGCAGCATCTATTATGCTTTACCTTCATAAACTTACGGAAGTGTTTACAGAATACTTTAAAGAACTTGAAGAAGAGTCGATCCGAGATAACTTTGTTATCGTATATGAACTTTTAGATGAAATGATGGATTTTGGGTACCCTCAAACCACCGAAACAAAGATTTTACAAGAATATATTACACAGGATGCTCACAAGTTGGAAGTTCAAGTGCGTCCTCCTATGGCCGTCACCAATGCTGTCTCTTGGCGTTCAGAAGGTATCAAGTATAAAAAGAATGAAGTCTTTTTAGATGTTATAGAAAGTGTCAATTTATTGGTAAGTCATACGTATACTGTTAATCGTGATGATGTATATTGACTGTGGTGCGTATAGGTTAATTCAAATGGTAATGTATTAAGAAGTGAAGTATTGGGTTCAGTTAAAATGAGATGTTATTTATCTGGTATGCCCGAACTTCGATTGGGTTTAAATGATAAAGTCATGTTTGAAGCTACTGGCCGAGGTAAAAAGATTTTTGGTTAATTGCATAAAATTTAAAATTAAGCTTGTAAAAAAATTTATAGCAAACGCTTCAGCAAAGGCAATTGAAATGGAAGACGTCAAATTTCATCAGTGTGTTCGATTATCTCGATTTGAAAATGACCGTACTATTAGTTATATCCCACCCGATGGAGATTTTGAATTGATGAGTTATCGTCTTCAGACAAGTGTAAAACCGTTAGTATGGGTAGAGGCAGTAGTTGAAACATATTCAGGATCCCGAGTTGAATACCTTGTCAAGGCTAAAGCGCAATTCAAGCGTAAGAGTACAGCAAATAATGTCGAAATTGAAATTCCTGTACCTGATGATGCCGATACACCTAAATTCAAGTGCAGTAATGGTAACGTCTCTTATAAACCAGAGAGATCTTGTCTGGTTTGGAAAATTAAACAGTTCCAAGGCGGAAAAGAGTTTATTATGAGAGCTCATTTTGGTTTACCATCTGTCCAAGCAGGTAGAATATTTGATGTCACTGTTATATATATATATATTTTTGTTTTGTTAGCTAATCAACATTTACATATATTAGCTGAGGATACGGAAAAGAAACCACCAATCAATATTAAATTTGAAATTCCTTACTTTACTGTTTCCGGTATTCAAGTGAGATACTTGAAGATTGTTGAAAAGAGTGGATACCAAGCATTACCTTGGGTTAGATACATTACACAAAACGGAGGTATGTTTTTAAGAGGAAAAAAAAAAAAAAAAAAAAAAAGACTTAAATGGTTCCATTCTTTACTTACCCGAAAAAAAAAAATACCGTTTTACTATTTATTTTTTTAGATTATCAAATGAGAATGCCTGAATCAATCAAAGCTACCAAACATGCGGCCGCCAACGATTATTAGATACCTTTTTTATCACGTTTTTATACATTTTTTTTTTTTTACTAGGATTTTTTGAATAAATGTTTTGACATTCTAATCATGACTTTGTTCGCATGTAACAAAGGAAAAAAAAAAAAAAGTCACCTATATAAAAACCCTATCGATTTTTTTTTTTTTTAGGAATTGATTTTCCTTTTTTTTTCTTTTTAACTTTTACACAGTACAAAATGACAGATACAAATTATTCTTCACGGTCTAGTTTACAAGACTTGGAAAATAAATTAGAGATAGACCACCACGGACCAAACAAACGGAAGCTATGGATTTGGGTAGCTGGAATTGTGCTCCTCATATCCGTAACCATTGTAGCTATTGCTGTACCGGTCTCCATTCATCGTAAGCATAGTGAACAAGATGCAAACCTCTCAGCATCCACTGCCACACATACAAAAGCAATCCAGCAAACAATTGCTGTGACAACATCATCCATTCTAAACCAAATCCATCAAAGCGAAAAAATAAAAGCTGACTCCTCCTCCGCTGTTTCATTAATTACTGCAGATCAATCCTTGATCAATCCTCCAGACTATTCTCATACTATATCTCCTTATGCCAACTTGACTCGATTAAAGACATATACTCCCCCAGCGCAGGCTCGTGTATTTGTCATGGGCGATATTCATGGCTGCTTAAATGAAATGAATCGCTTATTGGATGTGATTGGGTTCAACATGCAAAATGATGTACTGATATTAACGGGTGATTTGGTATTTAGAGGCCCTGATTCTATTGGGGTCATTCGAAGAGCAAAAGAGTTGAATGCGTTATGTGTGCGTGGCAACCATGATGATAAAGTGATTCGATTAAAAGGATACATGGATAAATTTGGGATTGATTCCATGTCACCAAAAGATGAAATTATGCCAGAAGGTCAAGTAGGAGATCCATTAAAATTTGGAAATAAGCACATTAAAATTGCAAGGTTTGTTTGTATTTTTTTTATAGGATGACAGTTTTTTTTTTTTTTTTTTTGTACATGTAAAATTTAACCCCCTTGCATAATGTAGAAGAATGAACGTGGATGATTATAATTATTTGGCTGGTTGTCCGTTAATGCTGGATATACCTACGCTTGAAGCGCGTGTGGTTCATGGTGGTTTGGATCCGTATATTTCTCTGCTGGATAACGATCCTTGGTCCGTAATGAACATGAGAGATATGGATAGTGACCATCACCCCTCTAAAGCAAAACTAAGTAAAAACTCTCCTTCTTCGGATAATGTTCATTGGACTACTGCTTATCATAGCTATATAACAAACGACCGAACCGTATTTTATGGTCACGATGCCTCTCGTGGTATCGATTTAGATTCTAAAACAATCGGCTTAGATAGTGGTTGTGTTTACGGTAGAAAGTTGTCTGCTATAGAAATAAATACTCGAAAATTGTACCAAATTGATTGTAGAGGTGAAGACGATGAAAAAGATGATGATTAGACGGCGCCTTAATTCGGCATGATTTTCTATTTTATTTTGTTAAATAAATATTTATTAAACAATAAGTAATATGAGAGCGTGTGATATAATAAGAACTTTTATAGAACAAAGCTATTTATAAATTAGTACGGCTGATGTTCTCAAAAGGCTATTAGTAGGTATCATGATCTTAGTAATCGTTTGTCTCGTACAATTCCCCGTAAGCAAAGAGCTACCGCCGTTCCTGGATCTATCCCCCGCCATATTCCAGCGTTTTAATACTTTTTTTTTTTTTTTTTTTTACCTGTAAAACATAAAGTAGTGCAAGTGTTTCTACTCTATTTAAAGGTGGCCAAAGAAATCCACTCTTAAATCGAACGTACCCTTATATCGAACAGTGGTCCATTACTGTGAGGGTAAAAACAAAAAGCTCACTGAGACACCTTAGTTTAAACAATCGCTCATATAGGAAATCACGGCAAATTTTGAGAAACTGGAAACGCGTTTTGGACCCAAGTTGAATTATACAAAATAGTTGTTTGGAATATATTTTTCATAGCGTTTTAGAAGTGTCAACTCTATTGTGCATCTAAAAAAAATACAATAACATGACATTAATAAAGTATAACGGACTATTCTAAAGACCTCGTATCTAGATGAAAAACAAAGAAAATACTGATTTTTACTTCACGTCGTGTAACACGATTTCCTCTTCAATTTTGAAAGCAGAGAGGGATATACGATTATCCTTACAAACTTCTGCATATGTATAAAAAGGGACTATTTTACAGTGTTATATCTCCAAGTTGTGGTTCTTTAGTAGCATGTAACTTTAAAATACAGTTCCAGTACAAAAAAAAACCCTACTTCTTTCTTTTTTTATTGTTAAGCCAATGATGACATCAGTTGAAGATTTCAATCCTTCCAGTGATGGCGATAGCGAAAAGTATTTCGACGCGATCGATTCTGAACCTAATCTAGTGGACAAAGAAGCAGTTTTTATAGCCCGTATCTTAAAGCAAGCTAAAGACAATAAGAAAATACCTTTGTTGGGCCCTGAAATCGATTGAGAACTTGCAGCACTGGAGAAGGAAGAAAGACAGAGGATGGAAGCAGTTAATCGATTCGAAGCAGTTTTAGTGGCGACAAGGAAAAGATTAGGTATAGCAAGAAAGCAACATAAAGAATTGAAGCTTTTTTATGAGGAAAGAAAGATAGCCTTGTCCAAAGCAAAAGAGAAGGCGAACGGAAACACGACAGAGTTCCAAGGTACTGTAAAACCTTTCAGTTTCTATACCTCTGATTTAGCAATGGTAGAGCCGAAGTGGTTACGAGGGACAAGTGTCGCAAGATCCAAAGAAATACAAAGACGAAAGCTGGAGAGAGAAGCAAAAAAACTTTTCCGGGTTTCTACTACTACTATTCAAGTGGTATCCGGGAAATATGATAGATATGAGTGACGTTTACAAGGACGAAATGAACTTTTCTTTAGTTCTGAAACTCGTAACGAGTATTCAGATAAAAAAAACTGTAGGCTATGGCAAGAACAGAAAAAGAATTAGAAAAGATCAATACGACCTCGATTTGTTGAATGAATTCAAAAGATTCAAGGCAGCATCTTCCTGAGCATTAAATATATCACAACAAAAACCACACTTTGATACTTTTTTGTATCTTCCCTCTCTCTAGTTCTCTCTCTCTTCCCATTTAATAGGGCATTATACTTTCTTTAAATAAAAAACGGTATTCATAACTTTTTAAAGCTGATTTGCATAACGGGTTATAAAATACAAACGTCTTTGATTGGCCCAAATGCAAAATCCTCTGATTTTTTGCATTTCACTATGCTTGATTTTTTATTTATTTTATTTTATTTTTTTCTTATCGCACACACACAACAAATGACTTTACCATCTAATAAAAAGAAATGTTCAACAACAGATAAAGAACTATTACCTCAACCACATAATAGTAACCATATCAGTACAGGACCTTTAAGAGATAAACTGTTGACGAATTCCTCTTATTTGGCTGCCGAAATCCCATTAAAACTTGGTCATTTTATGTCCAATCTATGGACGTCTGGTTCAGATGTACCTCAATCTCTACGAGAAAGTCAGCAAGAGATTATTTGGTTGTTAGGTAAAGCGTACTATACTAAACCACTGGAAGGTATTCAAAAGGCTATACTGGAAGCACAGAAAGAAGAAATGTTTAAACCTGTTGTTCAACAGCAAAATATGTATATTGAGAATGGTGGTGGATCTTTACTATGGCCAGCTGATTTCTATGATGATTTTGTGTCCCGATTATGGATGACCTATCGTCACAATTATCCTCCTATTCGTCCTTCGAATCACAAGACGGATATTGGATGGGGTTGTATGTTGCGAAGTGGGCAAAGTCTTTTGGCAAATACTTTATTGATTCATTTCTTGTCAAGAGATTGGAGAAGACAAAAGCAAGATCAAAATTCCTATAAGCAGTATATCAAGGTAAAATATCAGAAAAAATGATTTTTTGTGTGATGTGTATTTAACAGTTGTTGTTTTTTTTTGTATATGTAGATTTTGCATTGGTTTTTAGATGAATTGTCTCCAAGAGCTCCATTCTCTATTCATAGAATTGCTTTGCTAGGTAAACAATTGGGTAAAAATATAGGAGAATGGTTTGGTCCAAGTAATATAAGTCAGGTTATACAGTAAGTGTTTTTTTTTAAAAAAAAAATAGTAACCGTGCAACTGAATCCCCCCCCCCCTTTTTTTTTTAGAGCGCTTGTATCTGATTTCTCACCTGCAAGTTTAGCTGTCTATAATGCTACCGATGGAGTTATTTATAGAGACGACGTACAAGACGTAGCTACGGGAAAGAGACCGAGAGGAGATTTCAGTTACTTAAGTACACGAGTGTCATTTGACGAAAGTGAGCGACAAGAAGCCAAAAAACTATACGAAGCTAGTAGTAGTAATATTGAAGAGGACAATGACGAAGAAACGAAAAACATAAATCAAGAAACGACATTTAAACCCGTGTTAATACTAGTAGCGTTACGATTGGGTATTGAATCGCTTCATCCTAGCTACTATCCTGCATTAAAAGCTTGTTTTGAAATACCTACATTTGTTGGCATTGCAGGTGGCAGACCCAACTCTTCACTTTATTTTATTGGACTGCAAGGAGATGATTTGATCTATCTAGACCCGCATTTCTCAAGATGTGCGTTGGAGACCAAGGCTTTATCTCAGTATTCAAAAGACGAGTTTAATACCTATCATTGTACTGAACCGAGAAGAATTAATATTGCTAGTTTGGATCCCTCCATGTTGTTGGGTTTTTATTGTAGAACTTTAACTGATTTTAATCTTTTATGTAACCAACTTGAACTGGTAAGTTTTTTTTTTTTTTTTTTTTTTTTGATATATTTGTTTGCAAGGGACCTTTTTTTGTTTATTATTAAAATTTGTCAATTAGATATCTCAAAAGCATAGTGCTATTGTTACAGTTCAACAAAGTGCACCAGAATACGATGAAGATGTTCGCAGTGAAAACGATTTTGGGGTTTTGAGTGATGAAAATGAAGAATTAAATGATGATTCGGATGATAATTCGATCTTTTAAATTTTTTATTCAATAATATATCTATCCGTGTAGATTTTCTTTTTTTCTTCTTTTTTCTTATATGAAATATTAAAGGTTGATTGTAACATTATGTAATTGAGCAATTGACAACAGGGGTTATTGGTTACTCGTATTTAATGCAAAAGTGTTGCTTATCTAATTTAGCGGCGAAACCTAAAAATGGGGTACCAAAATGACAGCTTTTTTGTTTTCTAACTGAATAGTTTTTTGGGATCCAGACTTTTTTTTTTTTTGCGCTGCTTTAATGCTAATTTGTGAGCTCATCATTGCGATTGATTAGACAGAAAGAACAATAAAGAGCTCAGCACCAGGAAAAAGAACTGCTTTTGAATTATTATTATTTTAGCCGTAATTATATTATTTTTTTCTAAAACTCGTTTCCTCTGATAAATGAACATGAAACCAAATCTAGGAACAGATTAAAAAACTTGAGCTAGATATACTTGGATTAATTACAAACACGTTTATAAAGGAAGAAAAGAAAAAGTTATGAACCATACGTTTAAATTAAACAGGCGATAAAAAATAATGATTAGATGCAGATCCTGACATTTTTTTTTCAATCGGACCTAAACAAAGTTTGCGTTTAAACCTTGGCACAGCAGTACACAACAGACTTTTAAGAACAAAAAAAAAAAATTGTGGCTGTTTTGTACTGTAACACTGGGACCAATAATGCACCTTGTTTACTAAATAATTGAAAAAACGCATATGATACAAGAAAAGATATATATATATCTTGGACTGTGTGAAACTTTACAAGCTGTTTAAAAAGTCAAAGGTGTACGTTTTTGAAACAAAATAAAATGGCTGAAGATTTATGTATCCTAAAACAGAATAAGAAATTGGCGGGACCCTAACTGAAAGAAGTAAACAAAAAGATAGTACACACGTCTAAACAAAACTTTTGTTTTACTAACGGTATATGTGCATTCGTGATTTTTGTCAGTGCATGTCTCTTTTCTGTATTTGAGCGCATGGACACTTGTTTTTTTATATGTTTTTTTTTTACCTTTCAGTTGCAAAGTTTTTTTTTTTTTTTTTTGGTAACTGAAAAAAAAATAAAAACAACATTGAAAGTCAGGAACAAAGCTAAAATATATAACATGTATACTAGTACAAACAACAACTGCTATATATTTCAAAATGAAAAAGAAGAAAAGAAATATTACCCGGTTTTCTCTTTCATTTCTATTCGATTGTACACAACAAATTTTTTTTTTTTTTTGAGTACGATTTCGTTTGAAGAAAAAGTTCATCGAGGTACAATACTATCATTAATGGTAACCAAAAGACGAAATTTAGGCGCCTCTTTTTTTTTTTTTTTTTTATCGATTTTAAAGTTATAAACTGAGGCTTTTGTTTTCTCTTCGCTTTTTACTTGATTGAGCCTTTTTATGAACTATTTTAACATGAGGCTGATTATTTACAGGTAAAAATAATAATAAAAAAAAAAAAATAGTTCAGCCATTTTTTTTTCTTCTCTCCCAAAAGGAAACAAAAAAAGAGGCGCTTCATTACATATGATGCACGCTATTTATTTATATGAAATAAGGGTTTCACATGAAGAAACAGGTAGTCAAGTTTTTGACGTAATTTTTTTTTTTTTAATAGCGGTAAATCCTATGGCTTTAGACTTTGTATGTAATGCATTTTTACTACATTTTGTTTGATTTTTTGTTACTATTTTGATTTATCGTTCTTGATCTAGATTGTATACCTCTTTTTGTTCGTCATAGATCGTACACTTTTTTTTTTTTTTTTTTTTTTTTGGCTCCACGTTGCAGTACGTTAGGTAGGACAGAAAAAAAAAAACTCAAACCCATTTTTATGTACAAAAGAATAATACAATAGAAAAAAAAAAATAAGTTGAGTGGGCTTTAGAATTTCTAAGCTCTATTGTTTGCCGTTTATCTCAGCAAGTACCAATAAAAATTGAGGTTACGTCTCTTTTTTTTTTTTTTTTTTTTTTGAAATGTTGTTTTAAATATGCAAGTATATGTGTGAGAGAGAAGTAAAATGGCACAAATTTTAATAGTTGTACATACTTTTTTTTCGGTGTTGTATACTGGAAAAGATTACTTAAATAAAGCAGAACCTGAAGGGCAAAAAGGAAATCGATTTAAAAAAAAGGAATACCTTGTCATACATCTTACAAAAGAATTGGGGAAAAAAGGAATGATGATTATCAAGAGTCTATTGTTCTAAAGAACTGGATAGAAAGCCTATTGGTCAATAAAAAAAAACTTGAACTAGCAAAAGATAATTAAATTTTTGACAAGTACATCATACATCTAAAAAACGCGTTATTTTACCGGGAAAACAGATATACCAAGATTTTGTTGTGTTGTATTAAACTACAAGATGTTTATCTGATTTCATTGTTGTATGAAACGCCATCACTATTTTTTTTATTTTATTTTTTACACACGATGCCTATTATATCCACCGAAAACAGCGGAGGCTAATTTAGGAAACAGTACAGATGAAAAGGATTGTTATCATAACAGGTGACATGAGACGTTAGTTATCTTTTTTTTTTTCTTTTTTTTTTTGCGCTTTCTTTTTTGACAACGTCCACAACTGCGGCAACAAGAGGATATAAGGCATCGTATGTGGTAGCCAATCAACAAGATAAAAGTCATGGTGTCATTGCTAGAA
This sequence comes from Helicostylum pulchrum, assembly GCA_025677825.1. NCBI lineage: Eukaryota > Fungi > Mucoromycota > Mucoromycetes > Mucorales > Mucoraceae > Helicostylum > Helicostylum pulchrum. The sequence goes on along the minus strand of JAIXMO010000010.1, from coordinate 270,436 downwards.
TGGGATGACCGAAGATGAGTTCGTCCCAGATAGGGAAACGGAGGTGGCAAACAAAGGGGTTGTGGGGGAAATTACCTTGTAAACTATTTTAATAATAACAATACTGAACCTTGTGTTGAAATAGCAAAGCCAAAGCACACACACATGTAAGTATGTAAACTTTACAAACTTCTTCTTATATTCTAATATTTGCTCACACGTATGCGGCAGAAATACATAACATTACTTTTGATAATAGGCGTTTTGAAGTAAGTTTTGTTGTTGTTCAGGTGTTTTAATATTATTTATATCTGCGAATAAAATAACCAGACTATCTTGTTTTTGTCTGTGTAAAAAGAGAAAATGCGCGTATCCGGTCATATGAATACAATGTAAAAAAAGATTTCTTTGGTGCAACTGTTATCGGAAACGGGTGTTAGTAAAAGTGTCACACAAACAAAAGCCTAAAAATATATCTGCCGCTTGGCTGATTTTTTTTTGTTTTTTTGTTTTATATAAAATGAACTGAATTTTAACAACAAAATTCAAATTTTTTTTTCTTCCTTCTTTTTTTTAACTCACATCTTCTTTTTAAAAAAAAAAGTCTTTTCTTTACTCTTTTTTGTTATAAATTTTATTTTTCTGCATATATCATAATCCACACACACATACAATGAATACTTCTTTTTATCAACAAGAACAACCAACTGTGTTTTCTTCACCACCTCATCATCAAGAGCCAGAGCACTATAATTACTTTACGTCAATGCAACAGCTTGAATCCACCTTATTAAACTTTTCTTCCACCGACAGTTCCATGAAGATGGAATCCAACTATTACCCAAGTCCTTCTAATTCTCCGTTAACAAGTGAAATGATGTTGGTTACACCTGATACCGACTTAAACTACCAAACCGCCTTCTTCAACAACAACAACACTTCACAATTTCTTGATAGCATGGTAATGGTACCACCTCTTGGCCAGTTTGAATCTTATGATCTCCCCATGGACGCATTTGCTTCCATCCTGACTCCCGATTTTTTTGCTGGTGGTGGCCACAAGGTGCCTGCAATCGAATTAGTCGATCAATTTATCGCTGAACATCAAGCCGCTTTAAATTTACCAGAAGAAAAAGAAGAACCATGTAAAGAAACAAGTTGGTCGTATTGGACTTATAACTCTAGATCTTCTACTCCGGAAATCGTTTCCGATCATACATCCTCAAACGAAGACTCTTCGGCTTCTTCCTCGTCTCCGGTGCCTGAAGTGGTTGTTCGTAAAAACAAAAAGACTAATAAGGTAACTAAAGCTACTGGTACTACACGCAGAGGTCGTGGTAAAGGTGTCAAGAATAGTAAAAAAGCTGCTGCTGCTGCCGCTGCCGCTGCCGCTGCCGCTTCTACAACCACTACTACTACTTGTACTGCTGCTGCTGCTGCATCTGGTTCTTCTACTACTGTCATGTCATCATCTTCTAAAGAACCCGTTGAAGGAGCGCTCTATGTTTGTCAGCATGACGAATGTGGTCGATCTTTTACTAGACCATATAACCTTACAAGTCACATGCGTACACATACTTCTGAACGTCCCTATGCTTGCTCTCATTGTGGAAGACGATTTGCTAGACAACACGATCGTAACAGACATGAAAAGTTACACTGGGGAATCCGTCCTTACGCTTGTCATCATTGCCATAAATCATTTGCTCGTATGGATGCATTAAATAGACACTTGCGTATGGAAAATGGTTGCACTGGTGTACATTTGTAAAAAAAAAAAAAAAAAAAAAAAAAAAAATACTTCATATCATATCTTGTTTATAATTTCTCTCTCTCCTACCTTTTTTGCTTTTCACACAAACTCACAACCCTTGTACTTTACCTTCCTTTCATACAAAAAAAAAAACTTTTTTTTTTTTCACCGCTTAAAAAATAACTACATTGTAAATAATAAAAATATATATTCTATTCAATTCTAATTTAATCGACTTTTGTTGTTATTGTTGTTGTTGTACAGTGGGATATATATATAATTCGAAAAAAAAAAAAATAACAAAAAAGAGAGACAGTTTCCTTTTAAAGATTTATTTAATACACATCAGCCAGGTTTGGTTGCAAACAAAAAGGTAATAATAATAAGGTCCTTTTTTTTTTATGTGCGCAATAAAAAAAGTAAAACGTTTGATATACATACAACAACAACAAAAAAAAAAGCAGTAGTGTTAAATTTGATTTTTTCCCTTTTATTGTAATAAAACTTTTGCATTATACATTTCAGAAAAGCAGGTTGGAAATATATGTGCATGTGTATACACTATGACGTCTTTGGAATAGTTTTTATCACAAAAGAAAAATTTGTATTGTTTGTTCTAAAAACGTCTCAGCTCTCTTTTTGTAATTTTTGTACCAGTGTTGTATGTGTAACACTAACCTTGTTTTATTTTTTGGATTATTGTTTTTGTCATTTATAGTTTTTTTTGTGGTGGTGTGTTTTTTTTGTGGTGGCTTTGTAGATACATTTCCTTTTCTGAATTTGTTTTTGTACGAAAATAAGTTTAAAGATTGTGGGACGTTTAGGTCTAGTTACCTCCCACATTTTGATGTACTACTACGGAGATCAAACCACTTTTTTTTTTTATTTTTCTTAGTACAGTGTAAGAGAATAAATATAACTCTTATTGAAATGTACTTATTGATTTTTTTTACGTGTATATCAGGTGTAAAAGGTACCTGTCCCTGAAAGAAAAACAGATATAGCTATTTTTAACGCGATGATGAAATCGCATCATACACATAAAATAGTCTAAAAAAGCCCCATCATTCTAAATTTAGACTAAACGGTTGTTAGCCACCACAATCAGTTTTTTTTTTCTTCCAGATCATATGGTTGTCATTCAATGATACAAAAAAAAATGTATTGTCGTCTATCGTTTTCATAAATAACTTTTTTTTTTAAAAAAAAAAAGGAAATCTAGATTTCCTTGTGATTTTAAAATGAGCTCCCCCTCTCTACAATAGCTCTTCAGCTAAAACGTATCAGTTGAATCTAAATGAAAATACGTTACAAGTAAAATATACTAAAAGATCGAAAATTGTGGATATAGTTTCAAAAAAAAAAGGGCGGTACAACTTGCATTAAAAAGCGTTACTATCTCAATTATTTTATTTTTTTCATCAAGGCTGCTGTCTTGACAGTTTCCATGTTATCCGCATGCATGTTTTAAACAGATATACACCTGATTTGAAAAAAAAAAATGTATTTTTAGCGATAGTATCGGGTACCAAGAACCAATTCACTTGACATTGTTCCTTCTTGAAAAGACTTATACGGAAGCACGGAAGTATATAGAGGAAATCTACAATATTTAAGTACTTTTTTTTAAAAAAATAAAATAATTCTTAGAATACTTTGTAACGTCTTGAACGAATAAAACTATTTCTTTATATACAAAATGAGACACCTTCATTCTTTCTCTCTTCACAAAAAACCATTTTGTCCCAGTGACCAATATTCTAGTACTCAACGTGATTCATAATAGTAGATACGATTGGATGATTATTGGCTGCATATTGTCACTAATCATAAATGATTGGCTTTATCTTTTTCAAAACCGGGAAACCTTTAGTAGCTCCATTGTTCTTTTTGGGGCTTATTCTTGTCACCCCTGGTCGCTACCACAAAAAAAAGAGGCCCTTATAATAAACTCTTTTCGTGGTAGTTATACATATTGAATGGTGAGTACCTAAAGCGCTACCCCCCGGTTTCGATAAACAATAGTTTCCATTGGTAATTTTTCCTACAAGGTCCCCCCCCCCCCTCGTCCTTTAGATATAGAGTTTTTTTTTTTTAACTTAAAACAAAGCCATTTTTTTTTAAACACGTACAAACTTCTAGACTACGTGGTCGTGTAACATGTACAAAACGTTATTCAAAATATCTTGATAAATGAAAGAAGAAAGCAGAATGCGTATATTCTTCTAAACTCAACAAAAAAAAAAAGAAATAGATACGTAAAAAAAAAATATACGCAATGTAATACGTATTTCTTTTTTCGATGTAAATATTAAAAAAAGATACTTAAAAAAAAAGGTCCTGCATGAAATAAAGTTTGTCAATAACATTTAAACTTCAATTTGTTACGTATATTCTGCCACTCTTTTAATCAACTATGGCAGCATGACCAAAGTCAGTAATTTGGCTTCTAAACTTTCCGGTAAATGCATATATCACACATTTATTGTCGTTGTTGCTAAATTAGAGACACTGAGGATTTGTAAGATATATTTTTTTTTTCTTTTGTTTGTATTGAACAAGTGCAAAAAAAAAAGTAGGTTGAAACACCGTAACTCCTATTTTCTATTCCTTCCATCACCTATTTACCGGGAAAGTGTAAGTCGTTACACTGAGAACCAGAGATGTTTGAAGATTATTTTTATGATTACAACATCCTCCCCTTTTTTTTTCAGAGTACATTTTTAAACCCTTTTTTCTCAACAGACTTTTTGTATAATGCGTAGTTATGCCAAGCTAAAATGTAACCACTGTCTAATAATAACAAAAGTTCTAGTAGTTCTACAAAAAGTTTAAAAAAAAACTGCTTTTTTTGATTCTATTTTTAATAAAAAGAAATTTTGGGGGAAGCTGATAATCCGGATCAGAGTTTTTTAAAGGAAATAAATTATCTTGGCTGCGATAAAATGGAACGGGCTTTTTAAACAAAACTCTCTCTCTATCTTTTTGGGCAAAAGGTAAAAAAAAAAAAAAGTATGCGGCTGATGGCTGTCGGCAATTCAATTGGATGGTTTCTTCCTCGTTTTAGATAGTTTATTAAAGCAAAGAGTTTCGTTTTGTTATTATAGCGATTAACGATTTAGCGTTTGGAGTGTTTACAAAATCCGTAAAGATCGCCGAGACCGTACACTGCTACATGTGTCCGAAATTATGTAAGTCTTATTTTCGTCATTCGTCATTCATCAACCTGTGACGCTTCACAAGAACCCAAAACAATAGGATTTAGATCTAGCATTACTCTATTAGCTTCTTCTACTTTCAATGGTACAATTCCGCATTATAAAGTGGCTATCGATAAGGAACTTTCATCTGTGTCCGTGATATCATGAGACCCAACCAATATTTTTTTACAAAGTGGACAGCGCGTACGTCATTCGGTACCGACTTGTTGTTCTCGCTGGTACTACTTAATGCGAATGTACTTAATATTAGGATCCTCAATAATAATCTCGCCTGCTATTTCCTAGTTGCTTCTCACAACTCTTTTTTTTTTATATCGCTTTGATATACATCATATACATGAATATAATTACTTTTTAAAATGACCAACGCAGCAATCCTGGTTCCACTGGAGTTTTTTTTTGTTTCAATAAACAAAAAACTTGGCATTAAAAATATTTATACTTGAGAAAGTAAATACAATAGGGATTTGCCGTAATATATGTTCGTCTAAATGTACAGTACAGTTGAAATAAATATATAGAGAAACAAAACAAAAAAAGAAATGGGGTTAAAAGTATACTAAAATTACGTGCAATGATTTTATGATGAAAGTAATTTTCAGTCTTATTTACCTCATTTTCCCGCTTTTTTACTGATTGCTTATTAATAAGTAAATACGAAATAGTATCAAAGAGCGCGGTAATAAGCTATTCAAAGAGACCTCTTTTGACTGTGACAGCAGTATTGTATTATGAAAAAAGCATTCGAGATAAAGCCAGTATAATGTGCTGTTTAAGCTGGTAGTAGTCTATTATTATTTTCGCTCAATAAAAGTCTTTACTTCGGTAGTAAGGTCTTTGATATTTTTCGAAGGCCTCTGTTCGGTATTTTGATAGAGTTCCTTGTATGTTTCGACTTCATTAAAGTAGTTATGTTCGACAATTAATGTATTAGTTTTACTTTGTAAAAAAAAAAAAAAGTCTTCTACTAATTTTTAGACGCGTTTATTTAATCTATGAAGAGATTGTTATGAAAGAGTCTAATAGTCAAAAGTGTACTATCGAATCAATGTTACTCATATGTAAAACAGAGGGATAGTAATCAAACTGATAGAGAGTATAGTAGGTGTTTATTTATTTTCTAAACGAAATTTTTACAGTGAGAGCACACTTGTAATCATAATAATTAGCAATACATGACGAAAATCGAACAATACGCAGTAGCAATTCATATTTTCAATACAGGCTTGTGTTTAAATGAAGTAGTTCATTTGTGTATGTTGTGATAATTTTATATTTTATTAAACAAAAAAAAAAAAAATACATTTAAAACTTCTCTTAGTTCTCAAAGCATTACTACTTTGATTAACAGAGTCAACCGCGGGAAGGTGGCAGTTTTTATCTGACTCCCCCAGATCCCTATGGGTATCCACGTTTCCGTGTATTGTAAAAGCAGCTGTAGCACACTACTTCAACGCAAACAACCGGACAATCAAGCCCCTTGTCAACCCCATTTTTGCAAGACAACTTCGAGACTACATTATCAAGCTCATACTACAGGATACAGTTTTTCCCCACAGTAAGATAGCCCACTGTGGGAAAAAACTCCTCTGTAGTGAAACCCTACAAAAAAATATTAAGGAGTGTGTGTGGGAGTGTGTGTAGGGGAAAAAAGAGATAACCACATATCTACTCAAAAGTATCACCCATAGTATATTTCCAAAAGTTCAAAAACACAAGTACTTAAGAACTTTCTACATATATGCATCAGCCCAAGGCGGATCCCCTGCCTTCTGCGTCCAAGAGAGAGTCGTAAAGTGACGGTTCCGTATAGAGTATGTAGGGAAGGACCTGAACGAGTGACCATTAATTTCGCTTGCTTTATATTGTTATTTTGAAAAAGTAATAGAATAACAGCAAGACAGATGAAGCTAACTCCCAACGACACCCGCTTATTATCCGAATGCATCTAAATTATAAAGCTCTTGATGATACCCGGAAGTATAGTTTGCTTTATACAGCGTACGCAATATAAAAGGTGGAATATAGGAAAGTGTGTGTAAGAGAGAGAGAGAGAGAGAGAGAGAGAGAGAGGAGAGAGAGAGAGAGAGAGAGAGAGAGAGAGAGAGAGAGGAGAGAGAGAGAGAGAGAGAGAGAGGGGGGGGGGGGGAGTTACCTAATACTGCATCTTTTTACAAGTCTCACAGATTCCTAAAATTTATAGTTAATTGACTGTTTTGGACGTCCAAAGTGAAAAACTTACCGCGCTTTAAAAAAGGGTAAAAAAAAAAAATTTGTAATGAAAGTAAAAAGGTTGTAATGAAGGGAAAAAAAGAAAACGTATGGAATAAATATATGAAAACAAAAAATACGATTGGAAAATCTTAGTGACTTTTGCTTACAAAGAGACATCCTTAATTGTTACAGAGTTATTAAATGGTCCACACACACTGAGAATAACTACGCACATATATTGGATATGCCTTTTTTTTATTTATGTAAATATGTATAGTTATATATATGTTTATGGGGTATTTTTTTTTTGGTTAAGAGGAAGAAGGGCCATCTGATGTAGAAGGGCCAGCTCGTGCAGAAGACACTGGCTCAGCAGAGTTTCGTTCTTCAGTTGATTTACTTTCTGCTTCTAATTGTTTAGACTTATTTAAGGCGTCTTTTCTTTCATTTTCTTCTTGCTCAGCAAGGGATAATCTAATAGCCTCCATAACCATCCAATCTTCCAGGTCCATATTCCCATCTCTCATATTTGTTAAATACTGATTATATTCTGTAGCCGCAGCAGAAGAAGCAGATCTACCAGGTCTTGTCAATAAAGAGCTTACTCCTCCACCTGCTGCTCTTAATAAATTGCCATTGCTACGTGAGCTAGTACCTGCAGAAGCTGAATTTCTTCTGGATACCGTTCTAGCATTATTAGATGTTGGTGGTGTTAAATTTTTCCAATTGGGTCGAACATGATCTTTTTTTTTTTAAAAAATAAATAAATAAATAATCTATCAGTATTCGATATATCCCCCCTTTTATACATGTATATACTTACCAACTAGTACTACGTCAGGATTATTGTGCGGTACACTTTCACGTCTAGGACCATATTCACTTACACCCGAAGTTGTATGTCTTGTACCAGAAACGGTACTATGTGATCCACTTCTTAAACGAGCCTAAAATTTAATATTGCAAGTCAGTATGAGAGATGACTTTTTTTTTTTTTTTTGTTCTTACTTGGAATTTTTCACTCCAAGAAGGAGTTTCGTAAATAACACCATAATTATCTTCCATGCAGAACGGACAAGTGGCTGGTAGAGAAGGAGTTTCAAGTGGGCGATGAATTTGAACAAAGCATTCAGTACAAATTGGTTGATCACAACATCGAGAAAAATTAATATTTGCAGGATAATACTACACACAAAAACAATGAATTAATAAGATAACAAACACAAAAATTACAATATATCCTTACCAAGAAACAAATGGGACATTCCACGGCATCATTATATAATATTTTTTCTCTTTGTTTCATTTTTTCTAAACAAATCTTTTTTCTTTCTAGAAGAGGATCATAAGTAGGATCCTTTCGACTAGACGCAGAGGCACTACGAGGTCTGCTAACTATAGTTGGTCTTTTTTGACTTTGTTTTGGTAGTGAATCAAACGAAATTGTTGACATTGAAGAAGAAGATTTTGGCAGGGGTGGAGATAATGTCTGTGGTGGTGTTGCTGTTACTGTTTCCGGTGCATCTTCAAGGCCTAAAAGATAAAAACTATTTAGCATGCCTGTGAATATATCATTTCTTTTTTTTTTATATACCTTTATAAAACGGTGCTATCTTTCGAGATATTATTAACCTTTTTACTGCTCTTGCATCGTAATCTTGTTCAGTTGTTGTCGTATAAAGCCCATTAGGAAATACAGCTCCTAAATCAACTAAATCTTCAATCTTTTGTTGTGGAATACGGGTTGTTTTTTTCGAGGATTTTCCAGAACTCTTTGACGCGTTGACTCCCATAGTTAAATTTTCAAGAAAGAAACAAAAAAGATAAAAGAAAAAAGAAAGTCGATATGTATATAAAAGAAAGAAAGAGAGATAAAGAAAAAATATACACAGCTAAAAAGATTAGAGCGGGGGAAAAATATAGTGTTTTATTTCAACTCCAGTTGGGGGGGGGGGACAATTCGGATATTTCTTTATGCTTTACTGGTTGTCGGTACAACATCAATGATAGCATTAGGTGGTGCACTGCCTTGAATATTCGTTAATGCACCGTCTAAAATATATGTATAAGGTCCTGATTTACGATGTTCGTTCATTTCGTATGCAACAGTCAAGTTACATCCTACTTACAAGATTAGTTTTTCTGCTTTAAAAAAAAAGGGGGGGGGGACATTATAACTTACGAGGACAATGGTATCTAAATTGCTTTTCATATCCGTCACGTCTATTATATAAGTAAGTCTCTGTGTTCAATAGCAAAGAAAAAATGGCGTTACCTCTTTAATAATACACAGTCGTCAGCTTCTGCTGTTAATTTATACGTTCTTCTAATATTTGAAACAATAACTGAATTGTCTGTTCTTCTTCTAGGTAATTGTCGTAGATCTGCATCAATAACTAAAAGAAATTCTGAGCAAAGACAGTAGTATACATGAAGGGATTTTGCTTGGTCATTTTGTGCTGCATGATCTGAAGAAGAAACAACAGATGAAGAAACGATCTTTGGCATAGTTTTTTTTTTTAAAAAAGAGGAGCAAATAACAAAAGAGAGAAAAAATAATATGCTGGACAGTGCATTCATTTTTTTTAAAAAAATGTGACTCTCTTTACGCAAAAGAAAGACATGATCCTTGATACATGAGAGCTTCCTTGATCCTTTTACCAACGAAAAGAAGGAAAGTACTGTTAGTTTTTAAGCAGTACATCGAGTGGTGCTTTACAGTTTTCATTTTTTTTTTTGCGGGTAAAGTAATCTGCAGTAAACTCCTACCCTTTCCTAATTGTTTTTCCTTCTTCTTATTTCGATATGTATTGAAAACGGTTATACTATCTGAAGTTACAGCATCGTTTATAAAAGATCTAATAAGCTGTAAAGAATCTTAATAACACATCATATTAGACAAGAGCATACATCAAAGATAAAAAGACGTGTAATACGCCTGATTCGAATACAAATATTTATATCTAAAAAAAGATTAAGAATCCCACAAGTAGAATTATTTTTTCGACTTGCTTCTGGTACAGATAGCGCAATATGAAGAATCTGTTTGCACCTTTCTACATCCTGATATATCGCAATTGTAAGTCTTGTGACCGCAGATAGGGCATTGACTGCAGTTATCAGTCAAAGGAGTAAATTCAGCCAAAATTATTGCTTGAGAAAAAAGCGAAAAAAAAAAAATGGTATTGAAATCGTTTTGATCGCTTCCCCTTTTTATACACATGCGCTAATCCCATATTTTTGCATTTGTATGTGTGTAAAGGTACCGCCCATTTAGATGATAACTTGACGTCATAGTAGATTTACCACAGAACATAAAAATAAATCCGTAACGCAGACTACTTACAAGTTGGACATTTTATGAATATAATAAAAAATGTAATACAAAACTACTTTCAACCTAATTTTTATTACGACTTCAAAAAAAAATTATAATCCTAAACCTCTTCTTCTTGGTGTACGCATGTCTCTAGCACCAGGTGTAGCAATTCTACCAGCTCTAGCTGTATTCTCTCTTGACTGTGAAGCCTTTGCCTCTGCTTGTTCCTCTCTTTCACGAGCTACAATGAAGAAAAAACAAAACAAATAAACGTTAAATTCAGATGTATAGCCGCCTTTTTTTGTTATTCTTACCTAATTTCATTTCCATTTCCATATTTAAACGAGACTCGGTGGCGATATTAGCCATACGTTTTTCCTTATGTCCATAATTTCTATCTCTATCACGAATCGAAAAGAACATGGGACCTAACTCAGCTAACCAGAAGGGATCAACGGATGTAACGCACTGCATATATTCTTTCGAAGTCATGACAAGTTCATGATAAACAACGTAGTCCGGTGTAAAACCAGCTCCAAACAAGGCACTGGTAGGATGAAGATGTACCTTCATACCACTTCTACAATTGACGTACTCTCCAATACCTTTTAATCTAGCAGCTTGATGGAAATAAGCAGAACAAATACATTTACGAATAATATCCCAATCTGTACCGCAAGAAATGTAAGGCATCTTGATCGTCTTCATAATATCCATTAATTGAGATCGAACTTCTCTGGCTTTACGCATGGCTTTAGGATGAACAAAATGTTTGGTACACCAATCGTCGCGATAATGATTGATCTTCCATTGAGTATATACATGTAAAAGAGTTAAATGATCACTCTCGGGTACAAAAAACTTTTCTCTTGCTGCATCTGATTCCTCCATACGTTCCTTGGGTCTGTAAAACACAGAAGGAACAGACAACATGGAAACAATCGTCAACACTTCAGCAGTACAATTTTGTTCCTGAGCTGCAATCAACATCTTTGCTAACGAAGGATCTAGAGGAAACTCGTTCATTTTTTTACCTGCATCCGTTAACTCACCTGTATTATCAAACGCATTGATAATCCAAAGTTGATACATGGAATTTAAAATGTTTTCTTGGGGTGGTGGATCCATAAAATCAAACTCTAGCAGGTTCTTGACACCAAGTGATTTTAATTGTAATACAACCGCTGCTAAATTTGTACGTTGGATTTCTGGAATGGTATTGACAAACATTTCGTTTCTGAAAGCGTCTTCGGTATATAAACGGTAAGCGACACTACATTTTTTTTAAAAAAAAAGGAATTAATATTATAAGAGAGAAAGAGAGAGAGAAATATTCGTCTTACCCAGGTCCAGTTCTACCGGCACGACCACTACGTTGGTTACCATTTGCTTGACTGATAGGAGTTACTTGTAAAGCATCCATACCAATACGAGGGTTATATACCTTGAGCTTACAATAGCCGGTATCAACAACGTATATAATACCATCAACAGTAAGTGAGGTCTCGGCAATATTAGTAGCTACAATAACCTTTCGAGCATTATTTTCAGATCTTTGGAAAATCTTCGCTTGTAAATCAGCAGGTAATTGTGAATAAATGGGTAAAATAGCCATAGGAGGTGGGTTATCCAATTGTTCCAAACGCTCTGATATATATATTAAAAAAAAATTAGTACACTATTAAAAACATATTACTTTAATAAAAATTTACCTGCTAAGGCTGAACATGTTGCTTCAATATCTTCTTGACCCGTCATGAAAATCAATACATCACCAGCAGGTTGAGATAAATGAATAGCTAATGTTTGTTTGACCGCACTATCGACATAATCCTCACACGAAGTCTTACTAAACATAACATCTACAGGGAAAGTACGACCTGGAATAAAGAAACAAGGCGCATTACCAAAGAACTGGGAGAATCGATCAGCGTTCATGGTAGCCGAAGTAACAATCAATTTTAAATCTCTTCTACGAGCCAATAATTTTTTCAAAAGACCCATCAAGACATCAGTATTTAAAGCACGTTCATGTGCTTCATCCATAATAATCGCACTGTACTGTTCCAAATCGGGAGCACTCATAGACTCACGCAACAAAATACCATCTGTCATATATCGAATCACAGTGTTTTCTGAAGTTTGATCTTCGAAACGAATGGTATAACCAACTGTATCACCCAACTCGACATTCATTTCTTCTGCTACACGTTTAGCAACGGACATAGCAGCAACACGACGAGGCTGCGTACAACTGATTTTACCGTACTTTGTATACCCATCTTCGTGCAAGTATTGAGTTAACTGAGTGGTTTTACCAGAACCGGTTTCACCCACAATAATAATGACTTGGTTATCACGAACCACCTTTAACAATTCTTCACGAACAGCGAAAACGGGTAAATATTCACGTTGTTCTCGCATGGTTCTAGTACGAGCAAAGTCACTTGCAGCTTCTGAATTCTTTAAATGAGAAGCGAACTTGGAATCACCTTTACCATCATCTGTAGCCGACTCTTCTTCCTTCTTTCCTTTAACACCCATGACATTACCTAACGTGGTACCGGCCAAATCAAACCTGGTAGCCTTGGCTCGTTCAGCCTGCTCTCTCTTTTCTCTTACCAACCTACTTCCTTTACGTGAGATAATCGCCATATCACTAGTGGGATCTCTAACATGTTGTACAGCTTCCAATTGTTTTGTAAATACCATACGGCCATCCAAAAAGGGAGGTTTGATATCATGCACCAACAAATGAACTCTGTTTTCATTTTCCTCGTCAAAATCTGTATCTACTTCAATTCTTTGTGCTACACCTGAACTTAACATACGACTTGCTTCCCACATATCCGTATCACGGTTGTATTGAGCTTGACGTGCAGATAATTTCTTTAATTGCTTTTGAGCTAATTCTTCTTCTTTGTGTTTATCGTGATCTTCATAGTCTGCAAAAGCGTTATGTGTTTCGTCTACAATACCGTTATCTTCCATTTGATACCATTCTCGATCCAATTGCGCTTGCTCTTCTTCCCATCTTTGTCGGTCAACATCATTACCTTCAAATTCTTCAGGGTATTCTAGTGCTACTTCGTCGTATGCAGTGGATCGAACAGCAGGTGTCATTGTGTCCCACGTTCTTCTGGCTGCGGCTGTAGCTGCACCTGTCGATTGTCTAAACCCGCTATCGTGTCGTCCTGGTGTCATATTACCGGAAGATACTCTTGGAGTGAAAGCACCTTCGTTAACAGGTGTCATACTTGTCCATTGACTACGTTTAATTAAACCACCTCGTCTGCCTGGTGTTTCTGAACCAACTCTAGAAGGAGTTCTTGTCTCGTCTCTTTTATCATCTCTTTTATCGCTACGACGATCATCTCTTCTGCTGTCTCTTCTGTCGTCTCTGCGGTCGTCTCTGCGGTCGTCTCTACGATCTCTATCTCTACGATCATCTCTATCACTCTCTCTTCTATCACCACCACGACGACTATCACTGTCATAATGACTGGTTCCTCTATGTCTATCTTTTCTCTTCATTTCTTCCATTCTTTTTAAAGCAGAATCTGAGATACCACCACCATGCGACGGTGTATCCATTCTCTGCGATCGGTAATTAGGACGGTGTCTCTCAATTCTTTCTACTACAGGTTCATCCTCCGTTTTACTATCATCATCCCAATCCAATTTGACTTTTTTTTCTTCTGGTTTTTGTTGTTTCGTTGCAGCATCAGCCAATCTCTTTTTACGAGCTAATTCGTCAAGACCCAATAATGATTTGTTGGGCAAAGCAGGTACTTTAAAAATAGGTCTATCTTGATCTGTAGCAGCAGATTTGTTTTTGGTTGTGATAAGTCCACCAGGTAGATTGTTGCCGAGGACAAGGAGCTCGTTACGCGCGTCGGGTGGTTGAATGGGTTCAGGTTGCTTTGGAATGTATTTTTGGCGCTGTCTATGAGTGTTAATCTTGGTGAATGTCTCTGATAAGAATTCACTACTGAATCTACCAAATGTACCGCACACTAATGGGAAGGTTTAGGATGGAGTTTTATTTTATTTTATTTGTGGGAGGGGGTTAACAATGCAATTTATTTACCTTTGCTGAACTTTTCGACATCTTCATGAGTATCTGCAAATTGAATAACTTTTCTGGCAATCAAGTCGTTTGGATTAGTCAGGTTTAAAGCTCTAGAGATATCTATTGCAATATCATGAACAAAGTCGTCGTCAGCCATTACTTTTTTATTAAACAGAAAAAAAAAATATAAGAGAGAGAAGGGTGAGTTTATTTATTTTTTTGCATGTTTAATCCACATTTCAAGAACGTCACGAAAAGCCACGATGTTTGGTAAGCTCACAAATACCAGTCTTTTTTTTTAATCACTGGGAAATTTGTACTCAACTTCGATATGAAGTAAAAATATTTCAGTGCGTGATAACTCAGTAACAATTAAGGATGTCTCTTGTAAACAAAAGTCACTAAGATTTGCCAATCGTATTTTTTGTTTTTCTTTTCCCCCCCTTCTTTTTTTCCTTTCATTGCAACCTTTTTACTTTCATAACAATTTTTTTTATTTACTAATTTTTAAACCTAGCTGCACAAGTTGGCCAAGTGGCGTAAAGAACATCCTATTTGTAAAAAAAAAGTTGAAGGTGCTCGTAACAATGTTTAATAAGCACAAGTATGACGTTGTCATGAAAAATCGTAGCTGTTTTTCTTTTACCTTTTCTTTACCAGCTAAACATCTCTTTTGATAATGTCTAATAATAAAAAAACGCGTACTCTATGATGCTAAATGATGCATTATAAGTACATATCGATCTTCTCACGCCTGATAGCTTTTTCGATAAGCATACTCATAGCAATAAATTAAAAGACTACCGACGATACAAAGACATCCTTAACAAATGGATTGATAACGAAAGAAAACTTAGTTTACTCGAGGCGTTCAACATTTGGAAGGATTCGGAACAAGCCGTTTTGTATTGGAAAAAAAAAAAAAACGAAAAATTCAAATACTCCAAGTGTCGTTAAAAGTATCCATAGTCAAAACAACATCAACAATAGTTTAAATAGTGATATCAAAAACATATTTTTTTTTTTCAGTTATCAACAAAATGCGATAACCACCGTTACTTCAGATGCCTCGGCACAAAAAGATATTTCCAACCTTGGGGAATCATAACTATGAAGCACTTGTTTTAATTCATTAAACGGCTTTCACTTCTTTCTCTTACCAAAAAGGAAGCATTTGTTTACCAACAATATGAAAAGTTTTTAGGTCTGGGCTTGGAGGAAGATTATGTACCTATCATTGGAAACGTAGCTTTGGAAGGAATAACACCGAGGCCCAAAGAACTAAACTCGAAAGTTATTAAAAAAATAATCAAATCTAGCAAATAAACTATTGATACAACTCTGGAATAAATGAAGAGGTGTAGATTTTGGGAAGGATATTATAATAAAACACAACGTTAATTATAATAAAAGTTCAGTTTAAAGTGAGCACCAAAATATATAATTGTCAACCAGTTACGAGACTTATTTATTTAGTTTAGCGAAGTGGTATTAGAATGTCTAGTCTTTACAGAGAGGTTAATAAACAATGTTATTAAACAAGGGGATAATCAGGCAAAGTGATAGAGAGAGTGTAACAACATTATTAAATAAATTCATAAGTAAATAGTTATATGGCGCCAGTGCTTAGACATGACTTCGGTCAATATTGATACTTATAAATTTTTCCCTATGACAAGAGACATCGTAAGAACTGTATATAAATGCATTATGAGTATGATTGAATGCAAAAAATTTTAGTCACGCATTGTGAGGAGGTAGAGATTGATGAAACGAAAGTTTAAAGCATTTATCAACGAAAAAATACTATGATTAGTAGATATCTGAGTAAAAATAAAGCCAGAAAAAAGTAGTGAATAGCTTTAAAAAGTTAACTGGGATGATATTAGTTTAAGTGAGTTTGATATCAGTAAAGATTTTTTAAAGAAGTAGAAAATATGGTGCTTAAGTAAATCCGAACGAGGAAGCAATGTTTTCCGGTAAATATAATGGGTTCTACAAAGCAAGAGACTCCTTTTTTTCTCTAACGATAGGATTAACTGGATTGACGAACCTTATTATCGGTTCCTTTTAATCCAAAAATCAATCAGTCTAATACTGACAATGCGGCCACATATTTCCTTAAAAGAAACAATGGTATACCTTCACATGCTGTATATTTCTTCATTTCAAGAACGTCACGAAAAGCCACGATATTTTGGCTAGTTCACAAATACCCAGTCTCTTTTTTTTTTCTTTTTTTTTTTCTCTTCCTTTCTTCTCTTTATTCTTATTTAATAAATACATATACACAACAATGACAACAAGGACTGTTAGGTTAACGGTCATTGCTGCTGATGGTCTTGTTAAAAAAGACTTGTTCTTTAAAATGCCCGACCCTTTTGGTTGGTACCTTTTTTTTATTTTATCTTATTAGTCATCCTAACTTTTTTTTTTTTTATGTAGCTGTTGTTACAGTGAACGGAGAACAAACACATACAACTACAGTTATGAAAAAGACATTGAATCCTTACTGGAATGAAAGTTTTGACTTGTAAATACAACGAAAAACAAATAAGAAAGAGAGAGAGAGGACAAAACTAACACATTTTTTTAATAACTTTATTAGAAAAGTCAATAGCTCAAGTGTCATTACAGTCCAAGTGTTTGATCAAAAAAAGTTTAAGAAGAAGGATCAAGGATTCTTGGGAGTTATCAATATTCAAGTCTCTAGTATATTTGACCTCTGTACTGATGGCGATGGTAATTTTTTTATATACAAAAAGTACTTTTCTTTTTTATAGGAAAACACTAAACCTTTTCCCTTTTACATAAGAAATGCTTACCTTGGACCTTAAAAAATCAAACAATCATGATACCGTTCAAGGAAAACTAATTTTAAATATATCTACCAATATCAATGCACCTATTCGTAACGGTATCAATACCCTCGTTTCCAGTTCTGCCACTAATAGTACTGCCACAATTACCCGAAGCCCATCTAACCCTGCTCTCGATGCTTCACTTCCCCCACCTCATTCTGCGCCTAATCCTGCCACTATTGTAGAAACTGTTGCAGAAAATAGAAACAATAATTTACCGGAAGGGTTAGTACAATTTTTAAAAAAATGACGTGATTTTTTTTTCTTACTAATCGAAGATGTTATTTTTTTTTCTTAGTTGGGAACGTAGAGTAGATCATTTAGGAAGACCCTATTATGTTGATCATAACAATAGAACAACTACTTGGAAGAGACCATCGTAAAATGAAACCCTTTTTTATAAAAAAAATAATAATAATTAAATTAGGGAGAGTATTAAACAACTTTTTATTTTTATGTAGAGCGACAACTGTACAAGATCAACAAGATCAAACAGAATTAGAAAGACGTAGACATAATGCTCGTGGATTACCTGAAGAACGTCCAAGTGCAACAAATAGTACTGTATCTTTGGATACAACAGTACCTGCTTCTCGGCCTGTATCGATGGTAAGCTCTTCTTCTGCCAACGGAGGTACTGGCGGAGGAGTAGTGGGTGTTCAGAATAATATGACCACTGCTGGATCTGGACCACTTCCACCAGGATGGGAAATGCGTACCAACCCGGAGGGTCGATCTTATTTCGTAGACCACAATACGCGTACTACTACCTGGGTAGATCCTCGAAGACAACAGTATATCAACACTATTGGACCTGGATCTAATCTTCAAGTACAAGTACAACCTGTATCTCAATTAGGACCTTTACCTTCCGGTTGGGAAATGAGATTAACCAGTACAGGCAGGGTCTACTTTGTGGATCATAACACCAAGACCACAACCTGGGATGATCCTCGTTTACCTAGTAGTCTTGACCAAAACGTACCTCAATACAAGCGAGATTTCCGTCGAAAGTTAATTTATTTTAGATCACAACCAGCTTTGAGACCTGTGCCTGGTCAATGTCATATTAAAGTAAGACGCTCGCATATATTTGAAGATGCTTATGCGGAAGTGATGAGACAAGTCCCAGCCGATCTTAAAAAGAGATTGATGATTAAATTTGACGGAGAAGATGGATTAGATTACGGTGGATTATCCAGAGAATTCTTCTTTCTGTTATCGCATGAAATGTTTAACCCATTTTATTGTTTATTTGAATATTCTGCGCATGATAATTATACACTTCAGATCAATCCTCATTCTGCCATTAATCCTGAACATTTAAACTACTTTAAATTTATTGGTCGTGTGGTGGGTTTAGCCATCTTTCATCGTCGGTTCTTGGATGCCTTCTTTATTGTTTCGTTGTATAGGATGGTCTTGAACAAGAAGGTCCTTGTTGCAAATATGGAAAGTGTTGATGCTGAATTCTATCGTAGTTTAAAGTGGATTTTAGATAACGATATTTCAGATATACTCGAATTGACATTCTCAGTAGACGATGATCGATTTGGTGAATTGGTCTCTGTTGATTTAAAGCCAAATGGTAGAGATATTGAAGTCACTGAAGAAAACAAGGTAGAGTACGTTGACTTGGTAACTGAATGGCGTATCTCCAAACGAGTTGAAGAACAATTTAAAGCATTTAAAGAAGGATTTAATCAATTGATTCCTCAAGATTTGATTAATGTATTTGATGAAAGAGAATTAGAGCTTTTAATTGGTGGTATTGCTGAAATTGATATAGATGATTGGAAGAAACATACGGATTATAGAGGCTATACTGAACAAGATGATGTAATTCAATGGTTTTGGAAATGTATTCGTACTTGGGATAGTGAAAAGAAGTCTAGATTATTACAATTTACGACTGGTACTTCTCGTATTCCAGTTAATGGGTTTAAGGATTTACAAGGAAGTGATGGACCTAGAAGATTTACAATTGAAAAATCAGGTCAAGATACACAGTTACCCAAAGCTCATACTTGGTAAGTCGCTGATGCAATATGTATATAATATTTGTACAAAGTTATTAACTTTGTTTTATAGTTTTAATCGCATTGATATGCCACCTTATAAAACTTATGAAGCCTTAGTTGCCAAGTTAACAATGGCAGTGGAGGAAACAGTAGGTTTTGGTCAAGAATAACCAATTTTTTCATATACATTACGCGCACACACACAAATCATCCGTCATTATTATTATCATCATCACATCATAAATCATATATATATAAAGAAACACTTTTTTTTTTTGGTTTATATACTATATATATTTTTTATAAGGAAAAAAAAACTTGATTTCTAATTCATTAGTTCTTTTTTTTTTCTTTTTTGTTTCCCTTTTTTTTTGTACATAAAAGGTAAGTGAAGAGAATAATAGTAAAAAAATAAAAAAAGAACGTAAAAAAAAAAAGATACAAATGTTTAATAAATCTAAGCGGACAACATGATACCAACACCAAACTTGCTTTGACCCTTCATATGATCTAAATCACCACTGATAAGGAAGGAGAAACCAGGGGCCATCTTTTCTTCAAGAACAGCAGAAACTCTACCTGTGGTATCGATTTGACCTCTGAAAGTAGCTTGTCTGAAATCGAATTTACCACCAACGGTGGCTACAGCCTCTCTACGACCATTTTGAACCATCAAATTAAGCTCAACACCAAAATCAACCTTTTCGTTGATACGTTGGTAATAACTACCTTGTATCGCGCCAACACCTTGGAATTGTGCGGTAGCAATGAAATCACTACCGGTATATTTACCGACAAGAGACATGGCAGTCTCTTCCATATCGGCAGTAGGACGTTGCAAAACAATTTCGGATCCAATCACCAAATTTTGAGAAACTGATTGAAGGTAAGAAGCCATATAAAGACCTGTTAATTCCAATGGGTTGGGGTTCATGGTCTTGAAAGTCATTGAATAATCTGATCCATTAACTTCTTGCTCAACTTGGAGCATAGAATGGCCGGGCATATTTGTAAGCTAAAATATACACACGAGAAAAAAATTAACACTTTCCGCTCATTTTTTCGCTTTTCTTTCTCTTTTTTCTCTGTTTTATATTTTACCTGTGCGACAACCTTTGTAATGGAACTAGCAGACCAAGCATGTCTAAAGACACCGTTGAGGTTAGTATCGTTATCCATGGTACCCTGCAACATAGTCTATAAAAAAAGTGTCAAAAACCTTTAAAATTTTCGTGTATTCTCTCTCCCAAAAAAATAAACTTACTCTTTCGGTCATATAACCAGACATAAAGTTATACATGGGAGGCATAACTTGAGAACCTAAAGAAAATTGATGTTGAACATGGAAATTTCCAGAAAGTTCTTTTACAATGTTTGCTTGAGCACCATCAAAAAGATAGTTTGAAGTGAAGACCTCTACAGTAATAAATAAAAATATGTATTGAGTAAAATTGTTGCATAAATACTAAATTAAATTTTCAGTTACCTTTAGTAACTTCTCCGTGAAGTCTTTCAAACTTTCCAGGGCTAGGTAAGTTAAGACGTCCCTTTTGATAACCAAACCAAGTAGGCCATTGAAGAGGATTCCAAGGAGATCCCGAAGGCTTTTGATCCTTTAAACCAAAAGAACCGTTAATAGGAGAGAACATTCTAGGTGTAACGGGTGTGGTCTCTGCTGTAGCCATATTATACTATATATACAAAGATGAAAGAGGTTGAAGAAGAAGAAGAAAAAAAAAGAGGAAATTTATTTTAGTTTATGGACCCCTTCTCAACCCCCCGCCACTAAAAAAAAGCTCTAAAAAAAAAGCTTCAAAAAAACTAAAACTGTGACTTGTTTTATTCCGGTATTTTTGAAGAAGGTAAGTATCTTTCTAATGACATCATGTCAATTCAAATAAAGGGGCTTCTTGTTGTATTCATGCACTTGAGTAAATACGCACAGAAGTTTCTTTACCTAGTCTTTTTTAAGAAATATTTGACAGGTCCGGCTAAAATAAATAAATAGGGTCAATATTTTATTAAACAAACGCGTACATTTTATACCCTATATCTTTCTACATGCAATTGAATGTTTACTTTTCACTTTTCACGTTGCTGTATAGATATTTTAAAATGTCACGATATTATACTCCTTTACCAAGTTGCTTTAAATGAAATCGTTGATATTACTAAACTTGCTTTTTCAGATTTCTTCGCATATATCAAAAGGACGAATAGACTTTAGAAATGCTTTCTGGCATTCTTCCATACGTAAATATAATTACTGGCTTTCATTAGTTTTTCCTAGCAAACCTACGAAAAAAAGCTTTTATTAACAGCATTTTAACGATACTATGATATATCGCTATATTTGATTATTTACATATGATCTTTTTGGTTTCTGCATATCTACTTAAAGTTGAAAAAAATACATTGAGAAATTAACGCTTTTTCCCATATCCATATAACCAAAATAAAAGACACGCCTAATATACTTCGTCGCTTCTTCTTTCAATTATCAATAATTCGAATAAGTTCACACCATTGAATATCTATCGGGCGTCATTAACTGTGACAAGTACAATAGCTCGACTTTTATTGGGTAAGAACTTGATATTTAGACTTTGTACTACCTGGGAGGATAGATGTAACTCTTTTACATTCTTGGCTAAATACTTTGACGTAGTATATCAAAATCGACTTTTAACATAGAAAATCTCGGACTCGCTTACTTTTACCCTACTAATCTATGTTTCTTGTGAACTTTAAATGATACATTTTACTTGTGGGACCCGTAATACATCTATTTATCACCTCACAAGCACACATTTTTTTTATGTTTATTGCTTGACCTCTTTTCAATCTACCTACTGTTATATTATCTGGTCGTTAGTCCACCTGGTAATCAAACAAGTGTATATCAATGTGGACTTATCAATGTCACGGATATGAGTGTCTATCATCATTCTTGTGGTAACTACTGCTGTGTTGATTCTAATTGACAATATAGCATTTTTTTTAATCATCTTTTTCGTTGCTGCACTCTATAATGGACAGTTAAGTTATCGTTTGCGGTTCGTTTAGTATATTATTATGCTCTTAAAATAAGCTGTATGAGCAGAACTACAATACACCTAAACTTTATCGTTCTATTGTGTAACTCTCCCGTTATTGATACAATGACACCATTGTTCATTATCTTTATCTTTAGACTCAAAAGAAGGTTTGTGTATTGCAATGTATTAGGTATTTAATTCTACATCATAATAGATAGAGGTTTTGCCGTACAATGAATAAATAACTTTTAGGTAGATCCTAAATAGTATGTTCATTGATCGTCTGTTTTGTACCAATAAAAAAACCACAGTGCTCAGGAATAAATTTATAAGTTATAATAAAAATACTTGTTTATTTAATCTATGAAGAGATCGTTATGAAAGAGTCTAATCGTCAAAAGTGTACTATCAAATCGACGTTACTCATAGGTAAAACAGAGGGATAGTAATACATGACGAAAATCGAACAATACGCAGTAGCAATTCATATTTTCAATACAGGCTTGTGTTTAAATGAAGTAGTTCATTTGTGTATGTTGTGATAATTTTATATTTTATTAAACAAAAAAAAAAAAATACATTTAAAACTTCTCTTAGTTCTCAAAGCATTACTACTTTGATTAACAGAGTCAACCGCGAGAAGGTGGCAGTTTTATCTGACTCCCCCAGATCCCTATGGGTATCCGCGTTTCCGTGTATTGTAAAAGCAGCTGTAGCACACTACTTCAACGCAGACAACCGGGAAATCAAGCCCCTTGTCAACCCCATTTTTGCAAGACAACTTCGAGACTACATTATCAAGCTCAAGAGACATCTCCTTAATTGTTACAGAGTTATCATACAGTTCACACTGAAGGCAGTATTTTAAAAAAAAATGATATCTGCAAGTCACAATAATAAAAATACTTGGTTGCATGTCAAAAAAAGTTGTACATAAAAAGCTTGTTTTTTTCAGCGCAACCCCCTTGTTACCATGAACCGTTTTATTAACGCTCGCTTCATTCAAAAGGCAAGTTATACAACAAAGTCCTTACTACCCAACAAGACCATCAAGACCTTGTTAAAAGAAGACACGCAACAAGTCTCTGTTCGAGGTTGGGTTCGGTCTGTTCGTAAACAAAAGCAAGTGAGTTTTGCTACTGTCAACGACGGTTCAACATTAAAAGGAATTCAAGCTATTTTAAATGAAAAAGATGCTCAATTGTAAAGTTCAAAAAAGAGCGTTTTTTCTTCTTCTCTGTAGTAACTAAATGGGGTTTTTTTATGTAGGTTAACTACGGGTGCCTGTGTTGAGTTACAAGGTTCGCTTATTGAAAGTCCTGGTAAAGAACAAACTAAAGAATTACAAGTAAGCGGTATTAAAGTATTAGGAGAATGTGACAGTGTAAGTTATTATAGATACCTGGAAAAAAAACCCAAGATGATAACATACATATATTAGACCTACCCACTTCAAAAGAAACGTCATACCAATGAATTTTTAAGAAGCATTGGTCATTTAAGAATGCGAGGCAATACAGGCAGCGCTGTACTTCGTGTTCGAAATGCCGCAAGTGAAGGTATCCGCGACTTTTTCCGGGACCAAGAATTCATTCTTACCAACACACCGATCTTGACCTCGCATGATTGTGAAGGCGGTGGAGAAGTATTCAAGATTACACCCGTGGATTCCAAGGAACCTACAGAATTTTTCAAGAAGCCAGTTTATTTAACGGTATCGGGTCAATTACATGCAGAGATTATGGCCTCTGCCATGTCAAGAGTGTATACCTTTGGTCCTACGTTTAGAGCAGAGGAATCATTGACGTCGAGACATTTAGCAGAGTTTTGGATGCTGGAAGCCGAGATGGCGTTTATTGATGACATGGGTCCACTTTTAGATGTGACAGAGGGCAGTGTACAACAAACCACTCGGTACGTCATGGATCAATGTAGCGAGGATCTTGCCTTCTTTAACCAATGGGTTGATAAATCCTTATTGGAGCGTTTACAAAAGAGTGTAGATAAACCGTTTGTTAGAATGACATATACCGAGGCTATTGAAGTATTGCAAAAGGTCCAAGATAAAGAAAAGAACAAGTTTAAATACCCTACTACTTGGGGCTCTAGTCTTCAGTCTGAGCATGAACGTTATTTGGCTTCCGAGTACTGCCAACAGCCTGTGTTTGTTACTGATTACCCCTCCGAATTAAAACCTTTTTATATGAGAGCTAATGAGGATGGAAAGACTGTGGGGTGCTTTGATTTATTGTTACCTGGTATTGGAGAGCTTGTGGGTGGATCGATGCGTGAGGAACGGTACTCGATTTTGGAACAAAAGATGAAGGATGCAAAGATGGATATGGAGGAGTATCAGTGGTACTTGGATTTACGTAAATATGGTAGTGCGCCTCATGGTGGGTATGGTATTGGATTTGAAAGATTGTTGTTATGGTTAACAGGGCTTGAGAATGTACGTGAAGTCATTCCTATGCCTAGATGGGTTGGTAGTTGTAAATACTAAATGTCCCCCCCCCCCCCAGCAGCTTTGTGATATTTTAAGAAAAAAAAAGTATAGTATTTATTTATAATAATAAAAAAGGGAAAAAAATATATATATTTTTATGCGATTGTGTTTTGAGATGAAACACCAGGAGCACCGTTTAGTACTTCATCAAGACTTACATGACGAGATAACTCATTAAATACCTATGATAATAAATGAGTATGATTGGAATTATAATAAGTAAAGAGACTTACAGTTTCATCCACAGGTATAATGGATTTACGCCTAAAGAATTGAAATTGAGTGGGTTGGGTTTCAAATTGTTGCATGTCTGGATGTATATCATCTTTTTGTTCAGTCGTAATAGTAGCTTGTTCAACAGGAGAGTCGGATTCGATAATATCAGCATCTTCTTCTTCATCATCTTCATCCCCATCTAATAAATCATCATTAAATGTATCTAGTGTAGGATTGGTATGTTGAGGAGTTGTTGAGGAGATGTCTTGTTCAGTATGTTTATTTATATTCAATTTTTCTACTTTTTGTTGCAATTGTTTCCAATTGTCTTCTCTTTGTTTTATAAGTTTACGTTCCATTTGTCTTTGATGTTTATACTCGTTTGCACATTCGTCAAATAATGTAGGATCGATATCGATACAGAGTTTTAAGGCAGTATAAACCAAACTTAGGATCGTCTTGTTCCAATGTGTCTTTGAGGTCTTGTATAAGGTAGGAAAGATCAAGGGCATAATTACCTTTATATTTTCAGCCATCATACTTACAACATAATCGTTATTCCAGTAATATAAAGCTCTTTCAGATACGTGAAAATGAGGACTACCGACACACTGACTAAGCTTAATGAATAAGGGGCACATGATCTTTTGAAATTCATGTACTTCAACGACATCGAGAATCTCTTCGATTTCATTCAGAAACATGACTTCCTTTGTACAATTTACTTTTGGCCAGTAACGTAATAAACCGGTGACGACTTGATAAGTTAAATTGGGATCCTTTTCTAAAAATTGAACTACACAGTATGCCAATTGAGGATGATATAATACAAGAGATTTGACCTTATGTAATGGTACCAGTACACGAAACAAGAATAATTTGTGCTCTTCTTTTAAAGGTAAAGCAAACCCGTTAATGATACTACCCAAGATTTCTAAAAATTCCGCTACGCCATTGTGTCTTTCGGTTTCATAAATAAATTGAAAGAATATGTTGTTGATCGATCGACGAATGAAAGCACGTAGATTTAAGAATTTTCCATATATTCGGTGTAACGTCGTTTTCAAGAAATCACGTTCTCTAGGATCTTCACAGTCAAAGAGATCTAACAACTATACAATAAGAAAAAAAACGTGTAAGTCACTTTTTTATATATAAATGTTCGTACGCTTCTTCTTTACCTGGTGAATAAACTTGTGGTCAATATGCCTCTTTGCAAAGTTAATGTTGAATTCATGAGATTCCAAGAATCTTAAAAAGAACTCGTATACGATTTGCAAATGAGGCCAGGCTAATTCTAATACAGGTTCGTCTTCTTCAGGATCAAATGCATCACCGGTAGGGTTTACTTGAGGAGGAATAGGGCGAAATAAATTGATGGCAAACTGAAAGATAATATTTAAAGATTTATTATACGTATACACGTCCACACAAAAAAAAAAACTTACCATATTAACAATTTCTGGATATACGTTCTCGGTTAATACACCTCTATTCATTGAAATATGCTCTAAAATTTCTTGTAGGGTTTGACGTTTAATTTCCTTTTCTCGAAGTTCAGCGGAAGCATCACTAAAGTCAAAAACGACGGTACATTGTTTAATCTTTTGAATAAATAAATCAGGGCGCATATGACCAGGCACCTCTATTACATACAAAAAACTTATTAAGAATAAGAAGTACATCGTTTTACTCACAGAAAGTCTTACCGTGAAAGGCGGGAGTGGGCTCTAATACAACTTTTTCAGTAACATAAAAACGAGAGGATTTCTGTCTACGTGGTGCTTTGCTAATTGGGATTTGATCCATGGAAGCGTTTTTAAGCCTAAGGTGTAAAGGACCAGTTTTGGGCACATCTCTGTCTCCGGGTTTGACATGAGGAGAATTATGCATAAAATTATTATTGTTATT
Source organism: Helicostylum pulchrum (assembly GCA_025677825.1). Classification (NCBI taxonomy): domain Eukaryota; kingdom Fungi; phylum Mucoromycota; class Mucoromycetes; order Mucorales; family Mucoraceae; genus Helicostylum; species Helicostylum pulchrum. The sequence continues at coordinate 243,325 of JAIXMO010000010.1, read as the reverse complement.
ACCACGAGGGTTAGCTTTTATCTGTTGTGACTTTAAACAACTTTTTTCTTTAGTAAAACTAACATCTCCTTTAATTTTTATTTTATTGGGTTTACCATATCAACTAAATTTGATGAATCAACAATAATATTTGGCTTTGTTGAGTCTGGTTCTGTAATATTATCTGTTGTTGTTGGTGTGTTTTTTCTTGTAAGCTATTTTCTTATTTTTTGTTAGTGGTCTTATATAACTACAGTCACAGCAAAAACAAATAATTATAAAGAGACATACTGCTTCTTTCCATCCCTTCATCATTGTCTAATGAGCTTTTTTTCCCTCTTTTTATATTTTGTCAGGTCAAACAACAACAAAAAATAGCGGAAAAAATAGCGTGTAAAAATATAACAGAAATAAAAATAGACTTACAAGTTGACGTATAATTTACTTGCTTTTTTTTTCGCTTGACAAAAAAAAAAGAAAGAAAAAGAAAAGAGAAAAAAACAATGAAAGGCAAGGAGTACAAAAAAAAAAAAAGAGAAAAAAAGGAGGGGGTTTATAAAGTATTGTACCTCTTTCAATCGAGCTTATTTTTTTTCGGAAATTGTACTTTAATTTCGCTCCCCCAATCACATTTACTCTCTCTCTCTCTCTTTTACGCTTATACAGATATATATTACGCGTTTACTTTATTATGCCTAATAGACCTGTCAGTTTGTAGTAGCATATACAAACTTGAGGTTTATATTATTAAACACTACTATTTCCTATTTTTTTTTTGTAGTTGCTTGTTATCGGTGGTATCGCTCTCGACATCACAGCAACTATTGGAAAGTCAATGAGTTCCATTCTACATACTTCCACTCCAGGCAAAGTTAAACAAAGTTTAGGAGGTGTTGGTCGTAACGTAGCAGAGTCGGCTTGGAGAACAGGCGGCAATCAAGTAAAATTAGTTTCGGTTGTTGGTGACGATTTAGCTGGAGAAGCGGTGAAACAAGGGATGAAAACAATTGGCATGGTAAAGTATATATAATCATTTCTAATTAAAAAAAAAGGGGGGGGGGGGGGTGAGGCGGAGGGGGATGACCATTCTAAATATTTGTAGAATATAGACTATATTCAAACAATGAATAATCAACCTACTGCTGTAAGTACATTTTTAAAACTAGGCAAAAAAAAAAAAGTCGGCTGATACCCTAAAATCTAGGTTTATAATGCATTACACTCTCACGATGGACAATTAGTAGCCGCCGTAGCGGACATGAATATATTTGATAAAATGGATTCATCGAGAATAATCGACATTATTAAATCAGAAAATCCTAATTTCATTTGTTTCGATGGTAACATAACTTCAGATCTAATGGAATCCATAGCAACCACCTGTCAATTACTTTCTATTCCCGGTAAGTTTTTTTTTTTTTTTTTTTTTTTGTAGAAAAAAAAAAGGGGTAAAAAAAAAAGTGCTAAATAAGTTTCCAGCTTTTTTCGAACCCACTTCTGTACCAAAATCTTTAAAGTTATTTCAACAAACTTCTACAATTCAAGCTCAATCGATTCAATACACTTCACCGAATCAATTTGAACTTGAAGCCATGTGTGATACAATTCGTTCAGATCCAGTTTTATCATTAAAACCTAAATTAACTGTAAGCAGTGTTGGGTTAAAAAGTACGTGCAAAAAAAAAAAAGAAGAAGGGAAGCTTTTTCCTAAATCTGTCTTATAGATGCACCTCAATTAGCACACTCTGTGCTGCCACATGCAATTTACCTATCCAATTACATTCCAAATATAGTTACGAAATTAGGTGATCAAGGTTGCCTGTATGTAAAAAATTGTGCTGGTAACTCGGTGGTTAAATATTTTTCAGCAGAATTAATTCAGCCGAATGAGATAAAAAGTGTTACAGGCGCTGGTGATTGGTAAGTGGGAATTCCCAATTTTTTATTTTGTGCTTACAATACGCGTATTTTAGCTTTGTTGGCACCTTGATTGCAAACTTGCAAAAACATAAGGAACAAAACGACTTGGTAGATGCCATGATTAGCAAATCGCAACTATCTTCTATTCGAACTTTGAAATCAGATTATGCCGTTAGCCCAAACATTTATCACGATTTACTTGTTTAATAATAAAAAAAGGTCCTTAAACTGACTGATTGTTTACCCGAAAAAAAAAAACTGTGACGAGTTTCCCGGGGTGTTTTTTTTGGGGGGAAGAAACATAAAAGAGAGCAATGTCAGAACCCCGCGTTTTCTTCTTTTTTCCTTGTTTATTCTTTTATCTACTAACAATAATGTTTGCCACTTCTCGTCTTTTCTCTGTTGCTGCCAAGCGTTCTTTCTCCACCTCCGCTGCTAACCTTACCAAGGTTGCTGTCCTCGGTGCTGCTGGTGGTATTGGTCAACCTTTATCTTTATTGTTGAAGGAAAACCCCAACGTCTCTCACCTTTCTCTCTACGATATCGTTAACGCTCCTGGTGTTGCCGCTGATATTGGTCACATCAACACCAACTCCAAGGTTACTGGTCACACCCCCGAGAACGACGGTTTAAAGGAAGCTCTTACTGATGCTCACGTCGTCGTTATCCCCGCTGGTATTCCCCGTAAGCCTGGTATGACTCGTGATGATCTTTTCAACACTAATGCTTCCATTGTTCGCGACCTTGCCACTGCTGCTGCCAAGTAAGTTTTATTTTTTTTATTATTTTTGTGCTTATGTGTTTTGAGGGAGGGGTGGATTTTTTTTATTTTTTTTGCAAAAAAAAAGAAGGGATTATTAAGACTTATTTTAGGTACTGTCCCAATGCTCATTTCCTCATTATCTCCAACCCTGTTAACTCTACCGTTCCCATCTTTGCTGAGACCATGAAGAAGGCTGGTGTTTTCAACCCCAAGCGTCTCTACGGTGTTACCACCCTTGATGTTGTTCGTGCCTCTCGCTTCGTTGCTGAGGTCAAGAACCTCGACCCCAAGGATGTTAAGGTCACTGTTGTTGGTGGTCACTCTGGTGTTACCATTGTCCCTCTCCTCTCTCAAACTGGACTTGAATTCACCAAGGAAGAACTTGATGCTCTTACTCACCGTATCCAATTCGGTGGTGATGAAGTTGTTCAAGCCAAGAACGGTACTGGTTCCGCCACTCTCTCCATGGCCTATGCTGGTGCCCGTATGGCCAACTCTGTCCTCGAAGCTACCGTCGGTGGTAAGAAGGGTGTTGTTGAGCCCTCTTTCGTCAAATCTGATATCTTTGCCAGTGAAGGTGTTGAGTATTTCTCTACCAACATTGAGCTCGGTCCCGAAGGTGTTGAGAAGATTCAAGGTCTCGGTGAGATCTCTGCTTATGAGAAGGAACTCATCTCCAAGGCTGTCCCTGAGTTAAAGAAGAACATTGTTAAGGGTAACGAGTTTGCTCAATAAATTGTTTAATTATATATATTTCCCCCACACCACCACCCACCTACACACAAACACACAACCCGCAATTTCATTCAAAAATTAAAAATTGATTTTACCATTTATCTTGTATTAATTATTTACTGTGTCTCTTTTTTCACGTGTATTTTTTATTTATTTTTTATTGTGACAATGTGTAAGAAGCTATTATGTATGGAGTACATACATCCCCCCTGGGAGTCATTTGACGTCATGCCATTGTATTTTACTTTTTTTCGTAGTACGTGCGCGTGAAAGAGAGAATATAACAAAATCTTTTTCATACAAGGGCTTGATTTCACGTTCAAGATTAGATAAGATATTTGGGGAGATGATTCAGTGTAACATTTATTTCCAAATATTCTTTTTATAAAAAAAGAGTCTTTTCCCTCTCTCTTTCTCTCTCTTTCTCCCGCGACACACTAAGAAAAAAAGAAAAGGAGTGGTCTCTTGCATAAATTTTATTACAGCGGTTTAGAGCAGGGGAATAATCAGATCTTCCAAATTTTAACAGGAGTTAAAGAGTTTTTTTTTGTTGCACTAAAAAAAAAGAGTCCGCTTTTTCTTTTTTAAAATTGAAACTCTGCAAATCCTATTTTAGACGTTGCATTACAAGTTTTTGTTTATTATGCGTGTGTGAGGAGGGGATATCTTGCCAAAGCAGTTTTATATATATATGTTTACGCGCGTATTGCTTTACCACTTTTTGTAAGGCAAGAATTTACCGTCCAATGTAATTTTTACACGGTCTCCGTTTGGATCTTCAACCTATTTCATGATTATCAGCAACAACAACAAAATACTATCCGTGTCTCTTTTTCCTTACCTTATCAACGTTAGCTTTGAAATCAATAGCAGACATAATACCATCACCAAACTATATATACAAATTTTATTAGTAACGCGCGTTAGCCTAATCCAAAATAATCTCTTATTTTACCTTTTCGTGAATAATAGCTTTCAATGGGTATCCGAATACTTGAATCATTTCAATGAATCGATATAATGTTGGATCTGTGGGAGGCATGGGCATTAAACTATAAATAACGTGAGTGTGAGAATATTTTTTGTTGTTTACTTAAATTGCATAATCTTTACCCTCCTCTGGATGGATAGAAGTGCTCTCCCATCTCTTCTACCAAGTGTCCTGTAGGAATATTTAAAATCTCACATAGTCTCTTTATTTCTGCTTCCGTTGGTTTTGCCTATATTAAAAAAAAAGTACGTAAGCATGATGTAGTCGCCCTTTTTTTTTCTTGTTCTTACTTGTCCATAGAAGATGGAAGCAGCGTACACTTCATTACATCCCAGTTCTTCGCCAATTTTCTCAAAGCTATATGGTGACCCCCACTTATTAATATCAGTTTATACCTTGCTTTTCTTTCACTGTATTACCTTAATTTTCTTTGAGCTTTGGCTTGAAACATACGTGTTTGAACTGAGCTAAGTTTGGGGTCCTATTATGAAACAAAACTAATTAAAAAACTTAGAAATGTATGCGGTTTTTTTTTTTACTTACGTTCATAATGATAATTTAAGTAAAAGAAAGTAAAGAATGGAACCCATATATTTTAGTTGCATTTAAATAGGATCGTTGTAACCCCGATCGTTCGACACGAAAGAATATCGTTAATCATCCATTAGAAAAGACAGTCCTGGTGTCTACTGGGATTTCCTCCCGTAACAAAAGTTAGGACGCAAGAGCAATTACTAAGAAAATTAACCTTGAAGTTCAATTTTATAGAGTAAATTTTCAGAGGGTAAAATATTAAAATTGGTAAAGCTAAATTATGGAAAGACAACATAGTATTTTACAGGGAGGAAATGACGTTACGGACTCGTTAGGTTGAAAGATTACGCGGGAGAGAGGTAAACGAGTACTTATTAGACGCGAATTCCTGCTACCCCTCGTTACCCAAAAGTGTAAAATAGATTAGTAAATATGGACTTATACGAGCGAAAAAATATATATATATAGCAATAGCTGATTATAATCAAGGTTAATGGGAAGGCGAGGGGTGTGTAACTGAGTTTTATTTCATAAAAGTTCAAAAGACCATATAGAAGGTCAGCATAAGGGCTAACATATCATACTATAATATAAAGTATTTATAAAATTGCCACAACTGCAAAAATACATTGTTAGAACTATATATTTGCTCTTTTTTTTTAAAGATAGAAGTAAAAAATAAAACCGACAACGGTTGTAACTTTATTTTGCTTGTTAAATCTTTATATTTCACAAGAGCCTGGTTCAATTGAATGTAATCAAAATACTAGATATTCAAAGAGAGGCGCCTTTCCTTTGTTTAATACAGCTTTTTTATAATGAGCAATTTGCCTACCCAATTAGTCGATCTTACTTATTAATACAGGTTTGACTGTAAGTATATGAGCGCATTTTACGGTATTACTTACCGCGTGTTGGTATTTTTTTACGGATCAAAAAAAAAATTGCTTTAGCGGTTTGATCGTAGTATTAGCAATTAAAATTCAATTAGATCAAAATATATTTTCATCACAAGTGACAACAGGTGATGAGAAGAATGGAAGGAATAGAGGCAATTATTTTTAGTACTTTTTTTTACGAGTGCATTTGCAAGTGATGTAATGTATTAGAGGTATCATTTACGAGAGACTATGATATGTCTTTAACCCATAGGGCTCTCCTATAACGAGCAATTTGCATCACTAGTACGTTTCAGAAAACGGATCCGATTTTTTTTTTCCTTTAAAAAAAAGCCGTGACAAATGTATATCAATCCGATTTACATCAAAAAGTATTTTTTTTTTCTTCAAAAAAAAGAGAGGGCAAAGCATCATACACAGTTCATATTTAAAGATCAAGTATAGCATAAACTCTTCTATTTGTATATCGCTGAAGATGAGACGAAAAAACCCCTCACTTCCAAAATACATAAAAAAAGGTCTATATGACGTGAGATTGTTAAAATGAAAGGTGATCACTGTTACTGCGATTCGGGCATTTAAGAAAAAAGGCAAAGTGTTTCAAAACTTTTTTGCCCAATGAAATCTTAGTGATTAAAATATAAACAATTTTTTTTATTAAACAATCCCTTTTTTCATTTTTTTTTACAATTTTTTAAGGACAAACTAAAAAAAAAAAAAAAACTGTATAAACATATCTTTAATTATTTATAGAAAATAAATATGCGTGTAAATAATGATTTTGGTGTTGTTTATGTTGATCAGTCAAACGATGCTTGCGAGACAATATTAAAAAGTACATTTAGAAAAGGTAACAAATAAACAAAAATAAGAAAATGACGGGCAGAAAAAATGACAATTTTTTTTTATTATAGTTGATGTTGTAACAAATCAAAAAGACGTTATGAAGTGTATCATGTCAAGAGAAAACGACAATGTATCGATACTGTTACTTATTGATATCGATCAGTTTTTTCCAGTACTTGAAAAGATATGCCAATCCATTCAATACCGTCATTTAATCAATATAATTCCAGTCGGTAAAAAAAAAAAAAAAAAGAGCGAAAAAAGAAAATATATTGTTTTTTTTTTCTTATATGTATTTCTGATGATCTAATCATATATAGCCTGCTCTAAAAATGATTCGTCTTCATTAATGGTTCGATGTATTGAAACTGGCGCTTCAGATTTTATTTTGAAACCTTTTCAAGAGTCAGTTATAAAAACCATGTTTTTGGTAAAGAGAAGTTAAAAAAATAATAATATAGAAAGCGAACTTTGAATTAACAAACATACATACACACAAAAAAAAAAACCTTATCTTAAATTAGAATGTTTATCGTCATAAATCCCAAAATATCAGTCGCTCAGTACCGAAAGATCAACCGAAAATATCTAATCTATCTCAATTTCAAGGCCGATTTGAAAACGACAACTGGTATATTGAACGAAATTTAAATAGAACAAAAAGCGGTTTGATCTAAATTAAAAAAAAAATTGACAGGTTATCAGACTCTATTTTAAAATATTATACCCCAGAACCAAGTACAGAAAGACTATCAATGTCAAACTTATCAGAGTAAGAAATCAGTGCAACAAACAAACAACGCCCAAAAATGCGCTTTTTATTAATATCTTTTTTATCGTATAGTGAACGCCTATCTTTTTTAAATCAATTTGTCTGCGATTGGAATTTTTCACCATTAGAGTTGGATGAGCGCGATTTAGTTCAATGCGTTTTTATCATGTTGGACCAAACCTTCGTACAATTGCCCGAATTAAACTCACTTCGAATGGAAAAGGGCAAGTTTTTTTTTTTTTTTTTTTTTTTTTTTTTTTTTTTTTTTTTTTACCTTTTTATAATATAAAAGGTACAGCTTGGTTACACACATTGACTAATCTTAGTTTCCATAAAAAGACATCATGTACGACTTTATCTTTGACGTCTACAATTCGTATCATAATACAAATCCATACCACAACTTTAAGCATGCTGTAGATGTTATGCAATCTACCTGGTACTGTCTATGTTCTATTGGCGCTTTAAAACCAATTTGGTCCTCTTCAGATATTCCCGTTTCGTCGTCGTTACATGAAGATCATTTGAAAAATTTATTACGACCTGTAGATATACTTGCATTATTAATGGCTAGTTTAGGACATGATGTAGGACACCCTGGAGTAAATAATGGATTTATGGTAATACAATGTTAAATTATATTACAGACGGACCAAGAGAAAATTCGAGAAATAGCAGAGCGTTGATATATATATATTTTTCTTTTATACACTAATAGATTACGACTGCAACTCCTTTAGCCGTATTATATAATGATATATCTGTACTGGAAAGTTATCACGCTATGGCGTTTTTTAATATTTTACGTAAATACTATGCAATTTCAAATGTCGATGTGAACTCATTTCCAGACTATAAGGGTACACACATATATTTAAGGCACCGTTATTTTTTTCAGTCGTTTGCTAAAACCTTTATATAGATTTTCGAAGGATCGTTGTATACAGTATTTTGTGCACGGATATGGGATGCCATCAAGATTACCTAGGTCGTATTCAAAGTACAACTCAAAAAATGGCTAACCACGGTCATTTGATGCTTGAAGAAGACTCAGAAAGATTAATACTTTGTAGTGCGATTATGAAATGTGCTGATATTAGTAATTGTGTAAGAAAAAAAAATGCATAATATAATTATCATGTAGTAACAATGTATATACGTAGACGCGATCGTTTGATAATGCAAAACAATGGGCAATTTTACTAGCAGACGAATTCTCAATACAAGGCGATCTAGAAAAAGAATTAGGAATACCTTCTATCGCTATTAATGAACGTGGTAAAGTATCGTTACCGGATTTCCAGTTATTTTTTATGAAGAATGTCGCGCTGGATTTATATTCAACCTTTGGTAAACTATTTCCTCAAATGAAATTTTGCGCTAATAATATAGAAAGTAATATTGCCGTTTGGGAAGATCTTAAAGCAAAAACTTAGTTTAACCTAAAAAAAAAAAAAATGTCTGTAAATACAAATTATTATCAAGTGTTGATTTTAATTCTTATGTTTAATTTATCCTATTATATATTTATTTCTTTTCCCTCCCCCCCCCCCTTTCATTTTCGCGTATCTTAAAATAAATAACAGTAATAAAAAGAAATCGGTCCAGTTTTGTGTAAATGCAGTGAAACTTTAGTGTTCTGGAACTTTTGTAGCGATGCGCTAATAAACAAACGCACTTTGAAAAAAAAGGACGTTTTAAGTGTGAAACCTCTAGTGCATCAAATTCTTTTCTAGTTTTTTTTTTTACAGAAAGTAAATCGAGATACGAAAAAATTAGGTATTCTGCTTCTATAAATCAAATTCGTTATATTACGCGATTTCAACTAAGTACTGGGGAAAAAAGAGAGGGAGAAAAAGAAGGTTAAGCGAAAAAGATATTCTTTTTTTTTATCCTAGTACGAAGGATTACAATATGACCAGAGTGCCAGGACCACCTACACGTTACCACAATCGGCCATTAAGTTTCGTCACTTCAAAAAATAGCTTAATAATTATCCATGTATTCTGTAAAAAGAAAAAGATGCCTTTTTCTATTATGCTGTAAAACCCTTTCAAGTTATAGCGTCCTTAAAAAACCAATTAGTATAAAGATAAGAAGCTTCAAATTTTTACCTGCATTTCGTGTTGCACTATTTACGGATAAACACTGAGCGAAAATATGAATTTACATATGATACACCACCGTTTCATATTCAAAAACCTTTGATGACTTTTACGTGACTTATGTACGTATTACAGCTTCTTTTTTTTTTAAAAAAAAAAAAGAAACCCGCTAACTACGCAAGAAATGTTGTAGTTTTTATATTTGTTTTTTTTAAATACGAGACAGAACGAAAAAAAAAATAGCAAGATGAGATTCATTACGTGATTCTTTAAAAATCCTTAGTTCGTACTTTTAAAAATAGATTGTTGTTTGTAGTACCTGATATATTATGTGTACAGCTTGTTGCTATTTAGTACATCAAAGAAAAGAATTTGGTACTTCCGTTTGAATTACAGCATCTGCGACCTTAGATGAGCGAGGGAAAACCTTGATAAAAAATAGAATTTAGGTTTTCGTCATGGGTACGAGTGTCGTCTAGTAGGAATAAAGTTTGGTTTGACTTTAAGGCATGTGGGAGGAAACTGGATTAATCAAAGAAGAAAAAAATAATGTACGCTCCGGTTTTTTTTTCCAGCTTAAATATGTTAAGTACAAATAACGATGGACCAAGAGAAAATCGATTTACCGAAATAAAAATTCTGGCGTGACAATTGTCTTGTGTTGCAAAGAAAAAAAAATGAATTTGGTCACTGCCGTTAGCTAAACTTTAACTATAAGCTAATATGAAAAACAATAACATGATAATCGGAACGAAATAAATAAAACTAAATGCCATGTACAATAAATAAATTATTCCAAGAAAAAAAAAATGATGAGAGAAGGGTTACAATGCGTTTTGTTTTTATTTTTTGTTTCGACGTTAGACCGAATGTTTGTACAATTACCCGAAACAAAACTCTCTTGGAATAAAACTGTAAAAGATAAAGGCACACACATATGTTACACGACACAAATATTTATCTACCATATATGGATATCAGGTACGACAATTTTTCGTCTTTTGACGTTTTCCAAAATTTGTAACACAGTTTTTTTTTGTCTTTCTTAAATGTTCTTAATAATAGATGTAGTCTCGGTAGAGTAAGATACCGAATTTTATTATGCGCTGAAAATAAATGTCTAGAGGATCAATTCATGCACAAGTTACTAAAAGAGTCGAGTCAAAAGGGAAGAAAGAAAAAAAATAATTAGAAAACCAGCAACATTACACGAAAAAAAAAAGAGAAGCGTTCATAACGACCTATAGATTGTCTCCCCTCTCGGTCTATATTAATAGTTAGATTGAAACACACAACATCGGACACACACACTGTATCTGGCCGTAATACAATTTTAAATTATTCGAAATGATCTATTATACACCCCATGTAAAATTTATCCTAATACCAAGTTTTTACATTTTTTATTATTATTTACCGTTCTGTATAACGATATCTTCTTTTTCTATTCTAGCTTCTTTTATTTTTTAAAAAAAGTTGCATCAGTAGGAACTGATTGTATATAGATGAATAATAGTTTATGCAACCGGGAGTTTATCCAATGTGAAGTATAAGCGATGTACACGATATCATTTTTCATCACGCACTAATTATATTTTTCGTTCTTAGAATTTTTTTTTTATATTATATTCAAAGGGGATGTTGGTTGCTGTGTACAGACTATAGTATTATTTGGATATAGGATTATTTGTGTTCACATTAAAAACGATGTATCAAAGCGCATATAGTCTCACCAAGAGACATAAATACGAGCATTTCGTAAGCTTTCCCTTATTTTATGTAATGGCACACAATATTTATTAGGCACGATTTGTACTTCTTTTTTGTAATAATGCAAACTTGCCTATGTATCGCACGCTTAAATCGGACTAACAGTTTTTTTTTTTGTATACACGCATGTGCGTTTGAAAAAAAGAAATAAATAATGTAGTAGCAAATAGAAAAAACTCTTATAAAACATGTCTTATATTACAAACGAATTGAGTTTATAAGGTTGGTTAACAAAGTTTCATGTTACAAGTACATTCAAACCCTATGAACATTTGTTTTTGTTTCTTTTCAAACATGCCGTTACAATCTCATTTATAATCTTAATTCTTTTTTTTTAAAAAAAATGCGTACTTCACTTCCGTCCCAAAAGTTACACACAACGGTATATTATTTGTACTCCTTTAAAAAAATACACATATATATAGACCTCATTTTCTCCAATACGAAAAATAAATAATATTTCTCTAGTTTCTTTTCAATATATTATTACTTTTTTTTTAAAAAAATGGCCAAGTCAGTGAAGAAAGGATTTTTAAATGTATTATCTTGGGTAAATATACACAGAGTACAAATTTATTTTGATAGCTTCGACAGAGAACGCAAGCTTTAAAAAAAAAAAAAAAAAAAAAAAAAAAAAAAAAAAACTATATATTGACATTAGCATTTCATGTAGACACGAGAATTAGTTTTGGCATGTAACTTTTTAACGGTACTTTACTTGCGGTCTTTCCATATTGTATATTTTACACTGACGGCGGCGGCGACAGTAATTGGCGCCAAGGTACTGAAGCGTATTATTCAACAGCCTCGACCGGTCCGACGTCAAGGCGGAAAGATAAAGATGAAGAAGAGTTACGGGATGCCTTCCTCACACTCAGCGGCCATTTGTTTCCTGACCACGTACTTGCAATGTTTGTTTACAGCAGCACTGACATGGCAAAATGTGATTGTGCTACTCTTTTTTCATGGTTTTTCATTGGCCGTAGTGTGGTCGCGCGTGCGGTTAGGCCATCATACTAAGGCTCAAGTCATTTGTGGTAGCTTGTTTGGGCTTTCATGCGCTTTGGTCGCATTTTATCTTTGGAAGTCTTACTTTTCTACACTTGATCTTGATGGTCGTGTAGATGAAGCTTTTTCTTATCTATTTAATCTTTGAACAAGATAATACCCCCCCCCCCCTAAAAAAGAGAAAGTTCTTTTTTACTCATCTTTTTTTTAAAAAAAAATTGTAATTTACACTTTCCGCCACGTAGTAGTACAGTTATTATAACCCATTTTACATCTTTTTCTCGTTCTTACGCACTTTTTTTGATTTTTCCATACCAATTTTTTCTTATTTTTTTTTATACAAAAAATAAAAATAAAAACACAGTTTTTTCTTTATTTATTTAATTTAAACTACATGTTTTTTTTTTCAGAGATCAGGACAAGAAGGTGTGCCTAAGAGAGGACAACATGGGTCTGGAGAGTCTAATGTAATCGTCAGTTTTTCTGTCTAATTTGCTCCGTCAAAAAAAAACCTACCTATATAACCGCATGATTGAGGACAATCCTTTGGACACGGCTTCAAATTTAACGAACACATTTTCTTTGCACAGTTCTTACTACTTCGTCTTATATATCTTCTAGACTCACGCTTAATTAAGAAACTACATATATGGTGGGTGAGTTATAAGATATAGTTAAAAATACACTGTGTGTTACGTTACTTTGGTTTCTCTTGCATGTATGGCACATTATTTGAATTAGGTGTATGTAAATCTTGATTTAAAGAAGGTTTTAATGCCGAAACATAAATGATAGTAGACAGAATGAATAATAAAGTGATAAGTGATTTCATTTTTTCTGTTTGTTTGTTTAAGAGAGAAAGGGTTTTTGATTATAAGTTTTTTTTTTTCTTGTTCAACGATGAATTTATATCAGAGGTTTTTGTACATGGACGGAAGGAGAGGATAGTTTAGACCGAGCAAATTAATTATAGTACATCAAAGAGGAGCATCACGATACAAAGAATACCAAGAATCTAAGGAGGTAAAACGTGAGGTAAAAAGAAACACATATTTATTTGCTTTTTGTATTGCATCCTATTAGTATATTACGGCCACTATACAAATCTCTTTTTTTAAAAAATCCCCTGGATTTCGGACTTGAGAAGGAAAACCCTATTTATTTTTTTACCAGCGCAAGGTGGTACACAGTTCTTTATATACTTCACCGAATTCCTTCATGTGGTATTTCTGTCAATGAAAGATTTGTTTGGAGAACATGGGGTCCGACACCAAATAAAGATAGCGTGGTGATCCCCTTCTAAGCTATCCCGAAATTCAGTTCAATCCGAATACAAAGAAAATATGTAAGAACGAGTTTTTTTTGTTCTCAGATATAATATTAACTCTTTTTTTTAAGTGATACTTTTGTAAAGTTTAATAGCAATTACGAATTAACTAACAAATTGCATGATACATTTAACAAAATGTAATGTTAATTTAACGATAATTGTTTTCTACCTTTTTTTTTTTGTATGCGGCATATTTTAAAATAAAAAACTTTAATTTATTTTCTTTGTATATTACGAGCTTCAATATGCGCGCATAAAAAAACCTATTAGTAACATCATAACGCATAGAAAGCTAAAACATATTATGCTTCTCCCTTTCAACTTCCTCCTTTATTTTCCCGCTAAAACAGAAAATTGCATCATCTTAAACAGAACAAGAGTTCTCTTCGCCACTTTAGTTCAAAATAAAGGGTTCTCTCCTAGTGTAAACAAAACAGGTAGTCCAAATTTGTTCACTTATCATAACGATGTGAACATATGAGTTGTGTGTATAGAGGAAAGAAAAATAAAATTATCTACCCCTTTTTTTCGTAATTGTCATGTATATATGTTTCTAATGCATTATGAAAAGGACGGTACAAACAATGAAAAAAAAAAGGTGATTATATTATTAAGTGTGTGTACGTATCTAAAAAGCCAAAGAGGGAGAAAAGAAAATGCTAAACAAAGTTGTGAGAGGGGTGAAAAAAGAGGAGGTAAACTTTACTTTAATCACCACATTGATGGCTGAGGTCTCGTGTCTTGTTGTTGCTGATGTGCTTGTTGTGCTTGCTGTTGTGCCTGCTGCTGTGCCTGTTGTTGTACTTGCTGCTGTACTTGTTGTGATTGTTGTTGTACTTGTTGTGCTTGTTGTTGTGCCTGCTGCTGTGCTTGCTGCTGCTGTAACTGTTCATTTGTCATAAAAGAAAACTGAGACTGACTCGAACTAGCGGCAGTGGTGGGTCTCGGATCCCCACTACTACTTTGCGATCGATAATTCTGATTACTAAAATAACTATTCCACTCGTCGATATCAAAAGACATGGGCACGCCAAAGAACGCGGTGCCTATAGGATCGAACGGCCTTTCGTCATTTGAGTAACTAGATCGACTAAAACTAGCCTGCGTATTGACAGGTGGAGTATTAAAAGGAGACTGTTCTGTATCGTTTTTAAAATTTGCAACGTACTGCGTCAAGTACTCTGGAAACTTGTGATCGGTTCCACGTTGAACATCGATGGGGTTTCTTCTGAACTCGGACGAAGACGAAGAAGAAGAAACGGGTAAAGCAGCGTGTTGTAATACAGGAGAGTTGGGTACGGCGATGGAAAGCGATTCGTGTTGCTCGCTGAGTTCAGGTTTGACTGCACGATTGTATCCTTCATCTACGTTTTCCAAGTTGATGTCGCGTAATCCGGCCAGTTCACCCAGGATGTTGCAGTGACGTGCAGAGGTGATCCAGGTAGCTTCGACTTCATCCATGGCGCGAATGATCTTGTTGATACTGATCTTTGCTTCAAATGCAAACATGCTGTCGGAAGATAAAGCGTCGTTGATGAAAATAATGCCTGCGGTAAACATGAAATACAGCGCGTAATTGTTGACGTTCTTTAACCTTCCTTCTGCCATTAAACATTCAACGATATCTAGAATTTTGTTGGCGGCAAAGGTACAGATGGAGGCAGAGGGGAAGACGGAAGGTGTACCGGTTTGTGTAGGGCCCGGGATAAAGGGTCGGTGCAGTAAAATCAAGGAAGTGTAGAACAGCATGTGGATCTGGCACAGCTCTAGTTTGGGTGCTGGTGCCTTTTCGGCCATACGTGTGTTGGGCACGCGGTACTGAGACCAAGGCGCCAGGTTGTTCATCCAGTTGTTTAAGGCACGGTCTAGCTTAGAAATGACAGTGTCGGGTGAAGACATTTTGTTCACTTGTTTTCGGCCTTTGACCATGTAGAGTTGGCACAGGATATCGCCCAGGATTTCACACAGTTTAATCAGTTGGTGGAAATCTTCCATGATGGTGGGTTTGTTGTTTTGGTCGTCGTCGTCGACTTGAGATGGGTAAGGTGTGTCTAAATCTCGCTCGTCAATCATGGGTGCTCGGCCGTGCATAGCGCATGTTAATCGGTCAACTACAAAGCAACAGTAAAATACTCGCTTTCGTTCTTCCTTTTCTTCGTCGGATAAATTCCAAGCATCACAGTTTCGATTTAAACCTAAGTTTTGACACATTCTAAAAGCCTGCAAAAGGAAGAAATGGGTTAGATATTATTTTATGTAGTTATAAAGAACTTACCAAACCACTGTATAACCAACCACGAATGTTTTTCAAAGCACCGTTTTGATGACTACTTAATAATAACAAGGATTGTACAGTAGATACTTTGAAATCATCCCACTCGAAATCCAATAAGATTCTAGCTCTTTCAAAAAAGATGTCACCCGCGGTTTCACGTAAAGAGGGATCAGCTCTTACTCTGACGTCAGGCGAGATACGCGAGGCTACGGCATAAATGGCGTTTAACAACAGGGGTGGTGGTCTATGTGTTTCTGATTCCAGCGAGGCCAAGAAGGCTTTTTTGTGCAAAAGCGGTAAGAATGGATAAAAGTGAGTAAAGTAAAGATCCAAAAGATTTTTGGAGAGATCGGGAGGAGGTAACTCGAACGGGTCGACGACGGCTAAAGGATTTGGCAAAATATTTTGTCCGTCTGTATTTTTTTTTGTGCGATGATAACCTCTTGAATTAAAATGAAAGGCACCATTTTGAAAATTTTTACTGCCGCGTAACATGTAGAAGCCAGATGATTTACCGTAGTATCTTAATTGACCACTTTCATCAATGGATAAGTTGCCAAGGTTGTCGTTGGGGTTTTCGGGTGGTTCGGAGGGTGATGTGGTTGTGCTAGGTTGAGGGTGCTCAAGTGCAATGGTAGTAGGTGTATCGCTTATCGCTATTTCCGCGTTCCTTGTAGATTCAAGTGTGGTGGAACGTACGGGACGGGGTCTCACTAGTTCGCCATAAGCTGTTTCCAATGGCGAGTTTAGTTCGGCTAGAATAGCTTGTGAACGTGGATCGTCTTCTTGAATAATATTGCCCAATAATGATTCTAAACGGTGTAATCTTCCTTCAATTGCTTCGATATAACCTTTAGGGGGACCTCTCTGTCAAAAAATATATATTTGTCAATGCCTTTGTTGTAAAACGTAAATTTTGATTATTTTATCACTGGTTTTACCTTCTTTGTAGACTCTTTATATGTACAAGGTAGGTTTAAAGTAGCACAATTACCACAAATTGCTTGTGCTCCATCGCATTTGACCTTCTTTCGACGACATTGCTCGCTTTTTTTTTTTTTTTTTGTTAAATAAAATAAAATAAAAAAATTATGAATATTACACAAGGAAAAAAAAAGTGTCAAACAGAACTTACCATGCTTTACTAACTCTTTGACGTTTAATAGAATCCTCCGGCATACTTTTAAAGAAAAAGGGGACCTTTATATGTTTTAAATTGCAAAAAAGAAGAAAGAAGAAAAAGTAAAAAAATAAAAAAAAGTTTCCTCAACACATGAAAAAGATTATCCCAAAATGCACGAAACGGCTAATCCAACATCCGGAAAAAAGGGATTTTTGGGGGTGGTTATATTTTATATGGGGGGGGAGAGAAAGTAATTTAAATGATATTTGATTATTTATTAAAAAAGTAATAGTTATTTTTTGGAGTAACCTGCACATGTCCACATAATAAGTTTCCATATAACAGCTATACCAGCTAGTGAAGCTACGACAATACCACCATAAAACATACCATTGTGTAATACTTTACTACAAATGGTTCCGCACGCATTCTGAGCTTGATCTATCATATTCTCGCATTGATTGTTACACTTGTCCGTGACGACTTTTGATGCGATCATTAAAGCAATACCCGCCGCCAAAAAAGCAACACTGATTAACAAGCAAAAGAAGGAACAGCAAGTAATAGCCGGGTTATAACAGCAGCAGGCACCACTCTTTTCTTCCTTCTGTGAAGGTCTATACTTGTAACTTTCAGGCTCATTTTCAGGTGCCAAAGTAGGCTTTACTATATAAGGCTGATACTGATCTTGCTCTTTCTTTAGCTTCTTTCTTTCCTTTTTACTTAAAATAGGTTGTTGTACCATTGGCGTCTTTTCGGGCTCGTCATAGTCTTCCTTTTTATAAAAAGGTATCACTTGATCTGATTCGTGCTTAATTGGTTTAGGTAATTCGTGTTTCATATACTCTTCACGCTCTTGTCGAAGGTATTCGTCCAGTGGTTGTTCATTACGGTAATGATCAACGCCATGTACATTTCTTTCTTCATCTAGCATACCGCTATTATAATAACTTGGTTGTTGGTTGTTGTGGTGATAATAGTCTGATCTCTCGGGTGGAGTGTAGATATCTTGTCGCATTTGTGGAGGAACATAGGTTTCTGGTTGAACTGGATTGTATGATTCTTGCAAGTGCATAGCTTGAGGTGGTGGAGCATAGGCTTCTTGTAAATGCATTGTAGGTTGAGGAGGAGGAACATATGTGTCTTGAATAGGTTGACTGAAGCTATCAGATTGATGATAAACTACTGGTTGTGGCTGAAATATATGATGTGATGATTCGTTATTACTAGTTTGTGTAGGTGGAGGAGGAGGTGGTGGTGTAGGGTACTGTCCAGCAAATGGATCAGGGTGACTATTACTGTTATTATTGTACATGGTGTTAATAGACTTGTTTTTATGAGAAAAAAAAAAGGAGAAAAGAAAAAGAGTAGTAAATAAAATTCCAAGCCCTTTTTTAAATATTACATATAAGTGAAAATAGGAAAAAACTCAGTTATATAAATAGATAACCTTGGCGACTGACTTTTCTTTAGTATCTTTAAGTCTATATTAGGAAACATGGTAACAAATTTCAAAAAAGGGCTTTTATACGTTCAAATTTATGCCGTTCATGCGAGTAATTTATTTAATATAAAATAGTTATAATAACCACTACTGTTCATAAAACAAGCTTAAATAATAATGCTTATACGTGTCAAATTAATCAAATATGATACTTATAAAAAGAAAAAAAAATCGTCAGTGACACTGGGTCCGTTCTACACTATACAAATCCAACCCTACTCATTCGAACTTTTTTTTTTGTATTAAATACTCTCATGCGAACAAACAAGTGTACGACTACGTAGAAATAATGAAATAGATCACATGAGTTAAAGTGACTATTTTATCAGTCCAACACGTATTTATCTGTCTCTTTTTTTTAGAATAGTTAAATCACTTCTTTTTCTTCCTCCTTTTTACAGGGTATACCCATCAACAAGTGATTTTTTTATGTATGTACGGATCTCTTGGAATTGTGCTATCGATACTATCAAATATGTAGCATACGATAACAAGCTTGTCAAAAATACGATAGATATTAGCCAACGAGCAGATCTTATCATATTGTGAGTACTGTAAAAAGTGTATGAAACATGTAATTTTATATAACTAACTATTGGTTCTTTTGCTCTAGTTCAGTATCTTTATCCATACCAGTAGCGAAATAGACGATTGTGCTGACGTGTCTCGCGTAGGTTTTCAAGAAGAAATGGTTTCTTTCATTCTAAAAAAGACAAGATCTGGACGGGACTACTTCGAACTGATGACAAGATTCCTCGATGTCGAGTTGCTCGTCACCTCTGGCTTTTTTTTGGCCGTGTAGAGTCAAATAAAGTCCGTGTCTTTTTTGGTTCCGCTATACCAAACCTCTCCGCTTCAATTACCAACCGATATGATACCGTATCTTCGAAAACTATATATATTCCGGATGTTGCTGTCTTGGCTACTAAAGTACCAAGATTGCTAAATCAATACGTGAAGACTCACGCTTTCTCTTCGAACAAAAAACTGTCAACAAGCTGCTGCTTCCTTACTACTAAGGATGATCGTGAATAAATGTTTGTATGTCGAAGAAATCGAAGCTAACTTGGCGGAGATCGTTCAAATGAAGAAGGTGACAGCCTCTGAAGAATTGATCAAGAAGTATTTGCTCGATTTCAGAGTTTAACATCCAATATTACAACATCAAAGGGCTTGAAAAAGATATGTTGTACACTTATGAAAAAAACTCTAACTGTATGGAGTTATAAGAAGGTAAAATATTGCACTGACAAAAAAAGGAGTATAATGAACAATAATTGATCTTTTTTTTTTTCACTCTCGCAAAGTGGTCAAAGCTCCGTGTCTGGATGACCTCCTCCGCCTTTGGTTCGATTTGCTGTGAGGCTATCCCCCAAGTTGCAGCAGCTGACATAGGTTCCCGAAGACCTGTTGCATTATTTGTATCAACACCAAGAGGTTAAAACACACAATTAAATTGTAAATAAATTTATCATACATAAACCACACTCTCTTCTCCTAACCAACCCAAAAAAAAAAAAAAAAAGGGTCGCAAATTGAATATTTTCCATTTTTAGTTGTCCAAAAACAAAGCTTCTTTTTTTTTCTCTCTTTTTCTTTTTTTCTTTTCAACACACATACGTATCTAATATACTCATGTCAGACGTTATGACAAGTTATGATAATTCAGACATGTATTGTACGCCAAAAAGTTCCGATGTACGCATAGACGTAGATTTAGAAGATGGACCACTCTTTCGAGCGACAGTAAAAGAATACGAAAGCAGAACCCTTGTTTTAAAAGGTTATTTAAAGCGTATACTAAAAGCAGCCAGTGCCAATTTAGAAGCCAAGACACTTGTATTGGAGCAAGATAAGCTATTTATTGAAGCCTTAAAGGAAGCACCGTTTTCAGAACCACTTTTTAGTCATTACCTTGACTTTACTTGGCAAAAATTACATGAACAGCAAGAGCGACTTTTATTCTGTATGCAAAGTTTATTGATCCACCCTCTACAAAAATTATATGATATGGATATAAAGACAGTAGATACCAAAAAGAGGCAATTTGAAGATGTCAGTAAAGACTATTATACAAACCTTGCCAAATATCTTAGTATAAAGACACCTAATAACAACAAAAAGCAACAAAGAACGGAAGCTGAATTCTTGTTGAAAAAACGTGAATTTGATCTAGTGCGGTTTGATTACTATACTTTTTTAAGAGACTTGCACGGAGGCAAAAAGGAACAAGAGATACTGTATCATTTATTAAATTTGTATCAAAAGCAATTTTCATTCTTTCAAGATGTACACAAGACGTTAGAACCTCATAAACAAGGATTGGATGAATTGGCCATTATGATTGCTGAAGCCTCTCGTGAACAAAAGATGGTAAATCAAGAAAGAGATGAAAAGAGAAAGATTATAGTGTCTAAATACACACCATCAATGGAAGATGATGCTGTTGATATCAAGCGTAAATCCTTTTCTCCACTTTCACCTACATACTCTATACTACCTGAACTATCACCTGATACGTTACCCTTGGACGAATCAACTCAAGTAAATGATTTCTTTCATCATCAGCAGCAACAACAACCTGTTATTGGATTAGGTATATTGGAAAATAAATTTAAAGGTATTCGTGATTTAGAACAACAAGATCAAAACTATAAAAACACAAGTGGTAGAAGAAAAGAAGGTTTTTTATTCGCTACGTCCAAGCCATCCAAGAGCCATAACCACAGTACAACTCCCTCCTTTGATATGTCTTCTACGATCAATTGGCATAAATACTGGTGTGTCTTGAGCGGTGGACAACTTCACGAATACAGTAACTGGAAAAAGCATTTAGAGACACACATTGAACCTATTAATTTACGATTTGCAACCGTCCGAGAAGCACGCAATGCCGACCGTAGATTTTGCTTTGAAGTGATTACACCCAATTTCCGTCGCATGTATCAGGCAACATCCAGTGAAGAACTGTCCAGCTGGATCGCGACAATCAATAACGCCATCAGTAGTTTATTAAACGGTATGAGTAGCACCATCAACCTAAATGAAAACACGTCGCCTACACCTTCGTCTAGTCTATCACCTCATGCAACCAACTGGAAAAACCAAGGTAGGTCTCTCAGTGGAGCATTGAGCGGATTAGCAGCTGCCAAGGATAAGTACTTGTTGAAAAAGAGATATCACGGTCGAAAAGAAATTCGATATATTAGTTCTCCTACCTCAGCCACACCTCACCCATCACAACAAACAAGACCTAATTCTAATTCGGATTTACTAGTATTACTAAGAAAAGACCTATCCAATACCATCTGCGCTGATTGCTCAGCCAAAAATCCAGATTGGTGTTCACTTAATCTTGGCATTCTTATTTGCATAGGTAAAAAAAAAAAAAAAAAAAAAAAAAAAAAGTGATATTGTAACGGGTGTGTTCTAAAATCTATTTTTAATATAAAAAAAGAGTGCTCAGGTATTCATAGAAGTCTCGGCACTCATATATCTAAAGTCAGATCACTGACATTAGATAGCGCATCGTTTACACCCGACATTATCCAGTTACTGCTATCTATCGGTAACGCCAAATCCAACACAGTTTGGGAATTCGATACATTTACATCTCATCACAAAAAACCTATACCTACCGATACCAGAGACACCAAATTAAAATACATACAACTTAAATACGTAGATCGGATATTTGTATCCAAACAAGAGGTTCAAAATCCAATGGATATCTTGTACCATGCTATCGCACAAGACGATATCCCCAAAGCATTGTACGCTATTGCGTTAGGTGCTAATATTAACCAGCCTTTTACTTCTCATGCACCCATCATTCCATTACTACCACCCATCGCTGATTCAGTACTGAAATTACCTGTGCTGGATATTGATGGGAATGAGTACCTTGATCGTACCATGGAAATCAATCTAGGTAAAACCCATACCGCTGCTGCTGCTGCTACCTATTCTCAAAAAGATTTCTTTGTACGATATGCTTTACATTTTGCATTATTACATCATCCTTCGCATGAACAGCAACACGATGAAGAAGAGGAAGAAGAAGAGGATGAAAATAGGGTACCTCATCAAAGACCTGCAAATCCTACTGCAATTGATAGTTTTAACGATGACAGTTGCAGTGCAGCTAGCAGTAGTAGCTGCAGTACAAGCACCAGTTGCTGTTCAAGTAGCTCGAGTAGTGTTGCTAGACGCCGTGTGTTCCCCATGGCAGAATTTTTATTTCAAAATGGTGCAGATGTATTCATTGTGGATTCTGCTACGGGTAGACTACTGGCTGATTTAGTTGGATTAGGTCATTTGGTAGATAATGAAGCTATTGATTATTTAAACATGAAGAATAGTTTACGAGGTCAATCTGCTATCGTTCGTACACATATTATACCACCTCCAGTTTAATTTTTTATTTTATTTTATATATATTACATGCTTTTTTCCCCCTCCATTTTTTTATTATTATTAATATTATTATTTAATCATTATCTTCTTCTTCATCATCTTCGTCATCTTCTTCTATTTCGCAATCCACAATTAAAGTAGCACTTGGCCATAACCCTTTTTGATCCATAATTTTTGTCTCGCTATCCGGTTCATATACGGTACGAGGATAAGGAGAGTGAATAGTAAACTTGTACTCGTGAGTATAATTAGCAGGAGGTTCATCCACATACTCGCCGTCTTTATCCAAATAAGGATACGCCTCTACAAACTGATACAAAGTCTCTAAAGTATCGGTACCGTGAAACTTTTGAATCACTCTTTCACCATCAGCCAATCGAAAACTAATCTTTGCCATATTTTCTTGCTCTTGTTCTTGATCATTAAATTTACCCACTAAATATTGAATATAAATCTTCTTCTTTTTAGCTTGTACCTCCTTTTCCTTTTCAATACGTTTAGCGAGCTCGGCCGCTTCCTTTGCTTTACATTCCTTTTCTTGGTCCGCTAATAAACTATCTCGGTACGCTTGATCTTGCTGCTGTCGTAAAGCACGCTCTACCTCGCGCTGCTCTCTCTCGCTTCGTAACTGATCCAATTGAGGTCCAATACGCGCAACAGCGGCTTCAAACCTGCGGATGACAACTGCAGGTGTAACAGGTCCCTCTAACCGATCAATGACCGACATCTTTTGTGTTCCATTATTGGTTTGTAATGCAATAATAGCTAAAAATGGGTAGGTTGTTGCTTGCAGTGTATTGCTGACTTGAAACGCCTCGGTGTACCTGACATTACCTCCCCAGACAAGTACGTGCTGCGTGTTTAAAAATGCGAGTAGGTCAGGGTGGGTGAGTGTGTTGCGACAAAATGTGGCGTGGTCGTCGTGTTCTTCGCTGGATAAGAATACAAGCATGTATAGTAAATCTCGTTTGGCGACGGTGAGTGCTTGGGTATATCCTCCTTCGAAGAATTTGGGGTGCGTGGTACCGTAGGCGAATTCAAAGTCTCGTAAAAATCTGTCTGCTTCGGAACGTGGGTCACGGCGTGACGCTGTAATAGATGGTCTGTATAATAAACGAGCTACAAATAAGGTGATGTGAGTAGGGGGATATTTATATTTTTGTTGTTGTTGTTTTACCTGCAATTTGAAATACTCTCCAAGATAACTTCCATACCAAATTAAAAGGCCACATAAAGAATGAAGCAACTCTTCGGTTTGGTGGTCGATTTCCAAGTAATGAACTAGAAGGAGTATCCACGTCTTCCAACTGTTCGTATATTGTTGTCGCATGCTTATTGGTGGTAGGTGTATATCTATTTTGTACAGCCAACTTTTTTTTTTTTTTTTTGGTCCTTTTTTATCAGTAAATGTAGTTTATCATTTTATTTTTTTCTAATTTACCTCCAAGTTCCATTCGTTATTGCCTAATATACGTATAGACTCATTAATGTCTTCTGAATGAGTTACAGCCTATGTAAAGGATGAAAGGGTAATTCAGTGTTAGTTTTTATAGCTTTTTTTTTTTTTTTTTTGCATAATCTAGACGAACGAGTTTTTTTTTTTTCCAGTTCTTACCTGATATTGGTGTAAAATCCTTCTTTGGTGCTCGTTTATGGTATCTAGTCCTTCCATAATAATGTTTCAATACAGAGATAAAGGATAAACAAGAAAAAAAAGGAAAAAGTATACGGAAAAGGGTTTTATTTGGGAAAAAACGGATGAAGTCACCTTTTTTGAAATAAGGTTTTTTTTTTGCTGCTCTATGTTAAGACTCAAGCGTATTTGTCTTGCAGTGATCTGTATCCTCTTTTTTTTTTTAGAAATAAATGTATACTAAAACTGTTGTTTATTAAAATGATAAAAATACTAAAAGCTTAAATTAAATTAGGTTCTCAGGCAAAGGTCTAAGATTTCCTGATTGTTGGCTTAAATGGGGAGGGTACCAGTGCGGGCTAGTTTTAGTAGTTTATATTATAATGGTAACTGTGGGCAGGTTACCATGGTCTTATATATAGGGTGAGTCCATGTATACCTAGGTTCATCTTCAGGCTCTTGACTGTTAAACGCATATTTTTTCTTTTCTTCGTTCAACTTATTTTCTATTATTTGTTTGTATGTGACCCATTCATTCTTTAATCCCAAAAGGATTTGGCAAATTTTATCACAAAAGTCCAAGTTGACAATGGTTGGAGGTACAAATGCGTACGAAGACTTTTTGGCAACATACAAATTATCGGCATGATGAGAGAGGGAATATATAAACAGTTCATGTCCACAGAATTGGATTGACGGAATATAATGTACGGTGACAGGTGAGTTATCAAATATGTCCTTTGTTTCAATCATAAGTTTACAGTGATCGTGATACATCTTGGCTTCGGTTGGGAAACCTTTCGATACCTCCGTACACATCAAATCATATTCTGTTTGATGATTTTCGAGTATAACACGCATGTCGGCCATATAAGAACTATAATCTATGCGGGCAAAACCGCTCTCATCCCTAAAAATATATTAATAATTGCATGAAATGAAATCCTTCTCCTCCCAAGAATACTGCGCTTACCACTTCAGCCTGAGATCACTCGATCTGTCATTGATTTGATAGAAAAGGTTAAGCTTACTTTATGCTGGTCTTATATATAGGATGATTCCATGTAAATATGATGAAATCGGTTTCTTCTGAATGGTTATGGCTATAAAGGTATTGATACATTAAATTCGCAGCTTTCTGCGGGTTCTTTTGAGCAGTGTCATTGAATGCAGAGTTTCTAGTGGGTCATTTTTGGTAAGCAGAACTGGCGACGCTATTGGCTTACTTTTTTTGGTAGTCGTAACCGTTCTTCTTCTGTTGTGGGTGATAAATTTTCGCTCAAATTAACCCATTCTTCTCTATTAAATAACAGTGCTTGGCTGCGGGGATGTTGGAAAGAAAGGTCCAGCATAGAGTTTAAGCCGAGGCTATCCAAATGTCGTCAGTAAAAAAAAATTAAAAAAAAAATACAATGATGCATACCTCACAATTGCCTTCTCATGGGTAGAGATTTCAAAATATCTTTGATACCTTTCTATTATTTCTTTTTAATAATAGAACGAGGTATCAAAAATTTTGATACCAGTATCATTTCAGAATGATGCCAGTATCACTCAACCAATGGAGAATGTTGGTGAGTTTAAAGAAAATACGCCTCAACTACATTTGAATAAACATTAATAAACAAATAAATGATAAAGAGTGACAACACATACTCTTCCAATGGCTCCCTCAACATCGCAATCGAGAGTTACGACCTTTCTTTTGGCGTTCCTTTTCTGCGTTACCGCAGCAGAAAGCAGCTGCATGTTAGATTGTCGCTCTAGCGACTCTACTATTGCTAATAAAATATATCCGTGTTAGTTATATAAGCAAATATTTACATCAGCCATTGGCGCATTTTAGAAAATAACTCACCGTGAGAACTTTTTTATTTGTGGGCGTCAAAGGATGTTGTTCTCCTTAAAACAACCGCTGTACATAAGAAAACCTCAAATATGCTCCACCCGACTGTCATACGAGAACGTCAATATTTTGTTGGGTTTTTTGTCCCGGTAAGAGAGAGGCAACTTTTTCATATACAAATATATTAAAAGTAAAAAGTTTTCCCTGAAAGTGAGAAAAGCATTTCTGCTATTCTTACTTTTATTGGCCAACTTATCATTTTGAATCTAATGACATTTAACATAAAAAGAAGACAAAAACGCTAGAAAAAAATAAGCAGAATAATCAATATAAGTTGTGGATACGTTCCTTTAAAAAATGTACATATAAAAAAATACTTACTGGTATACATTGTTGAAAAGAAAAGAAAAAGAAAAAAGTGATTTATTTTAAAAAAAATGATAAAATATTTACAGCATGATGGGAAAAAAACGGAGCTCACTGTGTTTAAAAGTAGTCTGTACACGAAACCCGCACCCCCCAAACTAACTTGCAAAAAAAAAAAAAGGGGGGGGGGAGAGAAGAGAGGGGATAAATTGCATCTCAAAATATGGAAACCAATTTTTCTCGTTATCTTCCGAGCGTTTCGTATCTCACAGGAGTTAAATCGTTACTTACGCAAGTTTATCAAATTAAGTAAGTTACAAGAGAAAGAAGAAGAAGGATGGATGGATGGATGGATGGATGGATACTAACAATTTTTTTTTTAATTATTATAGTAATGAAGTATCTCGCTGCTTATCTTCTTCTTAACGCCGGTGGAAAGGCTAGCCCTGCCGCTGCTGACATCAAGACTCTCTTGAACTCTGTTGGTGTCGAGTCCGAGGAGGAACGTATTTCTTCTTTGATCTCTGCTCTTGACAAGAAGGACATTGCTGAGGTATTTATTAAACCGCCCCCCTTTTTCATATATTTTGTTAAACTAACATTTAAATAATTAGCTCATTGCTGAAGGTAAGGAAAAGATGTCCTCTGTTCCTTCCGGTGGTGCCGCTGCTGCTTCTGGTTCTGCTGCTGCCACTTCCGATGCTCCCGCTGCCGAGGAGAAGGAAGAGGAAAAGGAAGAGTCTGATGACGATATGGGTTTCGGTCTTTTCGATTAAGTTTACCACAATAAAAAAAATTGAATTCCATCATGAATACTTCAAAAATAGTAATACTTGTCTTTTTTTTTATACTTTTTTTTATTTTATTTTATTTTATATAAAGGAAGCAAAATAATATATATAATCTAAATGTTGTTATTCATTAACCATTTTTCTCTTTGCATACGAAATTGAGGTAACGATTGTTGTTGTTGCACTTGAGCTTGAGTTTGAGCTTGTAATGGATGAGCAACAGTTTGTTGAAGAGGATGACCTGTATTTTGTTGTTGTTGTTGTTGTTGAACTTGATGCGGGTGACCAGCACTAGGGGGAGCTTGACGTTGCTGACCTTGAGGTGCACCCCGAGCTTGTAAATGCATCAAATGAGGTGGAGGTTGCATGGGATGCAAACTAGCATTTGCTTCCATCAACGGATGAGGTTGAATATTATGACCATGCACTTGATGATAACGTAATCCATTCGCTGTTCGATATGCTTTTTTACATCCCGGTATTTGACACGTATAAGGTTTTACATTCAATTGTTCCCCATCCTGTCCACTTAATCCTCCATGACCTGATGATCCTTTCGCTTCTCTTAAATGATACTGAAGTCCATTAATATTCTTGTATCGTTTAGGGCAAGTAGGCATAGCGCATCGATAAGGTTTATAAATCTCTTCAATGTTGGGATGCACATTTTTCATATGATAAAATAATCCATTAGAGGCAGAGAAGCTGGCAAAACAGTTCATCACGCCACAGCCATAAGGTCCCATTTCCCCATTACTTCCAAATATATCTTGTTGTTGCTGTTGAGCTTGTTGAGCTTGTTGTTGTTGAGCTTGCTGTTGTTGCTGTTGTTGTTGAGCTTGTTGTTGTTGCTGATGTTGTTGGCGTTGCTGATGTTGTTGTTGTTGCTGTACTTGTTGATGTTGCACCTGTTGGTGTTGTTGCTGCTGTTGTTGTTGCTGTTGATGCTGTCTTTGTTGTTGTTGTTGCTGTTGTTGTTGTTGCTGTTGTTGTCTTTGTTGTTGTTGATGAACTTGTTGTTGATGATGTTGCTGTTGAGCTTGTTGTTGAGCCTGTTGTTGAGCTTGTTGAGCCTGTTGAGCTTGTTGTTGAGCTTGCTGTTGAGCTTGAACTTGATGCTGTTGAGGATAAGGAGACATTAATCGACGATCGTCTCTCGCGTTAGGAACATTATGATATTGTATTAAGACGGAAGGGTCAGGTTGTGTAGACGATGGCGGTATCATTGTACTCACAGATGCTCTACTATATAGGAATGCATTAGATTAAGGTAGCACACAACATGCATCATAGAAATAAAAATTACTTACCGAGCTAATTTTTCGTCATCAGGTGTCCATCTTTGCCTATTTGCGTTTAACTGGGGAGAAGATACGTTTAATGGAGGTAACGTAGGTAATTCGTTGCCAGGACTATTATGTACAGAGTTGGCATTATAATTAGGCTGTGTTAAACCAGCAACAATATCTTGCTAAATTACCAAAAAAAAAAAAAAAACATGTGTTTAGGATTGATGTAATCATTTTAAAAAAAAAATAAAAAAAAGAAAGACTTACGGAATTAAACCCACTAGAATAACCTTGTGTTGGAGATGTGATGGGGGATCTATAAGAACGAGAGGGGAAGTTGTTCGATTTTAATAGTTCAGAATTTGTATTTATAGGAGATTGTCTAATTGGATTATAGTTATATTGTTGCTGCTGCTGTTGTTGTTGTTGTTGTTGTTGTTGTTGTTGTTGTTGTTGTTGTTGTTGCTGTAATAAAGACGGATCCTTTAATTTATTACTTAATTGAGGAGAAGTTGTAGTTGGTTTACTATTATCCTTGTCAATGATGGAAGCGTTAACTACTTTTGGAGTAGTTGAAGTGACAGCAGGGGAGTTTGGTGTGTTGTTAGCTGCTTGTTGAGAACCATAAGTATTAAAATTAGGTAGATTAGTACGAGCATCAGCAGGAGAATAGGCTTGTTGTTGTGATGTGGGATAGTTAGCATCTCCTTGTTGCGTATATTGATAGTTTTGTTGCTTTGGTGGTTGAGATTGAGATTGTTGTTGGCCATAGCCGTAGACTGGTTGATACTATTCCACGTCAAAAAAAAAAGAAGCAGTAAGTAAGTACAACAACAACAAAACAGTATCATATATCAATAATCATGATGAAAAAATTGTATTTAAAAAAATAGGAAAGAAAAAAGAGAGAGAGACTTTACCATGCTTATATATATATATACAGTTCCCAACACAAAAAAATAAAGGGCAAAACTTGTTATTTTTTTTTTTATTTTTTTTTGGTGAAATTACCTAATTTTTGAGCCAATCAAATCGTTTCTAACTGAATCACAAAAAAAAAAATCTTTTTTTTTGGCTCTTGGAACGAAGCATTTCTATTGTCTTTTAACCGTAATTGATAGTCTTCTTTTATACGTATATGCCTAGACTATTAGCATTCACTATTAAAAAAATGGTTTGTAGAGGTAAAATATACACGTGTATATTCATTATCATCATTTTTTTTCTTTTTCTAAGAAAAAAAAAAAGTGACTGTATCAGACCCTACTGGGAGAACTAGGTTACAGCTAGGGATAGTTATCAAAGTCACTACGGGATGAAGGGTAAAACAAATGATCATATATCGCAATATCCCACAGTTACAAGATACAACAATGGCTCATCAGTCTATCCTTTTCTCTTTATCCTATTCTCGTATTATAAAAGCCAATATTATGGACTCATACCAAGACACATGTTTCTTTTAAAGAGCAATTTTATTGTATAACTTATTATCCTTCTCGCCCTCTTATTTATTACTTTATTACTCCCCCTTTTTTGGCGCGTCTATTTCTCTATCGAATTTGGACATCTTATAAAAAGTAAACTGCTTCCAACTGCCTTTGTCGCAGTGCTTTACATATGTACGGATATACAATTATCCCAAAACTACAAATGTATCTGGTTTAAATTACGTCATTAGAGGACTGGTTGGAGTAAAACGAAAGCTTACTAACCCCAAAGAGAAATTGTCTTTGATATTATCGAATTCAGGAATTGCACACGTTCTATTTACACGCTCAGGCGAAAAAATGGATGACGTGCTTTAAAAACTTCTTGCATGAAACACACACCTGTATGCCGAAATCTACATAGCGAGCGTCAGGCAGCTAGTAAATTATACTTTAACATAAATAATCTGATCGAGGGGTTCTATTTATGAACACTGGCAATATAGAAAATGTATGTACTCATGAAGACCTCAGAGACGAGTACTGAGTGCACTAAAAAGATACTGAAATAAAATGAATGAGCACTATCTTACCATCCTCCTTTGGCTAATGATTATTTATGTATTTGACCGCTGCTATGATAGAGCAATCTAAACAACTCCAAGTTTTTTTAATCTAACTATGCAAATGAGTGTAGTACAAAATCCCAAAGTTACACCGATGCTTAAGATACAGTTCGTAACAGGATGGGAAATGACATGTAGTAAATCAAAATGGCTGCTATAAAAATATGTATTAAAAATATGTATTAAAAAAGGGGTACTGTTTCAGTTTAATGCATTGCCTATTTATCTCCCTTTTTAATCGTATCAAGCAAGGAGGATAATGGTAAGTGTATATTTTTCCAAAATACAGATTATATGATATTGAATAATCGCAGTTGGAGTAGATATTACAGATTATTAAACGTTTTCCTTGACACTCGTGTCAGTTTTTAATTAGATTTTTGAAAAAAGTATTAAAAAGCAACACGGCAACGTGGTTAAGTGCAGTAAAATCTCAGCTCAATTTTACACAAGCTGTAATTCCTCGGATCAAGTTTACTACCTTTGACTGTATTTACGAAAAATTGAGCTACTTTTTCATTTATGCATCGAAAAAATAATAATATATACCCTCGCTAGTAAAAAAAAAAAAAGAAAAAGAAAAACCTGTAGCCATATTATTTGGAATGAACCACAATGCTCCGCTACGAATAACGTTTCCATCTCAGATTAAAGAGAACCCGGGTTATGGAAAATTTCCCTTACTCTTTTTTGTTTACGCACGCAAAAAAAAAAAAAAAAAAATGTCAGTAGTTATTATTACAGGTGCTTCCAAAGGTATTGGTAAAGCTGCTACTTTAGAGGCTTTAACCAAGTTTGACAGCAAGGTAGTTGCAGTTGCTCGTAGCAGTGCTTTATTAGACGAGTTACATCGCTACGTCGACAAGGAATTAGGAAAAGCTAATCAGTTGCAACTTGTTGTCGGTGATGTCACCGACGAAAAGGTTATTCAACGTGCTGTTAACGCTGCCGTGGATAAATGGGGTCGTTTAGACTCTGTTATTGCCAATGCTGGGTAAGATATACAGAAAGCATATTAAATCTTTTGTAACTGCATATTTTTAACGGTCAATTTTTTTTTAAAAAAAAAGTGTTATTGATCCTATAGATACTGTAGCTAATGCACCTGTCGAAGGTTGGAAAAGGTAAGTTTTTAACTAGGAGCAACGTGTAAAAGGATTAGATGGTTCTAATAGTGGTTGCGTAGGCTATTTGATGTTAATGTGTTTTCTGTTATTACATTGGTTCAACATGCTTTACCCCACCTTCACAAGTCTGATAAGGGGTCTATTATTATTGTCTCCTCTGGAGCAGCTGTAAAGTCTTACCACGGTTGGGGAGCATACGGTGCTTCCAAGGCTACTATTAATCATATTGCTAGTACTTTAGCAGTAGAAGAGAAGGATATTACAACTATTGCTTTACGCCCTGGTGTTGTTGATACTGAAATGCAAGTTTTGATTCGATCTGACGGAGAGAAGGGTATGGGAAGTGATCATGCTAAATTTATGGATCTTCACCGTGAAGGTAAATTAGTGAAACCTCAATATCCAGGCCACGTATTAGCCGCTTTAGCCAATAACCCTCCCAAGGAACTTTCTGGTAAAATGTTCTCCTGGAATGACGCTGAAATGAAACCTTTCAATCTTTAAAAAATAAATAAATAAAAAAAATTCACTTGTTTTTTTTTTATTATTATTTGAAATATATGTATAAAAAGTTGATATCAAAAATATATAATTTTTTTTAATGTGTGTGGGTGTGGGTGTGGGTGTGAGTGTGAGTGGGTGAGTGAAAAGGTGTATACAGGACATGTGTTTTTTTTTTATCTACTTTGAACTAAATCATCAATCTTCATGATCATCTTGACAGTCTCGGCAGATAATTCAAGAGCACTTGTGGTAACTAATAAAGGTTGGATAACATTTTCATCCAAAATATTTGTGATGGTACCCTTCTTGACGTTAATACCAGCAGTCTTTTCACCTTGAGCATGCTTATTTCTTAATTCGGTAACGATAGCGATAGGGTTCAAACCAGCGTTTTCGGCTAAAGTGGTAGGAATAACCTCAAGAGCTTCAGCAAAGGCTTGGAAACAGTATTGTTCCATACCAACCAAGGACTTTGAATATTCCATCAACTTTTGGGAGATTTCAATTTCGGGGGCACCGCCACCAGCAATCAAGAATCTCTTTTTAACTAAACAACGAACAACACAAAGAGCATCGTGAAGAGAACGATGTGATTCCTCAAGAACAAGAGAATTGGCACCACGACAAATAACAGAAACAGTCTTACCAGCGTGTCTCATACCAGTTACCTTAACAATACGAGCACCGTTATCCTCAGTTTCTTCAATTAAATCAGCATAACCAAGCTTATCATCGGTGAAAGACTCGACATCAGCAACAGGCTTACAACCTAATGACTTTGCAATAAATTCAATTTCATCACGTTCAACATCCTTGACGACCAAAATCTTCAACTTGGCCAAGAAATGAAGAGCTAAATCGTTGACGGCATCACGTAAAATGGACTTTTGAATCAACAAAACGTTACAACCTGACTTCTTAATCTTTTTACACATGTTTAAAAGATATTGACGTTCTTCCTTCAAGATCTTATCCATTTGTCTATAATCATTTACAATAATTTGGTTTTCCATATCAGGCTTGGGAGGAGACAATTGGAATTGAATAAGACCAATCTTTGCCTTCTCAGCACGGTTGGGACCACCAGCAGTACGAACAACAGTTTGGTTCAAGACAAGACCATCGATTAATTCAGTATCGTCAATTGTACCACCGACCTTCTTAATAACACGAATATCGTTCAAGTTGACATTGTTGGTGATTGCAGGATCAATAACACGAATAACAGCATCAACAGCAATAGGAGCCAATAAAGTAGAGTATTGAGAAACAATCTTTGAGTTGAGAGAAGTAGAAGCAGCTCTCAAGAGAGATTCACGATCACTCAAGTCAACAGGTGTTGCCATCTCTTCCAAGAACTCAACTGACTTGGAAGCAGCTCTTTGGAAAGATTCAGCAATAGTGGTAGGATGAATACCCTTGTTCAACATCTTTTCGGCGGCTGATAATAAAGAACTACATAATACAACAACTGATGTGGTACCGTCACCAGCTTCAACATCTTGAGCAGCAGATAAATCGACAAGCTAGTAAAAAAGAAACTAGTTAGTCCTCTTTTTTTTAAAAAAAAATAAAAAAAATAACGTCTATATATATACCATCTTGGCGGCAGGATGAAGAACAGCCATGTGCTTAAGAATAGTAGCACCATCATTGGTAATGACAACTTCTCCACTTGATGTTTGAATCTATTATTTTTTTACGTACACGTTAGTATATAAACTTTATATATACACGTTTTCTCTGTATTTCTCTCTTTTGAATTGTTTACCATTTTATCCATACCACGAGGACCTAAAGAAGTACGGATGGCATCACCAACAGCTATTTACAAAAAAAAAAAAAAAGATGATGAGAATTAAATTAAAGAAAAACGCGAGATTTTGACGTTTTTTTTGTTTTTGTTTTGTCCTTTTGTTTATTACCTTTAGCAGCAGTAATGTTTGATAAACGAACCTCCATGGGCTTATCTTTGTCTTGGAATTTTCCTCCATTGATACCGGTGGGTTTAGCTACAGCTGCCATCTTATTTTATATATAGGTTTAATAAGAAGAAAGAAGAAGAAAAAAATAAAAAAAAGGGCGGGGGGAGGAGTTTATTTAAAAAATTTTATAGAACAATCCAGCAACGTGTGGTGCACAAGGTTGTCAAATGTCAAGTCACAAAAAAGTGTTTTTTGGAAGGTATCAATGTGTTTTTTATAAAAAAAAAAACGTTACGCGTACAGTGTGAGCAAAAGTTTTTTTTTAAAAGGAAAAAGTATAAGGATAATATGGGCAAAGGCGTGGGAGAGAGAGAGCTGGTTGGTTTTTATTTTTTGGGGGCGGTCGTAAAATGTCATATCGAATCAATTGCTCGCACGCTGCCACATAAGTTAGCGCAATCGCCTCATGCAAGAAGTTGTTTTAATTTTTTTATTAGTACAGTAACTAGATCTATTATGTGGAATCTACTAAATGCACTAAGCAGCATTATTCTAACAAATTTTTTACTCTTTTTTTTTTTTTTTGTCTTTTTCAAAATGACAACTTTGAGCGGCACAAAAAAAAAAAATATGACATTTTGTATTCTTTTTTAAACGTAGTATCTGCAACAACCAGTCGGTAATGTAGCAGCGTAATAACCTGCGAGGTGAACGTTGTTTCGCTCGAGCCTTAAACATAACCCCAAAACTAAATAAAAAGGGCGTTAATGCTCAAGCGTAATGTTCCTACGTTTTTTTTTAACCGAGAAAAGCAGTTCTAGTTTATCGAAAAAGTAAGAGACAAAAAAGTAAAACAGTTCGAATCAAAGTATTTATTAAATTAAGAGAAATTATTTTTGGTTATGGCACTTCAGTATGGGTACGATGGCTTGTGTGTTACCTACGTGTAAAGAAACAGTTCTTCGTTGATGATTATTTCCTCTTGCTAAAGTCAAGATACGAGGCATTCTTCTTCTATCGATATCAGTACTTATATTAATTGATGATTGCAAGTGCTCAAACCAGGAGATAGTATCGGGTATACCACCTAGCGGCCGAAGCAAGTATTGTTCTTTAAGACCTAGACATAGCCGTAGTACATGGTCATGCTTTGTATAGTTATGAGCCATACCACAGTGGGCTTTCAACATGGACATTGTGCAGAGTGGATACTGACTGGTTTGGGTTTTAAATATCTGTAGTAATGTACCTCTTAACTTGAAGTATATTGTATTCCATGATCGGTTCTTTGACTCAACGTACCCGCCTAGTGTTAATTCTTTCTTGATACGAACGTAACCTTCTTTATATACAGTGCAAACGTAAGAAGGAGGTGCATCATACGCTGGCAATTGGTCTATTTTCTTTACATTAATAGTTTTCATTCCCTTTATTTATTTACATTTAAAAAAAGAGAGATAGTTTTCAAATTGATTATCTATTTTTTTTATTTTATACATATACTTGTAAAATGGCATGAAACATGGAAAATAACGCGGGCATCAAAATACCTCGAGGTATTATAAAAGAAAAAAGTTTTTTTTATATTTTTTTTTGACTCGGGAACTATCAAAAGTGAAGGCGCGTTAAGAGCCTTTTTTTTTAGAGAAGAAAATTCTTTGACTTTCTTCCCCCTTCCTTTTTGTCATCGAAAAAAAACTAAATTAAAAATGGCAGCCAATATTGATCCTAATTCCGCAGTTTATGCTACCGATGAATATGGTAGACCTTTTATTATTGTCAGAGAAGGTCAACAAAAATCGAGATTGAGTGGTATCGCCGCTATTCGTGTAAGTTTTCTTTTTTTAATCAAGATGATGATGATGATGTACTTATGGATTTTTATACTTGTATATGTAGTCTCATATCCTTGCTGCCAAGACTGTATCTAATATTATTAAGACTTCTCTTGGTCCTCGTGGTAAGTAGTATATACGTATGAAGTTATTAGAGTCCCTTTTTTTTTTAATTCATTTGACATCTTTTAGGTCTTGACAAAATTTTAATCTCTCCTGATGGTGACATCACTGTCACCAACGATGGTGCTACCATCCTTGATCAAATGGCTGTTGAGCATCAAATTGCCAAGTTACTTGTTCAATTATCTCAAAGTCAAGATCAAGAAATCGGTGATGGTACTACTGGTGTTGTTGGTAAGTTTATTATTATTATTTTTTTTTTAAAAAAAAAAGTTACGCGTAACCTTGTTTATACTAAACCACCCTCCCCTTCTTTTTTTTTTAAAAAAAACAGTACTTGCTGGTGCTTTATTGGAACAATGTGAACAACTTTTGGACCGTGGTATTCATCCTATTCGTATTGCTGATGGTTTTGAACGTGCCTGTGCTGTTGCTGTTCAACATTTAGATGATATTTCAGATACCATTGAATTCAGTTTAGATAATGTTTCCAACTTAAAAAAGACAGCCATGACCAGTCTTGGTAGTAAGATTGTTTCCAAGTGTCACGAGCAATATGCTGATATTGCTGTCAATGCTGTTTTGTCTGTTGCCGATTTAGAACGTAAAGATGTTGATTTTGAGTTAATCAAGGTAGACGGTAAAGTGGGTGGCTCTTTAGAAGATACTATTTTAGTCAAGGGTGTTGTTATTGATAAAGATATGTCTCATCCTCAAATGCCTCGTGAGGTAAAGGATGCCAAGATTGCTATCTTGACCTGTGCATTCGAACCTCCTAGACCCAAGACCAAGCATCATATTGATATCACTTCCGTTGAAGAATATGAAAAGTTAAAGGCTTATGAAAAGGAAAAGTTCAACTTGATGATTAATCAAGTCAAGGACTCTGGTGCCAATCTTGTTATTTGTCAATGGGGTTTCGATGATGAAGCTAACCATTTATTATTACAAAATAAGTTGCCTGCTGTTAGATGGGTTGGTGGCCCTGAAATCGAATTAATCGCTATTGCTACTAACGGTCGTATCGTACCTCGTTTCGAAGATTTAAGTCCACAAAAATTAGGTAAGGCTGGTATTGTTCGTGAATTGACTTTCGGTACAACAAAGGATCGTATGTTGGTCATTGAAGAGTGTGCTAATAGTCGTGCTGTCACTATCTTTGTTCGTGGTGGTAACAAGATGATTATCGATGAAGCCCAGAGATCTATTCACGATGCCATGTGTGCTGTTCGTAACTTGATCCGTGATAACCGTGTTGTCTATGGTGGTGGAGCTGCTGAAATCAGTTGTTCTTTAGCTGTTGCCAAGGTTGCTGATGATATTTCTTCTATTGAACAATATGCTATGCGTGCTTTCGCTGATGCTTTAGATGCTACCCCTCTTGCTCTCTCCGAGAACTCTGGTCTTTCTCCCATCGAGACCTTAGCCAAGGTTAAGGCCGAACAAGTCCTTACTGGTAACTCTAAATTAGGTGTTGATTGTCTCGGTAGAGGCTCAAATGATATGAAGGATCAACATGTCTACGATCCATTGATCTCAAAGCGTCAACAATATTTATTGGCTACTCAATTAGTCAAGATGATTTTGAAGATTGATGATGTAATTACAACTTATGAAGAATAAGGACTGTATAAAGTAAAATAAATAAAAAAGGATAAATAAAATAAAACATTATTATACAAACATAGGGGTCGTAAAATAGTCTTTTTTTTCTTTTTTTTCTTTTTTTTTAACTTACAAAAAAAGGGGGAAGGAAGTACTTCCGCTCTCTTTTCAACTTTGTTTTGTTCACATAGAAAGGAACCTGTTGCATGAATCAAGTGAAACACCAAGTACAGACATACATATATTCATGTATAAATCATGATAAAATAAGTCAGTAGTCAATAAACCACCTTTTTTTTTTAACGGGTCATTTTTCTTTTTTGAATGTAATGACCGAGTTCGTCTTCTTCGAGGTAAACTTTAAAGCCTTTTGGGTCGACGGTATCGCCAATGTAGGGACATAAACGAGTTAATAAGTGAACAAGATATAAGCTCCTTGAGGTACGTAAGCACAGGTACGTGAAAACTACTATGTCTCACTTTTTTTTCTCTGAACGTGTAAATAGTTAGAACTTTCCGAAACTGCTCAATAGAGGGTTGAGCTCAGGAGAATAAGGAGGGGAAGCGTACGTGTATCTCTGCTAAAAACATACGAGAAAAAAGTTGTTTTCTCCAAACTCCTCTGAATTTCGTATTTTGGTCCAAACAAGGAACAAGTAGTTCTAGTAGCAAACTCAAATTACAAAAAAAAAAAAAGAGATGAAACGAAAGAAATGTTTTACAATACCAAGGGTGAATAAATTCTCTATTCGAGAATATTTTTTTTTTTTGATGGAATTGGTGCACTATCATAATTTGATATCTCTATCTTTTTAATAGAGTCCGGCGGTTATAATCAAGGCATAATTACGAAACATGCGCTAGGCGACACTCTAAATGCTACTGGTACTTTAAAGTATTTAACAAGCAAGTGTACGAACTCTGTTTATTTAAAACATTCACTACTGCTAACGTAATTCGAGAAGAATGGCCTCGATATCAACTTCAATCACCACCCAAGTGGCAAGTAGTAGAATGTCGATCTTATGATATTTGTACGACATATGAAGATCGTTTTTTTACTGATCGATGCGCTTGAATTCTTACTCAATATGTACTACTCAAGCAACAATAACCGCGATTAAAGAAAATTTCACTATGAAGTGAAACAAAGGATGACAAAAAGGGGTTCTGTTTTATCATAAATTATACTACACTTTTTTTTCAGCTCGTATTTATGCCTTAATAAAATAAAAATTAATTTTTACTGTACTTCATGCGACTTGAAATTAATGCGAATAAACGAAATAAAACGTCATACTTTTTGGGTTCAACAGTGTAAATATTTCTATTTACTTTTTTGGTTTCAGGCGTGTCGCGCAGAGATGGTCACGGTACTTCAGATTCGAACGTGAAACGCTACCATACTTGTCAAATTACGTAGTGATAAGAAATTTAAGTATTATCTGAAACTGACTTATACGACAAGGAAATCCAGTTATTTGAATATGACGGAATGATCTTGTTGAAGATAGCTTACGTATATTTGCAGAATAGTTGAAGTAAGTATATTAAATAATTTTGGATAGCACCGACATCCCTTATCACCGTTATTTCTATACAGCTGATTCTTCAAAATCAAAACGTCATACTCGAAACTAAATCTGTGGGTCATTCCCGTAAGTATGCACTTTCAACCTGTATTCAATGAGCCATAGTTTATTAGTCTTTACCTTTTTCTAAAAAAAAACCTTTAGGCTGTGGAATAGAAGATATCGAGTTCTAACTGCGTATTATTATTGTATCCGAAACACTGACGATCGTTTACAGAACTTCATTCAGCATTATATCAGCTGTTCCCCTAAATATTTGAAGAACGTTTGTAATTGATTTGTCAACTTGATTGTAAAATTTATTTTGAAAAACTAGGCGGAGTTATAAAAAAATCGATAGAAGTACAATTGTTTGGTAGTTAATAAGGTACATAAGTTTATTGCTGCTGTGTTTTTTTTGACAGGTGAATGACAAGCGCGAAATAGTACATTGTTGTACAAGTAAATTAATATCATTATTGTATTATTATTTTTTTTTACAAGAAAAAAATAAAGTTCTCCTATCTACATAGTACATGAAAACCTGTTTACATATCCCTCTTCTAAGGGTCCCTATTTTTTTTTTATGTGTATATATACATATTTATATAAAAAAGGGAGACTATATATAACAAAAGGGAGGGTTTTTTTTTTAAGAGATTAAGTTGTATAGAAAAGTTACACACAATGTTCAGGGTTCACACACGCACACATATGAAAGTAAAATTGATTACTAGGAGACCCTTTTTTTAGCGTGCGTGCGTACGTACATGAGCGAATGTTGATTATATAAATATAGTTATATCTCTTTTTTTGTACTGTTGATTTTTTTTTACACACTAGGAGATCCACGTTTTATTTTCCAGTGATTGCCACATGTGTGGAATATAAATATATTGAATTGAGGGAGAAAGATATTAAGTAAAATAAGATAGTTCATTTTAGAATATAACTACTCCTCTTTGCCACTCCTTTTTAAGTTTAAAAAATAAATCATTATAAATTGATTTCATTAGTATCCTTTTCATTTATTTTCTCTTATTTTATTTTTACTCTTTTTTTATTTTTATTTTTCAATTAACTAATAAACCCTTTCCACTCTTTATCTTTTTTAAACCATACACTCATTTTAACAAACAACTATAGTAACGATGTTTCAGACAGTTTATAAATTAAGGTACTACCTTATACCTTTTTTATATATATAAAATGCAGTATAAATAAATATCTCATTCGAATTTTTATTTTTTATTTACATAGACTACTCGTACAAGAAAGTACTCAAAATTTCGATATTCGACTTTGTGCTCTAAAAGAAAAAGAGCCAACATTTAATGAGCTTGTACGAAAAGTAGAATACTTGACAAAGGTAATAATAATAAAATAATCATTTAACATTTTTTTTAAAATAAAAAAACCCTATTATAGAAAGTAAACTTAAGCGGCTACTGCTTATCAACTGTCGATAAGACATTACTATTTGATGATAAAAGTTTACAGATGGCACTGAAATTATCCAAATCTGATCAACAACCGCTTGAAATTATCCTCTGTCGCAAGACATCAGGTAATAAATTGAATCAAAAAAAAAAAGAAGGTTATACGAATAAAAAATTTACTAAAATGTTGAAAAGAGAACTTGCACTCAAAACCATTCGTCATTCATTTACCAACAGAAAATGTACCGGTTATTAGACCGACAGTAGTAAGATGGACACCTGCCATGTTGCCCGATGATAATAACCCAATGAACTCTAATGTACGCAGACATAGCATTATGACTCAAGATGATTGTAAACTTGATAATCGTAAAGACTCGGGTATTTCGCTCGATGAACCACATTATCGAAAGAAGCAACGAGTTATGTCTGCAGATCATCAATCTAGAAAATTACCCGACCCATCGTCACCCTTACCAAGTATTCGAAACAACAGCATTACTTCTTTACACCCACTTGAAATAAGAAGACCTTCTACAGCACCACCACCCTCTTCTTGCTCGCCACCTTCTTCGCCATTTCCAAGAAACTCTAAACATTATATTCCACCTACTTTACCTACAATTTCCTCTATTACTTCACCTAACCATCAACAAACGTTAGATTCTCAATTAGCACCGATTCATCATGGTTCACCTAAGCTTGCTCATAATTTATACGGACAGTTATCCAATACCAATAAAAGATCTCGATCTGTTTCCAGTACTACTAACATAAACAGTATATTCCTTTGTGAACATGTTACTGATCATGGTAAAGTTTGCGGCCAAACGTTTCGAAGATCCTATGACCTATCTAGACACCAAACGATTCATCTAGAAAACAGACCCTTTTGTTATTGTGATAAATGCGGCAAAAAATTTACTCGCATGGATGCCTTGCGTCGACATGAACGAGTTCAAGGTCATTCATCAAAGCATCGATCCATGTCCCTTATACCGCCACAGAAATCAAGTATATAAAAAACTTGTACAGCACGCTACTATCCTTTTTTTCTCTCTCTCTTTTTCTCTCTCTTTCTCCTATTAATACTAATAATTCCCTTTTTTTTCTTTATATATAAAGAAAAAATAAATAAATATAATTTTTTTAAAGTCTTATATACACGTTTTTCTATACAATTAGATCACCAAAAGTATCTAAATATAACAAATGTTTCTTTTTCCCTACAGGGTTTTGAACCTTTTTTTGTTTCCCTGACATGCATGTTTATTAGAATACATTGGTTTCAACGCCAATGGAAGATAATATCAATCAGCTGGTTTTCTTTTAGATTTGTTTTTTTAGTCTATTAAAAAAAAGATACTATACACGTTTAATGACTCCGTTATGTACTAGAACAATCCTGATCGAAATATGCGTTGAATATCTATCAATTCTAATCTATTTGAAAAGAACGAGAACCAAAATAAAAAAGAGGTTACAGTAGTGTTAAGAGGTCAATTTATAAAAAGTAAGTTTTATAACAAAATAAGAGTAAAAAAGCTCTTTGTCTTATTTTTTTTACTACCTTATATTTTAGTGCAAATTGTTTCAAATTACGTGTTTATAATTGGGCTAGGTTTTTTTGAACACACATATCATGGCCAATGTTCCAACTATAGAGCTAGGCACTCCGCCTGCGTACCTGCAGCAATAGTTTTTTTTTTTTTTTTTTGCCGGTTTTTATACTTTGAGAGCTGTACAGGGTATTTGTGTAACTTTGATCCTGAATCAACGTACAAAACTGGTAATTTGTTTTAAATAAGACAAGATAATTATAGAATAGCCAATAAAAGAACGTAAAAGGCCAGGTACAAAAATATTTTCTTTTAGTGTGGCGTCGAAATATTATTATACGGTTTTTTTTCTTCTTTCTTCCTCTCATTCTATATTACAAATGAAAAGAATAAATAGTACTATTGGAACGGTAAGGGTTGTTGTGTATACTTTTTTGTTGTTTTTTAGTTTTTGTTTATATTTTTTGTTTTTCGTTTATAATTGTAGTCTGGCGAGATTGAACAAGTTGTTACAAAGTTACTAAGAACTACAAAAGCCTTACTAGAAGCCTTAACACAATGGTCTCATTTACGTGCTTCCAATACAGATATCTTTGAAATTCATGATACGTTAGAGAAGCAATTTTTCCTTGTCTCTCAAGCTTTTGAAGAGTCAAATGTTTTCATGAAGTATGTTATATACACGTATACACATCTTTTTTTCTTATACTAATATTTTGTTATTGTAGTGATTTACAATGGATTCCTCGACAATTACGAGATTCAGTTTCGGTCGCAATGTTGGAACCACCCTCACCACCTGTATTAGACCAGTATTTACCTCGTATCCGAGAAGTAATTGTTCATTTATTACATGGCTTAAAAGGAAAACAAGCCATGCTTCGAGAAAGAGAGCGAGAGCGAGAGTCACGTGGGTCAATTAGGTCCTCTAGTGAGTCTTGGAACCGAGAAGTACCGTTAGCCGCATTGAACCGTACTAGCGGGTCTCAGAGGATGATGATGTATCCTGTACCTAACTCACCACCTTTACCGCCTATTTCACCTCGAATGAATGCTTCCAACGAATACGATCCATGGTCAGGTGGCATGCCTCGTCCTTCGATGCCAACCAATGACCTCTCTTCTCGCATCATGCCCCGAAACAATTCTGTTTCAAGAACTTATTCACCACAACAATCTCCTAATATTCAACATCAACCTTTACCTACTCGATCCACTTCTTCTGGTCG
Source organism: Helicostylum pulchrum (assembly GCA_025677825.1). Classification (NCBI taxonomy): domain Eukaryota; kingdom Fungi; phylum Mucoromycota; class Mucoromycetes; order Mucorales; family Mucoraceae; genus Helicostylum; species Helicostylum pulchrum. The sequence continues at coordinate 199,457 of JAIXMO010000010.1, read as the reverse complement.
TAATAACCTGCCCATGACAACATCTGCTCCACCTCCACCTCCTCCCCCACCTGCTCCACCAGTTCCACCAGCCCCTACTGCTCCTCCCGCACAACAGCAGCAACAAAGAGCTGAGTTTGATGAAACTGATGCCAATACTGCTAGTGCTTTAGCTGCTTTGAAACGCCAAGAAAATTTGGCTAGAAGATCATCTGTTAGAAGAGCTTCCATGTTTAGAGGAAATAGTGAATATAACGGTGGTAGTATTTCTAGAGGAAAACAACAATATTTCCAACAACAACAATCTAATGAAGGCAATGTACCACCTGTACCTACTTTACCAACCAATGAACCGAATAGATTAAATACCGTAACAGAAGAAACAAAACCAGTTGCCGAAGAAAAAAAGTCTGATGGTAATAATAACGCATACATCTACAATAAAAAAAAGCGGTATATATATATATATAACTTTTTTTTATTATCATTCTAGGGTGGATATTATTTCTTCAAATTGGAAAAGAAGTTCAAAAAGTTGCTTATCAAGGCGAGCTTAGTTTTCCTGCTTTAAACATGTTGTTTTTAGAGAAATTTAGTGATTCTATTCCTCAAAATGATTTCCCAAAGATTTATATCCGAGATCCATCTATTGATGTAAGTTATGAATTAGTTGACTTGACCGAAGTAAAAGATAGATCTGTACTTTCACTAAACATTAATGGTAAACAAACAAACAAGCAAGCAAAAAAGCACATATTAATATTATTTTTTTAATTATTAGAAAAAGAAGCACAAAAGGAATTATTATTACAAGTCACTACAACATTTAATAAGGAATTGGAAGAAACTCGTAAAATATTTGTTGAGCAAATGGAAGAGTTAAAGAAACAAGTATTGGAATCGTCGAATAAAACAGAAGAACGTATGCAACACATGTTATCGCAGCCTGTTTCTGCACCTGTAACAGCTGAGCCTGTAGAAGAAGTAAGTGTAAAGGAGGAAGAAGAAGAAGAAAGTGCTCCAAAGGAGGAAGAAGAAGAAAGTGCTCCAAAGGAGGAGGAAGAAGAAAGTTCTCCAAAGGAGGAGGAAGAAGAAAGTGCTCCAAAGAAGGAGGAAGAAGAAAGTACCGTTAGAGAAGAAAAGAGTATTCCAAAGGAACAGTATGAATCACAACTTCTGGAGATCGAAACTTTACGCCGTGATATGGCTGTCCTTCGTCAATTGGAACGAGAGATGCGCGAAGGCACAGATTCAGTAATCCAAGAAATGAAAGAAAAGGCAGAAGCTGTAAAGGAAGAAGCAAAGAAGACCAAGGCATTCGAATTAACACAAACTACTACTAGATCTCATTTAGAGGACGGTAAAAAGAACTTATTGGAGAAATCGGATAAAGTGACCAGTCGATTAGAGGACTTACAAGACACCATTGATCAATTAAAGTTGGATGTCACACAACGTAAATGCAGACCCTCCGATACCATGATGACCCATTGTGCTAACGAACGTAAAGCATTATCTGAAGAGATTGAAGAATTCGGTAAAATTATTGGAGAAGTTAAACCTCGTTGGAAAAAGACGTGGGAACAAGAGTTACAAACGATTGTTAAGGAGCAACAAACTTTAAAGGATCAAGAATACTTGTTATCTGATATGAAGGATGATTTGGATGCTCTTTTGGAAGTATTTGGACAGTTGGAAAAGATTTATGCATATCAAGTTAGTACAAAGCCTCAACCTCGTGAGTTTAGAGTAGCTCCTGTGGAGGAAGGCTATGAAGGTATGGCAAGCGTGTTTAAGCAGGTGTCTACAATTGACGTGGATCATTCGCGTCGTTTACGTGCCTTGGAACAAGCTGATAAAATGAGACAACGCGAATTGACAAATCGTATTGATGATTTTGAAAAGGAGTTAAGTGGTTTTGTTGGAGAAAAGAAGTTGAAAAAGACAGGTGGTGCGCTTGAAATTGATCGTTTGCGTAAACAAAAGGACGAAGAAATGATGAAGGCCATGTATGCCGCTACTAAAAAGCCTGCTACTCCAATAATAGAAGAAGAAGAGGCATAACAGGAATAAATTAACTTCATTTAGCATTTTTTTTTCTTACTATTTCTCTATTATTATTATATGCTTATCTTTTATGACTTATCCATACTATTTTATATATATATTATTATCATTATTACTCCCCCTCCCCTCTACTCCCTCGTTTCTTGACATATACTACTTAAAAGGTTTTAATAAGAGGTGCCACAAAACCGCACAGACTCAAATATATTGTATTCACCATGTCGTACATAGTTTTTACATGACCAAAACCAGTTTATAAAATGCTACGTGGCAATAAAAAGTCATTTTTTTATGTACTATCCTGTCAAATTTTTTCTTATTGTAGTAGTCGATATACGTATTGTTCGTAAATCGAGATGCGTAGCGAGTCGTAAGTAGTACTCGTATCAAAGATTAAAACAAATGTAGTAAAAATCGTTTGGTAATCGCACCCCCATTTTTTTCGACTGATAGATTTAACTTTTGCCGATAAATAAAATAAGCGCAAAGCACTGAAATTACTAGACAAAAATAAACTCGTGATCCCTTGAAAAAAAAACCCCAAAGATGGAGGCCCCTCCCATTAAGCAGTTACCGACCAGATAACCGAACCTAGCTTGTATTGCAATCCGAAAAAAGAGAAAAAATACTACGCTAACAAAAAAAAAGCGAGACATTTGAAGTTGACAGGGTTTTTGAAGTACCACATGATATTGTTACATTTCATATCCTAAACTCTTGAAAAAAAAAACTAGTATGTAGTAGTTTTCCTTTGTAGATTATCTAATGCATGCTAAATCACGTAATTTTCAACCCATTGTTTAAAAAACTTTTTAGAATTTCTTTTTCTGTACTACTTTGACGTATAAATTGATTGGTTTAAATTACGAGCGTCGGAAGAGTTTATAATATTTTTTTTTCGATCCGTTCTCATTCAAACAAGTTAGACAAAAATATTGTCAACAGCGTAAAAAAATAAAACATTGAAAACCGCTCGATTTAATAACTATAATGCAGCACGTATAGATGTATTATTAAAAAATTAAGCAGTACAACATGAATGTTTTTCAAAAAGGGACCTGCTAATCGTTTTTCTTAGTTTATTTATTTCTAGATAGTCTAACGGGCGCGCATGTAACTAAAAAAATAAAATAATGTGTAATCTTTTATTTGTTTGTCATTGACTAATAGTACTTGCTGTTGTTTTTGTGTATGATTATAACTTCAAGCTGCTCGATATAGAGTTTAATACTTATTTTTTTTTCGAGCAACTGGAACAAATTCGGGAAAGGCTTTAATTTAGAAAGGATAATAGGCTTAAGTAAATCTATTTTATCAGGCCTTATTCAATCAGACGCGTCCCTGTGTACGTACACCTTTTTTTTCGGTACTACCTTACTGCGTTTAAAATAATAATATGCCTTTTTGTACTAGTGCTTAGGTTCTGTAATGGTTTATTTATGCATACCGACAACCTTATTTGACTCCGGAGAAGTTACGGAACAGTCCAGTCTACTAGAATAAAAAAAAAAAGATATAATACTTTGATATCTATTCCAGTACGAATCTTATTGCATGCTTCTGATTTCAAAAAAGACGAAAAAAACAACAAAGATGCAGTTTGTCAGCACAGTAATAAACAATAGTTAATAGTGTTGTTTCTTTTGTTGTTGTTGATAATAAGTAGTAAAGTGACATCTAAATATAGTACATAATACCTTTTCCAATCACAAGGTTTTGATATTAATTTTTTTTTTTTTTTTGCCAGTCTGATGTATTTGTAACTAGAAAATACGATATGCATAATATTGTAATAATGATACTCTTTATTTTATTTTTACTTGGTCCCAAGTCTATTTTGCTCTTTGTTGAAACAAAATATTGAAAAGAAACCCTTACAGAAACGTGTAGGTAGTTTCGCATGAAAGGCTAGAAAAAAAAGGCTGTTTTTTGTGACACTTGAGAAGTTTGTACCTCTTCCGAAAAAAAAGTAAATAGCCCAATTTAGTGCCGCGACCATCATCCCTTCCTATTTCCCCCCTTAACCTTAATCTCGGGAACAATCCGTGATTAAACTACGAAAAAAAAAAAACCGCACAATTTAAAGAGTGTTCTAAAAAAACATGTAATATCAAATTGTTTATTAAATAGGATATCCCGCAAGGCAATCTATAACGAGATGTATTCGTTTGTATCGACATTAATTTATCGTAAGAAAATAAGGGAGGAGGAATTATATCAGTACCTTTAAAGAGAAGACTCATGCCATAGCTCGAGATCCTTACTTTTATATGGGATTATAGCTAAATAAAAAAAAAAAACTATTATAATAAAAAGTGATTAATACTTGAAATGAAAATGCTGATATTATCTACGGTCTTTTTCTTTCTTTATTCAGTGCTCCATTGTTAGCTGTATAACTAATATGAATATAGTTTATTTGAGCTAATGTTTGATTATTAAATGGATAGGATGACAAGCACGCTCGTCAAAATAATAAATGCACTCGTTAAAATGACAAGTACAGTCGTAATCCGAATTTATAAACCTTGACAACGAGGATATTCCTACAACTGTCATAATCACAAAAACAAAATGCTGGAAGGAAAGTATCAACATCATAGTGTGATTTGGAAAGAGTACGTGATGCTATTCTTTGATAACATACATATTTACTCATGCAATTGAAAATATTAGAAACATTTTGACATTAACGCCAACGAATAGACAATTTTGAGATATGTAATATTGTATTTGCAAGTTTTTTAATAACCTGGGGTCCAATCGTTACTGTTTACAAAAGAATGGGTCTCATTAAAAGAAAAAAAAAAGTACGATTGTATTGCCGGAAAAAGTTGATGAGGTCGATTCAATCGCTTTGAGAAACTTCAAAACAGCCGCCAATTTATTTTTCATATATCTTACAATCCCACGGTTGAAAGAAGCCGTAAAAGTTTAATAAATTGTTAAACAAAGATCAAGAAGCTTATATCCAAGTTCTGTGGCGCTTATGCTTATACTTCTGCTAAATACGCCAATAGAAGTCGTAGTAATGCAAGTGATGTTTTAAATATCAAGTGTCAAGATGATATTGGTTCTAGTTCCCAATTTATGCATTGGTACAAAAATTTTAAAACAACATAACGAACAGTGCATAAAAAAAGAAAAAAAGACCAATACCTTGAATAGTCAAGGGTCAGAATATGATCCTGCTTACAAGAGTAGATCGCGCTAGTATCCTCCTAGTTTAACTCAACAATCGGTAAATCTTAAAGTCTTTACCTTCAAACTTGTAAATATTTTATCACTTTATAAATATGATGTAGTTATCTCTATTAACAGAAGTTACTTAATAAGGTTGCGGATCTGTAGTGGTAGGGACAGATAGGATATAGCTTTTTTTTTCTTCGGGCACGGAATCCTGACACAGTTTACTTTCATGGGTACCAAATCAAATGAGTTTAAACTAGCCTTCGTCCTACAATGCTTCTTTGTACACCCATTAAAATTGGTATACATCAACATTTTCATATGCATTCTTAGTAACACCAGCTTTCTTTTCATTCACTTTGCGTCAATTTAAAACGGCTGACAGCCCCGAATCTACACGGTGTTATTCTTGGGAACTGAGCTCAATCTAGATCAATAATAAAAAAATGAGGTTATGCATAAACTTGGATGAAACTTTATGAAGGCATGTAAGATCTATTTTTGTTATTATTTTTGTTGGTTTTTTTGTTGTATAAATAAAATTGTAAGAGTAACGCGTTACAGATACTTCTTCTACAGTGTGGGAGTATATGTATCAAGTGTTTTTGTTTAGTTCATAGATTAACGGCTATTTTATTTCTTCTGGGACGTTTAAAAATTTAAGATTAAAGAAAACAAACTAGCAACTTAAACTTGATGAAAGATTGACATCAGTGTTATGGTCTAATACAAAACGAATCGTTTTTTTTTTTACTCACAGACTTTCAAGAAACTAGACTATTCGAGGTGCTGCATGTTTGTATATATACATTTTAAACTCTCAGGCACTACTGATAAACAACTGTGAGAAGTAGTATTTACAACGATGTGGGTATATGTATACATATACATGCGCATATACATAATTATATAACATATCGGTTACAGAGTACTCTCTGGAGAGAATACTTGAGTTGTACCTTATAAAATTTGAAATTAAAAAATAAAATAAAAAATAGATGATACGTTTTTTTAAATAAAAAATAGACAATCATTGGTTGTATATAAACAAAGAAATGTAATAATCGAAAGCGGCGTAATCTTATAAAAGGTAAAATCTCAATGCCGAAGAAGTTTCGAAACATATATGATTCTTTGTGATACCATTGTAACACCACTTTTTTTTAATGTTTATTTATTTTTACGCCCAACTCAATATAAAAGTAAGCGCTTTCCTAGGTTTTTGGTTTGTTTACACGTATCTTTTCTTTTTGATTTCCTTTTTTTTTTTTTTTTTTTTACTGTATTAAAGCCATTTGTATCCTTTCATATTTGTAAATTTTCTGTATTTTTTTCTCTCTCAAAAGCATTATTTTATTTGTAAAACTTAAAAAAAAAACATTTGTAAACTTCCCCATCCCCCCTTTTTTAACCGCTTTTAAAAAATGACATCTTTCCCAAAGGGTTGGTTTTTCATCAAAAATTTGAATAATGACTACGTATTATCCACAGAAAAGTTCACCGCTGGTGAACCCGTTGTAATTGCTTCTATTAGAAGCAAAGATTACGACACTCAACTTTGGCAGCATGGAGAGGATGGCCGTCTTCATAATAAAAAGACAGGTTTCGTTCTTGATCTTACCAAAGGTTCGTTCTCTTTCTATGCTTTTTTTTTCTCTCTTTTTCTAAGTAATAAGTTGATAATTAATCATTTCCCTTTTTTTTTAAACTCTAAAAGGTCTTGCTAAAGTCGGCTCTGAAATAATCCAAGATAATGATTCTGATTCTTCTGAAAGTCAGACTTTTGCCATGAATGCTAATGGTCATATCTTTCTTGTCAAAAATCCAAAATTAGTTCTTGGTATTAAGGAATCTTTTTTCACTCGTCGTGAAGGTCAACACGTCCATCTCCAAACTTTGGAAAAGAACACCAAAGAACATAAAGAGCAACGTTGGGAATTTATTTTACCTTCAAACAAACGCTCTGTTACAAGCAGCCCTATTGATAGTTTGAAGCGTACTATTAGTGGCGCATCTCTCGGTAGCTTTAGTAGTAATTCTTCTACTTTTGTTGGTACGGATTTTTTTTCTTTATACATTTCCTTTTTTTTAATAACAGCTTATTTTAGATGATGATGGTTGCCTTGATGAATCCTCTCATAATCAATTGAACTCTTTCCCTGATTCTGCTTTCTTTATCAAGTCAGAATCCAATGGTTACTTTATCGGTGTTGATGCCAGCTCCGTAAACAGCCCCGGAAGTAGACTTTCTATTGAGCCTCTCCGCAAAAACAATTATGAAAGTCAACTTTGGCATTACGATGTCATTTCTGGTCGTTTGATGAATACCAAGTCTGGATTTTCTTTAAGTGCTGAAGAACTTTCTGATGATTCTTATATCTGTCAATCCTCAAGCTCTACTGATAAGGACATGGCTTTCCAATCTTGGACCTTGACTGAATCTGGTGAAATTCGTCTCAAGAATAACAGCCAATTCGTACTTGGTTTCAAGAAGGATAGTTGGTTTGGCTTGAACCGTGAAGGATCCAACGTTTTGTTGCAAAAGAAGACTGATAACAAGTCCCATTCTCATCATAAGTTTGTTGTTGTATTGCCTATTTTCAAGAAGACTACTACTGAAATTGTCACTACCTCTGAACAAATCGGTGTTTTCCCTGATGGTTATTTCTTTATCAAGAATCAAAAGCATGGTCTTGTTATAACCGTGCTTGAAACTGACAAGTTGGCTGCTGCCGTTCTTGCTACCTCATTAGATAGTGTAAACTATAATCGTCAATTATGGAAGCATGACAATGGATTCCTTTTCAATAAGGCCTCTAACTTAGTTCTCGATGTTCGTGGAGGTAACGTATACTTTTTTTAATGCAGTCTTTTTTTAAAGTTTAACTTGCATCTATTTTTAAAAAACAAATATTTATACGCCATTTCGCTATTCTTATAGGCTGCATTGTCAATGGCTCCGAGATTTGTCAATACAAACAAAAACAAGACGGTTTTGAGAACCAACAATGGGGTCTTTCCGTTGAAGGCTATATTCATGCCAAGACCGAAAAAAAGGTTGTTTTGGCGATTTCAGGAACCATGAAAAATTCGTTGTCTCTCTATTTGGCCAATAAGAAGACTCCTGATCATGAAGAGCAAAGATGGAATTTTGTCCTCCCTGTCTTTAAACAAAAATCAGGTTAGTAATTATAACATATCGTTTACGCGATTCTGACCTTATTTTATAAATAGCCACAGTAGCCGAGACCACAGTTCAAAAGTCTGTTTCTTATCATCACTATGCCCAGTATCCTAGTGGTTGGTTCTTTATTCGTTCTTTTGCTGGTGGGGCATCTTCTGAATTTCCTCTTGTTCTCACTGCCAGTAGCTCCAGCCATAACGTCTCTCTTACCAAGATTTCTAAGGAAGAATGGCGTTATCAACTTTGGATGTATTGGAACGGTGTTTTAATCAACTTTGCTACACAATTAGCAATGGACGTTGATAGTAAGTACCACAAACGCGTCGTACAACGTAACACTTTCTAATACTTTTTTTTTTCTGCTTTCTAGATGTAAACGCCGGTTCAACCATTTGTCAAGAGGCTCGTCAAGCTGAGTCAGTCAGTCAAAGATGGAGTCTTACTATCGACGGATTCCTTGTCCACGGTTCTAACCCATCTCTTACACTTGTTCCTCAAGTTATTTCTGGTGATCAGTACAAGATTGTTCTTGGTAATCATACTTCTGGTCAAAAAGAAAACCGCTGGGGACTTTTATCTCCTGAGATTAAAGTGGAGAATAGTATTCAGATCCTTTCTAAATGGAGTATTACCTTTTTAACTGAATGGAAACAGAATGCTACTCAAACCGTTCAAAAGATTGTACACCGCGTTGCTGATTGGCCCGAAGATACTTTCTTTATTAGTGCTCAAGATGGTTTAGCTTTGGTCCCTGAAAAGTCCGAAGCATATTCTTTTCTTGTCGTTAAGAAGCTCGAGTTTGGTCAAAGTGAACACTTTAAGTGGACTTACCGTAATGGCTATGTTGTACACGTCGCTACTGGTTTGGTATTGCATGCATCAGGTACATATAATTCGCAAAAAAAAAAAAAAAAAAAATCCGTAGACTTCATATTAACATATTTTTTGTAAATAATTAGATGATCTCGTTGGTGGAAGTCAACTTCAAATCAGAGAACAACTTCTTGCTGATTCCAAAACTATTGATCAACGCCAAAAGTGGGTTATCAAGACTGACGGTTCTATTATCTCTGAATTAAAGACCAATCTTGGTTTTGCTCTTCTTCTTAAGGGAGATAAGTATCTTGTTCAACTTGCCTATGCTAGTAATACCAGTGAACATTATTCTTGGGGTTTCGTCCGTGGTCATTATGAAAGCCGTTATAGTGATATCTACAAGAAGGAAGTTACTGTTATTACTCGTACTGAACGTATTTTATTAACCGTTCAAACGCAAAGAAGTAAGTTATAAAAGCAAAACACATACTTGTATATATTTATGTTTACTAACACTTTTTTTTTTTTAAAAAAAAAATAGCTTCTGCTTCTGCAAATACTAAATTGGTTGCTCATACCTATGGTGTATTCCCTGAAAATTGGTTCTATATTCGATCCAAAGAAGATAGCTCCCTTGTACTTACTGCTCCTAGTCGTAAGGAAGGTGCTAAATTAGTTCTTTCCAAGATTGACTTCAAGATCTTCCGTCGTCAATTATGGCATGTTCAAGATGATGGCTGTCTTATTAATCTTGAATCTGATTTTGTTATTGATGTCGCTGGTGGTGCTTTTAACGCCGGTAGTGATATTATTCAATACCACGAAAAATACTTGAGAAAGCATCGTAAGAACCAAGTTTGGGGTCTTTCTGTTGATGGTCATCTTCATCCCAAGGCTCGTCCTGGACTTGTTCTTGGTGTTAAGGGTCAAAAGGCTGTTGATGGTGCTGAAATTCAATTGCATACTCGTGGTTCTCTTGATCTCGGATATCAACTATGGACTTTCGCTTCCCCCATCTTTGGTAGGACTGTCTCTGGTGTTGCCGGAGTTTCTGCTGCCGGTGTCTTAGAAAGTAATGATTCTGATATTTTCATTGATAGTGTTAGCGAAGCAACCTTTGAGACTACTACTACCGATCGTTATGAACGTAGAACTAAACTTACCGTTGTTCGTCGTTGGGGTCTTTTCCCTGAAGGTGGCTTCTTTATTCGTTCCAACTATGGTGATGAGCACCTTTCATTGACTGTCGAAAAGAAGGCTAGAACTGGTGAAAATGGTCGTCCTGAATTCGAAGTAACCTTGAGACCTATTAACTTCAAGGAATACCAATGGCATTTCTGGTTCTATCAAGAGGGCCATCTTATCAATGCTCAAACAGGTCTCGCCTTAGATGCTAGTGTTGTCAAGGGTCTTCTTGTTGAAGATGGTCTTCGTACTCCCTTGTTCGTTCGTGATAAGTCTATGACTGAAAACCAATTCTGGTCTTTGACTGTTGATGGCGAAGTCTACTTGCGTTCTGATGAACGTCTTGTCATTGGCGTTTCAAATTCCAGACGCACTGCCGTTTCCGGTGCTCAAGTTGGTCTCCGTGAGTTACGTGTTCGTACTTACATGAACGAGAATAACCAACAAGAGTCATCTCTCAAGTCCGAGCCATGGTTGCGATGGGTTTTCTCCAAGCCTGTTTATAGTACCAAGACAAGCACTACTACCACTACCACCTCCACCACTGTTTCTCAAGAGACTTCTGCCTCTGGTCTTGTTACTGCTGGTGAAGTTGTTGAGGGTTGTACTGATGAAGTTCTCAATGTTCAACACAAGGAAGAATCTGCCGATGATTACTCAGTTGAAGATGATGATGATTCTGACGATGATGAGTCCGACGATGAAGTCAATCGCAAGTCTAGTTTAAGCACAGCTATTATTGGTAATCTTGGTATTGCTACTGCCGGTGCAGGAATTATGGCCGGTGCTGCTGGCGTGATTTCCAATGTTATTACTTCCGTTCCAGAGACTATTTCTACTGCTGTTATTGGTAAGCAACATAAGCAACAGAGCCAAGAGAACACCAGTCACGTCACTAAGAAAACTTCTTACAAGTCACTCAAGTATGACCGTAAAGAATCTTATCATGCCAGTATTGAATATATTCCTACCGGTTTTGAAAAGGTCATTCGCTACAAGACCCACCAGAAGTTTAATTTCCCTACTACCGGTTACTTTATGATCAAGAGTTACCTTCATGGTTTTGTACTTGATGTTGTCGATGGTAACACCAAGGATGGCGCATTTGTTGTACTTGCTCCTATCAAGACTACCAACTTTGCTAGTCAGCTTTGGTCTTTCCGAGATGGTCGTGTTATCAATCTTAAGGGTCACAATCTTGCATTGGATGCTACTATGACAGATGTTGTTAAGGCTGGTGAAAGAGTTGTCATCTCTACAAAAACTGGTACTGCTACTTCATCTGATCAACATTGGGAATTCGGTGTTGAAGGTGGTCTTATCCAATTGAAATCTGATCGTAACTTGGTTCTCTCTGTTAAGGAACTTAACCGTGTTACTAACAAGAATTCTACTGTTGATGTTTATCTTCAAGAAGAGAAATCTCATCTTAAGAGTAACTTTGGTCGTCCTGAACAACGTTGGGAAATTAAGGTTCCTGCCATGGTTCCTGTTGATCAAACAACCAATGCTACCTCTGAGACCAAGTACACTATTATTGAAGGTGGTAAGATTAGCGCTATCTCTAGTTCCGTATCTGCTATTATTGCTTTTGAATGGTTAAAGGAAACTTTCCATCATAAAGTATCTGCTAATAACCAATGGCCTAGCATCCAGAATTGGTTCTTCGTTCGTCTTGGAAGCGAGAATGCTTTCTTGTCATCTGGTTCCAGTGATTCTACTGAAATCAAGTTCGTCAGTCTTAGTAAGCAAGAAGACCATAAACAATTCTTATGGGCCTATGTCGATGGCTATTTAGTCAACTACAAGTACATGTTACGTCTTGTATACGACAAACAATGTAAGTTTTTTTTTTCTAAAGCAAGATATTAAATGTATTGTTTATTAACTATTTTTATTTATTTTTTATTTAGCCAAAAAATTGCATCTTTCAAGCAAGCCTGATACTCTTGAACAACGTTTCTCTGTATCTAGTCAGGGTGTATTCTCTGTTAGAGTCAACTCCGAGACTATTTACTTTAACGTTTCTTCAAAGAAGGTGACCAGCTCTGAAAGCTTCTCTTACGAATTGGTTTCTACTGCTACCGAAATCAAGTCATGTAAATCTGAACAATCTCTTCAATTGCATATCCCTATCTTTAGTGATGCTGAAGTTGAAAAGGATTCTAAGATTGCTCTTTCTACTGTCATCTCTTGGGTTCAATCTTCTCAAAAGAGCTCTACCACTACCACTACGCATATTTCTCAACGTTATGGTATCTTCCCTCAAGCTACTTGGTTCTTTATTAAGGCCGATATTAAGGATAGCGATAGTCTTGTTCTTGCTGTCAAGAATGCGTCTAACAAAGCTGGTTCTACTCTTGTCTTGAAGAGATTAAGTTTCAAGGATTTCAAGAGTCAATTGTGGACTTTCCGTAATGGTTTATTGGTTAATTATGGAAGCAAGTTAGTAATTGATATCAATGGTGAAATCTTTGAATCTTCTAAATTGGTTCAAACTTCTGAAGCTTGTGTAAGTTCTCAAAAGTGGTCTCTTACTGCTAATGGTCGTATTCAACTTGAAAGTTACTCTCAATACACTTTTGGTTTCCATCAAACCGACAATTTGGTTGAAGGAACTGAAGTCGTTCTTGTAACTAATAAGGAGACTTATGAAGAATCTGCAACTACTCAAGCTATTGTTTGGAAATTCTCTGTACCCGTATTTGGTACCAAGGCCCAAAACTCTGCTACGCCTTCTACTACCGCGACTACAACTACCACTACCACCATGTCTTCTATTGAAAGAATTTCTACTTGTATTGAGCAAGGTGCCCTTATTGAAAGCATCGAAGAAGCTGAAATTAAGATTGAAGATACATTTGTAAAGAAGAACAGTGCTGCTAGTAACTCTTCCTCATCTGTGTCTACTGATGTAGTTCAAAAAGAGAAGCAACACGGTTTCCAAAATATTCTTACTGGTGTTGGTATTGCTGTCACTGCCGGTGCTGTCGGTGTTGCTGCCGCCACAGGTGTTGCCAAGATTACCGAAAAGTTTTCTGAACATCGCGATGAGTCTAAGAAGACTAATGAAGAGAAGAAGCAATCATCTACTTCAACTGTAGTTAAGACCGAAGATCAAAAGAAGCAAGAATCTTCCAAGGTCTCAACTGCTGTTCAAGGAAACACTTCTGCTGTTACTGATGTCGATAAGGTTACTGAGACTATTATTGTTCGTCGTTCTCAACGTACCTCTGTTCAAATCATTGAAGAGTCTCGTGTTATCATTCATGCCTGGAAGGTTATTTTCAGTCAACGTATTCATCATTGTAAGTCCAAGGCTGAACTCATTGCAACTGTTGAAGAGTCTCGTGAAGAGCTTTTCAGACGTTTGGATGAACATTTGCGTGTTCATGCCTCCGTTGAAAACTTGGTAATTGGTTCTGTTCCTGAATGGCATGTTTCTATTCATCAAGTAAAGGAGCTTTACAGAGCTCGTGTCTTTGAAAAATTCTTGGATCGCTTAAACACCGAGGAAATTTCTAACGCCACTGAACTTGATTTTGATAGTGTCTTGACAACTACTACTGCTGAAGTTGAAAACCATTACAAACTTGTTATTTCAACCCAAAGCAAGATTTTATCTGAATCTTCTAGCTCTAATCAAGTTCAAGAGTCTCAATGTACTGAAGTTTCTATTCAAGAGAACATCCTTGTAACTGTTGATACTATTAAGGTTACTGTTCGTTACTGGTTGATTGGTCTTTACGAAACTATTTCTATCGCCAAGGAGAATGGTTCTTCTGAAGAAGAAATTAAGGTTATCGTACAAGATTCTCGCAAGAAGCTCACTGCTAATTTGTCAAATATCAAGACTAGACTTTCAACTAATATTGAAAAGTCTTCATCTACTAGTTTAACTTCCAAGCAAACTTCTATTACCAACACTATTGAAACTGCTATTTCTCAAACCGAAACTGTTATCACTAACCAAATCAATACCATCTGCTCTCAAAAGCAATATCTTGTAACCGAAGAACATTGGTTAGATGTCACTCGTACTACTGAGGAACGTCTTTCTAGTGAACTCAAGGTTTATCAAACTGCTATTACACAGGAAATTTCTGAAGTTCAAAAGACTGAAATTAGTAAGTCTGATCAGGCCGAAATTTCTGTTGTTCTTGATGAAAAGATGGTTGTTATCGCTCAGCAAACAGTTGCTAACAAGTTGGTTGAGACCAAGACCAAGATCTCTAGTTGGTACACTGAAGTTATTCAACAAATTACTTTGCTTGTGGAGGATAGTGAGACCTCAAGTTCTTCTGAAGAAACCTTCAAGGAAGATACTGTTGCTATTATTGATGCTGCTCAAATTGAGATCAACACTCGTATTGAAGAGACCAAGTTAGTTTTACGTGCTTACTATGCTCATTTGACCTATCTCAGTTGGGCTGAACGTCGTCGTATTGAATACTCTTTAGACAATGTTAAGGCTTCTGTTATTGCTAGTATTATTCAATTCAAAAAGTCAATTGAAAAATCTACTGTTACCAAAGAAAGTATTGTCAAATACTCTAGCTACTCTTTCGGCGCTTCTGCTTCTCGTATTGTTTTAACCGATATTCAAAGTATTATCTATAAGGTTACAAATGTTACCGATGCCACTACTGTTGTTAAGACTTCTGAAGACTCTAAGTCAAAGGTCGAGACTGCTGTTATTGATAAAGTTACTGCCGATACCAAGAAGTCTACTGAAACAAAGCAGGAAGGTTCTAAAAAGACCGAAGTCACTAAGGTTGACGAAGTCAAAAAGACTGAAAAGATTAAGCCTGTCGATAAGACCAAGATTGTTGATACTATCCATACCGAAGTTGAAGAAACAAAGATTGGAAATGTTGGTAACAAGACCTCTGGTTCTTCTGGTAAGCAGCAATCTACCACTGAACAAGGTAGTCACCACACTGCTGTTGGTGTATCTACTGCTGTACTTGGTGCCGCTGCCGCTGCTATGGCTAGTGCTGCTATTTATCATCAATATGAAGGAAAGGAAACTCAACAAGAGCAAAAGAAGCAAGATAAAGCTTCTGTATCTACTGCTGTCATTGAGAAACCTGCCATCACTCACACTAATGTAATTGTCGGCAAAAATTCCGAAACTATTCACGTTGATGAACAAAAGAAAACTTCTACTGGTACTATTACTAAGCAAGAAAAGTCTGAAACTTTGGTTGTTGTTTATGGTCAAGTTCAAGTTACTGTTAACAAATGGATCACTACTTTGAACAAGCGTGTTTACGAATGTGCCCAAAAGAAGAGTACCAACGTTAAGCAAGAAATTGACACCATTATTTACGAATCTCAACAACAACTTGTTATTGAAATTGAAAAGGCTAAGCGTCAAACTACTACAGTTATTGGTACCTCTCAAACATCTTTCCATGATACTTTATCTTGGGTTAGAAGTACTGTTTGGAAACAATCTGTTGAAGTTAAGCGTATTGGTTACGAGTTTGCCACCTCTACTGAAACAAGCACCTCTCGTTTTGAAGAAAAGCTCTCTGAATTAAAGGAGACTACTTTAAAGAAAATTGATGTCGAGATTGAAAAGTCCAAGAAGTCTGCTTCTGTCATCCATATTGTTGGTCATTCTTCCGCTGCTGTCATTGCTGTTGGTAAGAAGTTCGAAGGAAAAGATTATTCCAAGACTACATGCGGTCACTCAGTTGAAAGTTCTAAGGTATCCGTTGGTATTCTTATTGAAGATACTCGTGTAACTTGTGAGCATCTTTTCGGTAAACTTACTACCTCTGTATCTGAGCGCATCAAACAAGGTGGCGAAAACGTTCAAGCTGATGTCGAAGTTATCATCAAGAACTCTCGTGAAGAAATCAACACTTATATTATCGAGTCCAAGACTGAATTCGAGAAGAGACTGACTGTTAAAAAGTCTTCTGATAAGGTTGATATCGAGTTAGCTAATGAAACCATCAAGAAGGTACAAAGTACTTTGGAGAAGGTTCAAGAAAGCTATTTGACTCAAGTTACTCGTGTAGAGGAGATTACCAAGTCTACTACTGTTATTTCTGAAGTCGAATGCTCTGAAAAGTTGACTGTTATCACTCATGAAACTTGCGAAAAGTTGAATGCTACTTTGTCTGTTTCTGAGACTATTATTGGTCATCATATCGAAGTTATTGCCGAATCTTCCACAGTTGAGCAAACTACTTCCAAGACTGAAAAGACTTCTGATTCAACCACCAAGATTTCTTTGGGTGTTGAGTATGGTCTTCTCGTAGTTGCCGAAACCACCAAGAATGTTTCTAGTCAAATATCTGCTCTTGTTGAAAGTGTTCATAACCAAGTTAACGTCGGTTCTAAGACTCTTAAGCAAGATGTTACTACTTGTGTTGAAACTTCTAACAAGGAAATTGATGTTATCTTTGAACAAGCCAAGATCAAGATTTCTTACGAATTATCTATGGTTTCATCTCATGAAAAGGAAGAAGAAGAACATTTCCTTGCTACTCTTGAATCTATTCGTGTTTCTACCAAGCAACGTATCACACAAATTGAAACTGTTGCTACTTCCAGTAAGGAGGAAACCAAGACTGTTTCAACAAAGCTTCTTCAAATTGCTGAGGAATCTCGACATGAAGTATCTGCTTACTATGAATCTGTAAAGCAAACTGTTACCAAGAAGGCTGAAAAGGCGTCTCAAGTTATTCATAACGGTGGTATTTCTCATGAAACTACCGGATCTTCTCAAGTAATTGTTTCTCATACTGAAGAACAAAAGAAACAACAAGAGTTGAAGAAGCAACAAGAACACCAATCCAAGGTTGATCTTGCTAAGAAGGTTCTTGCTGGATCTGCCGCCGTTGCTGCAGGTACCGCCATTGCTGTTGAAATTGCCAAGAAGCTCAGTGAACATAAGAAAAAGAGTGAAAAGGTTGAGCATACCCAAAAGGAAACCGCTGTTGTTATCGAAAATGTTCAAGTCCAATATCAAAAATGGATTTCTACTCTTACCGAAACTGTTATTACTCAATCCAAGAAGACTACTGTTTCAACTGAAGAGATCACTCTCACTGTTGAGAAGTCAAAGGCTGAGTTCATTGAGATTATCAAGAAGGCTAGCTCCAGTGAAGTAATTACTGAAAAGCATCAACATCAAATTCTTACCTGGATTCAAGAAATTGCTATTGCTCAAGCTACTCGTATTCAGGAAATTGCTATATCTTCCTCTTCGTCTACTGCTGTCAATGTCGAATCAAAACTTGAAATTATTAAAGTCTCAACTTCTCAAGAAGTAGAAATCGCATTGGAAAAGTGTAAGCATTCTGGAACCTCTGTCAAGGAGTTTGTTGGTGTTTCTGTTGAGCATCTTCAACAAAAGGAAGCTGCTTTATTGGATATCAGAAGTGAACTTGTAGTTGTAATTCAAGACGTCAAGTCATCTCTTGTAGCCTATTTCCAAGAATTTACTAAGTCTGTTATTTCTCGTATTGAAAAGGGTGGTAATAATGTTGAAAAGGACGTTGCTATCTTGATTGCCAACACTCGCAAGGATTTATCTGTGTATGTTGAAAATGTTAAGAATACTGCTACCAAGAGATTATCTTCTTTGGAAACCAAGTCATCCAGTTCTGTTATCTCAATTGCTGCTCTTTCTGGTATTGCTACTGCGGAAATAATTCGTGTTCTCAAGTCCAGCGAAGAGACGATTATGCAAAAGGTTAACCGTGTTCATTCTAGTGTTTGGTATATTGAGGGTAATCAAGATTCTACTGAGATTATCCAATCTATTACGACCATTGAATCTGAAACTACTATTGAGATTACTGAAAAGATTGAAAGCTCCAAGTATGGTTTTGTTACCGCTATCAATGATCAGTACAAGTGTGGCGATGTTGTAACTAAGGTTACCGAACATAACCATAATAACATGAAGGCTTCTTTGACAGTTCAAGAAATTAAGGTCACTATTCGTGAATGGTTACGCCATCTTGCTGAAACCGTTTCTGAATGCTCTCAAAAGGGTGGATCCTCCGAGGAGATTGATATCCTAATCAAGAAGGAGAATACTGTTATTTTTGAATACCTCGATGTATCTGTTACCAAGATTTCTGAAACCGTCAAGACTGAGCAATATGTCAAGTATCTTCATCAAACTATTGAACAAGTCAAGACATCCATTAACAAGATTTCATCTGAAATTAAGGTTATTGCTGTTGAGTCTACTTCTGGATCTTCCAGCTGTGGAGGATTTGACAAGATGACTACTATAATTACTCAACATGAACACAAGATCAGTGAAACTCTTGTTATTTATGAATCCAAGATTAGTTCATCTACCAAGAAACAAGAAACAACTGCTGTTGATAAGACTGCCTCTACTATTGCTGACAAGAAGGATAAGCAAAAGCAAAAGCAAGATCAAGCTACCAAGAAGGAAGTTTACTCTGTTGTTACTGTTGAGTACATCTTGTCTACTGTTCATACCTGGCTTGAAGAACTTATGGTTGATGTCTCTGAAGTAGCTAAACGTGAACACGATATCACTGTAGTTACCAAAGAAATTACTTCTATTGTTGTAGATGCCAAGGAGTTTATCTCTGCCGAGTTTGAAATGATTAGCAAGAAGATTCGTACTGCTAAGGGTGATGCTACTGCTATTCAAGAGCTCATCAATATTCTTGATTGGACTCGTGGTATGGTTCTTCAAAGCTCTGCTCAAATCCAACAAATTGGTGTCAACTGCGCTGTTTCTTTCAGCTCTACTGGTGGAATTGAACAAATGAGACCTCTTGTTCATGCTACTGAGAGTCAAATTGTCATTGCTGTTGGTCGTTGTAATAAGACCATTAAGATCGAAGTTGAACGCAACTCTACTCATTCTGAAAAGCACAAAGTTGTAAGTATATAATATATTATTATTTTAAATTTGATACTAACTGTTTTTTCTCGTTAAAGAAAAAGGACTGTAAGAAGGAGGAACGTAAGAAGACTGAATGTGCTAAAGCCGAGAAAAAGAAGGCCCAAGCCAAGAAAAAGTATGAATCTTCTGATTCCGAATCTGATTCTGAGTCTGACTCCGATGATTCCCGCTCTGACTCTGGCAAGAAGACTTCCAAGTCCAAGATTGATTGTGACAAGTCCAAGAAATCTAAGACTGAAGAAAAGGTCAAGAAGGATCAAAAGAAGTGCGACGAAAAGGATAAGAAGTCCAAGATAACCAAAAAGACCAAGCAATCTGGTTCTGACAGCAGCAGTGGTTCTGAAACTGAAGAGAAGGATAAGAAAAAGAAGTCCTCTATCGATAAGAAAAAGACTGCCGCCGGTATTGTTATCGGTGGTGCTATTGGTGGCGCTATTTTGAAGAAGTACAAGGACAACCAATCCTCAAGCTCTTCTAGCTCCGAATCCGATTCTGACTCTGGTAAGACCAAGAAGCAAACTACTATTGTTGATAAGAAGAATCTTTCTACTTCTGATGTTACCATCATTGTCAACCAATGGTATGAGAAGCTTATTATTGATGTCTCTCAACGTTCCAAGAAGGGTGGCTCCAAAGCTAGTGTTGATATTGAATTGATTGTTAAAGAATCTGTAACTAGTATTACTGAATATCTCCAAATCATTAGTGTCAATGCTCACAAGTATGTTACTGATACTACCATTGTTCAACAATATCGTGCTTCTATCGAATGGACCAAGAACTTGGTTATCCAAAGTAGTCATCAAATCAAGGCTATTGGTATTAACTGTGCTGCCTCTTCATCTTCCAAGACTGGTGGTATTGAACAAATGCGTCCTATTGCCGTTGCTATTCAACAACAAGTCGAAGTCGAGATCCGTCGTTACAAGCTTATTGTTGGAAAGACTGAAGTAACTCAAAAGAAGACTGATACTGCTGTCACTGTTATTGAGCACAAGAAGAACAACGAGAATGTCTGTACTGGTCGCAAGGCCGCTATCAACCGCAAGGAGTATTGCATTCAACTTGAACAACATGTCTCTGAAGTAGTAGCTGAATCCAAGATTATCATTATTTCCTGGTTTGCTCAACTTGTTCGTGATGTTTCTATCTGTATCCACCAAGGTGATAACGTTGATGAAAATGTTTCTGTAATCATTGAAAAGTCCAAGTTGGAACTCGAAAGCAGTATTAAACGTACTAAATTCAAGTTTACTTCTTCCGTTGATGTCTATGAACAAGATAAGACCTTTGCCTTGGTTGAATCTCAAATCAATGAAAGTTTCAAGATTATTCAAACTACCATGAGTACCAATATTGTTAAAATCCAAAAGATTGCTACCAAGTACCAATCTGAAACTGAAGTAACCGAGAAGTTGTCTACTGTGCTTGAAAACTCCAAGGTTCAAATCACCGATACATTGGAAACTGGTTGCAAGCAATCTATTACTGTTATTCAACAAGAAACTACTCAAACCGAGTCTACTGTTACTATTATTGATACCGTTGAATCTGTCAAGACTGTTGTTGTTCACTGGCAAACTAAGCTCATCGAAGAGATTCATGTTATTAGTATTGATAATAGCATTAAAAACAAGGAAGAAAGAATTGAACTTTTGATTAAGCAAGCTACTAATGAGATCGATCGTGCTACTTCTGAAGCCAAGACCAAGGTTTCTATTAACTGTAGCTCTGTCAAGAAGATTAGTAAGTCCAAGGAGCAAGAGCTTATCAGCAGCATTGAGTATGTTCAAAAGACATTCACTACTGATGTTAAGAAGATTCAAAAGATTAGTATTGAAGCTATCAAGAACTCTGATACCAACGTCAAGGAGACCGTCGCTACTGCCGTCCATTCTTCTCATGAAAAGATTGATACTTATCTTACCCGAGTCACTGCTTCCGTTATTGGTGTTGCAACTGCTGCCATTGCTATTCACGCCGTTAACAAGAATGAAAAGAAAGAAGACAAGAAGGCCGAAGTCCATAACGAATGGTCTGTTGATGTCAAGGACAACGTTACTGTATTGACCAAATGGTTCGAGCTCTTTACCAAACGCGTTTCTGAAAAGGTTCGTTACACTGGAGGTGATGTTGTTCAAAACATTACTACTGAAACCGAACAAGCCGAGCAAGAGATAACTCAAATTATCACCACCGCTCGTACTGATTTCATCAAGCGTTTGTCTCATGCGAATATGGATCAAGAATCTTACGATTATGCCTGTAAGCATTATGAAGAGAGTCTTGAGAAGGTTCGTATCTCCATTATCTCTCAAGTTACTGAAGTCAAGAAGATCGCTATGCATGCTCATAATACTGGCAATATGCTTGTCTTGGAATCCGAATTGACCAAGTTGACCGTCACTTCAACTGAAAGTATCAAGATTGCTATGGGTTCAACTGTTGTTATTACTCACAAGGCTCAACCTACTGATAATTCATCTACTACTAATTCTGGTTCAGTTCTTCAGATTGAAGTCCAGGATGACAACTCTATTGTTCTTGGTGAAGAAGAAATTGAATTCGAGCGTAAAGAACAGTCTGTTGTTTCTCATGAAAAGAAAAAGTTCGAAGAAAAGAAAAAGACTGAAAAGGGTAAAATTGATTTTTTTTTTTTTTTTTTTTTTTGTATTATGTAACTGACCTTTTAATATATTTTAGCTGAAGAAAAGAAACAAGGTGTAAGTATTGAAAAGATAGCTGCTGGTGCCGTTTTAGCTATTGGTGTAGCCGCTGGTGCTGCCGCAGTTATCAAGAAGGAGGATACCAAGAAGCAACAGATTAGTATTATTACTAAACAAAAGCTCAAGTTTGATTCTGGTATTACTACTATTGAAAGTGTTGAGATCTCTATTTCCGAATGGTTCACTTCACTTATCCAAAAGGTTTCTACTGCCTCCAAGTATGGTGCTTCCTCCAAGAAGATTACCCTTATTGTAGAAGAATCTCGCACTCAGCTCACTGAAATTATTGAGCATGCCAAGATCACGGGTTCTACCTTCTGTTCTACTGCTAGTGATGAACAACAATTCATCAGTAAGATTGAATGGGTATCTTCCGTTGCTCATAATCAAGCTGTTCAAATTCAACAAATTGGTATTAATTCTTCCACCGGAAAGACTGATTTGACTAGTCAAATGGAAGCTTTGTCCACCGCATCCTATCATCAAATCCAAGTCACTCTTGAACAACTCAAGACTACGCTTAACTTCCATCAAAAGATTAACAAGATCAAAAACAAGCCTGTTACTGAAGTAGATTCTTCTAAGACTACTGTTGTTGATAAGCCTGTATGTGGTAAGATGGAGACTTCTGTTGATAAGACCAAGATTGCCTACTCTGTCATTCAAGAGACTCGCGTCACTACTGTTGCACTATTTGTTTCATTATCTGAACAAATCATTACTCGTGTCAGACAAGGTGGTTCCAATATCGAACAAGATGTTACAAGCATGATTGAGCTTACCGAGATTGAACTTACCAAGGTATTCAATGAAGCCAAGACCACTTCCAGCAAGGTTGATAAGAAGACTCGTCTCCAAATCGAAGAAGCCCTCACTACTGTTCACAAGACGGCCAAGGAGCAAATGGCCGAAGTCAAGACTGTGTCCATAGAAGCTGTGTCAAGTACTTCTACTGATTCCAAGGTTGCCATTCAAAAATTAGTTGAAGTTAGCAAGAGTTCTAAGAGTAAGGTTGAATATTCCTTCACTACCGTTTCTGAGACAATCACTGCTAGTCGTAAGTTAAATCATAATGATATGCGTGTAAAATATTAATACCGATTTTTATTTATTTATTTATTTTAGTCGTCACTGTAACTCAAACTGCTAAAAAGACCACTGAAACTGTCCAAACTTGGTTCGGTGAACTTACCTCCAAGATCAACCAACTTCTTGAAGCTGATGACTGTACCTCGGAAGAAACTCAAGTCAAGATCGACACTGTTGTTGCCGAAGCTGAAGTTGAAATGAAGACTAAGATTTCCAAGTTGCAAGAAACTGCCACTACTAAAAAGACTTCTTCTACCACTCAAGTATCCACTGATCATCATCTTGATGTCTTCTTTGGAAATGTCAATTCTAGTGTCCAAACTCAATTGGAAACCGTCAAGAACACTGTTAAAAATACTACCAAGAGTGATAAGGAAACCATTATCGCCAAACTTAACAAGACTGAGACTCAATTGAAACACGATGTTACTGCTCATTTTGAAGCCGTTGAACAAGTCACTACTGTTGAACATATTACTGGTACTGAACAAAAGGTTGCTTTGGAAGTAGAGAAGAACCGTCATGAAAACTACAAGAACACCATTGAAAAGGTTGCTATTGGTAGTGCTGCTGTAGCTGCCGCTGCCGCCGCTGCTATTGTTTATCACAAGAAGAGTCAAGAAACTCAAAATACTACTGTTCAAGTTGTCCATGAATCTTCTATTAAGGATGTTCAAGTTAAGATTGATATCTGGTTCTCTCAACTTACTGATAAGGTAACTGCTTGTACCAAGAAGGGTGGAAACAATGTGTCTGTTGAAGTTCAAAAGATCGTCGAAGAGGCTCAAGCCGAACTTGATATCACTATTGAGGAATACAAGTCCCAACAAACTACTACTACTAGTACTTCTGTAACTGAGAAGCGTACTTTTATCAAGACTCTTGAATGGGTTAAGACTACTGCCTACACTCAATCTTCTCAAATTACTCATATTGTCAAGCAAAGCTCTTCTAGTTCTATTGATTTAACTACCCAAATCCAGAACCATGTCTGTGCTACTAAGCAACAAATTGATAGTGCTCTTGAAGTTCATTGTAAGAACGATCATACTATTGAAGAGTCCAAGAAGTACACTGGATCTAATGACAAGAAGGAACATATCAATGTTGTTGAAGTTATCACCGAATCTCGTGAACAAACTCAAAAGCGATTCACTCTTGAAACCACTGTTATTGTACAAGAAAGCAAGACAAAGGTAACCAGCTGGCTCGTTCTTCTTTTGGAAAGTATTACTACCATCCTTCACGGAGATTCCGAGACCATCAAGAAGGATATTTTCTATCGACTCCAAGTTGCTGAAAAGGAAATCAATGTCTATATTGAAGAAACCAAGCAAAAGTTCTTGACTGTTAGCAAGACCACCGCTACTAGCCATGTTGAAGTTGAAACCCATACCTTGGTTGTAAACTCTGTCAAGCAGACTCTTGATTGTGTCGACAGTATGCGTACCACTCTTTTACTTCAAATGTCTGTCCTTCATGAAGCCATTAATCGTATCGAAGTTGAAGATATTGATGTTATCACTAAGCGTTTAGAAGCTATTATTACTCGTACTCAAAAACGTGTCTATCATACACTTGAAATTGGAATTAGTTTAGCCATCACATCTGCCTTTGAAGGTAAGGTTGTTACCTGGACCGAAACCGCTGCTATCCCTGCATCCTTCAAGAGTGTTCGTGCTGTGGCTTTTGATCTTCTTGGTACTGTTGCAAACTACCACAAGACATTGTATACTGTTTGGAAAAAAATTGTTACTCCCAAGAACAACGTAGTATTAAGCTGTTTGGACTTTGACACATTTGTTGAAGACTGGTATGGTGCTTACACTGAAGTCAAGAGAGAAAACTTTGCCAAGAATCGTCCTGTAACTGATGATGTTACACTTCATGAAGCTCTTATTCATATTTTGAAGCGTTATTACGTCAAGGATTTGTTGACAGAATCTGAAACTGAGCAACTTTGTGATGCATGGAGAACTGTCGGTGTCTATGATGATGCTTCTATTGGTATTAGTCGTATTAAGAACCAAGCCTCTGCCAAGTATGCTACAGTCGCTATCTCTGATACCTTCTCTACTCGCTCCATGATCGAATTAGCTCAAAACAATTGTCTCTGTTTCCATGCTCAATTCTCTGCTGAAATGTTTAGCTCTCAATCTTCCAGTACCACTACTGCTTCTGAATCAGTCGTTCGAGGTACTATCAAGTTACTTGGTCTCAAGTATGCTTCTGAATTAGCTGTTGTATCATCCAGTGCTGAATTAGTTTCTGCTGCCAAGAAACAAGGATGTCACGCTATCTTTATTGAACGTGAGGAATCTCATCACGAAACACTTACTGAATGTGATGTTAAGGTCGATGGCCTCGATATCTTTGGTGAAAGTGTTCAATCTTTCTTGGAACATGAATCTATGACTCAAGTCTGGACTAACAAAGAAGCTCCTGCCGCCCCTCGTGTTTGGGTACAAAAGCTGAAGGGATACCTTTACTAAATCAAAACCTATATTTTTATCATTATTTTCTATCAAATTTAAAAAATCAATAAAAGAATTTTTTTTATATTATATTTCTATTCTGTCTTCTTTTTTATTATTATTAAAAGGTATATGTGTATATTTCAACTAGATGGGTTTGTTATCCATTTTCCATTCATAGACTTCAATTGTTTGATCTAAAAGTCCCAATACAAGCTCATCTTGTCCATCAGCGTTTACATCACCAAGTGTAATTGCATGAGGCCAGTCTGATGTTCGGATATGAGAAATTTGCTATAGCAAATAATTTAATAATTGTATTTGCACGTTCATGTTATTTATTTTTTATTACCTCTCCATTTTGATAAATTAATACTTCATTTGAATGACCCGTACATATAACCATATCAGTCTCTTCGTCACTTAAGACAGAAGGACGGAATTTGATCAATGTACTAAGACAGAACCCTACTTTAATCCATTGAAAGATCTAAATAAAATCCTATTAGTCGACAGTACTACAAATAGTAAAATTACATTGCACCTCAAAATTAATCATTATATATATGTATCCATCCTGTCCAGCTAGCAGTACTTGTTGAGAATTTAATTTATAAGAACCAGCCTGTTTTTTACGCGTATGTAAAAATCGCCTTAACCCATCTGTATTCAAAAAGTTTCCTGCGCACATCTACGTATCACACTTAGTTTTTCGTTATTCTACTTTTATACTACATGTCGACTTACTGAATGTATCACGCTAGGAGATCTTAATGTTTGGATTCTGACACCAGTCTGAATAAAGTGAACGAGAGGCCAGCCGTCGCACACTAACAAGCATGTCATGTCCATTCCAAATCTATCCTTTAAAACAGTCGAAAGCATACACCGAATAGATGGTGATCTACGTCCTTTCTATATAACATGTATTAATTGACTTGTTACAGAAATAAACGTGTGTTTACCTACAAGACCTAGTGTGGATAATTTCGCTGATTCTCCCGCAATATTAATTTTCCATAATGCATCATGCTGCTGAAAGCTTGTTACTGTGCCATTTATATCTCCTGCAATAATCTCACATCCGCCCACTAGCAATAATAAAAGGGAGGTGTTTAGTAGTTGAAATTTTATATATAAAATATACAATAGTTACCTAAATCACTATGAATAGTAATATCAGTAACAGCAGATCCCAAGTCTCTTTTACTCAAGATTTGTTGTCGAGAAAATAACGTTACAACACCATCGCAATCGCCTACAGCAAGATCGAGAGCACCGAAACCAGTCAAGTCGTATAGTTTAATTGATTGAATAGATCCTCCTTTTGTTTCTAATAATCCTTCTACAGGCTACAAGATAGAAAAAATTAATATAGAACCCCCTTCAGGTAGTAGGTTAAAATGGCGTACCTTTGTTTCGTTTAAAATTAACACGCGCCCTGCTGTTGTACCGATTAGAATGTCATTCTCTTCACTCAACTCTTCCAAGAAAGGTTTTCCGACTGCTAAAAAATTGATTGAATCGTATAGTTTTCTATACCATAACTTTTGAAATTCAAGCTTCCTATTTTTTAAACTCATTGAATGGCAGTATATATACACAAAAAAAAAAAGGTGATCGTTTCTTTTAAAAAAAGAAAGAGAAAAAAAACGGCAGTGGTTTTTATTTATAGAGAAGTAAAAGCGCTACTTTAAATTTTTTCGCATTCTCTTATCCATCGTCTTCTTCTAGTCATTGCTTCTTTATGTTGTTCTTTAGAATCATCATCTATAGGTTTTACGCCTGTAGCAGATATATTCCAGTTATCGTCGCTGTAGACCCATCCATCAGTATCGGGTGATGTGGCAATCTATAAATAAAAAAATGTTAAATCGACTGTAAACAACTGTATTAGTTCATTTCTTACTTCTACTCAAAAAGAAAAGGTGGTTAATATTTACCAGTAAACTACTGCAGTTATAATTCACTTACCAATACCCAAATAGTCATCTATCCAAGGCCCAGTTCTATCTAATGCCCATTCGCTTGTATCCTTCCACTGGTATCCTTTTGGCGCTGGAATCTCTGTAATAATTGGCATATAAACAGCACCAGTAAAATCAGACCAAGGAGACCTTTCACCTTCTTCCATCTAATATAAAATCGTGTTACTAATATTAAATTTATAATAATCACATATATTCTTCCCCGTACTTACCTGGTGTAAGTACCCACGTAATGGCCACCAACGTTGGTTTTCATATACTGAAATTTCTTTCAAATGCTCTCGAGATTTCAACTTGTTTTCTAAAGTTAGGTACCATTGTTTTAATTCTTCCACTTTTCTTTTTCCAGACTGAAATATATAGGGCTGTAATTTCTTTGCCATATACTTTGCAAACCGAGTGTTCATACCGTATACCATCAAACCACAAGATAAAAAGATCATATTAATAGGAATAAAGTAGAGTATTAAACCTAATAAAATGGAAGATGCCAATACAGCTTGTAATACACGCAAAGTTTCTTCCTCTGAAGACCAATTAAAATGTTTTACTTCCAGCATGACCTTATCGTACATATCACTGAATTCGCCCATCATATTTTGAATGTTCTTCATGTTTTTTAAATACTCGGGAGAATCATCGGATGAAGGTTGAAACATGCTAGAAAGATTGAATACAAATGATGCCGTACTATGTTCTGCTGTCGTAGTTTGTTTTTCTTCAACTTGTCTCTTTGTTGAGACACTTTTTACTGGCTCCATGACCTTTTCTTTTGCTGTTGTTCGTTTTTTGGGATAATTCGAAAGTATATAGTAAACGATAATAGTTTGAGGTATAAAGAATAATAGTTTTGGATAAATACCTATATATATATATCATGTTATTTACCAGTAATATGTACTTATATAAATCCCGTGTCTACTTACATATTATACAATAGCATACCATTGAAACAAATGTATCGACTCTATTTCTCCAATTTATTAACCATATTAACTCATCCCGAAACGCGAAAACAGGTCCACATCGAGACACAAATCGAGTAAAGTTTTTTGTTGTAACGTTTGGATTAAGCGCCGCTTGATTAGCAAGATACTCATTCACGGGTTCTTCATCGTTAATAACAGCATCAGCTAATATAGTATGGAACTTGCTGGACGTTGCTATAGCGCATAAGCTTTTAAAAGTAGAATCCGGAACTGTTTTATCGCTATTATTTTCGCTAAAAGATGGTTCGCTGTCCTTACTTTTGGTGCTGGAGGTAGTGGCGGTAGTGGTAGTGGTGGTGCCGGCAGTAGTAGTAGAATGAGATTTTTGCTTAAGTTGTCGAAGATATGTTTCTGCACGAGAATCAGTTTTAGAGTCGTCAAGAAATTTTCCAGGATTAGCTGTACACTTTGCAGAAGTTGAAACACATTTACGATGACAAGTATAGGCACAACCTAATCTAAATGTGTTTGAATAACGTTCCTTTATATGTATAAAAAAAAGTTGGCTTTATAAAACTTTACCTTTACACTGAAGACCTTGTTTCACTACACCCCATAGCAATTGCTTACAGTTATCGCAATATGTTAAATGACCAAATGTTTTTTCTTCAAATGAATGTCCCATGTTTGAAGAAAATATTATGTAAAAAAGAAAAGGAGAAACGCCTCAAATAAACTTAAATAAGGTAAAAATAATAGTCACATACATAAACATTTGACATTCATGCTTCTTCCTATTTAACTTCTTTAAAAAGGCGCCTGTTTAATATGTTCAAAAACTTGATTAAAGCAGGTTTACTTTTATTGAATTTATCAAACATCATACTTGAAAACATTTTTTTATCACTATTATTAAGCTATTCTAATGAAGAAGACCATCTTAACTTTATAATAACAGTAAAAATAGTTTAATAGCAAATTATTCATTTTCAAAAACTATTAAATTACACAAACATTTGACATTCATACTACACGTGTGACAACATTATCTTTAAAATCTGTAACACCAAGTGCGAAAAATAATAGGATTCGTATAACAGACTTTCAGTTATATTGTCTTTGTTGTAATAGACTACGTGGAATATTCATCATATCAGTATTTATTATAACTGCTTAAATTAACAGTGAT
Organism: Helicostylum pulchrum; assembly: GCA_025677825.1. NCBI lineage: Eukaryota > Fungi > Mucoromycota > Mucoromycetes > Mucorales > Mucoraceae > Helicostylum > Helicostylum pulchrum. The sequence goes on along the minus strand of JAIXMO010000010.1, from coordinate 169,725 downwards.
TTCTTAAATGAGCGATTTTTTAAACTGTGTCATCTCAGTGTGAGCTTTTTTTTTTCTTTAGCAGTATAGTACAAGGCCACCCTTAAAATAGAGCCACTACCGCATGTTAGTTTTATTTTAAAACTGAATCATTTTATATGGGTGAATAATAACAGTATTTAGTAAATGAGATAAAGAAACTTATTTTATTTATCTTAAAAAAGAATATTTATAAAAGTAGTAGACAGACGTTAGCCGTTCTCTTTTTTTTTAAAAAAAAAACTAAGAGACAGTTCTCCGAGCATAGCCAACGTGGAGGCCTCTGTCCTTGTATGCTCTTCGCTTTTAATTCACTAACGTAAAAAGCCACCGGTGGAGTGCCAGAAGAAAAACACGCGATTTCCTAGTTATTCATCGTACGGCAAAAGGAAGCGTAAAAAAAAAACCCGTAACCTAAACGAGGTCAGGATTTCGCCTTCTACAAAAAAAAAATTAAGGTGTGTGTGTGTGTGTGTGTGTGTAGGGGGAAAAGAGATAACCACATATCTACTCAAAAGTATCACCCATAGTATATTTCCAAAAGTTTAGAAACGCAAGTGTTTAAAAACTCCCTACATATACGCATCAGCTCAGGGCGGTTCCTTTGCCTTCTTCGTCCAAAAGAGAGAGTCATAAAGTGATGGTTCCGTACAGAGTATGTAGAAAAGGACCTGAACGAGTGACCATTAATTTCGCATATTGTTATCTTGAAAAATTAATAGAATAACAGCCGACAGATGAAGCTAACTCTGAACGACACCCGGCTTATTATCCCAATGCATCTAAACTATAAAGTTCTTGATGATACCCGGAAGTATGGTCTGCTTTATACAGCATATACAATGTAAAAGGTGGATTACGGAAGTTGACAGTAGGAAAGTGTGTATAAGAGAGAGAGAGAGGGGGGTGACCTATCACCGCATATTTTACAAGTTTCACAGACTCCTAAAATTTATAGTTAGTTGACTGTTTTGGATGTCCAAAGTGAAAAAACTTTACCGCGCTTTAAAAGACAATGGTTGTGTAAAGGTTCAAGTAAAAAATAGTTCTATTGAAAGTAAAAAAAGGGTTGTATTGAAAGGGAAAACAAGGGAAAAATATGGAATAAATATATGAAAGCAAAAAAATATGATTGGCGAGTGACTTTTGTTTACAGAATATAGGTATACTCATCATATCCGTCATAGATTATCTTTAATCAAGTTACTTATCTGAGTAATTGTAACTCTGTAACAATTAAGGAGGTCTCAAGGCGTTGAAGATGTTATGGCCAAAATGGTTCTAGGAGGTACAAATTCCGAACTGTTTCTTCAATTTATAAAGCAGAGTATCGCAAGTTTGGATAAAGACAATGCTGTGTCACACTACTTCATAATTAACAACGCCACTATTCATAGCTCTAAGCTTGTAAAAGGGTTTTTTTTTAAACTCGAAGTAAAACGTGAAGTGCATTTATTATAGAGGGACGCTTTTCAAAGTTAAAAGGTTTAGTTAAAAGAGAGCCTGGACTTTCTACTTCAAAGTTAGTAGTTAAAACGAATACAACTTCAGGAGATCCAAAACTGAAGACGATCCCTTTGCACTTTGACTTCTGACTTATTGTGGTACGAACAGGTAGATCATTTTTGGGGCGGCATCCGAACCGTTTCCATTGTTACGATTACCGGGGAAATTGGTGCTATTTTATGGTAGTGTGAATATATTCATGATCTACATGAATCGCCAACAAACTAGTCTAGATTTCGTAAAGTTTTTTTTATAGGTTGCAGCCGCTCTTAATATAGCTATAAACTTCTCTACCCCTTGAAAAATGGCATCCTACGCTGTTTTATACTTTTTTTATTCGTATTCCTAAAACGGTGTAAAATAACAAACAATATAATTAAAGTTAGCTATTATATTCAAGTATGACAAATTCTTCAATGAGGGTCCTGCCCGTTGAGGCTTAAAAAAAGGTATTAATTGAGGCTTCAAAAAAAGATCCTCCCAGATCTCCATTTGGGAGTTTCAAAACAATTTAAAAAGCCGTTTGCAGGCACTGTAATTATATTTTGAAAAAAAAAGGGATGTGTTTTTTAAAAAAAAACTTCTCTTTTTGGTTTCTCATCTCTTTGCAATGAATCAGCAAACGAAAAGCTTTAATATTAGAAATGTTAACACTCGGTTTAAGATTTTTACGCTGTACGTTGGACTAGTAACGATACTGGTAGTTATTTGGATACAATTCGATGGTTTTTCGCACCTAAATTTTAATCAACAAGAAGATCCAAATAATCCAGCATATTTTCCTAGCTCAGAAATGGATCCAGCGACCTGGAGTATACAAATACAAGAAAACGAGCCCATTTTATCACAACGATCCATTTTTCCAGCCAGTTCCTTTTCTTTAGAGACAAGTCTACCACTCGTTACGGCAGTAGTGAATCGAGTAGATGATAGTCATGAAGGAATTATGCAAGTAGTACGCCATTTATTAAAGTACCCTTTTATTAAGGAAATATATGTATATAATCAAATTAAATCAAAACCCTTAACAGCAGAGGTAAAAGAGAAAACGAAAAGGGGCAAAAGAAAAAGGGGGCTGGGGTTTAAAGCATGCTGATCTTTTTCTATTATTAGCAATTCTATCGCAACACGACAACCAGTGTTCACATAGAAATTATAGAGAAAAACGCAGCACTTTATAGTATGGGAAAATTTACAGCATGTGCTATAGCCAAGTTTGAAAGATGTTATTTCCAAGATGATTTATGGTTAAACCCATACCTGGATACACTATATACCCATTCTCAACGCTTTGCAGATCATCTTATTGTTAATACGCGACCTGTCAACTACATCGACTATAAAAAATGGCGATTTACCAATAAGGGTACGTAAAAAAAAAAAAAAAAAAGGTACGTTGCTTACACTTATTTCTGTTAGATAATTCGTTACACTCGGGGTATGCCGATCTTCGCTATGGTGCGTTTGTGCCTCGCCAAAAAGTTCAAACATTTCTAAGTCAACTTAGTACACAAGGCTTAGATCCAAGCAAATTAAACTATGCAGATATTTACTTTTGCATTTGGTTTAATCAATACCCTTACTTAGTTTCCAATCCTTTATTATCTTTTGGAAGAGAAAGATTTAAAGAGACTGATTCAGTCAATAACAGAAAATTAATTGAATATTACATGGTAATTACCCTCATTGAAATTAATAGGTAACATGATACTAAAATTGTGCTTTAGTACGACGCTCTTTTATTATTAGAATTATCGCTTCAAAATTACGATAGTTTACTTATTGAAGGTGATGATTACTTTGATAAATCTGTATTAAGCCCACTTGAAGAAGAAAGAGATGTTAGGTAAAAATGAGTAAATTATAAAAGTAGTTCCAACTTTTTTTTAATATACAAATATATAGGTCTAGTTGTTCCAATGATAGGTGCTTATTCATTACAAATATGAATACAATGCCTAATGTAGATAGTGTTCAATTTAATTCAGATAGAGTACCTAGTATTAATGAATATGAAACATTATACAACCTAACCAACCCATTGATCCCATTAAAAGACGCGTACATACATCAATCCTATCATAAAGCAGTAGATCAAAATACCGAAACATGTTGGCACTCTATTCAAAGTAAAAGTTTTTTTTTTCTTTATTTTATTTAAAAAAATGTTACTTATGATATCATGTAGAACCAAAAGCGGGAGATTATTTTGGACTGTATATGGCGGGAGATATAAAGGCCAAAAGGGTGATAGTATATACCAAGAATCACTTTGATGAACCTTTAGATAAAGTCTTTAAATTGACAGTTCAACCTCGTCTTTATGGATCTTGGGAAGAATGCAAGATCAAGTTAACACCAACAACACAACTCAATCATCGTATTGGATTTGACTTTCAATGTGAGGACAACAAAGTTCCTTTGAAATCAATTCGAATTCATTTTTTGCAAGATCAAGCGATACCGTTTGAGTTGTGTAGCATTGGAATAGATAACTTTGTCGTATAATACATAATAATAGTTTGTACAACTTGTCTTTTTTCTTTGTTTTATAATCTCTTTACTTTCTTTATATTGAAATTCTACTTTGTAACTATAACAATACCAATGGTTTTTTTTTACTTTAGAAAAAAGGAGTACCTCTTTTGCACTTTTTTTTTTTTTTTTTTTTTGTGTTATTATTATTGTGTGAGAGTGAAAGGGGAATGATTTTTTTTTTTTTTGTGTTTTAAAGGCGTGGTACAAGTTACACGCACTTTTTTTTTTCTATTATTATTATTATTTTTATTATTTTTATTTTAGGTCAATTTTATTCTTTTCTTTCTTTCTTCTTTTTCCCTTTTTCTTTTCTTTTTCTTTTTTTATTGTATATAAACGATAAGATAAATGCAATCTATAAAGTGTGTCGTAGTCGGTGATGGGTAAGTTTTTCATCTAATTTGCAACATGTCATTTTGGAAACAAGAACGTGAAAAAAAAAGATGATGATGATGATGATGAAGTTTAACTTTTTTTTTTTTTATATACTTGTTCATCTAGTGCTGTTGGTAAAACCTGTCTTTTAATTTCATATACAACAAATGCTTTCCCGGGAGAATATATTCCTACAGTGTAAATATATATACATACAGACAAAGAAAGTTTTGGCGAGATAACTAACGTAAAAAACTAAATAGTTTTGATAACTATTCAGCCAATGTTATGGTAGATGGTAAACCTATCAATCTTGGTTTATGGGATACAGCTGGTCAAGAAGATTATGATCGTCTTCGTCCTTTATCTTACCCTCAAACCGATGTATTTCTTAGTTGTTTTTCACTTGTGAGTCCTCCTTCTTTTGAGAATGTCCGCACAAAGGTAAATTTTTAATTAATTAAAAAAAAAAAATGTGTATATAAAATAGTATTACTTAAACCAATGAAAAAAAAAATAGTGGTATCCAGAAATCAGTCATCATGCACCCAATATTCCAATCATTTTAGTTGGTACCAAGTTAGATTTACGTGAAGATCGTGATACAATTGAAAGATTGAAGCAAAAAAGAATGGCTCCTATTACTTATCCTCAAGGTTTAACAATGGCAAAGGATATTGGCGCATGCAAATACCTTGAATGTTCTGCTCTTACTCAAAAGGGACTTAAAAACGTGTTTGATGAAGCCATTAGGGCTGTCCTGTCACCTCCTGTACGACCTAGAAAGAAGAAGGGTTGTTTAATCTTGTAGTTATATATATTATTCATTAAAAATCACCTTACACTTATCACTTATTTTCAACCTTATAATTCTGCAATAAACACAAAAAAAATAACCAAAAAAATATAACCAAAAAAATATAACCAAAAAGAAAAAGAAACAGTTTATTCTATGTGCTTTAATAATTCAATAACAGGATTCATGTTTGCATCACCTTCAATTACAAGATCAAATGCATTAAAGTAAGAGGGTTCTAATGACTTGATATCATGATTTAAGAAACCAATATTGAAACAAAGATCATGTTTTACACCTTTACTCATTTGGAGATCACCCAAGCTATCACCCATTAATATCACATTACCACGTTCTTCAATCATTTTGTAATAAGGTGAAGTTTCTAACTGAAATTCGGACTTGTTAAATACATGAATTAAGGGTTCTTTAAAGTCGACGCATACATCATTGTCATCAAACACCATCATATTTGATACAATATGCATGTTATCATAAAACATGTTTGCCCCCTTCAAAATCTCTTCAATGATATTACCAATACCAGCGGAAAACACTAGGAAAGGAATTTCCGTTTCTTTACAATCAACCAATATTTTATCTACACCAGGTCGAATTTCAAGTCTAGCTTGCTCTGCCATCATTCTCAAATCGGTCTTGTTTAATTTTTGTGCAACAATGCTAGCATGTGCTTCTATCCACCATTTCATCATGTAAGGCACCTTTTCGTCATAAGTCATGGTTTGATCGATCTCAATAGGATAATATGTATTATAAATACGAGCAGTTTCTTTCTTATACTATATATGTATAAACCTCGATTAATATGTATAAAAAACCTTTTGTATATTTTCTTTTTTTTATATATACCTCTGGTGTCATTTTGTCATATCTAGCAGGAATACCATGAGAAGAAGAGTTACGTTCTAAAGCATCAGTATCCTTGTTTCTAACCCAATGACGAGACATGGTCATATCGAAATCTAAACAAACAATTTTTTTTTAATGAAACTTGCATTTATTTTCAAAATGAAAATACGTACCACTAATGAAATGAAGTTTACTTCTACCGTCTTGAATAATTTTCTGCAACTTTTCGGTTGTTTGAGCAACATTGTGAATACGGACCGTAGGGATCAATAAAAGTCTTTCGACTAGAAACTAGTTTATGAATACATGTATTTTTTTCTTTCTTGTAACAACGCGTTTTTACCTAAGGCTGCTGCTTGTAATGATTTAGACATGTTTTTTAATCAAAGAGAAAAAGAAAGATGAAAAACTTGAAACGTTAGTCTATTATTAGGCTATTTTATCTTCAGGGACCTTTTTTTTAGATGCATTTTTTTTTTCTGTAAGCGGTCACTGGAATAAATATTCTTACTCTTCTTTCTAACGGCACTTGTAACGTTTACGCACCACTCGTACGAGTCGATTATACTCATAGAACTAGTTAGTAATAATTATAGACCTTGTACAGCTAAACGTCGTGAGAGATATTTATCCCGTTGCAACTTTTCCTTGTTTTTATTTATTTATTTTTACTTTCGACTTAAACTAGTGCCTGATACAAACTAACACTTATTCCAGGTGACAATAGAAAACGAAGGATAGCGTTCATAAAGAATTAAAGAAAGTACTACATGCACAATGACATAGTTTTGTCACATAAATCAAGACGAGTATATATATATAGAGAGAGAGGGGGATATTCTTTTTATTTGATAAATATACATGTTTGAATGAAAAAAAAAAAAAAACTATTCTAAAACTAAATCAGCAACTACACCAATTACTTTGGGTGGGAAATCACGCTTCACCATTTTACTCAAGATGACCTTGGCCTTGTCCAATTGATCATTTTCAAGGTACGCACGTATCATTGCTTCAAACGTACTTGGTTCTCTAATGACTTTATCCTTTTGTAAATATTTATCATCAGACATTGCTTCAAAAATCTTTTCTGCTTTAGTCAATTCTCCCTTTTCAGCATAACCACGAATAAACAGGTTTTCAATATAAGGTGAACCACTCTTTTGCAAGTGTTTATCTTGTTGTAATTCTTTATAATAAATTTCCGCCTTTTCAAGTACATCGTTACTAATCAATGTATCGATCATAGCTTGATATACTGCTTCATCGGGATGTATCTTGGTACGCTTCATTTCGTAAAACACACGTTCGGCACTTTGAACATCCCGTTGCAGGATACCGTAAGAGTATATTAACGTAGCGTAATGTGTTGCTTGTGGACGTAAACGATCACAACGTTCCATATCTCCTAGTAACTTGTGCGCCATGGGCATATCGTAAGGAGCAATATGTGTATATGCTTCCATTAATAACTTGTAACTATGAGGTGAAGGTTTAATATGACGTCTACGTAACTCTTGAAAGTACTCGAGAACTCTTTCTCTGTCTGGATGTTGGCGAACATAAAACTGCATCATGTTATTAAACGGACCTACACGAGGCTGATAACTTGGTGAGGATAGCATCTCGCCAAACAAACGTCTTGATTGAGCTTCGGAACCAGATCGCACACTAGCTGAAATAATTGCACCGTATGTAATGGAATTTGCGGGGATCTTAAAAAGTCTCATTTCTTCAAATAAGCAAAGGGCTGAATCAAGTTTACGTGCCTTTGCTAACTTGGAAATAACAACGTTATAAAAGAAAGTAGTGGGTTTGACATGATGACGTTTGGCTTCTTCGTAGATCACTAATGCATCTGTGGCTTCATCTGTAGCACATTTAGCGCTACCTAATAAGAGACTTGCATACCCGTTACTATCAGGATAATGACCCATGGCTTTAATACGATCATAGTACACCTTGGCCTTTTCCATTTCACCCGTTTGAGCATACCCGATCAAAATACTATTTGTTGCCATGTAGATGGCAGCATCCTTGGTTTGAATATCCGGAATATCCTTGAACGCATAAATCGAATTATTATACAACGTTAAAGCGGTTTGGATATCACCCTGTTTACCAGCAAGTGCAATCACATCACGCATTACTTCAGGAGTAGGAATCAATCCTTTACAAATAATACGGTCTTCAAAGATACGGATGGCATCACGCGTATTACCATTGGTAATAGCTTTCAAAACTTCGTTTGAAATAATTTCAGATTTAGATAAAGTAGTAGGAACTGGTTTTGGCTCAGATAATTCATCTTCTTCAGATATTTGAATGATAATATCATCTTCGTCTTCTTCTTGAGCGAAAACGGGGTGAATACAATCAAATGCAAACTTCCATCGAGACTCTGATTCAATATCGCCTAAACACTGTAATTGAGAAAGTACAAGTTGAAATAAATTCTCGGGAGCTTCAATATCGCAGGTACGCAAATCTTGTAATAGTTGCATTACAATATCACCCAAAGAAGAAGAAACGGATTCTTCTGGACGACTATAGACAGCAACCGCAGCATGAAACAATAAATCAAAATCAGCTGTTGTTAATAACTGAGGGCCATCATTTGTTTGACCAAAATAACATTCAATCAAAGCCTTGTGCATTTCAAACGGTGCTTGCACTTTTACCATGGACATGACCGTATGCATTGTTTGAAGTATTTGTCTAACACCAGTACAATCAAGTACGATTTCAAGTGCAGCGTCCATCAGATGATTCGCTCCCTTCGAAAGGGATCTTGTAGACATGGATTTTTGAATGGTATGTAAAGCGCCAATTGCTTGAGCTACTTCTCCTGCTTGTGCAAAACTAGTGATAATACGTTCGGCCAAAACTGGGTCAGGTTCTAAACGAGCTTTAGTCATATCTTCAATTACAGACAAGGCCCTTTCACGGTTCTCATGTGTGAGACAGAGAAGTGCATAATTAGCCAAGTTACCATATGCCTTTGTGATATCTGTCTTTATAAGCGCTTGATAAATACGACTGGCTTCTTCCCATCGATCGTCTTGACAGTACGCAGAAAGAATAGGACCGTAACTACTGGCATCAGGATAAGGATATTTCGTACCGTCTTCTTCGTGTCCTTTAATAAGTCGATCAATTAAAGCTTCTGCTTGGTCCATAGCGTTGGTTGCACAGTAATGACGAATAATAGAATTGTATGGGATGCAGGTTAATTTGATACCATTATCTACCATCTCGTGTTCCACCACGCGAAGTGCGCCATCTAAAAGACCACATTTTAAATGACAGTCAACCAAGGCGTTAAAGATATAAGAGGTATCATGAGGACCTAAAGATACTTTTACTTTTGTATAGACATCGTAGTAGTAAAGAGCCATATCAATATCGTGGGCTCTACCGAACAAATTAATCAAGGCAGCGTAAGTAGCCGAATTAGGTTTAGCTACGACATGAGGTTGCTCCAATTGACCGTAAACAAAATTAGCATCCAAGGTACCACCATAGTGAGAGAGTACACGAAGTAATTGATTGAATATTTCTACTTCGAATGTGTTGATTGAGATGCCGTCGGAAACAGCGTGATGGAATATAGCAAGTGCCTTCATGATGTTATCTTCGGATTCTAAAAGACCAACGTCTTCATTGTCGTGACCAATACGTGCTGATTGACGTTTTAACATGGCTACGGTCTTTTGAACCTCGACGTCTCTTTTACAAAGTGAACGAATCATTAATACAAATGTGTATGTATTTGGTTGAATTTGACGAGTGATCATTTCATTATAAACTAATATAACAAGGGGGGGAGGAGGAAAATAATTAGTCAATTTTTTTTTGATGTATTACAGAATAATTATAAATTTAACTTACTTTTCATCATGGTAGTTAATGGAGTTCCCTCACGACGTAAGATAGCGTGAGCTTCTAAAACCAAGTTATAAGTATGATGTGTCATTTGAACCGAGTTTTTCTTCATGGACATATATTCACTCATGACAAGACGAATATTGCCGTTTCTTTTGGCTGCTAAAATCCGATTATTGTATTCATACGTGCTACTGGTTTTCTTTCGATTGGTATATTGCATAGGTGCACGAGAAACAACTTCTGGTGAACTAGGTGGAGTCGGTAAAGGTTTATCTGGATTATTATTGTTTATTTCGGTTGATAAGGATGGTGTAAATTTTTTATTTTGAGGTTTCATATAAGCATATTTTGTTGACTTTGTTTGAATTGCTAATTTATCTGATGTCATTTGATTATTGTGCATAGGGAAAAAGGAAAGAGAAAAAAAATTGTAAAAAGAGAAAGAAGAAGAAAAAAAAGTATATACATATAAAAAAATATGGGTAACCCTTTTTATATAAATATATATATTTTTTTTCCCCTCAAACATCCGAAAATAATTTTTTTTTTTAGAATTCCATCTTATCAGATTGATTTCTCCGCCTACATTCTTGTGTAATCGTGTTTTAACCCTCCTCTCCAAAAGATTAATGAGACTCAGTTTTTTGATCTTGATGTATAAAAGAAAACGCCATGGAATCAGAGCGTACCTTTGTAACACCATGTTTCTGTTAGCCTAATTCCATTATTTTTTATCTGATTATAGAATCTATGGATTGTACTTAGATTTGTATTCTAGAGATCTGATAAATTTTTATTTTTTGAAATAAATATAATAGTTTTTTGGCGAACTTGAAACAACGATCAAGTTCGTCATTTTGGTTAAATCATAACCTATCGTCCGAGACACAATTTATCTTGGCAAATAGCAAAGTCTTTTATTAATTTTTTTTCAAGGCGAGGGTATGTTTGTAACTACATATAAAAAAGATCTGATAAAATGAACTGCGGATAAACAATAACCTTTTTTTTTGTGATTGTTCCGTATATTATTATTTATTTTTGCAGGGGGAGAAGTAAAGCAGTTATATGAGGGGAGGGGGTGGTTTAGTATTAATAAACATCAAATAAACTGTCTTTATACAAAAGTCTCATTTCATCCCCCCCATGTTTCTTCATTCAGTTAAACATGTCTTGTATTTTTTTTCTTTTTAAAAAAAGATGTTCTGCTACAATCGCTATTCGCGTTGATCTTGGGTTCTTTTTTAGTTTATGTCTTATTCATTAGCATGTGCAACGCGCTTTTTTTTTAAAAAAAAAAAGTCTGTTCTAGGTATTATTCACTCTGGATAGCCAATGAAAAGAATATTGTTTATCAGATCTAGTTTGATTCTATTTAATAGAGAGCAAAAAAAGGATCTGATAACTGAAACAATCTGCCCCCCGGTCCCGCATCATCGGCCTCCCCCTCTTACAACTACCCCCCCCCCCCTTCTTTTTATTTTTAGTGTTTCCCCACTTTATGGAAAAGAAAGATCTGATAACCCATTTTCCCCCGTCTCCCCAAGATTTTAAATTTTGGTGAAGTTTAAAGTAAAGGTGCATGAGAAGTAGGTTACATCTATTACACGGATTTTAAGCTCCATATAAAAAAAAGTTGCATCTTTTTGACTGGGGTTTTTTTTTTTTTTTTTTTTTACAATACAGACTTAGTATTTTATATAAAAGCAATAAAATCATTTCAACCTGTCATTTAATTTTTTATTTTAATTGATATTTGTTTTGCGAAGCAAAAAAAAATGGATCTAACTTGTACATGACTTTAATTTTAAAATGATTAGTTTACGCTTATGAATTAGTATTTCTATATCTATGGCGATTACCGTATAGAATAAGACATAAATATATAGGATCACCAGACATAAAAAAAAGACTTTTTTTTTACAATAGTCTAACGAACATGTCACACAAACTGGTCCTCCCTTAACATACCCTCTTCAAGTTTACCTAAACCCTTTTTTTTTGTCGTTTCTGCTTCCAGACCCAATCTAGGTATTTTTTTTTTTGTTTTTTTTTGCGGTCTATAAAAAACTATGTGTATTACTTTTTTTTTTTCGCCATTGCATAAACGGAAACGAAATAAACCACCTTTGTACAACACAGGCACAACATGAAAAAAAATCTTGCGAAACAAAGGCTCATCTATTCTATATATATCGTCTCTATAATAGAAAACGAAAGTTACAAAAAAGTTGTAAGCGTAGAAAATTCATGTTTGTAAAAAATCGTGTTACATAAAATGTTTTACGAACCCGAAAAATAAGCTGACACGCTCCTTTTTTTTAGAAAAACATATTTTTGTATGATGACACAAGTTATTCGAGTTTGAATCTAACTTACTTTATTTATACTCACGCATACTTCTATATATAAACACACTGGCCAAGTAAAAAAAAAGTACCAAAAAAAAAAAAAAAAAGTATTTATAAAATGACAGGTCCACATGAGTTTGGCAGGTTCAATTCTATCGTAACAAGTTATTTTCGTACTCCCCTCCATACAAAAGTAAAAACAGGATTAGTCTCCCCTTCCCCCAGTCAATACATCTATAAAAACTGACCTTATACTACCGGTCATCTCGCGTTAACCAATTATTTTTAAAAGCCACTAGATAAATATTTATGAGTGTGATATGACACATTTTTTCCGATTGTTTCTCCGTATCTGAAGATTACGTACGAAGAAAGGGTCTGTTTTTTTTTCATATACAATAATCTTTTTAAGGAAAGCTGCAGATCTTCTTTTTTTTTTAACTAAAAAAAGGTACATTGGTTTTCATTTGATAGCTAAATTCTCTCAGCAGATTTTAAGTTTAGAGTCTCATTACAATCTGTAGAATAAACTATAAAATACAAAGGCACTACAATTGCATTAACCACTCAGACATTTACCTTGATTCAAATTTGCAATCTTATAATATATAATCTCATGTAAACAACGTCTACTTCAAAGGCAATGACAAGAAAATAACTAGTTACATATATGCATATTAGAAGATATAGTTTAATTAAAGTAGGTTATTGTCATGCATATTCTAATATTCGGCGATGTTAAATAATTGTATAAAAGAAGCCAATACTAAATAAAGGCTATTTAGTAAATATGTAGCGTTATTTTTTTTTTCTATTTTCATTTTTTTGGAAACAACCCCCTTTTGTTTTTAGCCAAAAATTATGGATGTTTTGCGATTGCTCTAGATTCATTTTGACTTTCTCTGTGATAAAAAATTACTCATTTAGACGCTTCTAATCGATTTTAAACTAAAACTTTATTACTCAGGTGTGTTTATAAGAGAAGTTTAGTAAAAATAATCAAATAATTGAGTAGCAAATTCATATTTTCAGTTAAAACGTACCAATCAGTTAGTAAATGCCCTTTGGAAAATGGACAATCCCACTCTGCTAACCCTACCGGCCACAAACGCAGTGTTGAATGCTTTTAGTGACAAGTAGTTGTCCAAACCCATGAGGCAAGGTAGTGCAAGTCTACAAAGCGGTCTAGCGCCGTAGCAAAAGAACTTCCGCCCATATCTTACAAGAGACACGGTATCTCAGAAGAACATCACATTGGTTTTCAATCTCAGCCGAATCTGTTGAAAGAGACGCAGACATTAGAGCCAGTTATATTGTAAGGATACTTGGTAAAAAGAAAAAAGATGATTATGCAGATTTTATTAGGCAACAACAAAAAACAAAAAGCAATGCTTTTACTCAACTACGTAGTTATCCCTCAGAGAAATGTGATACTGTTAATTTTATTTGTTGTATTACTGTTTTAATTACAATCAAAGTGTTGGTGTAAGAATATTCGATAGAAAACTGTAGTTATGAACGGAAACTTAAAAGATAAAAAAAATTAAGAGTCACTCTGTTGTATCTACATGTTAGATTTCAGAAATACTTATTTATACATACTTATACAAGTGTTATATTCTCATATAAACTTACATAAGCTATATACAAATATAGTAGTTTCTAAATTAATTCTCAGATACTTCTATTGTTCTATCGATTTGGTAATAGAATTATAAAGACTGTTTAAACTCGCTACAAGATCATATAACTGGTTTATATAAATCAATGTCACATTATTTATAAGCAACAAGCCACTATACTGCGTCTTTTATTCAAGAAGCTAATTAGAAATACAATACTTATCGCTGTCATTATTGACCTTCTACAGAATTATATTTATCCTTTCCAATTGCTCACTCATTAATGTCTTGCTAGAACTGTCTAAGTTTCACATTAATGATAAGCGCTTATTTAACTTATAATATGTATATAAGGCACACTCTTTTTCACAAATAAATACAAAAACAACCTTTTCTAAGTCTGATAGTTTATTGTTATTCTTTTTATTTTTCTTTTCGATATTAACTCTTATATTTTATAACCGTCAATATCACACACTCTCAGGTGAACTCTTCAAATGCTCTGAAAAGTGTTGTCCGTGTGTGTTGAAATCCAGCTTGAAAATTTTGGGACATATTATATCAGAAAGAGAGACGATCTGACTATTATTCTCGCTGTCATAGTGCTTCGTACTCTCCTCGTGTTGCTCTTTCAAAGCCGTAATTCTATATGAAGTCTCTTCAAGAAAGATCTAAAAAATTTAATTAAACTTGTTATTATTGCTCCTTTTCTCGATTGTTTAGGATTAGAACTATACCTTCAAGTCCAAGAAAAAATTTAATAGAGGTTCCAATTGCTCTTCTCTTTTATCGAAGTCTTCACTAAGAACGATTTTTTTTTCACGAACAAAATTATAAAGTCCATTCCTGGCGTATTGCATGGAACATAGTCGGGTATGATAGCCTATTTGGAGGCAAACAATATCATTAGTACAAACAAAATAAATGCTACTATTCATACCACTTACCGCTTGGCTGAAAAAAAAACAACTTCAGCTTACTGAACTCCTCAACCGAGGCAAGATTGTATTGATCAGCCATCGTCTTAAGTATAGCAAGTAAAGCAAACATGCCTTTCGAATTGCCAAAAGATGTCTTGGAGTTATCATCGTGATCAAAGGCGCCTGCTGTTTCCAATATTAAAACTTCCAAGTCCATGTGGTCACGCAAACGCGTTTGTACTATAACAGAACTTTCCTTACTTCTGGGTATTTAAGCTTTGGCCGAATAATCCCATCAGCTTTATATATTTTTCGTTTGTCCGACCTTTGTCCCATGCATTCCAGTTGTATAGTCATGGATTCAAGCTCATCTTCTCCAGGTATAAAATAAGGGACGCGGACATTCTTCTTCATCATAGAAATCACGGCTTCAAAACAAGGAAGTATCATATTTGTGTTATATATGGCCTCTGAGCGTATTATCGAATATGGAAAAATAAATAAAACAGGAGGAATAAGATTAAAGGTGTGATAACGTTTATTTCTTATTCTTTGGTGTAAAATCAATCCCGGTAAAAGGGATTGCAAACTCTCGTTTATCATTTACACTAATTTTAATAATGGACACACTATTGTGATTGATTGTTACACTTATAGACTTAAGATCTTGCTTTACTAGATCCAGTGTTATTTTACTTATGTTTTATAATCGATGAACCATCGATTATATTAATTATATTTATTTTATGTGGTGATTTCACCACATCGAAGGCGTTTTAGAGTAAATCTTCGCCCTAAATCCAACAGAAAATTAGTTCGTCATTAAAATTACTCTGATGATATTGTACATACAAGGCTTTACAAATACTCTTTATGGCTTGGCGTGCTTTTTCTTCGCCTTCTACGATAGCCTTGCTCTCAATTGCATTCTCGAAGCCGTCGATATTAGACTAATAATAATAAATAACAACATATTAACCGATTAAAGTTCAACTCAAAAATCTGAATATCAAAAATATTTACTGCAGCAACTAGACTACGAATATCACTATTGACACCAATGGAGGTACCGGTTACTTCTAGTGGGTTCAACAGCTCTTTCATTTTTTTGTATGCTTCTCTGTTGGCATGGGGGTGAGGAGATAGATTTACACCCAAACGGGTGACACCATTCTTCTCCGGGCTATAATTAAAATTAATAGCAGATTTTCAAACAAATCATATATAAGACGGCCTTTATAAGGAATCACCCTTTATATAAGACCACGGTAACCACCAAAAAAATTACCAGTATAAAGTAACCTTTTCCGTCAAATCAATGACTGTTTTATTTTACCAATATCTATGGAAATTGCGGTTGTTCTCAGTGTCGGCCAAAAACTCGATCCACTTTTGCTTAAAGTCAACCTTTTCAGGTTCTTTGTCCTTGCGCAAAGTCTAATAAAAAGTAATAAGTCTATAACAGCTGGAGGGTGTAATTTACTGTTAGCTTACCTTTTTCTTCTTGGAAGACTTTTCTGGTGCTTTGTTTATTATGAGATCTCCTTCAGCCTATAGCAGTTGTGAGAATGTTTTCTAAATAGTAAAGAATGTTTTAGAACCAAGATACTTACGTGATAGTAGTTTCCCTTGACCTAAAAAAATAAGATGTTAAGGTGAATAAACATAGTATATGATATCATGAACGAGGGTTCACATACTGTAATATTGTCGACATTGCGGGAGCTAGAGGTGCCGGGATCTACATCAGGCTTCATTAATCGATTGATATGCTGGTTCACATCGGAAGGAATATTTTTCGCTTTATTTTTGACAATCTCCAAGTTTTTCATAAACGCTTTCTTTGCTTTTTCAGGGCTTTTCTCGCTAAAATGATTCTGGTATTTTTTGAGCGTCCATTCTGAAGCAGCGCTATTGCAAAAGTACTTCAAGTACTTGTTTGTCGTTTGAAGTTTGCTTTATAGTTTTTGAGATCCGACATATAGAGAAGTTCTTGGGCTAAGCAACAAAATAAAAGAAATGATCACTTTGTGAGAAGAACAAACAACTGATAGCGAGGCAAGTAATCCGGTACTTTTTTTGCTATATCGTCTGAAAATCGGATTAACACAAATAAATTATATCTAAAAAATTACTTTACCAATATACTGTTCTTTTGCAACAAACAGTGAGCGTACGCTGACTTTCCCGCTGCCACATTGTCTTCTTTTCGAGTGAGCAGCTGTGAAGCCTACATTATTTGCACACCATTTGCCGAAAGAAATAACGGTCTTTTTGTCAAATAAATCGGTATATTTCCAAACCATTGAAAGTATGTCGCTGTTGGTCAAAGATTTGTATTCATAGACTTCTTCATTCATTGGATCACTGGGCAAGTATGTTATGTTAAGAAATTGAATAACCTGAGCATGACTGACTACCATAAAAGAAAAGAAAAAAGATTAGATATCATTGAGAACTGCCAGCTATCATCCATCATTACCAAATTGAACTTTATTTTTCTCTTGTTGATTATCATCTGTGCGTGGAATTTCTGTTGGATACAAGTGATATCGAAATGGCCGGCTGTTTATAGTTGTGATAAAGTGCATCTACTTTTAAACCTTCTACTGATTTCAGGAATGCTAATGTAAATTATTGGTATTCCCGAAGCTTTCTATGTGATTTTTGTTGCTTCGAGAATTCCTTTACAATAGCAAACACATTAGTCACATCTTTTTCTTGGCTATAAGCTTCGATATAACGAAAACTTTTGTTGCAGTATCGTCGAATTTGCAAAGGGAGTTCGCCGATTGATTGCCGATGTAGAAGCCATTCCGAACCTTATCCTCATCATTACCAAATGCACCTGCGTTCATGTTCATGCGGTTGGCGACAAGAGCATCTTTTGCAAAAGCTTTATGATTGCTGCTTTGATTGAAAAGGAAAACAGCAACCATGTCTTGGTGAAGAAAATCGAAAAGAGCCAACACATCTCTCAGCTGCGCCGTCGTGTTTTATCAAAAAGAAAAAAAAAAGATAAAAGAGGGGTTGAAATCCACTCCAAGTAAACCATAGTACTAAAATATTCAAACTTCAACTCATCTTTTTGAAAGAAGTAACATATCCGAGAGAAGTGTTCAATATCGCTCAAGCAAGCTACAAAATACACTATGGAGCGTGATGCTCCAAGAACTCTCGAACTTCGCTTCAATATAGTCAACCAGTGGCAAGCCGCAGGTGTCAGTTTTAGTGAAAATTGCGTCTTTGTTGATGAGGCTGGCTTTCACTCACAATTAATGAGAAGTTGTGCTTGGTCGAAGGTAGGAGATCCAGCAATTGTAAAAGTTCATACGCAGAAAGGCGTAAAAATCAGCATCGTTGGTTGTATATCTCCCTTTGACACCGTTTGTTTTTCAAAAGTTGAACCCTTGAAGAAATCAGATGCAGCACTAATTGAAAAAGAGTTTCCTGGATCATCTCCTTCAAAGAAAAGAAAAGCTGGGAGCAAAAGTGAATCAAAGCCGATCAAGCTTAAAAAAGATACAACCGCTTACCACATTGTCATATTCATTGAATCAGTAATGGATATTTTAGATAAACACAACAAAAAAGGTATGTTTATCGTCATGGACAACTGTAGGATCCATCACTCTCGTTTTGTCGTAGATGCAATCAAATAACGTGGCTACAAACCACTATTCATGCCTCCATACTCACCCTTTTTTAACCCTATCGAAGAATGCTGGTCCAAGATCGAGAAAAACATAAGAAGGAATCCACTCAATAAATCAGACATGCTTACACCTCGTATTGCTGAGGCTTGTAAACAAGTTACTGTTGCCGATTGTCAAGGCTGGATACGACATGCTGAAAGTTACTGGGATCGATGTATAGAAAGAGAAGTTGTGTTGAAATAG
Source organism: Helicostylum pulchrum (assembly GCA_025677825.1). Lineage (NCBI taxonomy): Eukaryota > Fungi > Mucoromycota > Mucoromycetes > Mucorales > Mucoraceae > Helicostylum > Helicostylum pulchrum. The sequence goes on along the minus strand of JAIXMO010000010.1, from coordinate 150,942 downwards.
CTGAAGCAACAGAGTACTTGTCTCCAACATTTAATTAGTAAATGCATTTGAAATAATATCACACTCGTCTAAATTGGGCTGGGCGAAATCGTCCAAAATTTATTTTTTATTTGTCAATTTCAAGTTAAAATACTGCACTACAAGACAATTTTAACTGGCGCAAATTGGGTGTCTTGAGTCGTGAACACTGTATGTTATGTTTTAAAATAAAGGAACATTTGTAATTATGTAATATTTTTGTAAAAAAAAAAAAATGGCTTACGAAAGGGAAATATAACGTAAAAAAAAAAGATATAACGTAAAAGAAAAAAATACACACGATTTTCATGTGTAATAAAATCAAAAAAAAAATGGGGAAAATACCAGCATTTCCTTTTAAAAGAAGGACAATGCATGTGAGGAGGAGAATAAAAAGTCAGTCTCATGTCCCTGATATTATGGTTACCCAAAAACTGTTGTTTTAGCCCCACATTTATAAGGAATTCTTAATTGTTACAAAACTGATTTATCCTATTTGCATATTTTACGTTATATGTTGTATATACATCCTTGTTTACTTTAACAACGCTGAAAGAAGAATACGATTATTATGGCGCATATGATGACGGCATCCAGTTACAAAGCTCCCCTCGCTTCATGTGATGTCTTGTTTTTTTTTTCTTTCTAACTTGATGTTTATAAAAAATGCCATATTAACTATTGTACCCTTGGTTGGGGGACAGGGTGCAGATCCACATAAAAAAAAAGAAAAAAAAAACTATAAATATTATAATTCTCTGGTCTTTTTTTCCCTTTTTTTATTTTTTTCTCACACTTACATATACACACATTTACAAAAAAAATGATATCCACACCACATGAAGAAAAAACGATAGGCGACCCATTACTATCAGAGAACGTAGCTAATGTAGTGACAGCGGTTTCATTAGCTACACGAATTTCACTTCGATGCTCTTCATTATTTTTGGATGCATTATTTGAAGCAGCGAAATATGGTACATCACTCTCACTAGGAATAACCAGGAACACTTTAACTAATGCACTTGTTACAGCAAAAAACTTACACAGTAATGATCTTTTATTATGTTCTTCGGAACAAGAACGAGAAAGGTATATACACCAAACAAAAACAAAAAATTATATACAATGTTGTAGCGCATATATTAATTTTTTTTTACTCGTAAATATAAAAGACTAATTAATAATAATGGTCTATTTATGAAAGTACTTGAAAAGTATACAAATATTGGACTTTATATTGTTAGTCACACTTTTTCATTGGCTGAGCTATTTGCCATGTCAGGCTTACAGTTTACTTCAAGAACCATTCAATCCAGTTTAAAGGTAAAAGAAATGTCCTTACTGGTCAAAAAATATAAATTTGATAGATTACTTAATAAAATTATATTGTATAGGCTGCAGAAGAATCAGTTCGTATAGTAGATGGTATTTTTGGAGCCAACGATACGTCCAGAGCCATTGCTTCATTTATAACACTTTTACACCGTGAACTTGAACAAGATCCCGAGTTTGTATTATCGAAATCCGGCAAAGTAGCTATTTTAGCAGGCCTTACGAAAGCATTAACTATTTTTGCGGTCTTACAAAATGTGACACATAAACGAATGATGAAACAAATTCCCATGACTATTCTTTGGGAGGGATTGGTTACAGACGAAAAAGAAGATTTAGAAACAGATAAAATTATACAATTTAAAAAGAACAAGACTACAGCACCAGTAACGACGAAAAATAAATTAAGCGATGATACTCTAATTATTCAAGAATTAAACGCACTATTGCGAAAAGAAGAAGATTCTACTAATAATAATATTTATAATGTGACAACTCAAACAACTTGTATTACCACAAAAACAACTACGATTCGCCCTATTGATTCCATCTATAATAAAAAGATAATTGTGAAGACAAACGAAGAAGAAAATGGGTCATTCTTAGCTACTTTATTAGACGGAGAAAACAAGGACCCACACTTTATTCTAAGTGCATTATCTGAAAAGAGAAGAAAGCGAAAAGTAGAAAGACAAGAGAATCTCAATTTGCGTTTAAGTGATGTATTACCACCACCATCACCAACCACCGAAAGAAGATATTCGTCACCTGCTCAACCAACACGACAACGCCATGCATCTATTTCATCTTCTTGTCTGGTTACTACTACTACTGCTAAAGATACGAAAAAGCGATCCAACTCAATTTCTAGTTGTACTAGTTTATCAATGACAACTAGCTACAATACACCTATACCCTCCCCTTCCACCAGTAGTATATCACATGAAGAAGAAATAATGTATTATGATCATGGTTGGAACTTCCCTAAAGATCACATTATAAACAATATCGAGCACTTTATGAGATATGCTAGTGCAGCGTATGGTGAATCTTTTATGCGTATCTTGGGTATTGGAGATATTCCAACTATTTTGCCTCATTCACATCATCATCACCCAAACCATCATGTATTTGCTCATCATACTGGTAACTCTGTTGAAGATATCTTGTTATCGAGTTATACCGATAGATCACCGTTACATTTACATAACCCATCGATTCATGCTCTTGTTCATTATGTGACTGTGGATCATGCATCCAAGGCGATTGTACTAACATGTCGTGGTACCTTGGGCCTGAGTGATATCTTGACTGACTTGAGTATGGACTATACAGAGTTTACTTTACCAACCGATGGAGATCGTACCTTTAAGGCTCATAATGGCATGCTGGATGCAGCACAACTGTTATCAAAACCCAAAGGAAAAGTGTATCAGAAAATTAGACAAGGCTTAGAAAGTTACCCCGAATATGGACTTGTGCTTTGTGGACATTCTTTAGGTGGAGGAGTAGCCAGTTTATTATGTGTTTTATGGAGTCAACAAATTATAAACAAATCAAGTGATTTGGTTTTATTACAAAATAAACAGCAAGATTCATTAAACCCTTCGTTTGTTACATCTAGTCAGTCTGGACTTCCGGCCGGTCGACCTATTCATTGTTATGCCTACGGCCCACCCTGTGTTATGTCTTTATCACTAAGCAACTATTGCTCTGGATTGGTGACGTCTGTTGTCCATGGTTACGATATTGTGAGTAGTCTTAGTTTAGGACTTTTAAAAGATTTTAAAAACGTAGCAACCAGTTTACAAGCAGAACCAGATATCACGGAAGAAATCATTTCTCGTGTAGTTGGTAAACTTCAAAAGAAGAAGAAGAGGCAAGAACAAGAACAAGAACAAGAAAAACAAGAACAAGGAGAACAAGAACAAGAAGAAGAAATAGATGAAGATAATCAATGGTTTTGGGCAGTTATTAAGACGATGCGAGCAGATATGAGTTCAGAAAAAATGTATCCACCAAGCACTGTTTATTTAATTGAAACTGTACCTCAGGTAAACCAACAACATAAAGTGGTTTTAAATCGTTGTGAAGATGTTGAAGCAAGGTTCTCTGAAATTGTTTTTACTCGTACCATGTTTATGGACCATTCTCCTCTCATGTACGAAAGAGCTATTAGAAAGTTATGTCGAGGTTTTAGTAATGAATAATAATAAAGGGAACTCATTTCTTCATCCCACTTGTTTTACTTTTTTTTTCCCTTTGGTTTTTTTTGTCTTTCTGCCCCCCATCCCCTTTTTTTTTATTTTTTACAAGGAGTTCCGGTTCGAGCAAAAAGAAGTCTTGATTAAATAATAACGAATTGATTGGATAGCGTTAAAATGCCGCTCAAATTTTCCACTATAAATTAAACTGGAATCTCATTTTTACTATATTACTATTCTTTTTTTCGTAATTTGATCTTTTTTTATAAAAAAAAAAAAGAGATAAAACAACACACAGGGGAAGAGCTTTAAATTTTTAAACGACGTAATCCCTAAGCGCACCCCCTTCTTTTTTATAAACGTCTACAACTGAAAAAGGAAACCCTTTTTATAAACACCGACGTAAACAAACACAAGAAAAAAAACCTCCTTTTTTTTTGCATCATTTTTATACTATAATAAAAAAGATGGATTTGTCAAGCATGCTTAATGGATCTACTTCAAAACCAAGCGGTAGTAGTAGTAGAAGAAACAGTACCGTAAACCATCCACCACCACCACCACCACCACCAAATGTACCTACTAGTAAAACGGTAAGTTTTTTAATCAATAAAAAAAAAAATAGGAGAAAAAAAAAACCAGAAGAGACAACAAATAGAGATTTTTTCTTTAAATGAAAAACAAAGGTCACAAAAAATTTAATTTTTTATATATTTTTCTTTTTAGCCTATATATCAATTAGGTGCATCTTTACAATTAGCTATTAGCAAAGATAGTGCCAACACAACTCAACCAAGAAGTACGGAACCCTCAACAAACCCTTTGCCTTTAAATGGTTTACTAGCCTCTCCTTTCCGTCCCAGTAGTAATTCTACGCTATCGTCTAGAACATCAGGTAAATATACATACACACATTTTATACTTAATAGAAATGCCTAATCAATTTACAAAATATAGTTCCTACTACCTCAACACCACCAGAAAACTTAACAAACACCACAGTATTCGGACCATCCTTATGCAACGACACCAGCCTCTGGAACCCCAAACTCTCTCTTAAACTTGTGACGCAAGAACAACCTTTAATATTAAAACCTACCAAACGTACCAAATACAACAACAACAATGAAGAAGACAGCAATAATCTTGAAGTTCAACTAAAGACGCATGAAATCTTTTGGCGCGGCGATGAACCCAAAGTATTATTAGAAGACGTATACGAGATTCAAGGCGATTACCCACGCGGGTTCTTTGTGATTATGGCCAAACGAAACATCCAGCACAACTTTGTGTTTAATTACCCTGATAACTTTTGGTTTGAGGACTTGTATGGGTTACGTAAGAGTGCCTATGTTGGTATGCGTACAGCGGAAGGAGAATTGTGGGAGTTACATTTAAAGCCGTCGAGAGATAAGATGTACTTGTTTGGGTACTTGATTAAACACGTGGATATGATTCGTATTGTAAAGGAGTCCATGAATGAAATCATCTATCAAAGAAAGTTGCCTCTGGTGTTGGATTTGGATGATACCTTGGTTAGATTGGTTGGTGAAGGAAATGAAAGATATGTGCCTGAAGTTGATATACCCAAATGTATGGATCGTGTTGCTGTATTAAAGGATGGTAAAAGAGTCGTTCTTGCTGAAAGAGTACATGAATTTCTTGAATGGGCTCAAAACTTGTATGACATTTCCGTGTGTTCACTTGGGTAAAGTATTTTTTTTTATCAGTATAACATATTACGTGATGTGTACTAACTCTCCGTGCTAAAAATATGTAGTGACCAGAATTATGTGGAAAATGTAGTGAGTGCACTTGATCCTAATAAGTCAAGAATTCGAGGTATTCTGTATTCAGCACGTAGTGAACACGATTACATTAAAAGATCACCCGATCCAGGGCGACCACCAAAGGATCTTTTAGCACTTTATTCGTTCTGTGCACTCAAAGATAAATCGCTTGGGTCGTCGTTTTCGTTACCACTTATTCTAGATGATGAGACACGAATGTGGCCAATAGAGCAACACGATAATATCATTGAAGTCAAAAATCAAGCTAATATCCCCGTTTGGTCTGTATCCTTATTCCCTGTAGTCAAAAACGCTTTGGCATTTGTACATCAAGAGTTCTTTCGTCAGTTTGATTCCTGGTATGCTAAAAATCAAGAGGCGGAACAATATGGTACCATCTGTACACGTTTACCTCCAAGTGCCATCGCCATTTACAAAACATACCTTCGTCATATCTTACGAGATATGATTGCGGAACCGCCAAAGTCAGACCCTGAATCTGATGATACAACTTCTTTATAATAATTTCCCACCACTCCCTCCTTTTTTCCTATTTCTCTTTCTCTTTTTTTTCGCTACTTTTTGTAATATAATACAGCATATATACACAAAAAAAAAACTTGTTTATTTTCCTTATTTGTGTCTTTATCTTTTCTCTCAAGTATTAGCGCTCTTTTAATATGTTCTTCCCCCACCCCATCTTGTCTCTTCCCACCCACCACAACAACAAAATACACACGGGGGAAAAGGTTATTTCTTTTAAAAAAAAATACATACACTTTTATAATGATACAACCCAACAGTTTACCCAAAGAAGTTTTAATCACCATCTTTCATCACCTGCGTGACCAAGAATTTGTACGGTCCTGTGCACTTGTTTGTAAACACTGGCAAGATGCCGTCAACACGTCGTTATATAACAATGACCAAGATGTCAAATTTTTTTCCGAACAAGATTTAAGCAACTACCTTTCACTCCAGACAACGACTGGAAAATACATCAAGTCTGTGCAGCTGTTTCCGTTATGGAAGGATATAGCATGGAGCGTTTACATGATGGACGCGTTAGCCAACCGGTTACCTAACCTGGAAAAAATAACAGAGTATATGGGAGACATCAATGGGTTCATGTGGATTCTCAATGACAAGATTAAGCATCCAACGCGATGGCCAAAACTAAATTATATTGGACCACCCGTAGGATCCTCTTGTATTGAATTTTATAACGCTTGCGTTTTAAAATATGCAAGTTCCTTAACTTGGTTACAGGTTGCAGATCAAACTTATAACCACGTATCGGAATCGATTTATGAGCAAGAGTATGAAGCGTTGGCAAAACGACTGAATGAGTTTCCAAAGTTGAAGGAGTTGGTGCTGATGAAGCAGTCGAATGGTGCAAGTATAGATTGTTTTGATCATCTGTTGGTGAAGGATACGTTAGAGCATGTGACCTTAAAGTTATACGGTAAACCACTGCTTTCGGTTGAATCACTTGATTTAAGTAAGGTTGCTCCTTTACCTCGCGTCTCGGATCTTATCATATCATGTTTACCAGCAAACGACGATTCTCTTTTATATATTATGTATAAATTTGGCGCGCTTAAAAACATCGTATTTGATCTCACGGGCCAGATATACAAATTGGAAGGAAATTTTATAATGCACGATATCGATGAACCAAGTCATTTCTATTCACCACCTGTTGTTGCTAAGTTTCTTCAATATATAATGAATATCCCTTTCTATCGATTGGACAGATTTTACATTTGTAACTCACTGCAAGTTTTAGATCATATGCCTACCACTACATTAGAGACGTTGAAGATTCGATATGCCGAGAGAGAAGAATACGAACTTTATGCAGATATGTCGATTGATTTACGCTGCGACGGTACAACCACCAAAGATTTTTTAACACAGCCTAAATCTCCTGTCGAATTTCGTATCCTGAACGAAGAGATACATACATGTTTTATTGATTTATTCGGTTGTCATATCAAGAGGCTACATTTGATAGAAACCCCCGTCTTTGAACCGCAGGGTAAAGGACATTACTTGGACCAAATATTTCTTTTCTGTAATAAGCTTGAAGTATTGGTATTATCAAGCCATGCTATTCAACAATGCAATCCCATGTTCCGTAGATCTCGCTCTATTACGCAACTGTCACTGCGAAGCATGGTGATTGCCAACCAAATTTTTCCGGAACTGTCAGTCCGGTTACCTCTCTTATCTCGTCTCATCTTATGGAACTGCAGTTACTCAGACTACAACGGAAAGCCCAAAAAAAACAGACAAGTGATGATCGATATGCCTTACACGTCACTGACGTCGCTTGTTATATGTTACTTATTCGAGTACAAAGAGCAACGTCACGATGTTTTGTTCAAGATTTGTACATTAAATGGAGAAAAGTTTTTTAATGTGATTATTAACGGGACCAATGGAAATGAAGCGTTAGAATTAGACAATATTTTGTACAAGAGTTTATTAGCAGCTACATTGACAGTAAATTATGTTATTCATGCTAAATCGGTGGATGCGATTGATTTTCATGCAGATGATAAAAAGTGTACTATTCAATTGTAAAAATAAATGTTTTTTATATTTTTGAAATGTTGCCAATCGTAACTCCTCCGTCTACTGTAATTAAGGCACCGTTAGTGTAATTTCCGGCACGGGAGGCAAGGTAGATACAGGTACCGGCAATATCTTCGGCAGATCCAATACGGCCCACAGGAACCTTGGACACAATGATGTCGCCAAATGCGTCTAGTGTTGCCTTCATCATTTTGGATTGGAAGGGACCAGGTGCAATTGCGTTGACCAAGATACCTTCTTCGCCTAGTCTTCCTGCCAAGTGACGAGTGAGCTGATGAAGACCTGCTTTAGAAGCTGAGTAAGCGTATGTTTCCTGAACCGGGACCTATATAACAAACTAGGTGTTAATACTTTATCAACTTATCTAAGTAACAAAAAAAAAATATACTTGCTCGGATTCCGTCAACTGAACCAATATTGATGACTGAAGAAGGATTAGAAGTCGTAGCTTTTGCCTTTAATAACTCGTAGCAACTATAGTTATAAACCTGAGTAAATATTATGAATGTAGTTAAGATGTGTATGTATAATTTACGCTTGAGTGAGTGAAAAGACTCTCTTCAAATTCAATGTAACAATTTTATCAAAGGCTTCATCAGGATAATCAGAGAACGATTCTCCCCAAGTAGCGCCTGCGTTATTTACCAAGACATCCAAATCTGAAAATAATAAATAAGTAAAAAAAGGTAATTTAAATGTACATATTATAACATTTTACGGTCTTCTTTGGCAGATAATTCGGCAACTAAACGATGTACTTCTTCCAACTTTGCTAAATTGGCAGGAATAGAAATACATTGGCCAGGCCCTTTTAAGCTCAGTTCTGAAGCGACCTTTTCACATGCCTCAACTGAACGGCTTGAGATATAGACTTTAGCTCCAGCTGCAACAAAACCCTGTTTTTTTTTCCATTTATTTAGCTCTCTTTTTTTTTTTTTTTTTTTGTTTCTTTGCTCGGTTAAAATAACTTACAGTGGCAATCATTTCACCAATACCCCTGGAACCACCTGTTACTAGAACAACCTATTCACGCCCTTAGATTATTTTATCGTAATTATTTCGATTATATTACTACCTTTCCTTTTACGTCAAATAACTGATTATAATTCATTTTTAAAAATAGCAAAGGAGGGAAAAAAAGAAACAAGTTTATTTTTTGTAAGCTTTTTATTTATTAAGGGAAGGAAAAAAAACGCAGTTTCAAATAATTGTGTAATTGTATATGATCTTAAAGAGGCAAATTTGTATTTATTTATTTTTATTCATCATCGATACGTTTGATAAAAGCATCAATAATCTATTTATTAAAAGCACATATTTGTAAGCAAGGTATACACACAATTAAAACACTTGTTTGTACTTACTAAATCAGGTCTCTTTTTTCTAACTAAAGCAACGCTGTGAAGAGATACAACATCATCCTTCCTAAAAAAAAATATATGCAAGAACGTAAATAAAAAAAATCACACACATACACAGAATTTTTTTACCATTTGACAGCACAATGAAGAGGTGCACCCTTCGTTTCTCTACCGATATACTCAACTGTTACTGCCAACGTATCCCAATCACGTGAAGGATCAGTACCAAAAGACTCATCAAATATAATTGTTTCTGATTTATTTGTTTCGGGTGTTTCAACAGCCATTTCTTCTAAGGTTGGACTAACAGAGCTTCTCTTACTCTTCTTGTGTTGTTCGGTAAAGTAGTCAGTGTAACCACGAGTACGTTTTCTAGACTCTTCCTCTTCTTCGACAACAGCTTTACTCTTTCCCTTGTCGTTATCCAAATCAGTAGTAGTAGTAGTGGCATCGAGCACCTTTTGTTTACTCTTTGTTGTTAAATTATAATTGGATGCATAAGCGTCCGAAATTTTAGATTGTTGCAATATAGATTTATCGGCAATAGGTGAAGAAGGAGAGGAAGAAGAAGAAGAGGCTTGTTTATCGGGTTCGACTCTTTTGTTGGTGGAAAAGAATGAGACGAGGGTGGGTTTGCTATCTACGGGTTGCAAAATAGGTGAAGAAGGAGGTGAAGGAGAAGCTGTAATTACTTTGGCAACTTTAGGTGTAGGTGACGATAAAATAATAGGGTTCTTTTTCTTGGACTGTAAAGTTTCGAATAATACTCTGTCCTTATCCGTCTTGGGTAAACTGCTCCAATATTGTGCAATTATATCAAAAGCAAACCTATAAAAAATAAAAAAGATATTCGTTTAGTTTAAAACTAGGTTCTGTTTTTTTCATAAAAGAAAGGTTACATTACACATCCGCTTCTTTTTCCCAAGTGTTGTCAGTTTCTGCATAGTTCATCCATTTAATATAATACTTGAAAGACTGGTAAAAAGAAAAAAACCTTTTTGTTTTAGTTAATTTAAACTTTTTTTTTCTTTTTCTTTTTTTTTGAGAGTATATAATATATTTACCTTGGTGTTTTTAGTTTTAACAATCTTGTGTCCAACGATCTTTTCTACTTCGTATTCTTCTTCTTCTACCAAAGGAGCCACGTCTAAATTATTTTTATTCATTATTTAAGAGAGTTAAGAGAAAGGCAAAGTAAAAAAAAGGTGTGTAGTCTGTTAACCGCGACTAAAAAATTATTATAACGCGACGAAAAGTATGGAGTGATTTTTTTAAAGAAAAAAAAAATAAGCCACATAAATATGGATGTATGAAGTAATACGAATCGCGACCACATATTTTCCTTTTCCTTTATTTTATTTCCCTCTTCCTTTTTTTTTAATGCAAAGATTACATCCAGAACAACAACACTCTTCATTAGGGATAAGTAAAGCTTTAAATGAAGAAGTGCGGTTGCTTCAGGAAGGAGAAAGAACCGGCACAGGACAAGTTAGAAAGTCTTTGACTGACGACAATTTTAAAAGAGTACCAACAAAGGGAGCAAATATATTTACTTGGACACGCTTTATGATATCCTTGTACTATAATAAAGTAACAAATTTATATTTTTTTTTTAAAAAGGAGTCTTTTTTATTTTATTTTATTTTATTTTTGTGATCGATTTATATATTATATGTATATATTTAGTTGGCTGTCAATATGTTTGGTTTTATAACAGGTTGGTCATGGTTTAACAGGTAAGAATAAGGTAATAAACAAGTTTAATACGTACGCATACACACACGTAAAAAAAGGGGAGAGAATTTTAAAATATTTTCTTGTATTAGAGTTGATCAGTACATTATTTTAGGCGCTTTACCAACGCCGTCTCAAATAAAGCGTTTGCATAAAGAAGAAAAAGTAGATGTTGTAATCAACTTGTGCTCTGAATTTCCTGGTTATGAGAAACTCTACAAGGAACTAAATATCACTCAAATAAGATTAGAAACACCTGATTTCTGTATACCCTCACTTGATTCGATTGAAAGCGGTATAAACCAAATTGTCACGCTAAAGCAACAATTACCCAAGAGTAGCATCTATCTCCACTGCAAAGGTAAAATTAATATTGTAATTTTATATATAAATCTTTTTTTTTTTTTTTTTTTATGTATCATTGTTTATATATATAAGCTGGAAGAGGTAGAAGTGCAGCTATAGCTATTTGTTATTTACTAAGAACCTATCAACTGGATTTATCTCAATCACAACAAATACTCTTAAAAAAGAGGCACCAGGTTAGTTACACTTACAAAATTAATGCTCTTGCTTTTTAAACATTTTTTTTTATAAAATAGGTTGATAAAGATTTATGTCAAACAAACGAAGTAAGACTGTTTTATAAAAACATCCTATCTGATATTGAAACAGGAAGATACACTCGAGAACCATGTAATGAATAAAGAAAAACCCTTTCGCTATTCTATCAATCCCCCCTTTTTTTTTCAGTATGTCGCTCTGTAAGAGTTATAATTATTTTTTTCCTAGCGATACCCTTCTCAGCAGTACTTTTGATTAGAAGAGAATTGACCCAAGTAAACGCCTATCCGTCGTATCTTCTTGGATAGGCACCTTCAGACCCGTATTTTGGAAGCTATATCTACACGCACGTAATTAAAATCAATCACTGCATAAACTATTATATATAATAGTCCGGCATAACTATAAACGAAATAATCCAAGAAATTGAACATATATAGCCGAATCACCACAAGGCAGAACATCTGCCGACGGCCTTCAATATCATGCACCGCCAAATTAGACGTGACGTGATAAAATATGTAGGATGACTTACCGGTTGAAAATTATATTGATGAATAGTACGTATACATCGGTACTTTCCACATGTGCCTTTCAAATGTTGTTGGTATGTGTGCTCGTCCAAATTAGAGCAATAAGAAGTTCCGTATTAAGTTTACAATCAAGTGTATATCGTATCAAAAATTTTATCCACCGCTAAAAAAAAAAAAACCTTGCAAAGCCTTTAGATACTTCTTCTTCTTTTGAAGGCTTTGAAGGAAGTGTTAGCTCTGTCGAACTTTTTAGTCTTTTGGTCAAGTGACCGGTCTTTTTTTAATCGTTTAAAGACAGAGTTTCTACCTTTTTTAAAAGTCGTAAATGAAAAAAGAGTTGCTTATCAGTGACTAATAAATTACTTTAATTCCTGTTGTTTGGGATTAATTCCAAATAGAGCTGTTACTTGTCACTGCTGTAATCTTACTTTATCCTACCATTGTTTTGATGAAGCCAACTAACTTGAGCAAAAAAAAATAAAAAAAGTGCCAATAACAATGAAACGATGCTTATAACAAGTACAGTCTGTCAAAACAACGGTGGCATTATTTAAAGAAGGGGGCGCATTGTTCAGGGGGAAATAACATTCGCTTTTAAAAAAAACTGCGACAATTTTTTTAAGTGCGACCATAAGTTTTTTTTAGCAAAAAAAAGTATATAAATAAGAGTAGTAATCTCCCCTTTTTTCAAGTACCCCCCGCATTTTTTTCTGGTTTTTTTTTTTTTCTCTTTTAATGTCAAAGTTAGAAAGTATCGAGTCAACTTACTCTCAAGTAGCTCAAGATTGGAACACACCCATTACTCATTGTGGACAATGGTTTAAAGACAGTTACGGTCGTACTTTGCTTATGAGAGGTATTAACGTCTGTGGTTCTTCCAAGCTACCCACAAGTCCTTATGCCGGCTCAACGCATCTTTACGACGATGTATTGTTTTGGGACCACCGTAACGTAAGCTTTGTAGGAAGACCGTTCCCTTTAGAGGAAGCCGACGAGCATTTTAGTAGGTTGCGCGCGTGGGGTTTGACTTTAATTCGGTTTTTGGTGCCTTGGGAAAGTATCGAGCATTCAGGTCCGGGGTTATATGACGAAGAGTATATTGAGTACTTGCGTAGTTTGATTGAATTGATGCCAAAGTATGGATTAAAGTGTGTTATTGATCCTCATCAAGATACGGTAAAAAGCTTTAATTTCTGGTTTTTTTTTTTTTTTTTTTTTTTTTTTTTTTTGTACAGATAGCTAATATTCAATTATATAGTGGTCTAGATTCTCTGGTGGTTCCGGTGCTCCTGGCTGGACGTTTGAAGTAGCTGGATTGAACATTAAACACTTTAAAGAAACAGGTGCTGCATATGTTCATAATACAAATGCTGTACCTGGAGACCCACTTCCTATGGTAATATTTTTATAGCATGCATTGATAAATTATTTCTAATTTTTTTTCATTTAATCATATATAGGTATGGCCCACCAATTATACTAAACTTGCATCATGTACCATGTTCACACTCTTCTTTGCTGGAGATACATTTGCACCCAATAGAAAATATGAAGGAACATCCGTTCAACAATTCTTGAACGATAGTTTTATCAATGCATATAAGCATTTAGCAACCAGATTGGTGGATTTAGAGTCGGTACTGGGATTTGAATTTATGAATGAACCACATCCTGGGTATATTGGGTTAAATCACCTGGAAGAATTTGATCCCATTGTCAATTTGATCTTTGGTGACTCACCTAGTCCATTACAGTCATTTGCGTTAGGTGACGGTATTCCTCAGACAGTTGGAGTTTATATTAAATCATGGCCTTTTCCCACCAAGAAATCCTATGATCGTGTCATTAATGAAAGCAAGACTTCTGTTTGGTTAAATAATGACTGTATTTGGAAACAACATGGTGTCTGGAAAGTGGATCAAGCTACGGGTAAACCTGTATTAACAGACTCCAATTACTTTTCAAAGCATCCTGACACCGGTAATAGAGTCTCTTTTTATGATGATTTTTACGTACCACTTGTCAATCGATATGTAAAGGCCATTCAAAGTGTTAAACAGGATTGGTATTGTTTAGTGGAACCATTGGCAAATGAGGTAAAGTTAAACTTCTTTATATATATATATATATATATATATGTACACTGATCAACTGTTTTGTTTCTTAAATAATAATAGAGAGCACCTGTTTATAAGGAGACTGATCATCACCATAACGTTGTATTCTCACCTCATTGGTATGATTTAAACTGTGTTTTCTATAAAAAGTTTAATGGAAAAATCACACATGATGTACAATGTCTTCAACGTGTAAAGTATTATATATATAAATTAAATGCACACACACAACTACAAAAAATATTCTAACTTATTTTTCTAGGGTGGAAATGTTCTTAGTGCCACCTACTTTGGTCAATCTGGAGCAAAAAAGAACTACCGTGGACAAATCAAGAACATTAAACAAGATGGGTTAAGGGACATGGGAGACAAACCCTGTATTCTAGGTGAAGTTGGTATCCCTATGGACTTGAATAACAAAGAAGCTTTTACAGATAACAATTATACAAGCCATGTCAACTTTTTAGACGCTGTTATTTATGCTCTAGAAACAAACTTGATGAATTTTACACTTTGGAATTATGATGTTTGTAACGATCATGAGTACGGGGATCATTGGAACGGTGAAAACTTTTCCATTTATTCGACAAAGAAGGCCAAACGAGATTATTTGGAGCATGATGATGGCAATAGTAAATTATCTAAAAAGCACCTGTACGACGGAGGAAGGGTATTAGAAGCCGTCTTGGTAAGTGAATATCTTACTATTTGTATATGAAAAAAACTAACCCCCCTCCCCACTTCTTTCTTTAAAAAAAGCGCCCTTATGCTTCCAAGATTGCTGGTACACCTACGAAATCAGAATTTGATTTAAAAAATATCAAGTACACTTTTTCATTTATACCATTTACAAAACAACAACAAACAAAATTACAAGAGAGATACAATTTGATAGACAGAAATGCTTGTACCACTGAAATATTCGTACCTTATTTCCATTTTGGCGGTAAACCATTAAATATTCAAGTCAATGTAGGTGAATGCGATTACAACGAAGAAAAGCAAACCTTGTACCATACCTATGATCGTGATACTATGGTTGATAATACTATTATTACTATTTCGTTAAGTACTTGTATGGACCAACCTTCTTCATGCACTATCATGTAGTATACCCTACTACCAAAAAAAGCGTCCCTTCTTTGAAAGTCCGTTTTTTTTTGTTTTTTTAAAAACGATGAGAATACCTTTTTTTCTTTTCTTTTATCCCCCCCTCCTTCTTTCTCTCTCTTCTCTGTTATATACACTTTTTTTAAAAAATAGATATATAAAACATATATAAACAAATGAGCAAAGTAATAAAATAATTAGTTTTTACCCAGAAAAAACTATCGTATTAAAGAAAAAATAGGGACCTTATGTATCACCTTCCACAGGGGCACGAAAAGTAGGCGGTTTAGCAAGCTCAACACGTTCACCAAACGTCAGTAACGTATTTTCTCGTGTTCGCAAAAACAGTACAAGCGCTTCCTCATCTCATCACCATCGCTTACAAAGACTTTCTTCTTGTGAAGACTGGGACGAAGAAAATATAGGTGAAACTTATGCGCCACACCTGATATCAGAGTATTTTAAAAAATATGAACTTATGACAGAATTGTAAGTTTTTTTCTTTTAAAAAAATATTGTAAACTGTATTATTAAAAATAAATATGTTTAGTATCAACTTGAAAAATCCAAATCATTGTCCATTAGGTATTTATATTATGCCTTCTTCCGAAAACTTGAACGGTAAAAAAAAAAAAAAAAAATTGCATGATATGTGTATTCTCTCACTAACTTTTTTTAAAAAAATAAAGTTTGGTACGGTGTACTATTTGTTCATCAAGGTTATTACAGATCAGGAGCATTTAAATTCAGAGTAGCAATTCCAGAAAGTTACCCAGAGTATCCACCAGCTGTCACATTTATGAGCGATATGTTTCATCCTCTTGTTGATGGAGGCGGTAACCTTTCCATCTCGCAACAGTTCCCCACTTGGAGACCTTACGAAGATTACATATTTCATGTCTTGCACTATATAAAAAACATCTTTAAAAAGGCTGTTCTTGATAGATTAGTGGATAAACATTGTCATAACAAGGAAGCCTATCGATTGTAAAAAGAATATTATACATACGAAAAAAAAATCTTTATTTTTAATCCGTTATTTTACAAATAGGTATAGAACGGATGCAAATATATTTGGAAAATTAGCTCAGCAATGCGCTCAACTGTCAATCACCGAATCTTATTTATTTGACCATTTTCCAGATGATAATATGATCAAGTTCTCTCCAATAAGTGAAGGAAAATATGGTAAAGGAAGCAATTATAAACGTATATAATATGTATATATTAAATTGTAAATTGTTTAGAGGATATACGAGCACAAATATTCAAAAGTGCAGTGACAGGTACAACACCTATCGATGAAAGCGAGCAACTTTATCATGGAGAGAAGGAAGCAGATATAGTAAATATGTCATTAGAGGTACGTTCATCCCTTTTTTAAATAAAACTTCAAGTTTGTTAATATCAACTTTTTCGGTGTAGGATCATAATAAAGCAACTGCGACAATTGATGCCCAAGAAGAATAAAAAAAAATCGGACAGCCGAAATTTTTGGTTTCCTAAACCCCAGTCACCTTGTGACCTCTCTCCCCTAGCTAAATTTTTTTTTTCTTTTTCTTATAAAAAAGCAATACCCTTACCCTAAAGTTTTCTTTTTTTTTTTTCTTTAAGCAAACAATAATTTAAAAGGTAAGATATAACATTTATATATACTCTCAAGATGAGAGTAAAGGAAGGTTTTTTTTTGAAAAAAAAAGAAGCAAAGATAGTAAAGCTAAAGATGATACTCAAAGACATTTTGCACGTCAGTCTGATTCACCATGAAGACTAACAGCTATACCCAAATTACTGAAATCTTTATATCTTGTTTCTTTTTTTTTTTATAAAAAAAACTTTTATTATTCTTTTTAATAACTTTGATGCTAATTCTATTCATTTTTATTAGATTTTCTAAAAAGGTTCTTTTGGCTTTCTTTATTATATTCTTTTTCTTTTCTGTTTAATAAATATTACTTTTATACAATAACTATACTTGCTCTACTTTTCCCTTGATGTATTAAATATTTTTCTATAACTACATTTTCATGATGACTTGAGCCTTTTTTTAAAAAATTAATAAATGTCACTTTGGCTTTGAAGTTTTTTGTTTTGTGTGGCTTCAAGGCCACGGAGGATTTCTTTCCATCTACTGGATGATAATTCAACGCTGGTATCATTGAGCTTTAAAAGTAAGTCGATTTTCCTTTGATATGCGGATGAAGTATCTGACGTGTGGAGCAATGTCTTGTTCAATTGCAATCTTGGTGCTCTTACATCATATTCCCCCGCCCCAGCATCAATTACAGTAAATAAATACCCAAAACGTTGATAAAAAGTGAACTCGGAATCCTTCTCCGTACTTGAACCCTAAAGACTAGATTTTTCATGTAATAAAGCCTTCTTCAATAGAGAATTAGCTGCTTTAGCTCGCCTTCTAACTTCGATGTATTTATCTCCAGTAATTTTTTTTATACCTCCAGTTATCTTCAACTACTTTTTCATTTGCAGATATAACAAAGCTCTCCCGTATTAACTTTTCATTCTTAATCTTACTAGGGTCCAACGTTAGTTTCGAAAACTAATTTATCGTTTTTCAACCTTTACATGTTTAACTTTAGTTAATAGCTATTCGTTTCTCCTCTCATAAATATAACTTTTTATCAATTTATTTTTCCCGGGTATTGAAGTTCCACCTCTCAGAAGGTGTGTGACCTCAATCCTATTTACAAAAAAAAGGGGTACATATTATGTCAAGGTGGTTATGTATTAGGTTATTCGCCAGAAATAAATATATCATAAAGATACTAAATAATTCGTATT
Source organism: Helicostylum pulchrum (assembly GCA_025677825.1). Taxonomy (NCBI): domain Eukaryota; kingdom Fungi; phylum Mucoromycota; class Mucoromycetes; order Mucorales; family Mucoraceae; genus Helicostylum; species Helicostylum pulchrum. Next base: position 132,773 of record JAIXMO010000010.1, on the reverse strand, counting down.
GCTGTCCATTAGAGTGCTGCATAGCTATCAACCATGGTACGAAGAAGATATCATAACACTACATAACGGAAAACTATACTCTTGGCTGAATAATAAAATATTAATGGTACCAAATAGTAATTAGGATCAAATAGCTATAAAAAATTTTTACCAATATCATAAAGTATATAATTGTCACTTGGAGTAAAGTAATAATAATATTTCATTTAAGAAATAAAAAGAGGGGGAGAATCATAAGGTCAGCTAGTTAAATCGAACAAATTCACACAAGGTCATTCAGTTATACCCAAATCTATTCGAAATAACATTTGTAAAAAAAACCGTGGGGAACCAAAAACATGTCAATACAAAACTTATATGGAAATTGAAGCTACTAGTCATCATTTAATTGTACGTATCGGGTATAAAATATCATGATTGGCTCATTTTCAAAATTAAACTAAAACGCGTACTTTATATAAAAATCCCAATTATTTCTATTTTTTTATTTTTTTTTTCTTCATTACTCTTTTCACTTTCTAAAAAGTTTTATATATACAAAAAATGTCTGATATCGTTGTTCCCGGATTCCAAAGCTCTGAACTTATGGCTGATTTGAGTAAGGCTTTTGCTGATTTCTCTGCCGAGGAAAGACAAAAGTTGATCAAGCAGGTAAAATTAAAAAAAAAGAAGAGCATATTTTTTTAAAATTAGTTATACTTATCAATTGCATATATAGGTCAATGGCGTTTTCCAATTCGTTATCAAGAATAGCGAAGGTAAGGAAGAAGTCTTCACTGTTGACTGTAAGAAGGAAGGTACCGTTTCTCGTGGTAAGGGTTCCATCAAGGCTGATGCCATCTTATCCTTAAAGGATGCTGATTTTGTTGACTTGGCTAACGGCAAGTTGAATGGTCAAAAGGCTTACATGAGCGGTAAGCTCAAGGTCAAGGGTCAAATCATGTTGGCCATGAAGTTGGATAACGTCTTCAAGGCTGTTAACCCTACTGCTAAATTATAAGTTACCCTTTTTTCCTCCCCCTCTTTTTTTAAACTATGAATAAAAGAAAAAGATGTACATTACTTTGAACGGTATATTTGTTGATATTTACTAATTATGCTTAGATCAAAAAAAAAAAGGCACGGGAACCAAATCCTCGATTAGCGTTGCTAGTACAATCGTAAGGTGATTCCCGAAGAACAGGCGGTAAAGACATGTGAAGTAAAGCATTGCATACTTGGTGTAAGAGTATAAGACGAGGTAATTTGGAATGTTATGGACATAGACTAGGTACGTTTGAAAAAGAAGTCCCTCATTACGCAAGTATTAAGCTTATGGAACCTCTTTTAATACTCAAAATGATCGAACTTTTGGCTTCAGGTAAATCGAATATAAAAGGACTGCAACATTTAAGAGAGGATATACGGTCGATGAAAGGATTTGGTTTGATTTGGAAGAAAGAGAGTGGTCATAGAAAAAAAAAGGTTTAAAAGGTTACACTTATTAAGTTGTGTGAGAACACATGTGAATTATATCGTAATAAAAAAAAATGGTGGGAGCCTTTTTTTTTTTACGATATATTAGATCTGGATATACGTTTGTATAATAAGTTTTACAGTGTAATGGGGCGTAAAAAAAATACTTGGTGTCTTAAACTTGGTATTATCACTTATTACAAAGCAATATCTTTTATTTACCGGTGTTGTCTTTTACCTATATTTGGCTTGTTCATTATTTGTCGTGCATGTAGCTTTCTTTTCCTCGTTTTTATTATGTGACCAGGAAATATTTTTTATTATGCATCCTAATGTCTTATATTGCTTTTTTCTAGCTCTATTGCTTTTTTTATTTCCGCGTAAACTGATATGATTCAAAGTAACCGCCGTGCATAAGAGCATTTGTTACGAATGCTTAAATGTGACCCACTAGAAGATTCTGAAGAGAACAATAATTGGTACGGGCTCGAAGAAGGCACATCTGTAAGTACTGATTATGAAAATACGAAAAAGAAGCGTGTCAAGAAGAAGAACCCAGAAGAAGTGTACTATCTGTTTGATACTCGCTACACTCGCAGCGACCAGCCCTACAGGAACTCTCTAGTAAGGCTATCGCATGAATTAAAATTCCAAGTAGAAAATTCAGAGTGGATTGAAAAAGACGAAGAAGAGAATACCAGTATCTAGTATGGGACAAGCATCGATGTAAGAAGAATGGCTTGTAAAGTATTATTATTTTTAATGTTTTATGTACAGATAGTATAATAAAAGGAGTACACGAAGAAAAATACTCTCGTATCACTTCCAACGAGGAAAAGTAGCTAGGTGTCCTTTTTACATCGATGTCGATGTTAGTGGAGGAATTCCTTTAATAACAGTTGAAGAGCTTGTGCCGATTTGCAATGCTCGAAACTTGACGCGAAGTCTTCCAACGTACATTTACAAGGAAAACTAAATTAATTAGACACATCATCCATCGATAACATCGGTAACATCGACAACATCGACACCGACACCGGTAAAGCAAAATACAGAGGTAAGTACACACATATATGAATATATCCTTTTGTACTATTATGGTAACCAATTTTTCTACTATGCAGGAAGTAGATACGGTCCATAAAAAGTGAGCTGTAAACAGAATAGTCACACCACTCTCATTGGTCTCATTTTCAACAAAAATTGCGGCTGAAACCCCCTCTATGTTCGCATACATATATTACGCCACTAAGCGAGTATGGTAAGCGGGTAATTAGTTTAAACCAAATTATCCGTAATTCGATATGGGCTAAACCTTTTATTTGTACAAACAAAACATTATGTAATATCACATTATTATTTTGGTTTATGGCGACGGCCAATGAGGAATTTAATACCTCTTTCGTATTACCATATTCGATTGGAAACCACGTTTCATGTTTGAGGTATATAAACTTAATTTATTCACTATGCATTAATTTGAAAACTGCGTTATTAAATATTGAGAGACTTCTCGAAGCTTATAGATTTTTAATATACCATGTTTAACGGTAATATACGCTACACTGGGGTTAAGAGCAAAGCCGGTAATCCCGTATGAGTACGTCTTTTTGTTTTGAAACGTGGACAAAATAGCATTCTTGGTTTTCCTTGTATTATTACAAAGAGGTAAATAAGGTTATGCACAAAAGAAACTCACTTCTATTACAAAGTGTTCTTCGATTTCTCTCCACGGATCATTATTCCGCTGATAAAAAGAATCTATACATAGTAGTACATCCGTTATGGCGCAATACAGACCGGCAATGGCTTAGTACGATGTCGCTTTCACTAAGATTTTTTTGACATATTTTAATTCACGTTGTAAGCTATTAATAGTTTAACTTCTCGTATTAGCTTCATACTTCATCTTCAAAATCATTGAATCCTTCCGAAATAAACGCGCTAAAATGAAGTAAAGGAAGTAGAGAATAAAAAAAAGTCGTATGAGATTCTTGCCTGAATTATTTCGTTACATTTATCATGTGAACTGTACAATCTATAACTACTAAATAGGGATTTATATTTATTTGCTAATAATAGCAGAGAGAGCCTCAAAGGTAAGTAATCGTTATTGAAGAGATTATTTTGGCACACGGTCTATTTATGCAGTCGATAATTTCATATAAAGGGTTTATTGCATGAATTAAATAAGCTGTATATAAATGTACATGAACATCCGGTAGTATAATATATCATGATTAAATTCATCCTTTTTACCTATGAATTTATATGATATGTGTACATCTTTCAAAAGGATCTTGTATTTACTTTCTTCTTCATTTATTAACCTGTTTTTTTAACACTTTTATTTTCTTATATCCGTACAAACAGATATATTTATTCTTAGAGAATCAGTCGCGCATAAAGGTACGTACATAATAGTTTATGCCTCACTTTTTTTTCTGGACGTGTAAATAGAAAGCGTATCAAGGTTTTCCCCTTAAAACAATATTGTTTATTATGGAAAATCGAGAAATAAATATCAAAGCGAACAATGGTACAATGTTTGGTGATACAGTCATTAACAACGGCGATAGAGTGATACTAGTTTATATGATCAGCTCTACTATTTAAAATAAATTCTTCCTCTCATCATATGTGTTAGGTTGATCGTATTAATGATGTCTCTATTAGTGATTAAAAGCTGATTCCGTTTTAAATAAGATTGAGCAATACAATGTAGTTTACACTTTCTGTGTGTTACTATTTGGGCTGATTTTTCAGAATGCCATGTGGTGCCAAATGGCAGACTTTGACAAAAAAAAAAGCACTATTTTCGTGTTTAATCTAATGTATAGCTGTTTTTTTTTCGGAAGCAAGTACACGAAAAAGAATAATGAATTTTTTTTAAAAAAGTAATTTACAATAGTAACCGATCTCTGTTATTTGATTTTCTCAAAAAGATGCTGCAAAGCTGACTCAAGATCTAGGAAAGATATAAAATAGGGTAAGAGAACTACCACATTATCATTTAGTGGAACATGCACCCTTATCTCCAATCAAACCAGATAAGTCCCTTTGAGAACAGGGCGTTTTTAGATTTCATTTATACGAGAGGATGGCAGTACAAAAAGTTGTACCACAAGAAAAAAAAAAATACAATTAAAAATTAGGCACCCGTGATAACTAATAATCGTTACCAGATTGAAAAAAAAAAAAGATAACGAAAGGTGTGGGGAAAGGTATTAGTGCAATTGAGAAACACCTGCAGTTTAGTATATATATATATAATTAAGAAGCTTTTGATACTATAAAAAATAATGTTCTAACCCTATCAACTAACGTAAATGACATGGAAAATAGGGAAAAAAAAAATATAATGCACTGGAGAAAGCTGTACATTTGTTAAATAATCTAGTGATATGCACATTTTCTATACATTATCTTTGATGTTGATGATAATGAACAGTAAGATACTTACAGTAGCATGTGAAACGTAAATGGAAGGATATTACACAAGCCTTTTTTTTTTTTTTTTTCGTAATGTCTGTAGATTCTGTCGGTGGAGCAACGTAATGCATCAAAAGAAAGGAAGGAAGAAAAAAAAAATTGCACCGTCTCTTATCAAATGTGATAACGATAAACTCTATTTATTTGCATTTCAAATTTATTAAATAAATCATGTTACAATTTAGAGATGTTTTACCCTACCGAATCTAACGATGTTTTCAAAGCTAGTCGTTTGCGTTTTATGATTTGAGCCTCGCTCCATTTATCGGTCAGATGGTGTTAGTATCGCTGCTAATCCGGAAGAAGTACATTCTTGTTTTCCATTAGAACTGCAGTTACGATTAAAGAGTCAAATTTTCTTGTTTCATTAGAAAAAATTGCATCTTAAGCACGTCCTGCCCATACAATATACTATTCAAAGTTTGCCACTGAGGCTTTTCCAAACTAGGTGAAAATTTTGGTTTTTTTTTATTCTTTTGCAACCTTTTGAATTTCTAAAAGGATCGCATGTAATTGAGACTTATGAAGCTATAAAATAAGAACCATCCGCCCGAACAAAACTAAAATTAACATAATCCTCTTTCAGCAAGCAATTTGAGGAGACCAGTACTTTGAAAGTAGTCAATTGATTTTACATATTTTGAAAATCTTGAATTTCAAATGCCAATCATTGTACATTTAAGGGGTATACATGATGATGCGAAATACTTTTTTTTTCTTTTTTTTTAAGAATCGTTAGTGTTTGTGCTTCCCACGTGCGAGAACAAAAAAAAAAGATAAAATATTTGTTGTCTAAATATTTCTACGTAGAAAAAAAAAGGTATATTTGTGTTTCTGCAATGTATAGCTGGCCTAATGACCAGTCCTTACTTGTTTTATAAAGAAAAGGACCCAAACTTGCAATATAAAAAATGTACCGCACCATGCTTAGATAAACCCGTATAGTACCGTACATGAAATTAATAATTAGTTCATTATTCAAATTAGACTATCAAGAGTTAAATCAAGTATTTCATTAATATCATTCTTGATCTCCATGTTGATAAATTTTTATATAGTTGCCTTATTTGTTAGTTATGCGTTCCAAGCTAGTCGTTAAATATTAAAGTGTAGCTACCTCGGTTAACAAAAAAAAAGAGGGGGTAACTAGCTCAGGTTATATAAAAAAAAAAGACTTATTACTAACTTTAAAAAAGTTTTGTCCTAGAAGACGTTTTTATCCGGTGACCCAACGGCCAAAAAACTTGTCGAGTCGGGAACCGCAATAAATATGTAATAGTTCAAAGGTCCGTACGTAAACATTTTTATGCCCAGATAAGCGAAAACTAACCGAGTTTTATATTTTGTCTTGTAGCCATCGATAGTTTAAAAGAAATAAACTGTATACTCATAACGATTTATGTACATAAATTGTATTTCCTATCGGTATGCAAAAGAAACTTTTTGAAGGTAAATGCCGTCACCTTAAAGTAAAATGTCGCTAACCAAAGATTTACTTATTGTCCCCAATCCAAGTAGAAAAGTAATAAGTTCTAGGGTCACTAGAAATGTGTTTAAACTGTATATGTATAAGCATTTTCTGCCTTCAAATGTTACTTTTGTTTGCTACAGAAAAAAAATAGGCTTCTTTTTTGCTCCAAAGGTACTACCAACCGTTACAACTGATGTAAAAAAGAAGTTTTATTAATAGAAAAAAATGGGTACAAAGGGAAGGATAGTTACGAAAAAGCAAAAATGATTGTCCCTATCCGCCGACGAAATTTTAAAAATAAAAAATGTGTAACGCTTAAAAAAATTGAACTTTTTGCAAAAAGAAAACTATTTTTTTTGTATCAGTACGTCTATCTTGTCCATCTAAGCAAAGACATTTTTTTTTCTTTTTTGATAGTAAATATTGTTCTTTTAAAAGAGCATTGGTGAACAGAAAATTGTTTTTGTAACCAATAATTTATTGGCAATAACGCACTCCACAGGGTCTCACGCGAGATCACCTAATCAAGTTACATCGCAACTCCAACTTTTCGAAAAAGAACAAATTCGGGCATTTAAAAAATCCGCTTTTTGTAGTAGCACATACCACTGAGCATGACGATTCACGTAAATATATATTTTTTTAGACCCTTAATTTGTGAGATTTCCAAGTTTCTACTTGATACTTGGCTAAGCGTACAAAAAGCTGGCGTTCTTTGTTATTCTTTTTTATAATATAAAAACAAACAAACAATCATTTAATTATATCACAGGTACATGATTCTTACCAGATAGTGTAATTGGGGCAAACGTACCTGAGAAAAGATACTATCTCTTGTCATTCTCGTATACGCATATAATATATATATAATTCACAATTGTTACATACACATATTACCCACAGTTTCCATTGTGCAATGTAAGAAGAAAAAAACGAGTTTCACATCGTACCTAGTTTACGTACTAAATTTAAAGTTTGTTTGTACAGTTATACAGTTGATAAAATAAAGGGAGCACTGGGCCCAGTTACTGATTTAGTAGATCTAAGATATCCTTACAACCCCTTTATTTCGCAAGGAATTTTTTTTTTTTTTTTTTTTTTTTGCTGGGCGTTTATCGGGTATTTAATCATACAACTTGAACAATCATAACGGCTAAAGGTTTCACTTTTTTTAAAAAAGAAAAATTGGAGATTAGAAAGTATAATAGTTTCATACATTTGCTGTGCGTCTAAAGAGAAAACGTGGTAGGTGACGAAATATTTAACTGCTCAACAAACACTGTACTTAGTCATTCGCTGTCATATTCTTGCATATTTTTTTCTCATCACCAGATTTATTTAATTTATATCATCTTTGTATCGAGTCTGTCATATGTACGTATAGGCCACCAATCTAAAATCTATTAGTAGAAACCTTAGATCAATATCGTTCTCGTCATTCCTTGTGAGATGGGAAAAGAAACCTTATAAAATATAACAAACATACACCGCAAAAAAAAAAGAGAGACATTTTTCCTGTCATAACCTGCATAAACTTTGTACATTTTTTCAGGCTAGACACTGTGGGAGAAAATATGCTCAAATATATACATAAAACACGGACTTCCTTGCCAAAGACTCGGATTGTGTCTGATTGATTTCAATTATCACTCAATTACACATGAAAGTTGCTTAATTTAAGCAAGAAAACGGGATGTTCACAGTTACACGAATCTATAGAACTTAATTCCATGATTACTTGGGCTTAGGATACAGCCGTAAAATTTAATTATAAAATAGACCAAGCTATACAATTGGTTGCATATCCGCTAACTTGGAGCTATAACTTATGATGTAGTCATCATGGGGGGTGTGTTTTGGATCTCCACACGAAAAAGAAGGTTATTTAATTTTTTGTGCTTGTAATAACGATGACACACAAACAACATTTGTAATATATGAATGCGGAAGGTTGCTTCATGTATCAGTGCTCGTGTAATCCCAAATATATTTTAGATACTCTTTTATTTACTTTAAATAAAATATACATACATATATATAAAAAAAATATCACCTCGAAAAAAAAAACGGATCTACCTTTTCCCCCAAAAAGCTTATACTGTTTTTAATTTCCTAAATTGGCATTTTAATGCCTCAAACGTACCTCAATTCACTTGATCAAAAAAAAATCTTATAAGGATCTTCGCTTTGGAACAAGAGGTTAATTCGTGGGTCTCGTGCTTTCAGCTGATCTATGCGTACGTTGTAATTCCATAATATGTAGCATAGCAATTAGTTTTTCTTGAAGGAAAGTAAAATAGTAGGATAACTGAAAAAAGCTTTGGGTGCGGGTTTATCTTATTTTTCTCTGACGAATTCCATCTTTTTTTGCTTTCTTTTAAAACACTGGAGTAGTTTCATATATTCCTCAGTAGTTTAAAAAAAATCCATCACGTTTTTTTTCTGGTTGGCAAAAAAAGCCCCGTTTAGATATTAAATATCTCATTTGTTTTTACAGTAAAGAATTGAGTGAATATATAGTATAACAAACGGTGCCCCCCTCTCTCCCTCTCTTTCGAAAATAAAAAGGAAAGATTAGAAATAAGTTTTTTTTTCCTTCTGAGCGTTAAAATTTTCGATTGAAAGTGCGCTAATTTTCGCTTTGAGTGGATAACATGATAAAAAAGGGAAATAATTCTCATCTACCACTAATAAAATCCGAAACATCAAAAAGTATGAACATTGGTCCCTAACAACTCATACCCGACTTATCTTATCCAATCCGACTAACCCGCCAGAACCCGGTAACACAAAGTTTTTTATTTACTATAAATTAAAGGTTTTTTTTCACTTTTTTTTTTACTTTTCTTTTTTATACTATTCTTCTTTTTTATTTTAACTGCACTGTTATCTTCAATACCCAAACATCAACTTTTAACTACAACTAAAGCTTCAATATGACCTCAATAACAGTTGACAATAAGGATAATTGCTATTTTGAAAATAGTGGGTATCTTTCCTCCGGTCCATACTTCGTTGATGACCCAATTCCTAGATCAGTTTCCCCTGACTATCTCGAGCCCTCAGAAGGTCATCCCCATGACACTCAATGCCCTTCTCTTAGTCAACGTGGTAGAGGATCAAATGATACAGTATCTTCTGTCGCTTCATCTATTACAACGCCGTCCACTACACCTTCTACCACATCACCTTCGTCACCGGTACCCACCGAGCTCAAAAATAGTAAACCTATTCCTGTAAAAAAACCCAAGCGTCTCAGCAGTGTATTCAACAATGGATTCTTTGGTAGTTTAAAAATGACTTCAGCTTCTCCTAATGGATCTTCGGTTTCTTCAGTTGAAAGCAGTATTCACAGACGTTTCAGTGGCGCATCTATTCATAGCTCTAGTTCGGTTAGTAGCACAGCTAGCAAATTTGGCAAATCTTTTTCTCGCTTGATGAGTTCATCATCTTTCAAAAAATCTCCACAAGATATGACTTGTGGTTCGTTTGGCGTTGTTCCCTTGTTATCTGAAAAATATGGCGATTACGTTAAACCCGAGCAGCGTTCCACTAAAGGAATGGGCTCTACTTCCAAGAAAAATATTGCTAGTGGTGCAACTGCTGTGATTCGTTTGGTACGACAAGGAGCAGGTGGTCGCATTTTGGCAGTCAAGGAGTTTAAGAAACGTGATAAGTCTGAGGCCGAACGTGAATATCAAAAACGTATGTTGAACGAATATTGTATCAGTAAATCTGCTTCAAACAACCCTCATATTGTTGATACATTGGATCTTGTTAAAGATGAAAAGAGTCGCTGGTGTGTTGTTATGGAATACGTACGTTATTAGCATATATAATTATTTTTTTCATCTAGTCTCTAACTTTTTATTTATATCACTAAAATAGTGTTCAGGTGGAGATGTATTCAACTTATTACAAGAAAGACCTAATATGGCTCCAGATGATGTCGCTTGTTTATTCAAGCAACTTTTACTTGGCTTACAACATCTTCATTTGCTTGGCATCGCTCATCGTGATATTAAACCCGAGAATTTGGTATTAACGTCTACTGGTACGCTCAAAATTGCTGACTTTGGTGTTGCAGATGTTGTTCAATCTTGCTTTGAAAAAGAATCTCATTCTTGTAAAAAATGGTGTGGCTCCGAACCTTTTTGGTCACCGGAAATGTGGAAAATCAAAGACGATAATAGCCCTTATGATGGTAGAGCACTTGATGTTTGGAGTGCTGCTACAACTTACTTTTGTATTCGTTTCCAACAATTACCTTTTGGTGCTACCTTCTTCACAGGTCGTCCAGGCGGTAACCCTCCTCAAGGGGCTATGGCTGGCTCTCCCGCTGCTGTTGCTGCCCAAGCTGCTGATGGTGGTGACTTTGATTATAAGCGATATGTTGAACAACGCCAAAAGTTAGAACCTAGCGACTGTGATTTATTCAAGAACTTTACTCAACCAGAACGTGAGTGCCTCGCTGGAATGATGGACCCTAATCCTGAAACACGTTGGACTATTGAACAAGCTTTACAGTGTTCTTGGATGTCAAATTTCGAAGTTTGTAAAGACGGTAAACTCTCAAATGGTTATAACCACACTCATTACGCACCATCAAAATAGATTTTTCTTTTTCTTTTATATACTCCTTTTTCCCTTTGTATTATATCTCCAACTACTACTCTTTTTGTAACATTATAATTATTTTTTTTTAATTTTTTTTTACACCATTTTATTATAGACTCTTTTTTTTTCTTTTTTTTTCTTTTTCTTTAAAATAAAGTTATTTGGCCCTAAAAGTTTCCAGTAAAAGTTTTCAGTAGTACCTTTTTTTTCCCCAGATTATTCTGTGTATGGTTATAAAACAACATATGACCTTTTAATCTTAAGGTTAATATTTTCATCCACTTCCCGCGAATACCTGAAATGGTACCACCATAACGCCTTTTCTTTTTTTTTTATAGTACCCGATAAACTAAAAAAATAAAATCAAATCGCACAAAATATTTGTATCCAATAGGATTGATGAATAAACCAACATGGTCTTCTTAAATAAAAGAAATTTAAGAATTGATAGACATTCCATTCCCTAATTATTGTTAGGAAAGTGTCACTTTAGGCTAATTTCTCTAATTTCTCACGATTTCTGTTTTGTTTTATGAACTCTAATTTTAGATCGTGTTACATAGAAAGAGAAAAAAAACTTACTGCTGAGCAATATTATATTTTACTTGCAGTTGGGTTAAAATTCTTTCAGTGTTTGAATAATTTTCTAAAGCTATTTCTCGTATTTTTTCTAGTTCATTTAGAATAATTTGGTTCACTGGATCTTGTCTAGAAGTAATGTGACTAGGAAAGACGGACATTGTTGGATAATCTAAAAAACGAGGTTTTTTTTTTTAGAATAACCCGTTAATTAACTATTTTTTTTTTGTTTTACCACCAACGGTACTTGAATTATAGTGTTGACGTCTTCTCATCGCTTCCCAAACTATCGTAAAATGTCTCCCCATGATAATAGAAGGCAACGCAATCAACTGAAAAATCATTATTAGTGTGAGAAAATCATCAAAACTTTTCTTTTTCTTATCGAATTTTTTTTTTCTTACCAAAACCCCAAATACCATCGCTGGAAATGTAACTAATTTCCCAATAAAGGTTGCTGGGACAATATCGCCATACCCAGTGGTGGTGATGGTAACTATGACAAACCAAAATGTCGCTGGAATACTATCAAAATAACTTTTTTTCCCCCAATATAATTATTTTTATACATGTTCTAACGTAATAATATATGTAATGAATACATACCTTGGTTTCCCACTAGGATCAACAAATGTTTCAAGCTTTTCGTCCCATACACCTCTTTCTGCAAAATATAACAAGGTTGAAAATAGTACAACACATGTAATTAAACAAAAGAACAATGCGTACAATGCGTCTCTAGACCGACGAAAAGCAATCACCATAACTTCAATTGTCATTACAAGCGTATTTGTATACTTGTATGTTTTAAACAAACGAAACAATCGAAATAATCTTAAAATCAAATATCTAAATTCGTACGTCTTGCAATTGATAATTCAGTATAAATATGTGAAACGACTTTTTAAAAAACTACATACGGTATCTCTTTTGGCAATAATTTCAATGTAAAATGGCACAATGGATATAAAATCAATAATAGTGAGAGGTGCTACAATGTTACATATTTATACGCCATTTAGTAAAATGTGTGTGTGTGTGTGTGTGTGTGTGTGAAATGAAGAAATGATGAAATACTTACATATCAAAAACTTCCCAAGCATTGAAAAAGAATCAGAATGAGCAAACATTCTTAAAGTATATTCTAAAGAGAATATGGCGACCATTACAATTTCCATATTAAACCTAAAAATAATATTAGTATAGACTTTTTACACATACACATATATCGTACCAAACTTTATTGCTTTCAGCAGATCGAAACGCGGGTATAGTTTCCACAGTGATCATAATTGCACTGAATACGATTAATATCGATACCACTACGTTCACCCAAAAGGCAGCGCTACTACTAGAAGGATCTTCCATCAATAAATAGAGTTTTTTTTTAAAACTATCACTGATATTATGAGCACCTGTAGTTTCGAAGGGTGTATGCGGCTCATCTTCATCCAGGTTGGTAATCATTCTATTACCATCACTTCTTTGTTCGTCAACAACAAGGGCAGAAAGTGAAACCCAAGCTTGGTTGTGTTGGTAGCGATAGGGAGAACGAGTTAAGGGCACGTTGTCTTGTGTGGTGTTTAAATACAGAGGAGAATATTCTTCTGATCTAGAACTACCTTCTTCCGCTTCCTCAAATGAATCTCGGTTTGACCAATGCTCTGCATCTCCCGATCTAAAACTATCTCTGGCTCTCATGTTTTATAGCATCTAAAAGTCAAACGTTCAACAGCGTTTTCGAAAGTTTGAGAATCAAATAAAAGGAGGGGGGGGGGGGACTGCCATCCTCTTTTCTGAACAGTATGACTGGTTCGATTTTTGTATACATGTAGTTTTAAAAAGTAAAAAGGACTCTCCCCCGTTCGAAACAAAGAGCCGTATTTATTTACTGATTGGAACCCATCGATAAATTGAATACAAAAAAAAAAAAAAAGGTCTATTGTTGATTATATGACATCTGTAGCATTCGAGGCTTTGATTTAATGTAACAGATATGTGAATGCTAACGTTTCCCGATCAATTTAATGCGTTACACAATCAAAAAGTAATATTTACACATGGATAACAAAAAGTGACAGACGAAATGGAACCCATTATCGAGAATTACGAAGCCAGTCGGCCGGATTATCAACACCTACCAATCTTTCAACGCATTCCGAAGCCGCGATCAATTCCTCAGTAAACTTGGAAGATGCGATAGAGTAAGCGCAAAAGCTGGAAAAAGTATCGTTATAAAGCTGTTCAGGGTATTTTCGTACGGCAATACAAAGCTTCCTATCTAATTTCTCTTTTAGATTATTCGGTGAAATGGTATACGGCGGTAAAGCAGTTTTGGATATAAGTGTTCCGGATAAAATTCTCATCATATTCATAAAGCACGCAACCTATATTAAACTCAATTAATTTTATATTCACCCCCCCCCCCCAAGATCAGCTATACTTACATAGTCTACTATGTCTTCATTAAAAACTTCCATAAGACAGCTTCTCCAAGTTTTATCCATCGATACCGCAGCAAATCCCATCCCTTCGATCAAGAACGCCATGTTGTTTAACCTTTCAATTAATTCGCTGTAGATATCGTAAGGAAATTTTCCTTTTAATGGTGGTTCTAATTTGGATAATCTCAAGTAAGTTTCTTCGTCCTTGAGTTGTCTTTGGATTCCTAAAGCTAATTTTTCGAAATCCTTTATTACTCGCAAAGGAACATCGTTTCTTGTAAGAATGCTAGCAAAAATCGCTCCGTATAGTATGCTAAGATCATAAAACGTCTTTGAAATTCGTTTGCGAAGTTCAACACGGCAAGTTACAGGACGCGGAAACCAGTTTACAAGACTAGCACAGATTATACCCAAGACCACAAAAAGCAACCGCTGTTATTTATTTATGTTGAAAGTTTTTTTTTTGTTAATTGCTCTCTCTATATATATATGGATCAAATTTACCTTTCCAGCAGCCATTTCTATTGAATCACCTAGAAGTTCATCGCCTACTGCATTTTGATAACCTGTCGTAATGATCTATATAATATACCGTTTAATAATTTTATTGTCTTAATGCTTTTTTTTTGTTATTGTTTACCATCAAGTACGCAAATAATGTCATAATCGCCAAAAAGTCATATATATTACTGACCATAAGTAAATATTCAAACGGAATAAAGACAGCAAAGAAAGTTAAAACTGCAATTCCATAAGGATTACCTCGAGCAATTTCCCAAACAATAATACTAAGAACTGCGCCAATTACAGTTCCTAATAACCCGAATACAACTCTGTACCAAAAAAAAAAAACATCGTATGGCACTTAGTGATAATCATAACGTTGTATACATATATCGTTGCTTACGTAAAGTTGAACGTTCCTGCCATTGGAAAGATCCACATAATAAGAGTGTTGGCAACCCATTGACCTCCCCAGCCAGTATACCAATCCACACTTTGAGGAAGATACGCAGGTAAAGAAAGTAATATAAACGAAACAGCTGTTTTTAAAGCAAATAAAGTTTCCATACTATAAAACCAATTAAAAACCTTACTGACGTAGTTGAAAAAATGTTCCACTTTAGTGGCAGGAGCATCCACATCAGGGTCTCGTTGATGTGTCTTATTTCTAAGGTTTAAATCGCCTACCCATACATCTCCGTCGTCTTGCATGGAACTAGCACATCCAATAGACGATTCCGCATCGCTCGGTGAAGACAAACCGCCGTAACTCTCTGTAATTGATTTATGTTCATTTACTTTGCCGCCCATTACATTAGCCGTATCTCCGGAAGAAGGTCTTAACCAGCTCTTTAAAGACGTACGTGGTAAACGTATTTTTTTGAGTCGAAGAGAATCCAAACCACCAAGATAGGTAGCTAAAGAATGCAGACTATTAGCATAAGACAATAAATTAAACTGAAGAAGATGAGGTAGCTGTAAATTCTGCTGATGTAATTGTCCTTGCTTTCCTTCTAAATATCCATATGTTAATATATTGGCCTGACTCGTTCTCTTTCTACTTGTCGTCTGTAAATGCCTGGTAATAGCGTTGTATAAGCGATTAATGGACATAGGAGGTAACGCAGCCATTCGATTACTATAAAATAATCTTGGAAATGGCCATAGACATGTACTCCACACTGAGCGATTTGCTTCCTTAAAATAAAGTGAAACTCTATCTTTGCACTCCTGTAATACTACCTTGCATGCTTCAATAAGCTCAAAAGTCGGGTTTTCAAGATCCTTGCCGATTTCGAGAGTAATACCTCGATTGGAAAACGCAGTTCCCTGGGGATCAATAATATCTTTGCTTTTGCATATAACACTTACACCTATGCCGTGGAGTGGCGTGTGTAAAGACCGAACGTGTCGAGTCAGATCAACAATATTTTGGTGCGAGAGTTGGTGGTATATGACAGCATGTTTTATTTCATGCTGAGCGTCTACTAATTTAATAAACGAAGCTTGTAGAGTTGTACGTAGCATGGCGAGTGATGTCGTTTTTTTAGCACCAGCGACTGGTATATCGTGTTTTTCTTTGGCTTCCTTTCGAAAGAAATCAGTCGCGTTTTCTTGAAAAAAAGTATTGTATTGTTCAAGAACATCAGTTAGAATGTCTAGGTAGTTGGAAACACTGTCTTCAGGCCACATAAGTATGTTCACTACAAATGAAATTGCTGTTGAAAATAAAATAGGTTTTAAAAAAGTAAACTTTTTTTTTAAAAATAAATAAATAAATGAGTTCGCTTTATATTTGTATCAATACTTTTTTAAAAAAAAATGATAATACAAACTGTTGAACTTGATTCAAATCCCGGTAATGCTGCGTTTTGCGTTAAAGCGAACTATGGGCAACCAAAAAAAAAGTTAGATCATGTATTATAGCGTGCTTTAAAAACTTACGGATGCTATCATACTAGCAAAAACAGTAGCAAAATCAGCTGCATAACAGAAAAAATTAAATAAGTAACGCTTAGAATCACAGACTATTTCTGATGTTTTACCTTGGGGGTACTTTGCTCGTACATATCCCATAATAAATATCAAAACGAAACAAAACACAGCAGACACTACACTTGATGAAACTTGAAGGGGTGATTCTACTGCAGGATCTCTAGCGCAATCTGCAAGAAAATTTCCTGTATTATAATAATCATCAGGTACTATATATTACGCTATTATTTATTTATTTTACCTAAAAAGCACCATGCTGAACCAATAACTGCACTTAATAAACCTTGCAAGATTACCTTTATATGTACAAAGTGTTAGTTTTAGTGCTTAACGAAGATATTATAATATTACCTTGGATTGAATTCCTACTCATAAGTGAAAAACATCGGGCGTTATTAAAATTAAAGATTCGGAATTATTTTGCGTTCGTACCCACTGGTCTTACTGGAAAATATAAAAGAACACCCAACGTAGCAAGAGTGTTTGCAGGACCTAATATAATTCGAGTATTATCCACCAGTACAAGTATGAGACTAACTAGTAATGCAATCGATGCTTTCAAAACCTTTCTTATTAATGGTAAAGGTGTATTTCTTATACGGGTCATTAAAGAAATACATTTCGATTTCATATTCGAGAATTTAATATATGTAGTTTTTTCCTCCTCTAATATTTTTATTTTTTTTGTAAACCAAACTTAGATAATTACATTCATATGAGGAAGGATGTATGTACCTTTAGCACGTTGGTTATCATCCATTTATCAAAGCTGTTACTTGGTCGAACTTATAGAAAAAAAGAAGAAGTAAAGATTTGAATTTTTATTTTCTTCTTTTATTATCAAAAAGTGACTTCTATACGAAGACACGTTCTAATATAGAATTCCACGTATTTGTTATGTCATATATGTTGCATATAAAACTTCAAATCCATAATAAGATGTTTTGAGTCATATAAAAAATGATTTTTATTTTATTATGTTTTTTTTACTCTATTCATTTTCCAAAACAAATCTGAACTTGGGTAATCCTGCTCTGAAGTCTTCAATGGCCTTATTAATATTAGACATTTTATACTTAGTAATCCAAGGCTTAATTCCTTTTTCTGCGGCAAAGTCGATCATTTCCTGCATTTCAGCGGGGGATCCGGCAGCAGTACCAGAGATACTGACTTGGTTGATGATTAAAGCGAACGGATCGATTTGAGGGAACTTCCAGCCAGGAATGTAAACATTCATAAATTTACCATTGACATGCAACAGTTCTAAATAAGGCTCCCCTAAAGTAAAAGTGAAAATGTCAATATATAGTATTTGTCATAAAATGTATTTGAACTTACATTGAAAGTCTTTTCCAGTACCCGTGCACAGAATATGGGTCAATTTATGCTTATATTTGGCCATATCTTCGACAACTTCTGTATTAATGTAACCGTCGCAACCAAGATCGGCTGCATAATCTCTCTTTTTATCGCTATGAGACATGCCTACAACAGTAGCACCCATAGCTTTAGCAAACAAGATAGCAAAATGACCAAGGCCACCTAAATAAAAATAATATATGTTAGATTGATGTTGTGGCTATTCTAATCGTAAACTATGACATATTCTATTTTACCAATACCCAGAACACCAACAACACTCTTTTTATTAACACCACCATGCTTTAAAGGAGCATATGTAGTAATACCGGCACAGAAAAAGCACGCAGCATCTTTATTTGACATGCTACCGGGGACCTTAAACACCCAACGGTAATCACCTCTCCATTTATCAGCATAACCACCGTACGTTTTATCGCCAGTATGCCATTTAGCGTTATATGTGGTTGTAGCAAACTTCTCACAAACATTTTCAAAGCCATCCTTACAAGCGCCGCATTCACGGCAAGAATCACATTCGGGTCCAACACCTACACGATCACCCACTTGAATCTTTTTAACGTTCTTTCCTACGCGAGTTACAACACCAACAATTTCATGTCCAGCTACACAAGGGAAATCTGTAGGCCCCCACCCTTCATCAATTGTACTTATATCACTAGCACAGATACCGCAGTGGGTAATATCTATATCTACACAATTTTCGTCCCATTTTCGAAGCTTTAATTCCATTTGAACAAGCGGTCCGCCTACCAGGGAAAAGTAAGTAAACTATAATAATAAGTCATAGTATTTCGCTATATACTTTTAGCAGTAGCTGCCCATCCAGTAAAAGTATCCGTCATATTTCTTTTTAGTTATAAAGAATAATTATTAGTGTAAGAAACCAGTAGTTTTTTTTTTATTAAGCGCCTTTTAGTGCTAGGTTTTCATATACTTAAAAGTGAGACCTTTATCACTTGGGTTTTGTTGTTTCATACTTTGAGACTCCGGGAACTAGAGCAATGCGAAAAAACAAAGGCTATAAACTCTTGATAATCTAGATATACATGAGAAGCATACTTGAGATTTAAGGAGATTTTTGAAGATATATATAAAGAGAGAGAGAGAGAGAGAGAGAACGTATTTTTTTTCATGAAATTAATGTCATATTTATAAATTCTTGGACTAAATTTCTCAAATGTTGTTTTGGCCCTCTTTAAGGTTATAATTCCTTCTGGAAATACTTTTTTTTTGTTTCACGCCAGTGGTACACTTATAGAGAGGGGTGTTTATTCAGAACCCCGTTAAGAAAGCCTATCATATTACCAGCAAGTCTCTCACTATAACACTACTATCAACTCTGAAGGAAGTAAGACAAACACACCACCGGCCTTATAGACGCTAGTTTTTTTTATAGGACGCCAGCCTTTTGCGACTCGGTCTATTGAAGATAGTAGATCTAATGCAAGTATACTGATAATGTATGCATTTAATACACGATAACACATGGCCTTTAGTAAGCGTTTCTTTTCTCGAAGAAAAAAGAAAATACAAGATTTAAATAACATAATTTTTATTATTATTGCTTTATCATGAGGAGGGCAGCGCGAGAGTTAAAGAACTATGTTTATATTGTCAGTGATTATTTGTTAAGACTCAGTTGACTGCATTACCATTACTAGTTGGCGTTTGTATTTGTTTTAATTAGAGGCGACGCCCGTTCCATCTTTGGCGAGATTTCTTCGATGATTTTGCTGATTGTAATTTTGCTCAGCATAAATTGACCACGAACGGGTCAAACATAAATCGTACATGATCGTCATCTTGTGATGTTTCCACATTTTTGAGGCTAGCGGACATTTCAAGTGCTTGGGCTGCAAATTCTTTTGCATCATCATCTTGGAACTTGGCTTGTCCAAATCCAAATGCGGCAAGCGTTTTCACTTTATCAATTATAACTGCTAAAAGTAGCAGTGATTTCTTATGTGAGCGATTTTTAAAAGCATAAAAAAAAGAAGTGATAAATTGAAAAATATTTTATTTAAACAATTACTTGGGAGTTAGAAAAGTAAATATATATTTTTCAGCAGTGAGGAGGGCAATATCTGTGGCGATTTTCGGGGGTAATATCGCGAGCACTACGTATATGTGATTAATCAATCGACCCTAAAATAGCAAAAAGTGCGGGGGATATACTTACACTAACGCATTGCCAGACTGACCGTACTGTTCATAAACGGAGTTCCACCATTCCTTTACGGATTGCTCATGAGCAGCACGAACTTCGTTCAAAGAAGATAAGATACTATTTTCGGTAGTAGCGGCGGCGACATCAGCACGCTTCCAGGTAGAAGTAGCTTGAGCGAAAGATACCAAACAAAGCAAAGATGAGGAGATTAAAGCGTAGATTTTCATAGTAGAAAGATGAATTACTTTTTTTTTAAAAATTTACAATTTCTTTTTTGCTTATATAGTGTTCGAGTTTCATTTTATCACTTGTTATTGTATTTTATAAATTTAAGTGTGCGTGATTTATTCGTACAATTATGGAACTAGTTGCTAGAAAAGTAGCTTAAATTCGATTTATCAGTGTATGCGTTCTTTTTTTTTTCTTTCTAAAAGAAGTAAGATAACAAAAGCAACGGTATTATTATTTTTAAAAATAGAAGTTGATCTTCTACTAGTACCTTGATATTATCTATAGTCAAACTATCTGTAGCCAAATAATATATTCTACTTTGGAATGAAGTTACTAGTATTATATCTCCAGTAATAATATAAATAATAATAAAAAGAGTCTTTCAAGCTTTAATTTTACATATGATAGAAAATAATGCAGTTTATGTTTTTGTACCAAATACCGGGGAGAATGATACTGGAGGTAAAGGAGGTAAAGTAGGGATAGGGGGGAGATGAGGTAGCGTTGGAAACGGAGGGAATGGAGAAAAAATTAAATTAGACTCGCGTGTCGTCCTACGGATAGCATGAATGTTTGGACCACCATGAATAAGATGACGAGATCTAAAAATAACAGATTAATTGAGTGATATCAGGAGAGGGACGCGCTTTTAAGGCTACTTACACTAATGAGGTATCCTGATGACTATTAAATTCTTGAGTAACAAAATTCCACCATATTTCGATTGTTTTTTCTTGTGTTTCAATAGTGATTCTTAAAATTGAAGCAATACTTGTAAAGGAGATATCGCTTGTAGTTTGCGAAACTATTAAAGGAGCGCACATTACTTGGACACAAGTAAGAATAGAGATAATAATAATTGATGCGTAGTGTCTCATAATATAATATGTAGTGGAGTATACAACTTTTGGAGAAAACGGTTTTTATACCAATGAGTTCACTATTTTTAGATGTGAGATATATTGCTAATGCCCAACGATTGATACGTATTGATTGTAATCACACACAAGAAAGTTTTATTTTTCATTTATCAAAGAGATAGTAGTTTATTTTTAGCTCTATTTTCTCATTCTCTTTTTAAATCTAGCAGCTACTTGTTCATCTGTAGCCATTAATTTATGATCCAATCTAGGTTTAAATTGTTTAGGTATTTGTTTTTCGAAGTTCGCTGGAACAAACTCTAAAAATGATTGAATGTGAGGGATTAATATACATTTTACGTGATATATACACATGTATGAATATTCCTTACCTTCTTCTGACTGCGGCTTATTTTCTTCTTTTTGTGTCTCATCAATCAACTTACGTTTAGCTCTTTCTGTTTCTTCAATATTCTTTAATCGAGTACTATATTATTGGTTAATTAAAAAAAATACACAACACACGCACATATTAACAGGTATAAACTTACTCTATACCGAGATCTACTTCAGGGATAGCTGTGAGCATCTGTGATGATAATTGGACGTTTCCTTCTGACTCTTGTTTTTGTCCACCCTTTAGTCTATCAGGAATACGATATAACTCCTCGTAAATATCAACCAACCCACGGTCAGCATTTTCCTCGTTCTCTTCTTCATCCTCTGGAAGTGCAGAGCCACCTCTTTTTTTTCTCATCTCACTTTCAATATATTCCATCCTA
Source organism: Helicostylum pulchrum (assembly GCA_025677825.1). Classification (NCBI taxonomy): domain Eukaryota; kingdom Fungi; phylum Mucoromycota; class Mucoromycetes; order Mucorales; family Mucoraceae; genus Helicostylum; species Helicostylum pulchrum. Next base: position 110,793 of record JAIXMO010000010.1, on the reverse strand, counting down.
AAAACAATTCATTTACGATTTAGTAACCTAGAGGCAACAGCCGTCGTTTAGATCTTACATATGCTTATCAACATCCAAAGTATTAGTAGCAGTTGCAAATGAATCCAACTTGAGCTTTCGTACAGTTGTAGGATCGTCTTCGTCCATCTTTTGCTTATATGCATCGGCGTCAACAAGTCCACCCTTCTTTAAATTCCAAGAATTAGACTCTTGTGGCGACTTCTTCTTCTTCTTCTTCTTGTCTGAACCTTTCAATAACTTTTCGATATCAATACCGACGTGCTTACGACGTAATTTACGCAATTCAGCCAACTCTTCAATGGTTGCACTATTTAGTCGATCAAAAAAGAGTTAACAAAGTATAATAACCACTTTTTCTTAGTATTTTTTTTTACCTGACTTGCTCAATTTCCTCTGTTGGCTCTACTACAGCAATATCAGCTTCATCATCGGAATCGATCTTCTTCTTTCTATAGTTCTTCCTTTTAACTATGGCCATCGTAATGTATGTAGAGACAATAAGACGGCATATTGTAATTTCTCAGCCACTGTTTAACCCGGTGTTTCAAACGAGGAGGTAATGATTTCTACCATTTTGCAAAACCCAGACTTACCGTAGTGAAAGGAGGAGGCCTTTTTTTTTTTTTTGGATGCAGCGAAATTAAGCTGGTATAGTATCTTTTATAGATAATATAAATTGGAAACAATAGGTTGTAATGATAAAAAAAAGGCCATGACCGAGTATCATGTAAAGTAAAAAAACGGATTGTCGTACAATAAAGGGGATAACTAGCGAATGACGTCAAGCGTACTTTTTTATTTTGAAAAGCCAAGAAATATATTTTGTTTCCCTTTTTCTCTCTTCATTATATACTCATCTCTTTAATAAAAAATGGCATTTCTGTAAGAATAATTTAGAAACGAGTTTTATGTTTTTAACGGTACTAATGTACAGTATATTAGTTCTGGAATAAAAAAGAACCTCAACAGAGCAGGAACAACTGTAGGTATACTGTTAAAACTGAAGATAATAAAAAAAGATATACTAAGTTGGCATAGATTAAACAAAGAACCGGAGGAACCGATAGAACACAAGATAGTGAATTTGAAGAAGAACTCGAAAGATTTAGATCGTATGTTGTCTATAATAACAATATGTATAGGTATGTATAAGTATATATTAACTTGTAAAAATAGACTTGAAAAGAAATCCGAAAAATTATCCACCAATGCAAAGGAGTATATGAATGCAACTCGAGGTAAGAAAGAAAAAAAACTTTACAAAAGTGATTATAAACTAAACTAATAACTTATAATAAGCCATTATCTCATCACAAATGAGATTAATTCAAGTAATTGAAAAGATGTATGGTGACTCTGCATTTTCTAACCCTGCACTTGCTGAATATAAAAGAGCAATAGAAGGTATTGAAAAAGAGTCAAAAGATTCGTTGGTAAGCATCTGAAAGAAAGAAAAAATACTAACAATTTAACGCTAAATACTAATAATTATACATGTATAGGATCCTGCTTATCAAAAAACAGTAATTGAACCTCTTGCAAGATATGTTTCTTATTTCCCTGAAGTAAACGAAGCAGTAAAGCGCCGTAATAAGAAATTATTGGATTATGATTCCCAAAGATCCAAAGTCCGAAAGTTAATTGATAAACCAGTTGAAGACCCTCAACGTTTACCAAGAGCCGAGCAAGAAGCTAATATGGCCCGAGAATTATATGAAAACTTAAATACCATTTTAATTAACGAGTTACCTAAAGTGATTGAACTTCGCGTACCTTACTTGGACCCTGTTTTTGAATCCATGGTTAAATCTCAACTTCGTTTCTCTCAACTAGGTTATGAAAAGTTAGAAGGCATGAGAAATTATATACCTAGTGAAGTAGAAGGTGATCGTAGAGTAGATGATGTATTACAACAAATGCGTGAATTAAGTATCTGCGGTAACTTTTAAATGCTTATAGCAACATAATAATAAAACTCCGTGTGGCTTTTTAAAATTAAATGGCTTACAGTCACAAAGTTTTTTTTTTCCTATCAAACCAAAAAAAGAATCCTACAGTACTTTTTTTTTTTTTTTTACATACAACTATTTAATTAACACAATGGCTAAAGAACAAAAGAAAGAAAAGAAGGTCAAGGCCGTCAAGAACGATTCTGATAACGAAGAAGAGACTCCTCGTTTCCAATCCCCTATCGCTCACCCTTTAGCCGAGAAGAAGCTCGTCAAGAAGCTTTATAAGACTATCAAAAAGGGTAAAATATATATAAAAAAAAAAGTGATTTGAACCGACATTCAAATACTAACAAGTGTTATTTGTTTATAGCCAGTAAAGTCAAGCACGTTCGTCGCGGTGTTAAGGAAGTCGGTAAAGCTCTCCGTAAGGGTGAGAAGGGTCTTGTCATCATTGCTGGTGACATTTCTCCCTTGGATGTCATTTCTCATATGCCTGTCCTCTGTGAAGATTCCAACGTTCCTTACGTCTTCGTTCCTTCCAAGGAACAATTAGGTGAGGCTTCTTCTACTAAGCGTCCTACCTCCGTCACCATGATTGTTCTTGGTGGTAAGGGTAAGGATATGAAGGCCGCTGCTGACTATAAGGAATTATATGATGAATGTTATGCTTCTGCTAAGGATTTGGTAAATATATGTAATACAACATGAGAAAAGCAACTGGTATACTAATGATTTCCTTTTCTTTTTTCGTAGGATGAGAAGCTTGTTTATTAAATTGATTAGAATTCTTATTTTTGTATAAAAAAAAATATTTTTATTTTTTATATTTTCCCTCTTTTTCTCTCTTTGTATCTCTCATCAACAACCTCAACTCCCTTTTACAGCAAAAATCTCGATTCTCGTGAATTTATGTTTTAACTTTTTTTTAAAAAAAGAACAGTTGCATATATATAATTCCACCTGAAAAGAAAAAACTCAACTTTGACATTCATATTTTGTATAAAAAATAAAAAAATAACATATATTTAAAGCAACGTCTCTATACTTTTTTTTTCTTTTTGGGAAACGTCAAATTTGATGTGGTGTCCATAGTAACAAATATGTAACACAAAATCAATTGATCGGTTGCGGATAAATTAAGCTTGCTGCTTAATTTTATTTTATCCATCATTTTTAGGCTTTACGCTGCTTATACAGATCTTTGCCTAGTAGCCGTGTTTGACTCATACTTTTTAAAATTGGCTTATTCAACTCGCTTTTTTTTCTTTTACAAGTAGTAGGTAGAAAACATACAGGATCCTAAAAAAATTAATAAGTACCGTTCTGGAAGCTGAAATTTCCCTTTTAAAAAAAAACCCCAAATTAGTTATTTCGGAAAGTGTACTATCTATTCCACATGGGAACGGCTTCGTCACTAGCCGAAATTTTTGGTAAGTGATAAACAAATATCCTGAGGAGATAAACAAAAGGTACATAATTATCCTTAGAAACACGAGTAAGTATAAATGGTTATAGTAAATAAAGTAGTAGTAGCTTGATCCGGCGCACAACAAACACCGTATCCGAAAAAGAAAAAAAGAATCAAACAGTTTGATCTTGTCATAGCATCTTTTTGTATGTAAGCACAATATACTAGATCAAGTGGACGTGTCATGTACGCCGTACTATATAAAAAAAACAGATCGAGCTACTTAAGTATGTATTAAGTAGCGATCTATTACATCATATTAACAAACATGCTTGATTGAACTAGATACATTTTTGTGTATAAATGCTCTTTGTTTATATATTTCTTGCGCGCCCACCCATCTTTTTTTTTTTTGAATAAGTGCTTATAAATTATTTTGAAAGCCGAAAGTGAACTCCATTTGAGACGACGAATCTCCGTTATTCCCCTGACTATGTAGTGTTAGTCTTACCGAGCCCTTCAAGTTGATTTTTTATTGACAAAAACGAAATGCGAAAACGTAATACGAACCTACATAAAAGTTTTGCATTACATAATCCATCCTATATACATATTACTGTATTATTAATGCTTCAGCGTTTGATCTAGACGAAAGGACTCGGAGTTAAGCTTCGAAAAAAAAAAAAAAAAAAAAAACGCGGATAAATCTAAACCGATATTTGATTAAAAAAAGTAGATCAGAGAAAAAAAAAAAAAGTATAAATAAAGAACAAAAAAACTAGGTTATCTTTTTTTTTTTCTCTAATCTTTAAACTTTTGCTTTATTTAGTTAATTATATAGCAGTATATGGCAGGTTTAAATCTACCCAACTCGCTAGAAGGAGAGAAGCGGGATACTTATTCTACCCGATCACAAGGAACTATCTCTGAAGTTTATTCTCATAAATACGAAAACAACGGCGCATTCGGAGAAGGTCAACAAAATGTCAATGTAGAAGGTAATATTACTATAAATGTACATTTATACCGAAATCTCATACTAACTCCCCCCCCCCCCGCCCAAATAACACAGCCGCCATTGATGAATATACAGAATTGAAAAAAGAGCTATCTCGTATGAGTAGAAGGTCTTCTAACGTCCCAGGCAAACTCGAAGAAGGAACTGCTGACCAAGACGACTTCAACCTTAGCAACTTCTTGCACGGTATGTCTAATGATAGTACAGAAGCAGGCCATCAACCTAAACATTTAGGTGTTGTTTGGAAGAATCTTACAGTCGAGGTAAATATTTTAGTTATCTCTATCTTTGTTTTTTATTGGTAACACTAACTCGTGATATCATATAGGGTCTAGGCGCGGATGCTCATACAATCCCTACCGTTATCAGTGGTCTTATGAAAAACCTCCAATTTTGGAAACTGTTTGGATTTGGTGCAAAGAAAAGTACCAAAGTTATTTTGAAAGATCTTTCTGGATTCTGTAAAGACGGCGAGATGCTTTTACTATTGGGCCGACCAGGATCAGGATGCACTACGCTATTAAACATTATTTCCAATATGCGTGGTTCTTTCACTAGTGTTCAAGGATCTGTTAGTTACGGTGGCTTTGAGCACGATGAATTCGCTCGTAGGTTCCGCGGTCAAACATGTTACAACTCTGAAGAAGATCAACATTACCCCACATTGAGCACCAAACAAACCTTAGAATTTGCTCTTCGTAACAAAACACCAGGTACGCGTTTACCAAACGAAACAAGAAAAGAATTTATCAACAAGATTCTCTATATGCTTGGCAATATGTTGGGTCTTACCAAACAGATGGATACTATGGTCGGTAACGCCTATGTACGTGGTCTCTCTGGTGGTGAACGTAAGCGTCTTTCTATCGCTGAACAAATGACGACTCAAAGTACAATTAATTGTTGGGATTGCTCTACTCGTGGTTTAGATGCCGCTTCTGCTTTAGACTATGTTCGCTCGCTTCGTATCATGACCGATGTGTTCCACAAGACTACGGTTGCTACGCTTTACCAAGCCTCAAATAATATATTCAATCTCTTTGATAAGATCTTACTGTTAGATGATGGTTACTGTCTTTACTTTGGTCCTACTAATCTCGCAAAACAGTATTTCGAAAATCTTGGGTTCTATTGTCCTCCTCGTAAATCGGTCCCTGATTTTTTGACAGGTCTTTGTAACCCTATTGAACGTGAGGTGTTACCCGGTTTTGAATCTTCTGTACCAGTACACGCTTTAGAATTTCAAGAACGTTATTACCAATCTTCCGTCTTTCAAGATATGGCAAATGAGTTGAATGCGTACGAACAATTGATCGAAAAAGAAAACCCTGCTGAGAAATTCAAGGAGGCTATGAATGAAGAACATCAAAAGCGTGCATCCAATAGCTCGCCTTATATTGCTTCTTTTTACCAACAAGTCTATGCTTTAACTATTCGTCAATACTATCTTTTAATCAAGGATTTGCCTTCTCTTATTTCTCGCTATGGTACCATCTTTATTCAATCGCTTATTATGGCTTCTTGTTTTTATAATATCCCTCATGACGGCGCCGGTGCTTTCTCACGCGGCGGTGCTCTTTTCTTCTCGGTCTTGTTCAACTCTTTTGTTTCGCAATCTGAATTAATTAGTTTCTTGATGGGTAGACCCGTTTTAGAAAAGCATAAGCAGTATGCATTATATAGACCATCCGCGTTTTATGTCGCGCAAGTGATTATGGATATTCCATTTGCTCTCGTACAAGGTAAATTTTTTTTTTATTAACGTTTGATATATCTCTTTTTCCTTACTAATTACTTTTTTTTCTAGTTTTTATATTTGAAATTTGTGCTTACTTTATGATTGGTCTTAATTTAACTGCTGGTAGATTTTTCACTTTCTTTATCGCATTGTTCTTTGTAAATATGTGTATGAACGGCTTCTTCAGATTCTTTGGTGCCATCACTTCTAGTTTCTTTTTAGCTACACAAGCGTCTGGTATGGTCTTGATTGCCTGTATTACATACTGTGGTTACGTGATTCCTTATGGTGACATGCATCCTTGGTTATCCTGGATCTATTGGATCAGTCCTATCGCCTACGGATTCAAGACGCTTTTAGTGAACGAAATGGAGGGTCAAGTTTATTCTTGTGAAGGAGCTGGTAACGCTGTACCTTTCGGCCCCGGTTACGATAACTGGGATTACAAGACGTGTACTATGGGAGGCGGTAACCCGGGAGAAAACTTTGTACTTGGAGATAATTATATCAAGGCCACGTATCAATGGGACACCAAGGACTTATGGGCCCCCGATTTTGTTGCAGTTGTTGCGTTTTTCATCTTGTTTACTGCCTTGACTGCTTTATGTATGGAGTACCTTTCTGTCAACAAGGCGGGATCTTTAACCAAGCTTTATATCCCTGGAAAGACTCCTAAACCTCGTACAAAAGAAGAAGAAGAAGCTCGTCGTCTTAAACAAGCTAAAGGTTCTGAAATGATGGAATCTATCTCTTCTGGCACTACTTTCTCATGGCAAAATATCGAGTATACTGTTCCTATCAAGGGTGGCCAGCTTCAATTGTTAAACAAGATTAACGGTATTGTCAAGCCCGGTCATTTAACTGCTTTGATGGGTTCCTCCGGTGCTGGTAAAACTACTCTATTGGACGTTTTAGCCCGTAGAAAGACACTTGGTAAAGTCGAAGGTCGTCAATACCTTAACGGTGAAGCTCTTATGAACGATTTTGAACGTACTACTGGTTACTGTGAACAAATGGATATCCATCAACCAGCTGTGACAGTACGTGAAGCACTTCAATTCTCTGCCAACTTGCGTCAACCTGCCGAAACACCTCAATCCGAAAAGAACGCATACGTTGAACAAATTATCGAGTTACTTGAGATGGAAGATATTGCCGATGCACAAGTAGGTGACGTTGATCGAGGCTTTGGTATCTCTGTTGAAGAACGTAAGCGACTTACAATTGGTATGGAATTGGTTGGTAAGCCTCAACTTTTGTTCCTGGATGAACCTACGTCTGGTCTTGACGCTCAAAGTTCTTTCAATATTATTCGATTTATTCGTAAATTGGCTGATGCTGGTTGGCCCGTGCTTTGTACCATTCATCAACCTTCCGCTGTCTTGTTTGAGTACTTTGATCATCTTTTGTTGTTAGTACGCGGTGGAAGAACTGCTTACTACGGTGAGATCGGTGAAGATGCTCGTGTCATGATCGATTACTTTGAAAAGAACGGAGGACCAATTTGTTCCCCTGACGCTAATCCTGCTGAATATATTCTTGAAGTCGTTGGTGCTGGTACTGCTGGTAAAGCCAAAAAAGATTGGGCTGACGTCTGGGATGGTTCTGTTGAAGCTAAAGCACTTGATAAAGAATTGGAAGAAGTGCATCAAAATGCAGATCAAAACCCTCAACGTAAAGCCATCACATACGCTACTTCCTTCAAGACTCAGTTCTACTTGGTTCATAAGCGTATGGCTTTAGCTTACTGGCGTTCTCCTGATTATAACATTGGTCGTTTTATCACAGTTATGTTTACTTCCCTGATTACCGGTTTTACCTATTGGAAAATGGAGAATACAGTTTCCGATTTAAAGAACCGTATCTTTGCACTGTTTGCTTCCTTTATTATGGCCAATATTTTGATTATTCTTGCTCAACCTAAGTTTATGACGGAGAGATTATACTTTAGAAGAGAATATGCTTCGCGTTACTATGGCTGGATTCCTTTTACCATCTCTGTTGTTCTTGTTGAAATTCCTTATATTTTAGTGCTTGCTGCGTTCTTTATGTGTGGTTTCTACTGGACAGCTGGATTAACTAATGTCTCTGAAGCAGTTGGATATTTCTACTTGATGTTGATTTTCTTTGTATTCTGGGCTGTTACATTAGGCTTTTTGATCGCTTCTGTTGCTGAAAATCCAGTGATGGCAGGTGTCATTAACCCACTTGTGATTTCCTTGTTTATCTTGTTTGCAGGTTTAATGCAACCTGTTGCATCTATGCCTCGTTTCTGGAGTAGTTGGATGTACTGGTTAAATCCTTTCCATTACTTTATTGAAGGTTTAGCAGTCAATGAATTAAGTCATATCACAACGCAATGTGGTGAGAACGATGTATCTAAATTCTTACCTCCTCCTGGTCAAACTTGTGGTGAATATACCCAAAACTTTTTTGCGTCTGGAGCACCTGGTTATATCGTCAACCCAGGCGCCATGCAACCTGATCTCTGTGGATATTGTGGTTTCAAGTCTGGTGCAGAGTTTTATGAAACTACGTTTGAATGGGACGTTGCAAATAAGTGGAGAAATCTTGGTATTGTTATTGCCTTCTTTATCTTTAACGTCTTTTGCTTTGGCGGTTTGGTTTATTTGAACCGTAAAGGAAGAAGATAAAGTTATCTTATGTACATATATATTTTTACTGTAAACCATTTCATTATTAAGTAGAGTACTTAATGCCTGTAATTTTTATTTATTTATTCGTAAAAAATTATGCAAAAAAATAAATAAATCTTTATAAGTTATAAACATACAAGCTGAAGAACGTACTTTAATAGCACATTAATTGAATTATCTATTAAATATTATATTATAAATGCGTTTTTACATTTTTTATCATTACATGCCTCGAACGACTTGTGGCCATGTTTGACGAATCTACAAAAAAAAAAAAAAAAAAAAAAAAGTTTAGACGGCATATTTTTTTTAGAACACACAAAAAAATAAAATACTTACGGCTTCATATAACTCAGGGTTCACTCTGTAATAATATAATAAATTAATAAACTTAATTTAATACAGTCAATAATTAAATCCTACCTCCTTAAAGCTTCAGGGTCCTCAGCCAAACAAACAAATGTAGTTGTGACACCACTTGAAATAACGGTAGCAATGGTAGAGAACATGGACATACCGATAATAAAGCAGATCAGCATGATAATGGGAGTCATGTCACCGCTAGCATTATAAGCAGGTTTGGAGACCAATAAATAAAGGTATCCTAACAAAGAAGACAAGACACCAACAAGTAAAGAACCCATAAATAAAACATTACCAATCAGATTATCGTTAATCATGGCTTCGACACCACGATCTTGGATCATTGTCCAAGTACGTTTAGCAGAAGGAACAAAGGCTTGACCATAAATAGCTACACCACTAAAAGCATATTGATTAAACCATTCCTACAAAAAAAAAAAATACTTATTAAAAAAAAAAGGGTTTACAAATTATACATGAAATACACTTACAAACATTCCTTCAATACAAGAGATAATACACTCGAGAATACATAACGCAAAAGTAAGAATAATATTATCAGAGTTTGATCTTGCAACTTGAACGAAATAACGAAGAGTACTAATCAAAGCGATCAAAAGACCGCCAAAGCAAATGGAACCGAAACTAGTAGTTAAAGCTCTTTTTGCGCAACCCCAAATAGGATGAGCCACTTGATTATTTAAGAAATAAACGGTAGCAAATACGCCAGATAGTGTAACATGAGTGACATATGAGATTACTTGAGTTGTCCAATAAAACGAAAATACCAAGAAAACCATGGCAGCATTTAAAGAAGATCCAGTATAGGTTTGATAAATACCGACAACAGTGATCATAAACCAAACTGAATAAACAGTTTGAACAATAAGAGAAACTGTACCAGCAACCATTGTACTCCAATAACTACGAGTAATTGACGTAACTGCCTTTAACATGACTAGTTACATAATAAGGTTAGATTTGAAACATATTAAATCACTATTAATAACCTTACTTGTTGCAAATGGAATTCTATCCCGCCACCACCAAAAGCATAACATGTACAATACAGAGAAAATCAAGAAAATAATCGCAGCTGAGTAATATTTCATGTAAAAATAGTATGCAGTTACACCAAGGTAAACCAAAATACTTCCTACAAAAGTGACCAAGATCAAGGGTCCGGGAATTCTAAAAAAAAAAAAAAAGCAGTGCCCTATTTTAGCCTTTTATCCTATTGAGGTTCCGTTATACATATCGTACTTACAAGTTTGCTAAAATCAAGTAGATAAAACTAAATCCAAATCCAACAACTGCAGCAAGGCCAAAAATTTTAACTGTATCGACATCGAAAGCAAGTCCTACGCTTGGCCCTGTAGTAGGAGTAGTATTATTTGACGCAAAACTACGTAATCCAATAACGGATAATGCGATAAAACCGGCCATATTACAAAGCCACAAGACTGTAGCCCATACATCTTTAAAACCACTCGAAGGTCTGATTTTATCGTTTACATTTAAAGGTGCTTCGCCCAACTCAGCGTAACCCGCATTGGTGTTATATTGTGGAACTTGTTGGTGTGGCTCATTTGGGGGAGGATTGTACTGTGGAGGTGGATTATAGTTGTATCCTTGCGGAGGTTGAGCAAATTGCTGAGGTGGAGGTGGATACTGTTGCGAATACGGATTATTAGAATCCATTCTTTTTTTAATATGTAAACAAAAAAGAAGAACAGTGAAAAAAAAAAAAGGTTCAAAAGGGGACTTTTTATATGAAACAATTTATTTTTATTTTAGGCCAAGTTTAGTAAAAAAAATAACAAAAAGACAAATGGTCACGTGTTTTTTATGCTGCGTTTACGGCAATAGCAACGCTGAAATAAATACTTAACAGATGTAATTCCCCCCCAGCCCCAACGCCTGCAGAAGAATAGCGGCGTTAATATTATCATTATCGGCAGGTAGTACAAGCGCAACTGTTAATTGATAGTTGATTTACTGTCACTGATCTTATTTAAGGAACTCTTTGAATCGTTTTAGACACTGATCCATAACAAGTCCAGTAGTATAATTCGAAATAAAAGTTGATTTTGAATATAGACTAGTAAATAATGATATATTGAAAATTGTTAATCCAGCTGTCATTATTCGTAGTGGTAACAAAAATAAATTGGTTTCACTTTCAGCACCAAATTTATTATTAGGTATCATAAAATTCCAGTGGTGCCTAGACAAGAATCATTTATGAGGTTTAGGGGGACAGAATGTATAAGGTAAGTTGTCTCTATCATATAGTTCTGAAAAAAATAATGCTATAATCAACCCAGCCTTGACAACTATCTCTGAGAATCTGACTACTAGTAGAGTCATCGATATGTTGTAACTACTAATTTTGAAGTAGAAAGGCCAGAGTCTCTTTTAACTAAACCTTTTAACTTTGAAAAGTATTCCTTTATTGGGTTCAAGAAAGGAATATATGCTGGTAAAAAATGAACTTTATATTTTATTTCAGGTTTAAAAAAACCTTCTATAAGCTTAGAGCTATGAATAGTGGCGTTGTCCATTATGGAGTAGTGTGGTACAGCATTGTCTTTATCCAAACTTGCAATACCTCGCTTTATAAATTGAAGAAACAGTTCGGAATTTGTACCTCCTGGAACCGTTTTGGTCGTAACATCTTCAACGCCTTGAGACCTCTTGAATTGTTACAGAGTTACAATTACTCAGATAAGTAACTTGTTTAAAGATAATCTATGACAGATATGATGAATATACCTATATCCTGTAAACAAAAGTCAATTGCCAATCATATTTATAACTTTCGTAAACTTATTCCTTTTTCCTTTCTTTTTTTCTATAAATTTTTTTTTACTTTCAATAGAAATCTTTTTTACTTGAACCTTTACACAACCATTTTCTTTTAAAGCGCGGTAAAGTTTTTTCACTTTGGGTATCCAAAACAGTCAACTAACTATAAATTTTAGGAGTCTGTGAAACTTGTAAAATATGCGGTGATAGGTAAACCCCCCCCTCTCTCTCTCTCTCTCTCTCTTACACACACTTTCCTACAGTCAACTTCCGTAATCCACATTTTACATTGCATACGCTGTATAAAGCAAACCATACTTCCGGGTATCATCAAGAACTTTATAGTTTAGATGCATTGGGATAATAAGCGGGGTGTCGTTCAGAGTTAGCTTCATCTGTCTTGCTGTTATTCTATTACTTTTTAAAGATAACAATAAATCATGCGAAATTAATAGTCACTCGTTCAGGTCCTTCCCTACATACTCTGTACGGAACCGTCACTTTATGGCTCTCTCGTGGACGAAGAAGGCAGGGGAGCCGCCTGGGGCTGATGCGTATATGTAGGAAGTTTTTAAGCACTTGTGTTTGAAACTTTTGGAAATATACTATGGGTGATACTTTTGAGTAGATATGTGGTTATCTCTTTTCCCCCCTACACCTTAATTTTTTTTTTGTAGAAGGCGAAATCCTGACCTCGTTCAGGTTACGGGGTTTTTTACGCTTCCTTTTGCCGTATGATAAATAACTAAGAAATCGCGTGGTTTTCTTCTGGCACTCCACCAGTGACTTTTTACGTTAGTGAATTAAAAGCGAAGAGCATACAAGGACAGAGGCCTCCACGTTGGCTATGCTCGGAAAACGGTCTCTTCTTTTTTTTTAAAAAGAAAAAAGAGAACGGCTGTCTACTACTTTTATAATTTTTTTTTAAATAAATAAGTTTCTTTATCTCATTTAATAAATACTGTCTTTATTCACCCATATGATGATTTTATTTTAAAATAAAACAAATGCTTAAACAGTAGCGGCTCTATTTAAGGGTGGCCTTACTGCTAAAGAAAAAAAAGCTCGCTGAGATGGTGCAGTTTAAAAAATTGCTTATATAAGAAATCACTGCAGTTATAATGAATAATGGTTTTCGTAGGATATGCCCATTTGGTCGGACGCGAGTTATGAACGCACTGATTACAACTTGCTATATCACCATCACACTTAGCTTCTTCGTTTTACAAGGTCAACAACTTATCTTAGTGTCCTTTTTATCTTATCACGCATTACAGTTTATATTTTTTTTTAAAAAAAAGGGAATGGGGGATTTATTACTAATTTATTGGCGTTATATTTTTCTTTTTACGTTACACGCTTTTTTTTTTTGTACTTTATTTATTGTGCAAATACTTCACCACCTTGTTCACCAACAAAAGAACTAATCTTCTTTACTTGATTATCCCATTCTTCAAGCTTACGTCTCATACCATCGATTTGATCCTTATCAAGTACACGAGGTTGAACCCATGTAACGACAACGATTTGATCGACTTGATCAATGGAGCCACGAATCAAGTTTAATGATAAAGCCTTCATAACAAGGTGTTCAACTTCATCCACCGAAAGACGAGTTTCAGCAGCGATTTCAGAAAAGGGAATTGAACGGTTATCTGTGGAACGTCTAAATACTGCTTCAATCAATGACATCAAACAAATCTTTCTACTGAGCGCAGCTTGGTTTTGTTGGAGTAAAGGTTGCTTTGTGAAATGAGGTACCAATGCTTCGTATTTACCGATATCACCAGCATTAAAGGCAAATAAAAGAGAACGAAGCCATTCGTGTTCACTACCAAGAAGAGCATCAAGAATAGGATGCATTAACTATACACTCTTTGTTAGTATACACACACACACTTGCTGTTTTTTTTTAAAAAAAAAACTTTACCAATTCACCAAAGTTATAGATCATATCACCCAATAATGCGGAAATAGAAAGATCGTATGCTCTTTCCATTTTATCAACCAAACCTAACTCTTCAATATCAACACAGGCCAAATATAATAAAGCACTCTTATAATACTGAGCATAGTTAGCCTTGGCCTTGTAATATTCAGCACTGATACGGTAAAAGCTAGCATAAATTACAGGTTCCACGCTATCAAAACTATCCAAAATCTTTTCTGATTCATCAATGGCCTTCTTTACTTCATCTGCTTGGTTCAACTTTAATTTAAAGTCGGCTGATTCCATTACTGCAAGAACATAAACGTCTTTAGTTTCAGGTGTATCGACCTTCTTGATAATTTCACTTAAAAAGTCAACGGATTCTTGTAAATCTATTATCTTCTCGTTAGTCCTCTTCTTTTATCTCTCTCTTTATATATATATATATATATATTACCTTGGAATTGTTTAGCAGCTTGAAGTGCAATAGTAACAAGAGATAACTTGTTAATTTTATCTTCCCATTCAGCAACAAAGTTTCTGTAAACAGGAATTCTATGACTAGTGGACCGAGGTTCATTGAAAAAGTCTAAAACTCTTGTAGTCAATTGATGCCACAACCTATTTTTTTAAAAAAAAATATTACAATTGAATACTTTTTTTTCTTCTTCTAGGAACGCGTTAAAGGCACTTACTTTCTTTCATAAAGATCTTCAAAATCAACAAAATATTGTTGAAGAGAATCATCAACTTTTTGTCTTTCTTCATAAAGAAATTTAGGTACGTCAAAGTCAATATCCATAGTTTGTGCCATTGTTTAATCTATTTTCAAAAAAAGATGTCTAAGAAAAATAAATAAGAAAGCTTGCGCGTCTCTTTTTTTTTTCCAGCAAACTATACTCGCATTTGTTTTTCCAAGTTCCGCAAACCCTGACCCGTACGTCATCCGTAGGCTCAAGTCAGTAATATAAAAGTGGTCACAAACATTACCATTTGACATATTCAGACAACATTTGCCTTACGATGTATACATTATTTACACTTGAGACTAGTCAGTAGTTATTGTGTACAATTCAATTTTTTTTTTGGGCCAGGAAAAAAAGCTACGCAATATAAATGCCCTAGTTTAAAAACGAGATAACAACTCGATACGGAAGAATCCTAATATTGTAATGAATAGTGCTTATAACGGAAAACTACCTTTTGGTGGTGCCTGAAAGGTATGTAACTATTGACAAGTTTGAGAAATTTTTACTGTTTGACGTTTATTCCAAATAACAATTGCATCGCAGATAGTGTATAATAAGAGCGATTTTTTTACTAAGATATTACTAGACTATTAACCAGGAGCGAGTTTATTAGATTGCTACGACGACTACTACTACTACTACTACTACTGCTACATTGCTACTAAAAATACTAAATGACTAAAGATAGTATATATGCGTCTACAATTAATCAAAAGAAAGAGTTCTTGATTTTAAAAAAATAATATTTACACTTGTGGTTACTAACTCCCACCAAATCCTCAATTAAATATTAAGAGCAAAAAAGTATCCCCCTCAAAGGATTTCGTATGCAGCATCCCTTGGGAAAATGAAAGATTAACCTTTCCAGTGCGGGAAAACTTTGAGCTAATTAAAACGCACATAAAATTTCTCCGCGGAGGGTAGGTTATTCCGCTGTACTCCAAATCCGTTACATACTGTGAAAAAAAAAAGCTGTATATAAGAAACGAAATCTGGCTACAGATTTTTTTTTTTGCATATTATATTTCCTCATACAATAAATCAAAAAAAAAATGATGGCTACTTCACAACTCAAAGCTAAAGGAGACATTAGCTCTGTGTTCTCTCACCTCGGCGGTAAAGAAACAGTTCTTGACGCTAGTTTCTTGAGGTTAAAGAAAGAAATTGTGCCTCACGCAGAAGATCAGGCCAAGCTCGACAAGGCGTACCAAAGACTTTTGCAGTCGTTTGAAAAAGAAGCAGTAGAGATCAAAGAAAAGGGATCTGGTGTTGTACCTCAAGTGACGTTCGCCGAGATCGAAGCTAACGGAGGCCAGTTCCCAGCCCATATCGCAGACGAAATTCGTAGGCGTGGTTGTGTTGTTATTCGTAACGTTGTTTCAGAGCAAGAGGCTAGAGGGTACAAGAACCAAGTGCAAGCGTATATCAATAACCATCCGGGCGAAATTGTTGGGTTCCCGGCAACAGATCCTCAAGTGTGGGAAATTTATTGGTCGCACTCTCAAGTGAAAGCAAGAGGTCACCCTAATTTCAATACGGCGACTTTAGCCCTCAATAAAATTTGGCATGCCAGTGACTCAACCGCAATTGATTTATCAAAGAATTTAGGGTACTGTGATAGACTTCGTATTCGTAAACCTCAAAATGAAAGTTTCGCTTTGCAAGAGCATATTGATAGTGGTTCGATTGAACGTAAGGGGGTTTCTTTTTTTTTGTTATATTTTACTTACTGATAAATTTTATTTATTTAGGTTGGTTGGATCCTGAATACCGTAAATGTTACACTGAAATCTTTAATGGAAATTGGGAGGTAAAAAAAAAAAGCAAATATCTTTTTATACAATTAAAAATCCTAATTTTTTTATTTTTATTATTACAACAGAATCATGATCCTTTTGATGCGACACACAGAGTGGAAGCTCGTATGGATTATTACAACTCCCCTGGTGGATGTTCAGTATTCCGTAACTTCCAAGGCTGGTTAGCTATGGCAGATATTAAAACAGGTGGTGGAACCCTTCGTGTGTGTCCTCTTTTAAAGCAGTCTACTGCTTACTTTTTAATGAAACCATTGATCAAAGAATATATTGATAAAAAGTTAGCTTTTAAAAAAAGGAGTATATTGTAACACACTATTAACCCTTTTTTTTTTTTTTGTGTATCAGTGATTATATTGGAGCTATCCCTGGATTATGTCAAGGTATTGGTAAAACAGACTATCCTCAAATTATCGATAACATGGTATCTATGCCTGATGTAGGCTATGGTGATGCTGTATTTTGGTAAATACTATGATGATGATGTTATATATAAAAAAAAAGACGTATTAAAAAAAAATTAAGGCATTGTGATCAAGTACATGCAGTAGAATCGAAGAATGATTCCCAAGTAGATTCATCCGTTCTTTATATTCCATCTGTTCCTCTCTGCCGTATTAACTCTGAATATCTTTTAATCCAAAGGGAAGCATTTGAAAAGGGATTGTAAGTTTTTTTTTTGTGTACACAACGTTTTGATATATATATAGAGTTAACTCGAAAAAATAGGACACCCCCTGATTTCCCTGGAAACCATTGCGAAGAGAACTTTGAAGACAGAGCTAAGCCAAGCACAATGAACGAAATGGAGAAATTAAGTATGGGTATGACTACGTACCCTTCGTTAGATGCTACTCCCGGCCAAAAGAAGGCGCTTGAAAACCATAACAAAATCCTTGGGTTTGCTTAAATCGTATATAAATAAAATATTAGTATGTATAAAATCTTTAAGTACTCCTTTTTTTCATTGTCAAGTTTTAATATAATATATCAACTCCTTTTTTTTTTTTAAGTGTGGTTTATATATAGTACACTTAGGAGACTATTAGTGAGGATCAATATAAATACCTTTTTGAGACCACACGTCCACGATATATTAAACTGTCAAAAACGTTTCTAAAGCCTTTTTTTAAAAAAAAAGATATTTATCGTTATACAGATCGGCTACAATAGGAGACTAATACGGCATTGACATTTATTTTGGGCATAATAGTTATGTCAATACTATTTTTTTTTTTAGATAACACACACCTACAGTAATTCACTTGACAATATATATTTTTAGTTGTTGTTTACTAAATTGATTGCATAATGTAAACTTTTACTACACCGGGAAAACTATTACATGTAAATATTTATTATTATACCAACTTTTAAACTGGTTACGCGTGTAAATAATATAAACATAGATTAAGCCACACATACACAAAAAAGCACATATAAGAGGCACTCATCGATTTGGATATAAATACCGTGTAACTATCCAATTCGTGTAGTAACCCGAAGTGGAAAGGCAAAAAAAAAATTTCTACAAAGACCCTTTTTTTTTTATTCCCCTAAACTAATTCTACAGAAAAGTTAGTGTAATTATCATTGTCTCTTCAAAAAACTTTAAGAAAAAAGTAAAACTATATATTTTTTTTTTTTGCTAGCTATACATATTATATCTGCTGCGTTTGCATGCATAAAACTAAAAAAAAAAAAAAAAATGTCGGCACATTTAAAGTTATTTCTCTTTCAAGCATGATTGTCATGGATATTACGTTGTTCGTAATGTTATATGTACGGGTAATAGTAGTCGGATACGTAATGTCATCTGTATAGACCGTAATAAAAAAATAAAAACCGTACTCTTGTGTCTGTAAAAGGAAAGATTTTCAATAAACAAGTACATCCCGCCTTCGCCTTTATACAAATAAACAAATATATATATAAATGCATGTATCTATATAAATAAAATATAATAGCTTTCGAGCGGGGAGAGTAAGATATATAATCTATCTCCTTGAAAAGAGCAGAAATAATAGAATGTATTCACAGCTAAAAAGAAAAAATCTCGGTAATAACTCATTATGATCATGCCCGATGCAATAAAAAAAAAAATCTTTGTGGCACTGTGTAAATTTTTAATGAAAAAAAAAAAACTTGACATTTGGTGTCACGGATTTCCATTATTTGTTTGATCTCCATCGTAGCACAACATAATCGTAATGGTTTACTAGTTTCGATTTAATTGTTTCATAATATGTTGTTGTCATTTAGGAGAGATAAGAATGAAAATGAACAAAAGAGAGAAAGAAAGAGAGAATAAAATATATATAAAATGATAAATACAGGAGCAAAAAAAAAGGGTATTACGAAATGAAAAAAGAAATATAAAAAAAAGGGCCTTTATCCAACTATTCTATTCTTTGAGCTCCTATAAAACTCCTTTTTTGTTTATGATGAACTCCTGCTTACGGCGAACGGGCGATCCTTTTTTCTGTATCAACAAATTGATCGAAAACAGTTTATTGCAAAGTTCGGAAATAACTCATAATTTGTTCTTTTTTACATGTCTTTTTGTTACCAAGTTTGTTATAGTATACTAGAACATCTTCCAAGTTGTAAATTAAACAAGGAAAAAAAAAAAAAAAAAAGTTTAAAGTTTTTATTTTAATGCACTGTATAAAGAAAAAACAGTTTTTTCTTATTAGAATGTTCTGATAAGTTTTTTTTTTGTACATGACAAATAAAAGATTAGATGAAAGAAAAAAAAAGAGACGCTGATAGTTTTTGGGCCCTTCTTTTTATATTTCAACCGTGTATAAATCGGTTTACATTATCAAGTTTTTTTTTATAAATCGTGTATAAAAAATGGAAAAAAAAAGTAGGAGAAAAGTTACATTGTGTAAAGGGGGTTTAGGATGACGAAAGGAGGCTTAGGGTTAACCTTTTTTTTTTTGTACAATAATGCATGAAAAAAGGACAAAGAAGTTGCAATGTCTTGGCATTTAAAATTGAGTATGTAAGGATACCACTGCAAAAAAAAAAGAATCATATTTACTTGAGACTTAAGGGACTTAGACTGAAAGTTTGAATTATAACAAGCAAAATACAGAATATGTTACAATTAGGTAATTTATTGAAATATTTTATATAGAGTTGATATATTTATACATATTTGCTTCATTAGTAATATAGTAATAGTTCGCACGGTTGAAAGGGGTGAGTTGAGAGAATGGCCTTACTATTCTACTGTGAATGTGTATACCTTTTTTTTTTTTTTTTTTTTTTCCTCCTCATTTTTTTTTATAGTTTTTTCTATTTTATACTTGTGTGTGTGTATGTGTGTGTGTGTGTGTGTGTGTGTGTCTCCACCAAACTTTTTTTTATCTAAATATATATATAAATATATACACGCACGCACACGCGCACACACTAGCACATAAATTTACGCTCTCCGTATCCATAATTTCTATTATCTCGCTAAATGACCCCCTTTTTTTTTTAACTCTCTCTCTCTCTGTGTGTGTGTGTGTCTCTCCCCCCTTTCGATACCCCCCAAAAAAAAATTAACTGCAAACAAAAAGTGATATCGCTTTCTTTTTCCATTTTACTCTTCTTCTAGTTCTACAATAAACAATAAACAAAAAAAACAAAAAAAAAGGGCGGATGCCTATAAAATCTTGGATTCTGCGAAAATTGACTTTCTCTTCTTCTTCTTCTTCTTCTCCCTCACTTTTCTTTGGATTATTTAAATTAGCGATGAATGAGTCAAGGTTAAAGACAAACTCTTCATTTGCTAGTGAAGTGACTATACCTACTCATCAACATACACAACATAGAAAATCACAAAATTATACACCGTCCGTTTATACAGAGAAATCAGCTACTATCGCTGCAGAACAAAGTAGATTTAAATCAATACTTGTATCTATTAGAAAAGTCTCTTGGGCACTATTTGTAAAATATTGGTTCTTGCTCGGTTTACTGGTTGCTATTGTCTTGGCCATCTTGTTCCCTAATGTTGCTAGAAAAGGTGGTTATATTCGTGCTGAATGGACCATCAAATGGGGTAAAAAAAAAAAAATGTCTCTCCTCCTTTTTAATATATAAGCTTATCTAACTTTTTTTCAAAATAGGTGCTGTTGTGGTCATCTTTTTAATATCTGGTTTATCACTTCGTACCAAAATATTAGCAGAAACGATATTACGTGTTAGACTTCATTTTTTAATTCAATTTATTAATTTGATTATTATCCCATTTTCTGTCTTTGGCCTTGTCCTGTTATTTTTTAAACTTCATATGAACATTAATTCTTTGTTGCTAGTTGGTGTCGTTATTGCAGCAAGTACACCGACCACAGTTTCATCAAATGTTGTCATGACTAAAAACGCAAAAGGAAATGAAGCCTCTGGTAAAAACACTATTAACTTTTAAAAATAATATATACTAACCAGTCCAAAATGGGTTTTATTTATAGCATTAATGAATGCGGCATTAGGTAATGTACTAGGTATTTTTGTTTCTCCGGCTCTTGTATCTGTATTCCAAGGCCCACTTTTACTTGCTACACCGGAAGACGAAAGCACAGCCCAAGCAAGCGGAGGCGTTGATTTTGTTCAAGTTTTGAAGCAGCTGGGAATTACCGTTTTGGCACCACTTGTTGTCGGTCAAATCATACAATGGTTTTTCACTGAACCAGTTGCGAAATTTAAAGTTAAATGTAGATTATCTGATGTTAGTAGTTTTATGTTGTTAACCATGGTGTGGTCTGTATTTTCTGACGCTGTGTATGCTGGTTCCTTTTCCGCTGTAAAACCTAAAGACATTATTGCAGTTGCAATCATGAATGCCGGTTTCTATATTCTATTTTCTCTCTTGTGCTTAGTATTAGCTAGACTGCCATTACCTAGATGTATTAATACCCCAGATTGGCTCAAGAGACTCCGTTATTCCCGTGAAGATACCGTAGCAGTTATGGTAAAGAATGCATAACGTTTTTTTTTTCTTTATATATTATAAGTCACTAACAACACTTTTAATATAGTATTGTGGTGCTACTAAAACTGTTGCAATGGGTGTACCGTTAATTAACGTCTTGTATCAAAACGGAGATCCTGGTATGATTGGTGTCTTATCTACACCGTTATTATTATACCATGTTGAACAACTTATTCTTGGAAACATCGAAGTCGAATTGTTAAAGAAATGGGTCGCAAGAGGCCAAAAGAAAAGAGAATTACAAGAAACTCCTATGGTAAGGGACGAGGAAGAGAATGCTTATGACAGCGAGGTGACGCAAGTAGCTTCTCAAATGGGTCCTCATTCACATTCACCTTCACCTTTATCACAATTGCATTACTACGAAAAATAATTTACCCTTTTATCTTTTCTCATCCCACCCGCATCCCTCTACTTTAGTTACTTTTTCTTTTCTTTTTTTCCCTTTCTTGTAAAAACATATTCAGTATATCATTTTTTTTATTTCATTTTTTTTTAATTTTTAATTTTTTTTATAATATAAACATTTTTTTTACCTGTATTTGAGGAGGGGATAGTCTTTATACAATGAGAAGCATCATATACTTTTTTTTAAAAACCCCCGTTTTCTTCCTCTTTTCTATCTACGTATTCCTGTCATCGGCTGGTATTATAAAGATTTAGTGATTAACAAGCACAGGACGAGTAGCACTTTGTACTACTAGGGACTGATATACGAATAAACGAGCCGTCTTCATGAATAATAAAGAGAACACATACTCTAATGTGTAATATATCAAAATCGACTTATAGCATAGTAAATCTTAAACACGCTTTACTTTTAACTACCCTGCTAGTATATCTTTCCAGTGTTTTAAATACGACCCTCGTTTACTATATTGCAAGTACAAAACTCCTTTCTCTTTTCCTATTTTTTTTTTTTTTTACCATGCTTAAAGATATCTTGTACGTGTTTATCGAAGGTGTGTTCATTGTATGTATCCTTTTTCTACTTTATGGGAGTACATTTCTTTTTTTTTAAAAAAAAAAGGTTTTTAGTGACAACTTTCTTTTAGGTTTGCGTATGTTTGGCCAGCGATGAGTACTACTACTACTACCACTACTATTTCGCTGGAAAACCGGATCCACTAGATCAACATAACAATTTTATCAGCAGCAATGTAGGCTACTATCCTTCTTCTTATACTTTCTGGTAAGTTTTTAAGCTAAAGAGTAAAACGGGGGGGGGGGGTGCTAATAAGATAAATACCAAGTTCTTCTGTGTCAACCCCTCGCAGTGAAGGATCTCGCGTACCGTACCCTGAACCTATCGGGTCAACCTACATCGCACAACCACCCACTTTCTCCACCTCAAATACTTATTCTAGCGGATATACTCTACGTCCAACAGGAATCTACCATACAGGCGTCGGAAATTCTAATAGCGAATCAAGCAAATTTCGCGAGTCCCTCTCTCAAAACCGTAATAGCGAAGCTAGTAAACTTCGCGAGTCCCTCTTTCAAAAAATGTAACGGTGCTGATTATGAAGAAAACTGTTCAAATAGGGAGGACTATTAAAACTGAAAATGATGGGGCAAGGCCAACTGAAGGTAACAATTAACGAAAATATTGATGTACACACCACTTAAAAAAAAAATAATTAGGTTATTGAGGATAAATACTATCAAAATCTCCTTTTAAATAATGCACACACAAATAAATAGCTAGAATAGACCATTTTTCTCTGAAATCTCACTTGTAATAATTAATTCATGTACATATTTTTAACGCATAATCATATTTGGTGTGAGGAGAGCTTTTGTAATTGCTAGTGACCGCTTCCTGCTCTGCCACTAAGATTTCTGGGCCCCTGTTGCTTATTTGAATTCCGGTTCTCTTTTCTTTTTAACTTTTTTTAAAAAAAATAAAAATATGACAGAAACTAAACCACCTACTCGTCAAGAAAGAAAGCGTTGTTGGTTTTTACGTGACGAATACTTTGCATGTCTCGACAAGTTAAACATTAACGATCCTACAGTAGTTGAAAAGAATCCCGAAAAAGCAACTCAATGTTTAGAGTTAAAAAAGGGTTTTGAAGAAGGGTGTATGGCCAGTTGGGTAAAGCTTCTTTTTTTTTATTAAATGCGTCATGTTTTTTTTTATATATATTTATAATGCTCCCCCTCTCCCATTTTTTTTTCTTTGTAGGTTGAGTACTTTAATAAACGTCGTGTATTAGACTTGCGACAGAAGCAATACTTGGAATTTTCTGCACAACAATCTGGAAAATAACGACATTTTGATACAATAAAAAAAAAACTGTGTAAATATCCCTTGAAAACATCATTATACTCTTTCTTTTTATACATATTATCTTCTTTTTTTTTGTAACTTGTATTTTGTCCTCATAAACTTGAATTATAAGCAAAAAAGAAGTATGTTGCATACAGATGAAAAGTGATATCCTGCGTGACCGTTGAAATAAATAAATAAAATAAAAAACAAAAACAGAAACACACAATTTTTTTTTTCCCTACAAAGCATGTCTGAACAAGTGACGATGGACCAGTTGTTGGAAACCCACAGAGAACAACAAAAGCAACTCACTTCTAAAATTATCGCTTTACGTAAAAGTGTGCCTAAAAGTGATAAGCGTAAAAAGCGAGAAGTCAATTCACGTATTGCTGATTTAGAATACGATTTAAAAACGAAACAAGAAGAAGAAATCAGAGTTTTAAAAGCTGTAGAAGCTGGGTTAGATCCCAATGAAGAGCAAGTAAGAAAGGAGAGAGAGAAAAAAAAAAAGAGAAGGTTGAATACTTAAACGCATAAATTAGATTGACGACGGAATCTCCCTCGATCGTTTAAACCAACTTAGTTTAGAAGAAGAAGGACAAGCTGTCAGCGCCAAAACTGTCAGTGCCGAAACTGTCAGTGCCGAAACTGTCAGCGCGGAACAGCCTAAAAAAAAGGTAAACAAAGCCAGAGCAAGAATCGAAAAGAGAAACGCAGAAATGGAAAGGTTACGTCAAGAAGCTATTAAAGAATCCGAAAACCAAGTTGACCTTGGTGTTGTAGAAACTGAAGCAATTACTAAATTAGTTGTGCCTATGAATTTAAGGATAAAACAAGTAGGTGCTGATGGTCACTGGTAAATATTATATATACTGCTTTATAAAAACGTGTTTTACTAAAAAGGGAGAGCGCGTATAGCCTATATAATGCTTTTGCAGATCAGTTAAAGAGGAGATACGATGAAAATGTCAGCTACAAGGAACTTCGTAAGTCAGCTGCGGAATACATGCGTAGCCATCCCGATGATTTTGTCCCGTTCTTGTATTTGGAAGACGGTGATTTTAATAAATATTGTAACGATATTGAGTCTACAGCATGTTGGGGAGGTCAATTAGAGGTAAATATATACTAGGACTAAAAAAGTGGTGATAACTCAACTCCTCCCAATTCTTAGATTGTTGCGTTGGCTAAATCTCGAAAGGTACCAGTGGACGTAATTCAAATGGAGGGTCCAATTATTAAAATCTGTGATGATGAATACCCCGATAAATCGCCTTTAAAACTAGCGTAAGTTGTAAAAGAAAAGACTGGGAGAAAAAAAAAACGGAGCGGATCTTAATCTATATTTTTAATCTTAAAAAATTTAGGTATCATAAACAACTGTTTTCATTGGGTGCTCATTACAATTCTTTAATTGACCAATAATCTCCTTCCTTTGATGTTGTAATTTTCATCCATACAAGTTTCTTTATTTTTGCGCAATTTTTTGATCTAGAAATTTATTTTTAATATAAAAAGGGTAGCCTAAAAACCTGTCAATTTTTTTACTTTTACTTTCACCTTTTTTTTGTTTACTTTTTAAAACTTTTATATTATGCCTGCTATCACCATTGAAAAAGCTACTTTTGCCGCCGGTTGTTTTTGGGGCGTTGAACATATCTTTAACAAACACTTTAAAGACATTGGTATCGTTACCAGAGTAGGCTACATTGGCGGTGAATTAGATAACCCCAATTACACTCTTGTAAAGACTGGAACTACAAACCATGCTGAAGCTTGTGAGATCACTTACGATCCTTCCAAAGTATCCTACGAAACTTTAACTGAATTCTTTTATAAATTACACGGTAAGAAAAAACCCCCTTGATCACGACATTTATTATAAAAATTGCGAACATTTTTATTTACTAAATACAAATTAAATCTAGATCCTACTACTGCCAACTTTCAAGGTCCTGATGTTGGTACTCAATACCGTTCTGGAATCTTTTATCATAACGACCAACAAAAAGCAATTGCAGAAAGAGTCACTAAACAAGTTCAAGAAAAGCATTACCCCAAAGACACAATTGTAACTACGCTTGAACCTGCTAATACCTTTTATAACGCTGAAGATTATCATCAATTATACTTGCAAAATAACCCTGAAGGATATGCATGTCCTACCCATTATCTTCGCTGGTAAAATGCAAAAGCAAAAACAAAACACACACAACACACTGTATAATTCAACATAACACTGCATACAACATTACATATTTCAACATTTTTTATTTTATATTTCCCATATTTTTTTTTACATAATTTAATTTTTATTGTACATTGTTTTTAATAAACTTCCACCACAATAAATACATCGACTACAATGATTTAAAATAATATTGGTTAAGGAGTTATCATTACTTGGTTGTAAACTTTTTGAACCACAGTTGGAACATTTTCTTGTGTCTGGAGAATACAAGACTCTTCTTGTAATACTACATAATTCTACACACACATAATTAATAATCAATATTTTTTTTTTTCACACCCCTTTTTTTTTCTTTTTGTTACCCCAAAAATGACCAGCAGCACATTGAGCTAAATTACTATCTCCAATAGCAGACACAGGCTCGTCACAGACATGACACTTTTCTCTTGACGCCAAAGCAAAAGGACCATCAGGCGAACTGCAGTACGCAATTTCATGATAGAGATCCAGCTTGTATTTTTCTTGTAATTTCATATAGATGTCCATACATTGTTCACGTAACAGGTCAGTTCCGAGATATAGCGCGTAATCACACAATAATAGCAATACGTTTTGGTCGTCGGAACTAAACTGGCTTAATCGCTCATCTGGTAACTGTAAGGCAAAGCGAAAGACGTAGAATAAAAAGTGTGTTGTGGTCTTTTCTTTAGCTGCGGTACAGATTTCTTGAAGTTCGGTTTCGTACGCAATTAATCGGTAGTGTTTCATCTCAAGTTCGGCGTTAAGGATAATACGACTGGCGATGGTACTGGATTCACAGTAAATTAATTTCGTCAAGTCTTGATCGCTACTACATATATGTATATAAAAATTGTGGGTAAACATTGTGTCACAAAGAAATAAATGGTGAATTCTTACACTAATGTTGGACCAGATGCCATACAATTCGCCAATTTTCCGTACCACTTTTTGATAGGTACAATGTTATCATCTTCAACTAAATAATCCAAGATTTCACGAATTAAGCCTCTTACAGGCTTTACAAAGACTAAAGAATAAAAAAAAATCTGTTAATTCAAAGGCCCTTTCCTTTTTTTTTAAAAAAAAAAAAATACTTGCAAAAGTTGGGATCGTTAACATATGTATCTATATCCTCGATTAAAGATTCTATTTCTGATGAACGAGGCTTTTGTAATATAAATGTTAAATTTACTTCTTCCAAGGACTCTACACGATAATGCACATCTACTGAAGGTCTCATTCTATATTTTCCCCCAACAAAAATGTCATTAATTCCTTTTCCCAAAAAAATAAAAAAAAAGGGGACAAGACCTACGTAAAGAAAATAGCTGTATACATATGTCTTAAAGAATCACAAGCACCGAATATATATGGAAACGCATCGGAGGCGCCAAGAATATCGTCATCATCGGTCTTTGCCTGTTCCTCCATCCACTGATACTTATACTTTTGAACCAACTTGGTACTGATGTTTGTCTGTTCCTTTTCATCCAACACCAAGTTATCCTCAGCACCAAAATGAAACTGCATACCTTCTCCTTCCATCGTATAACATCTGAAATCGAAATCGCTCAACCAAGAACCGCCGGCTAAGCCTAAGCCAGAGTACTGTAAGCAATGAGACACCCACTCCTTTTCTAAATGCGCTACGTTTCCATCCACAATCAAAGAAATAAACGAGACGTTGATACCCTTGGATAAGGCAATACGAAGATGAGACGCCTCTTGATCAAAATCATCTTGTACTTTAATCAACGTGGTGACAGCAGATCCTACCTCAAACCACTGGTGTACAACGTTCACTAAAAGATCTTCGACGGTCGTGATTAAGTTCTCGTCTACAGATACTTTTACAAGTACAGATGAAAGTGCGACAGTTCCGTTCGTACTTGATGATACAGTAAATGCAAGATCTAATGTTTTTTTTTATATAAAAAATAAATCCGTTTCCTTTTTTTTTTTTTACGTACATGTATTGGGTTCAACACCCTTTTTCCAATTGGACCATTGGACCAAGTTAACAAAGGATTTATGAGGTGTAATAGTATCCAAGTGTTCTAATGTAGTTGAGGTCAGGTTCCAGAAACATAAATCGCCGGCTTTATTGGTTAATGCAAGTAAACAAGGTTTGGAAGCCAAAGGGTTTACAGTAATCTTTTTCGACCATTGAGCGTCTATGTGTTATTATTATTATTTTTTTTAAAAAAAAGATATAGTTAGCGTTTGGTTACTGACATAAAAGGGGGTATAGTTTTACAAAGTGTATGGTGAGGATTGATTTTAGTTGCATAATTATGATCGATAGCTGCTTCTTTAACTTTATCTGTAATATTAACAAACTATATAAAATAATTAGCATAAAATACCAAACCAAAAGAAAAAAAACTAACAAGTTGCCAATCATTATCTAAAGGATTTTTAGTTGAACCTTGATACAAAAGCACTCTATGCTTTGTGGTGACAACTACTAAAAGACAACTTTGAGAAACAGATATCCCGGCTTGAGACCAGTTGGCACAACGATATCCTTCTTCGTTCAAATAGGAAGTTTGCACGTCGTCGCCATTGGCTATAACTATTGCTTTTGATTCTGGCTCAGGTGGTGGTATAGAAAACCCAACATGTTTATAACTATCTTCTTTTGAATTTAGACCCACGATCAATGGTGTCTATTTAAAAAAAAAAAAAAAAAAGGCGATCAATAAAAAAAAAGTGAATTAAAGAAAAAAAAAAAAAAAGGGACTTTTTTACAATAATATGAACGTGTGCGTCTAAACATAAAGCTAATTGACCGTCCTCATTCCATTGCACACAATCGTTATGGTAAGGTCTATTTTTGAATGAAGTAATATTAAGTTTCTCCATTGTAAAAAAAAAAAAAAAAAAAAAGAGTATAAAAAACAAAAAAAAATAGGGGCGTGTTTAAAAGCGTCACTTTTTTTATACGCGCACCTGGTTTGTTTTTTTAAAAAAAAATTGCAAATGTTATCAGGTAAAAGGATTAAACTCGGTTTTGTGATATATATATAGAATATTAGAAAGATCTAAGTGATACGTAAACGATATTATACTTGTGTATAGTTTTGTGTATAAAGCTATATGATATATGATTTGTCTAAATTATCATTATATAAAGTACTCGGATTCGACAGAAACTTATTTTCAAGATAATGTAATAGTTGAGGCTTTTAGTTTAAGAAGAGATATAAAATAAGTTAAGAGTTGCTATTTTATATTGTTATAAGATATTTTATTTAAGAGACTTAATGGTTATTTATATGATAGGCTTTTTACTTTATGCTGTTTATCACAAGACAGTATTTATTAAATGAGAATAAAGAAACTTATTTAAAAAAATATTTATAAAACTATACTAATGTAAAATAGGACAGTCGTTCTCTTTAGAAGAGACTGTGTTCCAAGCATAGCTAACGTAGAGGCCTCTGTCCTTGTATGCTCTTCGCTCCTCAATTTACTAACGGGAAAAGCCACTAGCACATCCCCCGGACCCAAGACACAGTGCATGAGTCACCAGAGCGTAGTCCTAGAAGAAGAAAAACGTGATGGCAAAAAGAAAAAGGTCTTGCTGTCCACTCAAAGTCGTTTGTTGCTGTCCACTCGAAGCCGTCTCGCTGTCCAGACCCACTTTCAGCGCAACATACGAACTGTTGAAGAAAAAAAAACGAGAAGAAAGAAACAATTCCTCCTTTTTATATAAGACATATCTCGCTGGATCATACTTTTGTTCTGGTCTATGGTTCGGCTTTACCCAGCACTGCATCTACTTTTTTTTTAAAAAAAAAAACTGGTGCCAAAACCTGGTGCGCGTATCTTTTTCCTAAAAAAAAGCACTGGCTATTTTAATCCAAATTTAAATTAATGTTTTAAACAGTGTAACCTTTATAAGTTTTTTTTTTCTCCTTTCTCTTTTCTCCGCTTTTTCTCTCTTTTTCTTTGTATAAAGATAATACTTTCTCTTCATCTCTTATATATATATTTATATATATAATGAAAGAAACAAGCCCTTTGAGACAGCACGTGTCGGGGTCCGTTTACTCTTCTACTGCCAGGTAAAGTGTTGTTTTTTAAGGAAAAAAAAAAAGAAGGTATTAAAATATTCCTATATTAGAGATTTGGACGTAGTCTTTGAAGAGAATGAACAAACTATTTATCATCAATCCTCAGGGTATTTAAAAGTAAACGAACTTCCGTCAGTCCGTAGACCTCGTGCAGGAACAATGCCTTCTTTCATTCATACGGAATTAAACAACAATAGACCTTCCAACAACTCTTCGGCTGCTTTATTATTAAATACAATTGAATCTGGTAGACACCGTTCTGGCTCACTTAATTTACCACCTGTCGATGCTTCTTCTTTTTGGTCGCTTCGAAATGATGTACCTCTATCACCTTCCACTGAACAGCTATTACAAAATGATAGTGATTTTTCTATTGCTCGTACGATGCGTTCACTTGGTTTAGAAGATGATGAAAAGGATCAGCAAGAACAAAATATAAACAGCAGTTTATTTCATCATCAATCCCCGCCTGAATTCCATATGCCAAGTAGATCTCTTTTATCTGGTAGTAATAGAAATAGATCTTACTCGGTCAATGCTACCGCTATTTATGAAAATGAAACTAATAATGGATTATCAAGAAAGAGTACATTGAATTACGTTAGCCCATTAGAAGGGTTTACGAGGCAGCAAAATAGGCCTCGTGCTTCAAGTATGGGGCGTGCTGATGCTAGTCGATTACCTCCTCCACAAATTGGATTATGGAGTAACCAAGGGTCACAACAACAACAACAACAGCAGCAGCAGCAACATCAACAACAACAACGCTCTTCACCTCTTGTTACTATGAGAGAAGAAGATGCTTTATCATTAGGAGATTCTGAATTATTGACAAATATTATTCATGAACCTATTATCGAGGTATTTAATTTATTGGTTTATTATATTTATGTATGTGTATATGTACTAATATAAATATTATTTCAAGAAACCCTATTTAAACTTTAGTCAATCAACACCTACTACGTTTCGTGATAGTCCTCCACAACAACAACAGCAACAGCAACAGCAACAACCACAAATAACTACACGTTCACTTTGGGTTGGAAATATTGATAATACGATTACTATTGAAATATTAACACAAGTGTTTTCAATGTTTGGACCGATTGAAAGTGTAAGATTACTTGTTGAAAAAGAATGTGGATTTGTCAATTTCTTTCAATTGGAAGATGCTATTAGAGCCAAAGAAGAGGTATTAACAAGAATGGGAGGTAGAATAGGTAGTTGTATTGTTAGAATTGGGTTTGGTAAAGCAGATGCTGTTGTTACAGAGACAAATGTATTACAACCTACTAGAGCTTTATGTAAGTAATTATATATTCTAAAAATAGATAATTACATTTATTAGATATTAATGTAAAAAAAAAAAAAATTAGGGTTAGGAAATATACCTGGAAATACTACACCTACTTCTTTACAAAACCTATTTATAAAGTATGGTAATATTGAATCCGTTCGAGTCTTGTCTCATAAAAACTGTGGTTTTATCAACTTTGAATTTGTTGAAAGTGCAATTGCTGCAAGAGACGCTTTATTACAAAATGAAATTGGTGTTCAAGGTTTTACTAGTGCTCGTGTTGGGTTTGCTAAAATACCTTCCAATAATAACCTCACAAAGAACTCTTCCAATTCTTCCGATTTATCCGATAATCACTCTTCGGTGTCCTCTCATTTAAATAATAATGAGGATTCTTCTCTATTAATTGATGCTACAAATGTTTGGCAAAATGATCTTTGTGCTATATTGTCTCAATTCAATGTAACCGCTGATATTTGTCGTCAATATGTAAAAGGTAAAACTATATATTCATGTATAATATTTAAACAGTTGATTAAAATCATATATTACTTAGATTTAAAGATTTCTTCCGTCTATTTTGATTCTATACCTTCTGTACCTGAACTGAGTACAAATCGTCACTTTGATTCAACTCGTCTTCGCGAGATGCGTAAAAGAGCTGATAGTGCTAATAAAGGAAAAGAGGAAGCAGAGTTAATTGCGCAAGAGTGTATGCAAGATATTGCTGAAATTAGCAGTGGTAAAGATTAATTTCTGCACATAATTATTTAAAATATTAACTTTAATTATTAGATTATATTGGTAATACTGTAGTTCAGCGCCTTTTTGAAAAATGTAGCGAGGAAACCAAAACTCAAATGTTGGAACGTATTGCTCCTCATTTAGCTGCCATTAGTATCCATAAAAATGGTACCTGGGCAACTCAAAAGATTATCGATCTTGTTAAAACACCTGAACAAATTCAGTTAATCAGCCAATACCTTAAACCATATATTCCTCCATTGTTATTA
This sequence comes from Helicostylum pulchrum, assembly GCA_025677825.1. Taxonomy (NCBI): domain Eukaryota; kingdom Fungi; phylum Mucoromycota; class Mucoromycetes; order Mucorales; family Mucoraceae; genus Helicostylum; species Helicostylum pulchrum. The sequence goes on along the minus strand of JAIXMO010000010.1, from coordinate 78,466 downwards.
GATCAGTTTGGAAACTACGCTGTGCAATGCTGTCTTCGGTTAGGTGATCCGGAAAAGACCCAATTTATATTTGATGCAATGGTAGAAAAAGTCATGAATATTTCTCAAGGTAGATTTGGCGCTAGATCTATGCGTGGTATTCTTGAAAGTGAATTTGTTACTGTAAATCAACAGGTAATGTTAAATATATAGCTGTATGTAACAACAATGATTCTAATTTTTTTATATATAAAAATTAGAAATTTGTGGCAGCAGCACTCTGTCAAAACTCTGTTTCTTTATCTACAAATGCCAACGGCGCTTTACTCCTATCCTGGTTGATAGAGTCTACTGATATTGATAACCGTATGCAAGTCATTGGTTCAAGATTAGTTCCTCATCTACCTCAATTGTGTGTACATAAACTTGGTTCTCAAATCGTGTACAAGCTTGTGAATCAAACCACTGATCAAATCGCTCAAGATATGGTTCTCAACAGTCTGTGTGAAAATCAAATCTTACATGAAATTTTAACTGATCAAGTACGAGGTCTGGTTTTTATTCAAAAACTGATTATTTGTCCTTCTTTATTAGCAAGCCAAAAGAATTCACTTTCTAGCCAGGTTTGTGTTGAACTTGAAAAACTTGATGGTCCTGGACATAAGAAACTTTTGCAACTATTGTTACAAGTTAATCACGATAATGTCGATGATACCCACTAAAAAAAAATTGACCTTGCTGTTTCCTTGACGGAAATTGTAGGTTCTCTTTTTATATTAACATCTCTTTTTTTTTTAAATTATATTTCTTTCTTTATACACACACACACACACACACACACACACACACGCACACACACGCACACACACGCACACACACACGCACGCACACACGCACACACACATGATTTCTTATTTTTTGTTAGCATTTCAATATATTTCTTTTTTTTATACGTATAAAAAAAAGCTTATTTTATTTAGTTTTCTTCATCATTAATAATTTCACTACTACCGTCTTCTTCCATAGGAAGCGGATCGTTTACTACATCATTATTTTTATTTTCCAACTCAATTTTTCTTTGTTGTACATTTTCCTTTTGCTTTTCTATCGTTAAAACCATGTCATCTGTCAGTTTCTCAGGCAAATAATAAATAATAGGTTCAGTTTTGGTCTTAAGAAAATTAGCCAGCTTTTCCTGTTGGTGTATATTAAATAACTCTAATTTCTCCCTTGTAATCTTCTTTTCGTGTTCCAACTTTCTTTCCTTTTCTTCTCTACGTGCTCGTAACTTTTCTGCCAACTCTTTTCGCTCCTGTTCCAACTTGTCGTGTAATTTTTCATTAATTTCTCGTCGGTTTTTATCCTGTTTAAAGTGTTTCAGTATATATATATAAAAAAAAACACGCTTTTGTTGTTGTAAGCACTTACTACTTCGCTCGTCTTTTCTGTTTCATCCTTAAACTTGTTTAATGTACCTAGTAAAGCTCCAAACAATCTTCTATTACGGTTCTTTCCTGCTTCATTTACTTCTAAACGAGGTCGTTTGATCTATTTTAGATGGATTAAAATACCTGACAAAAAAAGTTTTTTATTTTTATCGTTATTACCTCTTCATCTGGAGTAGCATCGCTATCCGTTTTATTTGTTGAATCAAGCGATCTTTTACGGGCGTTATTAGAGGGTACTACTATACTTGATTGAACCATTTTTTTTTTTTTCTGCGTTGTTTTATTATTGAAAAAAAAAAGAAACTGGAAGGTACAACTTTTTTTTTTAAAAAGAAATTCGGAGATCGGTTCAATCTGGTGTATGTAGCGAACGTGACGCGTGCTATATTTTTTATTTTCAAATCGCGTTGTTAATGCAAACGGGTTTTTGCTTTTTATAACAATAGTAATTATTTCAATGGAACAACGATCGGTTTAATAAAGTAGTGACATGTAGGCAGATATAATGATAAAACGCCAAAAACTCGATATAATGCCAATGTTTTATTCTATGTGCTAAATTGTGGGTACCTCATATATTAATCGATACTGAAACGATATATAAAGTCAAAGACATTCAAAAGGTACGATCATCTAATCAGTTCAAGATATAGCAAAAACTTGCAATGTTTGTTTTTAATGGTGTTACACCACAATTAAATTCCCTGACTCTTGTCACACAAACGCGAGTCATAAGTATAAATACCTCCTTGTCTCTTTTCTTTTTAAATAAACTTAACTTACCTAGACTTAAAATGTCTTGGTGTTCGCTTATTTGGTTTTTCTATATCCCTTTATTTTATCTTTCATCACTTGGCTGCCACCTGTATTAAATTACATTTCCTAGTCACTTTTCCAAAGATTCATTGTTGATATACACTCCAAAGAATCTTGAACTATTATTTTTATCTAAGCTTTTACTTTATACGATTTATTGTATTACCCTCTCTCTATCACTTTGCTTGATTATCCCCTTGTCTTAATAACATTGTTTTATAACTCCTTTGTGAAAACTAGACGTCCTAATACCATTTCGCCTTAAACTAAATAAATAAGTTCCGTCTCGGTTGACTACTAAACAGTCTGGTGCTCACTATTCTTACTATTATTTTTTTATAATCTCCCCCAAACTTTACCTTAAGCAGTATCAATGGTTCTGTTTTTATTTTGAAAGTGCGCTGTTTATGCAAGTCTTTTTTTTTTTTTGTAACAGCAGTAATCAGCCTTAACAATCTCTTAAAAAAGATATAATAATGTGAAGTGATAATGCAGGCGACAAAAAAATGATTCGGATAACAAAGTAGTAATATTCTGACTGTAGGTAAGCCTATAATAGACGGATCAAACGATACAACGCCAAAAAAAAATGGGCGAAATGTTAATTTTTGCCTGTTCTAACGACTTATCCTGTGCGCTACGTTATTGATACCTTCATATAATGTTCAATATTATGCAGATATTTAATATATACCAGTCGATCGGTCAATTTGGTAGTTAAAGTAGCCAGTTTAAACAAGGCAAAAAGTACATTCTATGTATATTTGTTCCCGTATACGAAATTAAGATATACTCTACTCAGTATATCTCTATCTTTTTTTCGCAGAAGGTAAGACCCTTTAATAACCACGAGTTAGATGTAATAAAACTATTATATCTTCCTGTTAAGCGATGATATTAAAAGGGTCACATATATAGCTATATTCTGGCAATAATCAAGAAGACAGATCTTTTTGAAATGGCGTGATCTACTTTGAATAGATTAACCAATAAACGAGGTATGGATACTGAACAATAGCGGCGATGGAATACCAATAATAAAGAATATTTACATTATAAAAAGTATGAAATAAATAACAAGAGAGTTTTACAAATGAAACAGAGTCTAACTATTAAAAAAAAAATTGCTTTCAAGAAGTCGTTTTTTTTTTTTTTTTTTCATGGTGAAGTGAGTTTTTAGATATGCCAATACACCTCTTAATGCGCCCTCACAAGATTGGCCTTGAGTCGGTTACATTGTTTCAGTTTGTTTTCGGGTTAGTATAAAGATGCAAATTTTCATAATGAGAAATAAAGTCTATTACTTGAAAAAGTAATCGTAAAAGTGTACCATATATATTTATTACTTGCATACTACTTGTTCTGTATGTACGTATTTTAAAAAAAAAATTGTAAAAATAGGATAACTGATAAAGAAAGTTATGCTGATTATCCATTAAAAAGAATTGAGAATACCTCATGGTTTTTCGTAACGATTGGGTTGGATGACATCGTTCGATAGCTTAGAGGGGCAAGGTTTTAAAATTATGCGCACTGTATTTGACTTTCAAGAGTAAACACGATATTATTCGTGTGCCCGAAAAAGCGGCGGTATGATGGAGGTTTCCAGTTAGTTAAAACGGTAGAATATCATGCCGACTATAATAGTCAATGGAGGTACTTGACGCATTTTCCTTTAAGTGAGTCATAATGAAGTTATCCAATTCACGGAAAACCAAGAAAGAGTAGATAGTTGAAGAACATTGGATCCCATGGGCAAATATTTTGTATGCAAAGAAGTTTAACACCAACACGGTATGAAATACGACACACGTATATTTAAATCAATAATTATTTAGAATGAACTGCTCGAGTTCTATTTAGCATTTATCTTTCCACGGATATTCATTCAAGAGTGGTGTAACAACGCTTGTGGGAAATGACAATTGCAAGGACAAGGGAACGGATAATGAACGTGAGCGGGAAAAGCAAATGGTGAGGAGCGGACCAACGGACTCAAAGTAAAATTTTATTGTAAACTAAATTACTCTGATTGTTAACGTCCAATAATACTTTTTAGAAAAAAATGTGATTTGTTTACTATAGAAACGCCAAAAAGCTTGTACAGTATGAAGGTCGAGTCACATTTGTTCTGGAATTATTAGTAATTATACGTAGCGTTGCATCATGTACAAACAGCTTACGTAGTAGATCTGCCCATATTTAGATGGCATAAGCCACTTATTCCTAGATCTTTAAGTCACTCACGTGCAGGAAAGTCGCTTAATTACTAATCAAGGTAATCTTTTTTTTTTTATTTTCTGCCTAATTTAATGACCCTTTTTTTTAAAAAAAAAAACTTTCTTTTCCTTTTCTCTCTCTTTATCCTTTTTGTTTTCTCGACGCAATAATGTCAAATATTTACTCTTATACTTCTGCTTTAGACGAACTCGTATTTGATTCCGTAGCGGATTCTAAGCCGACTGATATGGAAACAGAAGCCGATCTTGCGCTTTGGGTAAGATGTCTTATAAAAGATGACATTAAATTATGATATATTAATACTTTCTCTTTTTTTTTTTATATATAATTCAGACAAATGCTCAATTCACATTTGATAATAAACCTGGTAGTGGCATTCTAGAAGATAATAAGTATTCACCCTCTACTGTTACAACTAGTCCTACGCCTAGTATTAGTAGCCCTTCTAGCATTACCTATGAGAACCTAGCCAATTATTTGGACTATGAGCTCCCTCAACAACAACAACAACAACAACAAGAACAAGAACAAAGTCAGCATCAACACCAGCATCAGCATCAACAACAGCAACAACAACAACAACAACATCAACTACAAATTGCTCAAATTTTGCAACAACAACAACAGCTCATCAATACTGCGTCTACAGCTAGAATACACAACCAACCCTTACTATTACCCAAGCTTGCACCCGATATGACACTTCAAGATATTGCCAAAGCTTTGCTTTCAAATACAAACAATATACCAACATCTAATTCCTCGGCTATATCATCTAATAACTCTATGGAGTCTATGGACGTAACCATGTCGAATAGCTACAATAGAGCCCCAGCCGAAGAAGATAAACGAAGAAGAAATACAGCTGCAAGCGCCAGATTTCGCATCAAGAAAAAAATGAGAGAACAGAGTATGGAAAAGACTGTTCGCGAAATGACAGAAAAATCAACTGGGCTCGAAGATCGCGTTAAAGAACTAGAGCTTGAGATCAAGTGGCTTCGAGGGCTCTTGATCGAAAAGGGTAGTCCTTCTGAAATAGCCGACGATACCAAAAAAGCAAAAGCAAAAACAAATACCAACAAATCTTCTACAAATGAATTACAGTAAACATGCCTTTTTGAATTATACATATGATCCCGCCTCCCTTTTTTATGATATGATTTTTTTTTCTTTTCTCCCTTTCTCTATATCTTCCACTTCTTTTTTCTTTAGTGTAAATAATTCTAATAATAAACTCAACAAGCTATGATAAGTAAATGACTATTGGAATGCAAAATAATTGTATTTTTGTGTTCCCAATCTTCATATTTTACTTCTTTGTGAAATTTTGTTCCATGAGCTGTTATAAATCGGATCAGCTGATTAGATATAAAATAATGGTTAAATAGTATTGTATCCGGGTGGCTTCATCCTATACTAAAATTATTACTCTTCTTTTACTTGTAAAAAAAAAAGTAAAAAAATATCACAAGCTTCGACCGAAATTTCTCGTCGGAATACATTAATATGTATAGATTATACTAAATAGTTTATACCAAGATCATTTTATTTCGAACTTTCTTTATTTTTTCAACAATTGATATAATATGAGTCCGGGAGTTAAAGTATACGCGTATATATAGAATTAATGTAAGAATACTAAGTTTAATAACCTTTTTATATAGTCAGATAAATTAAATATGTATTGTATAAAGCAACTAAATATGTAAGTTTTCCTGGAGGATATAGCGCCATAATTGACAGTTATGAGCTAATAACTTTAAAACGAACTAAGATATTACGGCTCAAATTAAATTTTCTGATCCCATGGTCGATAAAGCTCTTTGTGCGATCACGTTCACTGGTTTCCGTACAATGGTATATATATATACGGCTCAAATGAACCGCAGTAGCCCAATACATGCTTTTGATTTTCCTTCCTACCTAATATTTACTTTAGTTTGTACGTATACATTCTGGTAAAATTAGTATATTTTGAAGTAGAAGTCGAACTTTAGTGTGAGTGCTCTTAGGATTATATGCGAGGTGGCGCACTACTATTACGCTATATATATATAATTCGGGGAGCTCGTAGTTAGTAGATCCGGCTCTATGGTAATATACTATAAAGTAGCATGATGAGGCCTGTAACGTTACACTTCAGCGTAGCTTGGATTGACCCTGCAAACTTTTTTATATTTGAAAGTAGGCTATGATTTTCCATAAAAAAAGGGTCTTTTATACCAGCCGAAATCTTTATTTAAATACCCCCACTTTTCTTCTATACCGCCCGTAAACCACAAGCATGCAAGTAGGGTCTTTTATATCTTATAATAAGCACAAATATATTTACAGATTGCGTACCATTTCTAGGCACGAAAGCAACGGAGTAATATAAATCACCTCGGCTGTACTTTTTTTCTTCGGAAACGCCACGAATAGATTGATATCTTATTACAGCACCCGAGGTCACTTGGTTTCTAAATAGCACTTCACAACAGAACGAAATGTCCTATTTGAGAAATCAAGAACAACAAAGTTTTGAGCAAAAATATAGTCAGATGAATCAATCTCAAAAATTTGCATTTGATACTATTACGCGTTCCATCTGTTGTTATTATCGAAGCCAAGGTAAAATTGTTTTATGTGTCGCCTCTTCAGGTATCGCTGCCTTACTTTTGCCAGGTGGTACCTCTTCAATGCCCTTGTGGTCTCTAGCATACTTGGTCGATCATCCGGACTGCTGGCCCAACACTGTGAATTTCGTTGTACCTCCACAATTCAATTTGAAATACTTAAAGTTCCGTTATGTATTATTTGTAGTTACTTTTTATTCTCATAGGTATTAGGAGCGAATTGGTGCTACATACGTACAGTCATATGGCGCAGTTTATTCTTAGCGCGTGGTAATACGACGGACCAAGTTTATCCAGTTTTAATATATTTAACTGCTGCCGACTGCATCTGTGCAGATTCTTTTGATATGGTAAAGAAAACCAAGAACTTTTTTTTTTTGTAGCCTAATCAGCCAGCGTAAATAAGTATTTTAATGTTACATCCTTTTGTTTTTGATTTTTCACACTGAGTGAGTGAAACATAATGCTAATTGCATCAATGCCCAGGTGCCTTATTACCTAACTCCAAAATGCAATCAATCTTTAGGTTGACTCCCTTTAATTGCATAAATGCAAAAAAGAATAAAACGTCGTCTTAGGTATCTCCTTGTACTAAAAAATAAATAAATAAGCTTTACTCTCATTTACAAATCAGGTTTTATTATGCATGAACTTTAAATTTAAATTTGTCTTTTTATATTTCTAATTATTCTTTTCCCCCCCCCCCCCCTCCCTCTCTCTCTCTCTCTCTTTAACCTTTTATTATGACTTTTATAGAAAACACATACGAATATACTAACCTGGTTGATTTAGTTCTTACTAATAGCCGTAATACTTCTGATGGCCATCCTCTTTACATTGACGCTGATACGGAAGAATCAATTAACTATGGTGATTTTAAAAAGCTAGTAAGACAAGCTACATTCGGTTTCTCCAAAATCGGAATGAAAAAAGGGGATTCTTTATGTCTTTATACACCTAATAATGTAAATGATTTTTTTTAAAAAAAAATGGTTATATATCAATACTTAACCCTTTTTTTCTTCGCGTTATATAGCTCAGTGTACCTTCTGTTGTTTTGGCTTCATTAGCTTCAGGTACAGTGCTTTTATATATAGACATATTAGAGTAAACTAATACAAATTTTTTATTATTGCAGGAGGAAATATATGTCCTGCAAACCCATTATTTACAAATTTTGAACTTCAAAAGATGTTAACTGTATCCAAATCTAAGTACATCATTGCTCACCCTATCAATGTTGATATAGCACTTGAGGCTGCTGAAGCTACAGGAATTCCTAAATCCAATGTTTGGTCCATTTGTCCCGATCCTGGAAATAGAGTGCCGGATTGGAGGAGTATGGTAGTTAGAGGTCCCAAAGAGTCTGATGCTATTAAACTCACTGTTGAAGAAAGTAAATCAACTCTTGCTTATTTGTGTTTCTCTAGTGGTACAACAGGTAAACATTTTCAAAGTATGGGAGTATATATATAAAAATAATAACATATTGCTTTTTAAACAAAAGGTCAACCTAAAGGTGTAATGATTAGGTAAAAAAAAAATTAACAGTGAAATCCATGCAAGTTAAAAAAAAAAGTAACTGACTCACATTTTACCTTTTTCTTTCTTTAGTCATCATAATTTTATTGCCAACAGTATCGAGTTAACGAAATCACTTGCACAAACCTCATTATCTAACAAAGAAGGATCCTTATTATGTGTTGTACCTTTATTCCATATCTTGGGTATTTTCAGATTCATTCACTTAGCTGTATACGAAGGACGAACCACTGTTCTCATGGCACGATACGATTTGGAAAAGTTTTGTCAATCAGTTGAAAAGTACAAGATCGCGTCTTTATATGTCGTGCCACCTATGCTTTTACATTTGGTGAATTCGCCTGGCATTGTTGACAAGTACGATTTCTCAAGCGTGGTAGGGTTTCATGCTGGTGCCGCTCCTGTTTCCGCTGGATTGTCTAACCAGATTAACGAAAAGTTTAATATTCCTGTACTGCAGGTAATATTCTATAGTATAGGATCCAAATGCAGTTTATTTTTTATTTAGAAAAGTATAATAGGGATACGGAATGACTGAGACCGCTTCTGTTTTAACGTACCAGACGATCGAGACGTGTATTCCTGGCTCTGTTGGTCGCATGATTAGCGGTATAGACGCTATAGTAGTGGATGAGAGCGGTAGAGGTATGTATAGGATGATAATAAACGCTAGTAATTTAAAAACCAACACACATACACATACATATAGTACTCCCTTCAGGTGAAAGGGGTGAAATATGTATCAAGGGACCTATAGTTATGCAAGGTTATCTTAACAATCCGGAAGCAACCGCCGAAGTAATTGATAAAAATGGTTACCTTCATACTGGTGATATTGGTTACTTTGATAATCTCGGTAACTGGTATATTGTTGACAGATCAAAGGAGTTGATAAAATACAATGCCTTTCAAATTGCGCCAGCAGAACTTGAGAGCGTTTTAATTGAATGTCCACTGGTATCTGATGCTGCTGTCATTGGTATATATGACGAAAAGAGACAGACAGAAGTTCCAAGAGCTTATGTTTCTCTCAGTAGCCTGGGAAAAAACCTTGATGCGGCCAAGGCGAATAGCGAAATTCATAAGTTTATCAATGAAAAGGTGTCTGCGTATAAAAGGCTTCGAGGAGGTATCGAGTTTATTGAAGTTGTACCTAAAAGTGTATCTGGTAAAATCCTACGTAAGGACTTGCGAGAACTTTACAAGAATCAAGCAGCACAAAATAGGTCTAAATTATAGTATATAGCAGAAAAAGTTTTTTTTTTTTTTTAAAAATAAAGAAATTTTTTATTTAAATTAATTCATCGACTGCAAACCAATGTTCAGGACGCTTACGTTCAACGCCAGGAGCGCGCTCACACGCCTTTGCAATTCTACATAATAAGGCTTCGTTCCACCAAGATGTCATGAATTGTAAAGCAACGGGGATACCGTGATGGAATCCAGCAGGTACGGTGACAGCGGGGATGCCGGTGAGGTTAGCAAGCGTACAATAGGCCATGCTTTGAACAGTCAATGCAGTATTACACATGCCATATTTATGTGCCTTTTCAGGAATCTCAGGTGCAAGGATTGCAGAAGTAGGACATAAGATTAGGTCGATCTTTTGATCTTCAAATATTCCACGCAAGTTGTTCATCATACGTGTGCGTACTTGCTGAGCACGAACGTAATCTCTGGTCTCTAATGCGCTAGCAACACCAGACAATAATCTAGTATGAGCCAAAAATGAATTGAATTTTTTGGGATGACTTGAAGCAAAAGTATACATTTCACTACAAATAGTGATATTATGCGCTACAGAAGAAAGATTATGAGTTTTTTTTTTTTTTCAAAAAGAGATATAGTACATTTCTTTTTTTACCTATGGCGGAAATATCAAGATCAGGTATTTCAATTTCAACAAATCGTGCACCTAACTTTTGCAAATAGTTTTTAAAGATATCCAATTGTTCAAGAATAGCAGGTTCAACTGTACTTTGATTCCATTCAGGAGTAATGGCGATGGTCAAATCAGATAAATCGAGGTAATTATCGTAGTCTTTAAGATGAAGAAGAGGTTGTAATAATGAATTGGCATCCTTAGGATCAGGACCGCCAATAATCGAGTAAGTGAGAGCCATATCATCAGCAGTAGCAGCCATGGGTCCATAACTTCCCAATGTAGGATCCACTGTAGCACCACCATGACCGGATACACGAGCATAGGTGGTCTTTAAACCGTACAATCCGGAAAAGGCAGACGGGATACGAATTGAGCCACCACCATCAGCACCGATGGCTACAGGAACCAGACCACCCGCGACAACGCCTCCCGAACCTCCACTTGAGCCACCACAGGTACGTACAGTACCGTAAGGGTTTTTAGGCATACCTGTGTTGGGATTAACAGTAAATGTGTCCCAACCCAATTCGTTCATGACTGTAGAGCCAATAATGATGGCGCCAGATTTTCTCAATTTCAACACTAACGTAGCGTCTTCTTTAGCCGGGGTTCCATCATTAATGAAACAAGTGCCTACTTTCGTTTCTAACCCCTGAATATCTAATTCTTCTTTAATGGCAACAAATACACCATCCATTTGACTGAGTGGTTTGTTTAATTTGTATCGTTCAGTTGATGCTTCGGCTTGCTTTTGAATGTCTTGACAATTAAATCTTACCCAGTTCATTAGCTTACTTTGGTCTAGTTTGATTAACAAACTATTGGCGACCTCTGTAGGCGTGGTTTTAAACTGTGTGTAAGCTTCGTGGTAATCCCAGAATGATAAAAATGGTGATACACTTTTATGTTCGGGGTTCAATTGAATAGATGGCTAGAGAACTTTTTTTTTTAGTTTTTTTTTTTTCTCGTTTTTTTTAGTAAGCTTTTTTTAAAAAAATACCTGGTTAATTGAGACATCTTTAGTAGTGTTCATATAAGTAGGTGGGATGGCAGTAGTGTTTGGATGATCGGTGATATCATTTCTGTCTCTTAGGGTGTATAATAATGCATCATTGGCTACTTTGTATTTTGCAAATGGAACATAATTAATTGCGCTAGCAGCAAGGAGTAACGTTAAACCATAGAGTTCAGGTGCTTCGAAATCAGGTTTTTCATTAACCTAAAGAAATAGGGTTATATATATAAAATTGATTTTATTGAGAAAGAGAAATATATTAAACTTACAGTATTTATTGACTTTTTATCGCTCATTTTTGGTGTGTAAGTGAGTTTGTGTGTGTGTGTGTGTGTAAAAATAGAAAAATAAAAAAATAAAGTATATGAAAAGGAAGAAAAGAAGAAATTTGTGTGATAGCAGTAAATAAATAAATATAAAAAATCCGGAAATACCTGACTTTTTATATAAATGAAAAAAGAAAAAAACCTTACATACACACATATACTCTCACGCACATACATACACACAGTCCCTTCCCCACATTTTATTGTTTTTCAGTAAATGAATCAACTTCGGGTATAGAAGCAAGATATCCGATATTAGAGTATTGTGGTGGTAAAGATAATTTTCTTTGACGCGGTGGATTCGCAGGTTGCATATCAGTAAAGCATAATGATGTGGTATCCACCACAGTCCATCGTTTACTACCAAGCGCAGTCTCGATGCATTGAGTTAATAATTGCTGGTTTACGGGCACAGTACTATTTTCTTCTTCTTTTTTCGAGGGTTTCTTTCGATACAGTTGCTTTATTGAAAATCTCTTCTTTTTGCTTATTGAATTATTAATTGAATCTTCTTTTTTTTTAAATAAAAATCGATCCAATAAAGACATACTTTTCAGTGTTTAAAATATGTATTATATGGGTGTAAAAAAAAAAAAAAAAGTAAAAGAAAAAGGAGCGTATTGTCAATTATAGGGTTTTTTTATTATACATGAAAAAAAAAAAAAAAAAAAAAAAAGCAGGAGAAAAACAAAGCCACATTAAAATAGAATTGATGTATTTTGTCAAACGTGTTCACCCCCTTAAAGTATACACTAGAGGTCTTGACTGAGATGACTTTTGTTTAACTACCGCTTTTCTTTACTGTACAAGTGCTTATTTCCAAGTAAATATATATACCTGCCAAAAGTATTTAACAATTTAGATGTATCACACAAGGCTACCAATGTAAGAATGAAAAAAGACTTTGGGTTCTTACAAAAACTACTTGTTATACGTATGCCTGACTATGTGCAACTATTAATAGCTGCCCTCAATTGACGTCATTGTGTGCCTTTATACGTTCAGCTTCAATGGCTTTCAAACGAACTTTTGTTCTCAATGGATCCACCATAGATATCAGTAGACGCTTTATTGTTACAAGTATTAATGAATGGATCCAGGGGATAACCATTAGCAGTGATTTCGAACAATATCCTCGATTTCAAGAATAGTAAGAGCATGAAGCTTCTCTTGAAAAAAGGCCTTAAAAGATTAACATCTTTGGTAATCAATATCAGAAACAGTTTTTTTTTCTTCTGACAAAGCAAGCACGACCAATATGCCATAGGGTCAGTGACCGCTTTATCTGGAAATACAATTATCCCTTGAAAGTACAAAATAGAGCTAACCTTGGTCAGGGTTTCTTTCTTCTTTACTTTTTGTTAAAAAAAAATGAATTCTCTCCGTACTATTGCCATTAAGCCTGCAAGACAATGTAAGCTATAAAATAACAAGGGAATTTAAAGCACTTTACTTATTCACATTTCTAGTTGCTCGTTCTTTCCACGCTGCTCAACCTCGTTTGACAGGAAAGACAGTTGAAGCTACTTCCGAGACTTTTGATGCTCTTGTCACTAAAGCTAACCACCCCGTTATCGTCGACTTTTATGCAGAGTAAGTGATGGTTTTAATCGTCTAATAATTCACCCTAACCATTTATATGTATAGTTGGTGTGGACCTTGTAAGATGTTGGGTCCTTTATTATCAAAGTCTGTAGCTGCTAACCCTAACGTCACTTTGGTCAAGATTAATGTTGATGATAACCAAGAAATTGCTTCCAAGTTCAAGGTAAATTATAATAAATGTGTATTGAAAAAGGGGAGGGCCATATAATTAACTTTACATTTGCTTTTAGGTTGCTGCTTTACCTACTGTTTCTGCTTTCAATGATGGAAAGGTTGTTGATACATTTGTTGGTATGCGTAGTGGACCCATGGTCGAACAATTTGTCAAGAAACATGCTGACCTTGCTTAATTGTGGATCAATTGATATCTCTTTTGTAATATAAAAATAAAAAAACGTGTTGGTCTCTAAAAACCCGGACCTACAATAATATTTTATAAAGTACACACCCCCCAGCGGTTGATAAAGAGTGGAAAAAATAGTGAAAGTTTTTTTTTTTACTCTTCATCCTTTTTGATTTGAATTAATAACCGTTATAACACATTGTATATTCTTTTCTTTTTGGACTATCTCTACTCGTTTTCACTGACGATAAATGTGATAAAAAGCACAATGTTGAGGAAATAAACCGAATTCATTCTTTTTATAGTGAAAAGTTTGGATAAAATATGATGGATTTAATTATGAACAGACATCTGAGAAAAAAAAGAGAAGAGATGGATCAAAAAGTTATAAAGACATTGGAGTTATTAAACGCGTTTTTTTTAAAGCAAAAAGGAAAAGGGAAAGTAAACACCTTTTTTCTTAAAAAAAAAGGTTACTCTGGCTAATGACGACAATTTTTTTATCGGCTTGAATTGATAAATGTAAGCCAAATCAATGTAGTTTTCAATCTGAAGCAATTATAAAGGAGTATACTTTTTTTTTAAAAGAAAAAAGAGGGAAGTTTTCTTTATTTTTTTGTTAAATATTGTCAAGTGATGAATAGTTTATAAAAGGCGAATATGATTCTACTTGTTAGAATGTGAATTCAAATAAAAGATTTAATGATACTTTCTGATGCCAATCTTTTTTTAAAAAAAAAACCTTTCTTTTTTTTATATTTATCAAACTTGTATAATAATGAATATAATAAATAGTTGTTTATTTCATTGTACCTCGCTTTGAATTTTTTATCATAAAAGGACCCCTTTTTACTCTTCTCTTTCTCTTTATTATTATACTTTTTTTTTTATAATGAAAACATCACTTGCATCTTGTTGTAGCGTACTAAATTTTAAAGGCACCGAAAAAAAAAAGTCTTTGCCTGTAAAAGCAGTTCCCGAAACTATGAACCCTCCTAATGAAGCTGGATTTATACGAAGACAATCAGGTACTTAACACATCAATTATATACATATATAACTTTTTAAATAACATTGATTAGTAGACCAAATAAAGTTTCGTCCGCGTATGCAAAGTGTACCCGAATTAAGAGGACTACAAAGGAGACCTTCGGTTTGTTATTATCGATATGTGCTTCCACCCATTGTAATACCAATCAATCAACGTGAATTGCCAAACAATGGTAATCAAGCTAGAGTTCATACCCCAGTTCATCCTCCTCCTCCAGCTCCTTATTACTGTCATCTACCACAAGTATATGTTCCGGGCCCTCCACAGTACTACTGCATACAGCGATACTATCCGCAACGTATATATTACCCATACCCCCCTTTTCCACAACGTTGAGTATAATGAATAAGCTATTGCATATTACTAGAAATAAATCTACTCTTTTTTTTTTAAATAATAATAATAATGAATCGTTTTATTCTATTTGCAGTCCATATCTATTATCTACTACTGCTCATGCATGCATTTAGAAATAATATCTATTGTGAAGTAATTTAAAGTGATGCTTCTCAATTCTAATTAATACTTTTTCTTCTTCTTTTTTTGTAAAAAAAAACACAACCCCCTGTTTTGCGTCCGTGTGAGTATATATGAAGCTCATTATTGATCTTTATTAGTGTATAGTATTAGTTGCAAAGAATATGGATATAAGAGGAACAAAACAAAGAGTTTACATATTTGTCGTTTTTAAGCAATCATGTTCTGGGTCAAGAAGGGCAGCTTTGGCGTTACCTCCAAGAACTAATTCTTCAATGGCTATAGTTGTTTGGCGATAGATACGTTCAATTGAAGAATTAGGGTACTTGCCCAACGAAACTTTAGAAAGAGAGAAATGTTAAGTATGTAGAATAGAATCATAAAAATGTATGTATAAAATTTACCCAAGATTGCAGAATTTAGTTCGGATGCAACAGTTTCAATATACGGAGTTTGGTACAGGTAAGCAACAGCTTCATTTGATAAATCATCATAAGCCAAAGTAGATAATGCTGTCTAATATACGTACATGTAAGTACATGTTTCTAAAGAAATGTATGTTTTTCTTTATCTTTTTACCTGTAATTCAGAACTCATTTCCGATTGAGGATCATAACGAGTTTTTAAAGCCTTGCCAAACTCCATTACAGACTGTAAAGTGTCAATATTATCTTCTGAAAGTTTTTGTTTTTTGTTTTTAAGATTGGGAAAATATAAATCGGCATGACTTGTTGTACGTTTATTGTTACTTTTCGAGACTTGTAAACTTTGCGCCTCGTATTCATCATTGTTTGTGGCGGGTTTGTTTTGATTTAATTGCACTCGTTTAACCATATCCATAAATTTTCTGCATTGTAGTTTAAATTCAATAAAAGGATTGTCTTGTAATACGGAAGGGTAATGGGTATTACACAAATACATTGCTTTATCAATATCTCCACTAAATATACACTTACGGATATCTATTATATAAAAAAAAATTATCAATATACATATATTGTAAACAATAAATTCGTGTTACCTTGTCTATGCACAGTCTCAGAATCTAATTGACTGATCGAATCCACTTGTTCTGATTCTAATTTCATTGTGTTTTCTAGCGCTATAGCTGATTTATGGTATCCGCTATGTCTCAAATATTCCATAATAAGGTTATCCGCATTATTTTTACAAGTAGAATTACTAATAACAGAAGAGCGAGGTGTTGTCTTTTGAGTAGGTTGATTAACAATACTATTTACTGCCTCTCGTTTTTCATTTGTCATGTATTGTTGAATGTCAAACTTGAAAGGGCTTAACCCGAAATTAGCTTCAATCTGTTCCTTGTGAGTTTTGAAACCAACGAACGGGTAAATATCTGTATCTTTGACATTTCCAAATGCTGTGCCCAAATAAAGTCCATTCTTTGTATAAAAAGCTGACATATCTCTAAAATCTATGCCACATCCAATAATATCTCCTGTACCGTATTTTGGTCCGTATGTTTTTTCTGTGCCTGGTCCTGCGTATATGTTACCATTCTCTCCGTGATATCCCCAAGAGTGTTCTCCCCATCCTATTTATCATTTTTTTTTATATAAATAAATTTACGAATGTAAAAATTGATTATCTTAAAACATACCAGGAAATCGATTAAGACTATTAATCTTTCTACAGAATCCAATACCAATATGTCCATCCATTCCTTTTGAAATAACTCTAATCTCGAAATAATAAATTCCACATTGTTTTCTTATAGCGTGATTTGCTCTAACTGAAGCAACATCTGAATCGTCTTTTCCGTCTCCTATATATTTAATACAATCAAAACCTTGTTAATACATAATTTCAAGTTTTTTTTTGTTTTTGTTTGTTTTACCTGTGTATGTCAATTGCAAATTATCAGGACTGGCTTCGATAAATTCATGTCTCACACGCATGTCCCAAGCAGTAGGTAATCGTAGATCTAGAATAGCTAAAGAAAGATTATAATTGCTTTGATTGACCAATGCACTTAATGCAGTATGCTCTTTAGCCGAAGGTAGTTTCTTTCTGGTGTTTGAAGTAGATAGCCCTTCGTAAAGCGGTAGTGATATTCTATCATCTAATATTTGTCGAATCTTATCTTTTCGTATGTCTATGGAAGTTGGTTCGGCTGATGTAACTTGTTCATTTATTTTACTGAACAGGTTGAATTGCTCTCGAACAAGATGAGCATAAATTGAATTGGATAGGTAGCTTGGTATGCGTGGTAAACCTTCACTTTGTCTTGCATAAAAAATTGATATATCTTCTTTTTGGTTTCGTTTCTTTATCGCGCGGTTCATGTTACTACGAGAACCCGAATTCAATGGAAGTAAAGAACTGTTGAGCTGTCGGTTTCTTAGCCGTGGAGAATATTCAGATGGAAATAACGGCGAAGTCATAATATACAATTTGTGTTAAAAAAAAACTTTTTTTTTTTCCACCGAGAAAAACGAAATATGTGTAGCATATTTCTTCCGCCGTAAGTAAACATGGTCACAATTGTTTAAGGTTTTTTTTTCTCGAGAACAGCAACTGGTAGTTATTTGACCGAAAACCAGAGCAAACAAACAAGTTGACTCACCGGAAAGACCAGTTTTTAACGTAGAAAGGGAATCTGCCGTCTTTGTTGAACGGCCGTATTTACAGAAACACAAGCAAGGTTTATGCTAAGCCAGATTCCTTCTTTTCCTTTACTTTCCTTGTTTTGTTACAAGGCAATATGGATGCTCCACTTTTTGGAAGCAAAATAAACAAGTTTGGGATGTCTTATGCTTGTTTGTGATACATACTACTACCTCCCTTTCTCCCCTCAACTCTTCGATCCGCCTCCTGATCCTCAAACTATCTCCTAACTACGAACATTATTAATTGGTCATTTTTTGAACATATTTTATATTATTAAGAGTTTACTGTGCTAAATAATGCAATATGATTTTACCATTTTGTTTCACAAGAACGCTCCCTTCATTTAGTGAAAAGTCTGTCTCGAAAACACTTACTTTGAATTTCTAATATTTCTTCAACTGTAATGCACTTTTTACATAGGTAGCAAAACAAACTATTTTAAGTAAAATTCAGGAAACCTAGCGCACATCATTAAAAAGGAAGAGACAAAATGTATTTTATGTTGAATATTTATGTATATGATTTTATTCTATGTTTATATATATAATTGAAGTTTTTTCTTTTTTCAAATTTTTTTCTTTTTTACAATTCATGAGGGGATGAATTTAACCGCGAAGGGTACCCATAACAAGAGCCAATAAAGCCATTCTGACGTAAAGACCGTATCTCATTTGACGGAAATAGGCAGCTCTTTGATCGAAATCGACTTCAGGTTCAATTTCGTTGACACGAGGAAGAGGATGTAAAACGATCATTTGACTCTTGGCCTTACTCAAGACGTTGTTGTTCAAGATAAAGGCGTCCTTGACACGAAGATATTCTTCTTCAGAAGCGAAACGTTCCTTTTGAATACGAGTCATGTAGAGAACATCAGTAGTACCGATAACTTCATCCAAAGAAGAGTAAACGTTTTGCTTAATACCAGCAGCGGCAACTTCTTCCATAACATCCTTGGGCATAGCTAAACTATCAGGACAGACGTAGTTAATAGTAACTTGGTAGTATGCTAAAATCTTGACCAAAGAATGGACTGTACGACCGTTCTTGAGATCACCAACCAAAGTAACTGTCAAACCGTTCACTGTACCTAATTCTTCACGGATAGTAAAGACATCCAAGAAGGCTTGTGTAGGATGCTCTCCAATACCATCACCAGCATTGATAATAGGAACCTTGGAGTATTTAGCAGCAATTTGAGCACTTCCAGGTTGAGGATGACGTAAAACAATAAGATCACTGTAACAACCAAGAGTACGAACAGTATCACCAAGAGTCTCACCCTTTTGAACAGATGAGGTAGTAGCGCTGACAGAGACAACCTTACCACCAAGACGGTACATGGCAGCTTCGAAAGAAGAAGAGGTACGAGTAGAAGGTTCAAAGAACATGGTACTCATGACACGACCTTGCAACAAGTTGATAGAACCATAGAGCTCAACCAAGTTACGCATCTCGTGTGCAACACCAAACAACAAATGAAGATCACTACGATCGAATTGCTTGGAACGCAAGATATGCTTACGGTAGAAGGGGGAACGGCTAACAACACGAGCAAGAGAAGCAGAGATCTCGTAGCTAGGAGCAGTGAAGGCAACCAATTGTTGGTCACTAGCACCGGCCAACTTGATAGGATCGAAAGGTTGGATTGACTTTCTCTCAGGAGCAGTCTCAGGGACATCAGAGATTTCGGTAACAGCAGGAGTAGACTCGACCTTCTTGGGGGTAGGAACAACGAGTTCCGCAGCCTTGGCTTGAACAGAGAGATCACGACCTAAAGACCCTTCAACTCTCAAGACACCATCCATAAAGACAGTGACACCATTGACAACAACACGGCTGACAGCACCATGAGTCTTCTTACCAGCAATAACACCGGTAGTCCAGACCTTGGTACGATCCAACTCAACATCGATATAAGTATCAGCTTGAGCGGGGAGACCAAAGATACGTCTAGGGTTATCGTTCATACGTTCAGAGATATCTTGGATGCTTAAACGGCCTTCAGAAACAGCAGTTAAGAGCAAAGGTAAAGCTTCAGCAATACCTGCAGTAGGAGAGGTAGTATCTAACTTGGCGGGGATTTCACCGAGAGAGAAACAATCGATAACATGCATCTTCTTCCATAAACCTTCTTGATCGGCAACAGAGGGCAATAACTTGGAATCAATATCGCTGTTGTTGAGGAAGAGAGAGTAGATAGAAACATCACAAGTGACCTTCAAACCCTTCTTCTTGGTCATTTCAATAAGGGCTAAATCGTCCTTGGTAGAAACGTTAGAGACGTGAATAACACGACCGTGAATAGAAGCAAGCAATAAGATGGAAGCAAGATCAGTGGCCTTGGCTTCAGTAATCATCACTTGGTCACTAGGCCATGAATCAAAGACGGAATCAAAGACAGAGACGTTTCCACTACCGATCTTATCAGTATCAATGTAGACAGCAGCAGCTTCAGAAGCAACAGCGTCAAGCTTATCAGCGTTTTCAACAGTAGCAGTGACACTGAGCAAGTAATCAACACTGGCACTCTTATGAGCAGCATTTCTTAAAAGTTCAAGAGATTCTACGTCCTTGACATCGGCACAGACAGCAGAGATGGTGATGACACCAGATTGCAAAGAGGCCTTGGTAACTTCAGCAAGATCATTGACAGTAGGCAAGAAAGCGTTGATGTTGAAAAGACCAGGAAGAGTAGCGGTGCTACTGCTGCTCTTGAAATCAATACCGTGAATTTCAAAGTCCTTCTTACGAGCAAGAGCTTCAACAAATAACTTGGCACACTTGACGTTGGTTAAAAGAGGGATATCATAATCAACAGCCATACGACGAGAACGGTAACCCTTGGACATGTAAGAAGCAGGTCTACGGAATCTGTTACGAGAGGGCAAGTTAATGTACAAATCAATCATGTTGTTTGATAAATGTTGTTGAAGAGAGTATTCAGCCTTGATTTGATCATCGGTGTCAGCATCCAAAGTATCAAGATGCTTCACAGGGATACCGTGTTCAGAAATGAAATCAGCAGTACCGGTAGTAGCGAAAAGACTGTAACCGAGTTCATGTAACTTTTTGACGGAAGGTAAGATCTCCAACTTTTCCTTGTAAGAACCAATAGAGAACAAGATGTTCTTCTTGGGTAATGTGAAACCAGTAGCTAAAAGTGCCTTCAAGTAGGCTTGGTACTTATCCTTACCGAAACAGGCAACCTCACCAGTAGAAGCCATCTCAACACCTAAAATAGGATCGGCGCCGGATAAACGACTGAAGGAGAATTGAGGGACCTTGACACCAACATAGTCCTTGGGTAAGATAACCTTAGGATAAGGAGTGACGGGGAGACCCAACATGGCAAGAGTAGCCATCTCGACCAAATCAACACCAGTGACCTTGGAAACGAAGGGGAAAGAACGGGCAGCACGAACGTTACATTCAATGACCTTAATTTCGTTATCCTTGGCAATGAATTGAATATTGAAGGGACCTGTAATGTTTAAGGCACGACCAATCTTTGCAGTAGCAACTTCGATCTTGCGAACAGTCTCAGGATCCAAATCTTGAGGAGGTAAGATTAAAGTGGCATCACCAGAGTGAACACCAGCATTTTCAACGTGCTCAGAGACAACGTGCATGATCATCTTACCGTCTAAAGCAACAGCATCCATTTCAATTTCCTTGGCGTCTTCAATATACTTTGAGATAACAACAGGGTAATCACGAGAGACAGCAGCGGCTTCCTTGAGATAGGACTCAAGATCGTCCTTGGAGGAAACAACGTTCATGGCAGCACCAGAAAGAACATAAGAAGGTCTGACCAAGACAGGGTAACCGACCTTTTCACAGAAAATTTCAGCTTCATCATAACTAGTCAATTCTTTCCAAAGAGGTTGATCAACACCAATGTTATCACACATACGAGAGAACTTGTAACGGTTTTCAGCGTTATCAATCATTTCGGGGGAGGTACCAAGCACCTTGACGTTTTGGCGATAAAGAGGTAAAGCAATGTTGTTGGGAGTTTGACCACCCATAGCCATCAAGACACCAGCAGATCTTTCGATCTCGTAGATATCCAAGACACGTTCCATATTGATGTTTTCAAAGTAAAGACGATCGGCTTCATCGTAATCGGTGGAGACAGTCTCGGGGTTATAGTTGACCATGACAGTCTTGATACGTTGTTCACGAAGCGTACGAATAGCGCGGACAGCACACCAATCGAATTCGACAGAGGAACCAATACGGTAAACACCGGAACCAAGAACCATAACACCGTTATCTTCAAAAGTAATATCGTGTTCAACAGCGTTATAAGTCATGTACAAGTAGTTGGTGAAAGCAGGGAATTCAGCAGCAACAGTATCGATTTGCTTGACAAAGGGAGTGACACCGAATTCTTGACGAAGACGACGTACAGCCAATTCATTACTGTTGATCTTGTTGGCAATTTGACGATCAGAGAAACCAAGTTGCTTGGCGGAACGGATCAAGTTACCGGGGAGGTTAGCCTTGGTGAAACCAGTAAGACGTTCACCGAGTTTGAAGATACGCATCAATCTGTTCAAGAACCATTTATCGATTTGGGTTAATTCCCAAATACGGTCAACGGTATAGCCCTTCTCCATAGCATTGGCAATAGCAAACAAACGTTGATCTGAAGGATGAGTAAGTTCATATTCAATTTCATCGTCCTTGATAAGATCAGACTAGTAAAATAAAATAGAATAAGTAAATTGATATATATGTGTATATTTTGTAAAAACTTACAGAAGCGAAACCAACAAGATCATAATCAATAGCACGAATAGCCTTTTGCATAGTTTCTTCAAAAGTACGACCAATAGCCATAACCTCACCAACAGACTTCATGGAAGAAGAAAGAGCGGTACTGACACGGTTGAACTTCTTGAGATCCCAACGAGGAATCTTGACGACAACGTAATCGAGAGAAGGTTCGAAACAGGCACAAGTGACCTTGGTAACACTGTTCTTAATTTCGTTCAAGGGGATACCTAAACCGAGCTTAGCAGCAACAAAAGCAAGAGGGTAACCAGTTGCCTTGGAAGCAAGAGCAGAAGAACGAGAAAGACGAGCATTGACTTCGATAATACAGTATTCTTTGCTGAAGGGGTTCAAAGCGTATTGAATGTTACATTCACCAACAACACCTAAATGACGAATGACGTTCACAGCAGTAGTACGGAGCATGTTATAATCTTCATCAGATAAAGTTTGAGAGGGGGCAACGACAATGGAGTCACCGGTATGGATACCAAGAGGGTCGAAATTCTCCATGTTACAAACGGTGATACAGTTATCTTGACAATCACGAACGACTTCGTACTCGATTTCCTTCCAACCCTTCATGGACTTTTCAATCAAAACTTGAGGAGAGGTAGCAAAGGCCTTGTTACAGAGCGCAATTAATTCTTGATCGTTATCAGCGAAACCGGAACCTAAACCACCGAGAGCATAAGCAGCACGGACAATAACAGGGTAGCCGATATCGTTAGCGGCAACAACAGCTTCTTCAACAGTAACAGCAGAGGCAGAGGGGGCACATTTTTCGTTGATTTCATAAAGTGCTTGAGCGAACAAATCACGATCTTCAGTAGTAATGACAGTATCGATTTGGGTACCGAGAACCTTGACACCGAGAGCTTCAAATTCATCCTTCAATGCAATACCGACACTTAAAGCTGTTTGACCACCGAAAGTGACATAGATACCATCAGGCTTTTCGAATTCAATAACCTTACGAACAAACTCAGGTGTAACAGGTAAGAAGTAAACCTTATCGGCCAAACCCTTGGAAGTTTGAATGGTGGCGATATTGGGGTTAATCAAGACAGTGTAGATACCTTCTTCCTTCAAGGCTTTGATAGCTTGAGAACCAGAGTAATCAAATTCACCAGCTTGACCAATGGAAAGACCACCGGAACCAAGCACAAGAACCTTTTCAACATGAACACGGGGGTTCTTCTTGATGTTCTCAGCCTTAGTACCACCAGGTAAGAGAACAGGGACCAAAGTCTTCTTCTCAAGACATTCCTTGATGTTGTTAATGAACACATCGAATAAGAATTCGGTATCACGAGGACCGGGAGTAGATTCAGGATGGAATTGGACAGAGAAAATAGGTAACTTTTCATGGATCAAACCTTCGTTGGACCCATCGTTGGCATTGACAAAGAGTTCCTTGAAGTTTTCGGGAAGAGTGGCGGCGTCAACAGCATAACCATGGTTTTGAGAGGTGATGTAACAACGACCGGAGATCATGTTGGTACAAGGAATGTTATGACCACGGTTACCGTACTTCATCTTGATAGTCTTGGCGCCAGATGCAAGAGCCATGATTTGATGACCTAAACAGATACCGAAAATAGGCTTCTTGATGTTTTGGATATATGTGCGAACGCGAGAGACGGTAAGATCAATAGTGGTAGGGTCACCGGGACCGTTAGAAAGGAAAAGACCGTCGTAGGTATCAACGGGTTCAGCATTGAAGTCATAGTTCCAAGGAACCACCTTGAGCTCGACACCACGGTAAACGAAACAACGAATTTGGTTAAACTTCATACCGATATCAACAGCAATGATACGCATGGTACGACCACAGGGAGTCTTGATAGCGGTAGCGGGATCGGGATAATAGATCTTGGGTTCCTTGATAGAGACTTCCGCAACCAAGTTGCGTTCATTAGGATCAACCCATTCAACATTTTCATATTCTTGCATCCAACGTTCTTGGTTAGCATCAGCAGTAACAGTAGAAGAAGAAAGACCGAGAGCAGAAGCAGCGTTATCAAGAGCATTGGAAGATTTCTTGGGGAACAAGATCTTGGCTAAAGTAACACCTTGGTCTCTGATCTTCTTGGTCATGGCACGAGTATCAATACCGTAAAGAGCAGGAACATCGTTCTCCTTGAGCCAGGTAGAAAGAGAGGTTTCAGCAAGATAATGAGAGTAATCGTTAGCATAACTGCCGACAATTAAACCGGCGATGTGAATTTCGTTAGACTCGAATCTCTTGGGGAGATCCTTTAATAACTCGTCCATCTCTGTACGAGAAGGAACACCGTAGTTACCAACCAAAGGGAAAGTAACAACCAAAATTTGACCACGATAAGAAGGATCGGTCAAAGATTCGGGGTAACCAACCATACCTTTTTATACCAACGAAAAAAAAAAAACTCGTCAAAACCCCCCCATTGAACTTACTGTAGTAATGAACTTACCTGTTTGGAAAACACATTCACCAGAAATACTCTTTGATTCAGAACCAAAAGAGATACCTTGGAAGCTAGTTCCGTCCTTCAAGACAAAGGCAGCAGTAGTGACATCTTTAGGGTCTTCTAAAGCGGCAGCAGGTCTGTGAGGAGCAGTAGGGGATCGAGGAGATCGAGTAATAGGGGTAGCATTGGCAGCGGGAGCTGTAATGTGGGCAAGCAATGAATTCATTGGTGCAGTTCCGTTAACGGAAGGGACGGGAATAGAAGAAGCCATTATAATAAAACAGGGAAGACTGTAGTTTAATATATGGATTAGTAAAACATTGAATTATGTTTATGGTTTTGTTTACTTATTTACTCTTTGTCAAAAAAAAACGAAAGGGATTTAAATTACACGGAACACAAAGTGTAATAAAGGATATAAAAGTAGTAGTAAAAAAGAAGTAGTTTTATTTAAAAAAAAAGTGTATCTCGGAGTTTGTCAGCCAAGGGAGCTGAAAAGTTCATAAGATATACAATAATTCGACCCTTTTATACTTTTTTGAAAAAAAAAATCTTTTTCCATCTTTTTCTTTTTTATCATTTTTTTGTAGTCCCGATTCCCCAGACTAAATAACTTTCAATCTACTTTTTCAAAAGGAAAAAATATTACCACTTCTTTAGTGAGAGCTCTCTTTCTCTCCCCCCTCCTCTCCTTACTTTTTGTACCTGTACGGATTTTTTTTGTTGCAAACTTGCGATAAATGCAGTTACTGATCTACTTATAAGCCACTATTTAGTGTAAAGTTACACAGTAAAGACAGTCAGAGTTACATTTTACATAAACCTGGCTGATATTTAAAAATTACATCTTCAAATAAAAAGATAGATGTTTATCAATGACAGCTTTAAAAAAAAAGGTCACGGGGAGAGAGAATTCTTTGCATGTTTTTCGTATTTTTTATTTTACTTCCCGTCTGGGGTAAAATAACAACAACAGTTTCAGGGGGTGCGCGGGGAGCTGGGGTAGTTGTTTAACAGAGTGACTTGGCAGTATAAAACTTTTTTTTTTTATGCGGCATATTATTGAAAGTATAGGCTTGGTACTTTACTCAAATAAGTATGAACCCTCCTCTTTTTTAGAAGTAAAAAAAAAAAAAAAAAAAAGACAAAGCGCGCTAAAGGCATTTTTATAATAGTTGCTTGTATATTTAAATAGCCGTAAAATGATATAATGGGATGACATATATCAGGTAGCTTTTTCCTAGCATGATTCAATCACTATCTTTTTTTCTAAAAAAAAAAAAAAAAAGTGCTAGCTTTCCTAGTGCCCTTTTTTTTTTTTTTGTTGCTATTGATCATTGGTACACAGTCTTTTTTTCCCATTGTTAAACAAAAGGGAAATCCGTGTATTTAATTTTAAAGTGCAGAACTCTTGTAAAAAACATTTGTTTGTGCAAAAAAGCGGCATTCAGTACACAAAAAAAGGTTTTTACCTATAAAAGGTAACTAGTAGACAGTTTTTTTTTTTTAAAGCTAAAAAATCATGATTTTTTGTTAAATGTTTAGGCTTTTATTACGAGTAAGATGACATATGCTTTCATTCTATTTCTAAACAATTACGTTGCGGTACACTTTACTTTCTTGTTGCTGCAACCTTTAAGACTCCTTTCTTGTCGTATAAGCCGAAACTTTCGTGCTAGCGAGAAAAAAAAAAAAAGAAAGATATGTTTTATTTTTTAAAAAAAAACGGCTCTTACCCTATTTTTTTTTTTTAAAATGAATTTTTTTTGAGATTAACTTTTTTTTTTGCTTACCATATAATTAAATCCATGATGAACTTTAAAAAATGGCGGAAAATATAATAGTGCAAAGCTAAATTGTGATACACTTGGAATTTTTAAATGGGTTTTTTATTTTGAGTCTCCATTTTAAAAAAGTCGACATGTAACAAAATCTAACCAAGTAAAGAGCATATCGATATTAAAGCAGATATGTTTGGGGGAGCAGAAAAAAAAAGCATAACAATGCATAACTACATGAGTACATGGTTCTTTTTTTTTTAAAGGCTATGTAATGTAACGTTTCAACGATTCGGTTACGTTTTTGTCTACTAAGAAAAAAAAAAGGTATAAACTAACCCTTCCAGGCTTTCTTTGTGCAGTAAAAACTACTTAGTGGAACCAACGTATAAAGAACTGATTGGATTTCATTTATATTTAAGAGTTTGTGTTGAGTTTTCTTTTTTTTTTTAGAAGCCTAAAAAAAGGATTGGGAACCGAGGATTTGGTACTTTTTTTTTCCGCGATCATCCCACTGTCAGATCAAGTTTTATATACTCTACTGACCAAAAAAAAACAAAAAAAAGAGAAAATAAAGAAGGGAATGATAGCTTTTGTTGGTTCTTTCGTTTCTTTGGAATATGTGTATAAATATATGTTGTCCAATTAACAAGCTATTAAAGGTAGATATAGCCGTTTCAAAAAAAAAACCAACTGTTTAAATCAGCGTTCCCAAACCAACTCCGGTAGTAACACGAACATAGTGGTTTATTTGAACTTTTTTTTTTAAAACATAAAATAAAAGGATTTATTCGTTAAAAAAAAATAGTATTTTAGTATTTTAGTTTGTTTGTTGAGATTGAGCCCATTCTATCATGTTGATATCTGTTCCACGGATAACTGCTTTATCATAAACTCCAAGCGGTGATTGTAGATGGTCAACTCGAAAGCGATTATTTTCACTGTCAGTTGCACATAGTTTACCTTGCACAAGAGTATTTGAGTGCATATGCAAAGTAACATTGGGTTGATCGGTCACTATGTTAAGCCATAGTTGTAAGTAACGATCTCGTAGTATTTCCTTGGCGTCTGACATGAAATTTTTTGAGGCGTAAAAAAAAAAAAAAAAAGGGTTTACCAATAGAAAAAAAAGTATGTTTTTTTAACCCTTTTCCTCTTTTTGCCCAGCACAGTCACACAAGCCTAATTGACAATTTTTTGTATTTCTTACTTGAATTATTCGCATGCCAAAACAATGTGTATATCACCAGATCAGTTTATTTATGCAATACACTTTTCAGAGTCGGCGATGTAAACTCAGAATAGTATCTCACGCATGATAAAGTAATATTATGATTTTGTTTGCTCTCTTATATAAAGCGTTTAATAAATAACAAATAAGTAGATCTGAGATTTTTTTTAAAATCTTTTTTTACTTTGTTACCATGGTGAATAATTGCGTATTCGTTGTTACATGCATGCAACATACCTCGAGTAATTAAAAAATGATAACAAAGCAGGAAAAAGAACTAAAAAAGAAGAGAATAATGGTACGATAACAATAACAAAAAAAGCCAAATTACTAGTATTATTGTTATGTGATGACCATATTATTGTTTTGTATACAACGACTTCTAAGAGAGAGAGATGCACGATTTAAATATACAATGTACAATTTTATCCATATGATGTATTATCGTATTTTAATGTATACTTGTTTGAAACAAAATAAATGAGGGGAAAACAAGTAAAGTGGCGCCAATTCACTTCACTCGTACACCTCTCATTTTCTCGATTTGGCAGTGCCGATCTTATCTTTTTTTTTACACACACACACACCTCTCTCTTGTAAATAAAAAGGGAAGAAGAAAAGGTCAAAACAGAAGGTTTATAACGTACGATCTGTACCAATCTTTTTTAAAATACTTGCAAAAGTGTGTAACATCTCAAATCAATTCTCGGAAGTTCGGTTTGTCTTTCTGAAAGGAGGTGGCACACACAAGATGTATAGATTCTTATACAACAATAACAAATACTCAAACTAATCTTTAGAACGGATTACATGATGTCATGACTTGTATACTTTATTTTTTGGCTTTTTTGCGTAGGTTTTATTATTTCCGTGCTGCAACATTAATATAGCTTTTACCTAGCAAACAGGCATTAAAAGGCTTTTTTTTTTAAAAAAAAAAAAAGATGTCGGAGCATACACCGAAAGTCAAACTGTAACTAAACAAAGACTTTTATTGTACTCACTCAAAAATAGTGTCATGGTAACCAACGATAAATCAAAAATGCACACACGCACACACACACACACAATCTATCCTGCTCACATGAGGTCAGGTTCTTTTTTTTTTTTTAAAGCTGTTAATTAGTATATAGTTACGGCCAACTTTATTCTCTTGATTGAATTGTTGCCCGTACTAATTTTGTTGTCAATAAAAAAAATGTACTTCTTTGAAAGAAATTTCTGTTAGTGAAACTGTTTTTTTGATGGGGTTTTTTTCCGTCAGTTTTTTTTTGTTTCTGCAGAGACAAAAAAGAACGGACTTTTTTTGTCTCATGTCGTTAGTTAAAAATAATTTAAAGAAGCATTTGAACGCCGATGTGAGGTGATACCAAGCGGGAATAAATATTTTTTTTTTTTCCATTTTATTTTAGATATAAAAGGACTCGATCATTTTTAAGTTATATTTTGGCATATTCTCTTTTTCTTTTTTTTTAATTTTTTTTTTTTTTTTTTGTTTTTGCTGTATATTTTTTCACACTTGCACTGCCTATTACTTTCTTCTCTTCTTTTTAACATATACACAAAAATGCCTGTTCCAATTGAATACAACCCTATTCGTCGTATGAGTACTATTACAGTACCTAAGCAAGATATTCATTTTGAGTAAGCATACATTTTTTTTTTAAAAAATTGATTTTTATTAACGCGTCTTTTTTTTTTTTAGTACTTATGATTTTCAGCTTTGTGTACCACAAAATGATATCAAGGATTCTTTTGAATCTAAAGACCTTGAGGCGTCATTCTGTCGTGATTTTGCTTGTTGTGGCCTTGTCTTGGAAGACCTTCATGATCTTTTACAACATTATGAAGAATGCCATGTTCGTTTAGAAGATGATGAAAGTAGTCTTTTTGATGAAGAAGACTCTAACTCATGGTCTCCTTCTCTTTCATTTTCATCTCTTTCATCTGCTGATGAATCTTCTATGCCTAATAGTCCTACTACTACAATGGACGATAATGAATCTAGTAATAATATTGATACTTTAAAAAAGAGAGCAGCTGCTTATCTTTCAGATCTTTATAATGCTACTTCTTCTTCTTCTTCTTCTGCCTCTTCTGTTTCTTCTTGTTCCTCTTATTCCACACCTCCTTCTCCCACAACTTCTTGTGCTGAGGATGATATGAGTGTTGTTGAAGATAATCTCTCCAAAAAATCTGGAAAAAAAAGATCTTATAACCAATATTCGTCTGGTACTCCTAGCGCCTTAGAACTTTTAACTCAATCTGCTGCTAAAAAATTAGCTTTAGCTTCAGGCGATCTTCCTACACCAATGCTCTCGGATGAAGATTTTCTTGCTCAAGCTGGTGCATTATTAGCTTCTGCCAATACAAGTATGTTTTTTAAAAATAATATTTTAGTTTTTATATATGTATTAACATTGTTTAGTTTTTCCTTCAGATGCCAATGCCGATAAACCTTACAAGTGTCCTGTTTCAAGTTGTGATAAGGCCTATAAGAACCCTAATGGTCTCAAATATCATAACCAACACGGTCATTGTAACCTTTTGAATGATGACAATGACAACATTGCTTCCAAGCCTTACCAATGCACTATTGGCGAATGCGGTAAAAGATACAAGAATTTGAATGGTTTAAAATACCATATTGAACATTCTCATATGACTGCATTAAACCAAACTTTGGCTACTTTTGGTTCATCTTTATTCTCTTCATCTGCAACAACAAATTCCATCAACACTTTATTCTAATTCCTTTTTTCTTTTATATCTAACTATATATTATCATTTTTTCATTTTGTAAAACTATAATCCTCCCACCCTTTTCGACTCAAAACAAAAAAAAGCAAAAATCCCCTTCCCCATTTTCCCTTCTTGTATACTTTTTCTTCCAGTTTCTTTTTTTTTTTCTCATTCCACCCCCTGTGTAAATACAAAATTATTATTTTCTTTATATCTCTCTTTTTTCTATATATATTTAAATAAATCATATATACTTTTTTCAAAAAAAAAAAAAAGCCCTTGTTTATTCTTGCAAAAAAAAGCTTAAAAAAAAAAAAAAGTCATTGTATACGTATATAAATTAGGTCCAAGTTTTTGGCAGGGTGTTAAGGAAACTAAACTAGGTTTAGTCTCTGCAATTTTTAAGGTTTACCAATTGCATGAAATAGAATAGAGTGTTACACACGTAGGATTAAGGCTTGGTTTTGGCTGTCAATTATTTCTTTTCCTTCTTATCGTAGGAAAACTCCGTTTCAAACGAAATTATATTAAAGTGGAATTTTCCAATCGCTTGTTTAAACTAAAAAAGTTACCAATCCCGCGAAACATAACTACTCTTATTAAAGGCCTGATATGTAACCAGATAAACTACCAGGGAAAAAAAACTTGCAGAAAAAAAATAGTAGCTTTTTTTTTAATTGTAAAAAAGTTGTGAATATACTATATAAAACAGTATTTTTTTCCTATTGAGGAAAAAATACATCTCGTTTGTATTACCAAATCATTTTGAAAATAATTAATCTAAATTTGAGTCTTATTTGTTATTGTTCACACACACATACAACCCTTTTTTGTTTTGCGAATTTTCTTTTTTTTTACAGGCTTTTCAAATAAAAAAAAAATGTTTCACTGTAATAACTCGTTTCAGCGAAATTTTTTACAGCAAAAGAAAATTAGTTTGGGGGGGGGGGAGGAAGCATTGTTCTTGGGCAAGTACATTGCTTTTTTTAAAACCACTTCCGATCGTTCCAATGTGCTAAAATCGATCACTGAAATATTAGCAGTAACAAACAACAACGTTTTTTTCTTCAAAAATCCGCTTATTCATTTTGTCGATCAAAGAGAGAGAGAGAAAACAAGGACTACTGCTTGTACTACCGTTTTGTTGTGTACCACCAAGTAAACTTATTTTTATACCTTGTAATCAATGGCAATCAATATCATTCGCTCCCCTTTTTTATTAATTCTCTTTTTTCCTTTATTTTTTTTTTTTTTTGCTGTAAAAAAAAAGAGTAAAAATGTTGAAATTAACATCAGTTGTAATGGTATTCACATTAACATCCACTAATGCCATGTGGGTACCTGAAAAAAGACAAGAACCAGAAAAAACAACTGCATGTAAATAAATAAATAAATAAAAGTTTGAATAAAAAAAAAGGGAGTAAAGATATATAACGTCTTTTTTGTAGCTAAACCAACGACTACAACCACAATTAAAAAACCAACTGCTACCTCTGTAAATAAAGAGTCTACTACACAAAAGAAAGAATCCAGTACCAAAAAGGAATCTGGCACAAAATCTTCTAGCGAAAAATCAAAATCTAGTCAAAAACCAGAATCAACTGGTGGAGGTGGTGGTGGAGCATCATTACCTCCTACTACTACTTCTACTTCCAGTTCTTCTTCAGCAGGTTTACCTTCATCTACTTCTGCATCTGCCGAATCACCTGCTAGCTCTTCATCCGCCGGTATCATTGGTGGTATCATAGCTGCTGTAGCCGTTTTAATTATTGGCGTAGGTGCATTTTTTATCATCAGAAAAAAGAAGGCGCGTCGAAACCTAAGAGCACAAAGCATGAAACCCGACCCTTTCACAATGGGGTACGGTAACAGCGATCCTAAACCCTTAGATAATAATTTTCCACCTGCTCAACCGTATAAAACGCAAGCCAACAACTCATTTGATAATTATGAAGTAGCACCTATCACAAACACAATTACAAATCAACAACAACAACAACAACAACAATACCAACCACAATTATCTCCTGCACCACCAGCACCAGCAGCACCAGCTACTACGCCTATTGCAACTCAGTATCAACAAAAATCGATTGGCTCATTTACTGTGATTGCTACTTATATACCAACGCTAAGCGATGAATTAGAAATTGAAACTGGAGATCAAATTGATTTGATTGTAGAGTATGATGATGGGTGGTGTCAAGGTGTGAATCTTTCAAAGGGGAATACAAAGGGTGTGTTTCCTAGACATTGTATTGATTATGCCACTGCTCCTTCAAATCATGCAAATAATAATGATATAGAAAGGTCTAAACGAGTTAGTTCAATGTATCAACCATAATTCGAAAATAAAACAATTTCTTTTTTTTTTTGCATGAATTCTCTTTCTTTCCTGCCAAATACTTGACGTGTGTGTGTGTGTGTGTTTTTATTATTTACAACTAACGTCATGTGTTACCTTTAAGGTACTCGTTTTGACAGGTTTTTTTTTGTTTCATGAGTTTTCTGGTATTGAAAATATTTTTGTGAGAAAAAATATAAAAACCGGGGGAAAAAACCCTCTCTCTTTCTTTTCTTTTTTACTTTATATTATACAATAATAAAAAATGGCCTGTCCTTGTAAGAAAGATAATAGCAATACCTGCAAGTAAGTTTTAAAAATCAAAATGATGAATCATGTTATTTAAATCTTCGTACTCCTTAGCTGTGCTGGTACTGAAGACTGTAAATGTGGCGATAGCTGTGCCTGTGTAAACTGTAACAAGCAAGAAAAGAAGAAGGAAAAGACTTGTGCTTGTACCGGTAAATAAATATAAAAAAAAAGATATGTATAACGTTTATACTAATCACTCTCTCTAATAAAGATTCCGCTAAAGGTATGGCTCGCATCTAAAATACGCGTTTTTTTTCTTCTCTCTCTCGTGCGCGCGTCTACTAACGCTAATGTTTATAGGTTGCGAATGTGGTGAAACATGCAAGTGTTAAACAAGTAATCCACACTCTATTTCAAAAATCATACTTGTTAAATACTATCTCTACAAGTAGCTCGTTTTAACAAAAAAAAAAACTTTATGATAAATAAAAACCCTTTATTTTTTTTTACTTTACGCATAAATAGTCACATTTGTTATGTTAAATTTGTATTTTGTGAATGATTAAAAAAAAAAATTAGCCTTTTTCCAAAAAAAATGAGCACTTTACCTACCGCCTTAAAGAACTCTCGTTGTATATTACATATCGATCTAGGTAAATTATTCTTTAAAAAATAAAATAATACTAGAGTTTTCTAAACGTATATACGCTGCAGACTGTTTCTATTGTCAAGTAGGTAAAGAAAAGCTCATTTCGAAATGAGTAAACTGCGGCAACCCATAACTTTTTTTTTTCGTCTTAGAGCAAGTACGTTTAGGTATCCCCTTTGATGTTCCAGCTGCAGTTCAACAATGGCGAGGTTTAATTGCAGGTATAAATATGTAAACAAATTTACACACACACTTCATATTTTTTCCCCACGTATACACCCCCTGTCTAACTTTAATATGTACTAGTTAACTATGCAGCCAGAAAAGCCGGCGTTGAAAGACACGCAGATATTGACGATGCGAAAAAGATATGTCCCAATATCAAACTATTGCATGTCGCCACCTACGGCCCCAACGACACCGAACCACGCTACCATCCAAACCCAGACCGTCGTACACACAAAGTATCTCTTGAACCGTACCGAAACGCGTCTAGAGAAATCTTCAAGATCTTTCATAAATATTGTGGTACAATTCAAAAGATTGGGACCGATGAAGGCTTTTTAGATGTCACTGAAACTGTAAATCAAAGACTGATCGAACGTTACGTACCTCAGCTTTTAGATAAATTGCACGACGAGGATTGCGGGGCCTTAATTGACTGGCATACTTTGGGCGTCGTGGTCACCTCACCTGATGAGGACATGTCAGAATCGTCATCAGAAAAACAATGGAAGACAACTACATGGCGTGATTTACAGTTGGCCATAGGTGCAGAACTCGCGACAGAAATTCGTAAAGAAATCTATGATAAATTACAGTATACCTGCTCGGCAGGTATCGCTCATTATAAAACTGTGGCTAAATTATGCTCGAGTAAAAATAAGCCCAATAAACAAACCGTGTTAAGAGAAGCTGCCCGTCAAACATTTATGGCGGATGTACCCTTTAAAAAAATCAGAAACTTGGGTGGTAAATTAGGCGCCGAAGTTGGCTCTGATCTAGAGATTTCAAATGCCCGTGAACTTTGGAAGTACAGTATAAAAGAGCTTCAAGATAAGTTTGGAGTTTCCACTGGGTTATATATTTATAATATTTGTCGTGGTGTTGATGATGAAGAAGGTAAAAAGGGTTTTTTCCTTTGTATCAATTTCTATCGGCTCACTTTTTTTTTTTTAATTATAAGTAACCTCTATGAAAGCTCCTAAATCACTGATGGCCGCAAAAGCATTTAACCCAGCCATTCAAAACCCTACCCAGATGCAACCATGGTTCTCTATATTATCCGTAGAGTTACACACGCGTATTCTTCGAAACTACGAGGATTTCGGAACATGGCCTAAAAACATCACTATACGTTATCGTTCTTTTGGATCCTATAGAACAAAGGCTATAGGTTCCCTTCCCAAAGATGATATGAAAAACAACGGTAAGAAACCAAAAAAAAAAAAAAAAAAATCTAGACTAATAATGATTTTGGCAAAAAAAAAATAAATAAATAGAAAGTCTACTCAAAAAGTTTCAGCAAAGTTATAACTCGATCCCAGATGCGTATCCTTGTTTAGGTCTCGACTTGATCGCGTCTGGACTGTCTCATGATGAATCTTCTAAATCACATACTTTGAACCGTTTCTTTACTACTTCTAGTACCAGTGCTCATCTTGCTAACAGCACCATTATTCATCCACCACCACCTGTAACCAAAAAGAATTTGTTTTTCAAAAAGCCTTTACCAGTAAAGCCAACAGATGCTGAAACATGGGTTTGTGATAACTGTAAACAAACAGTTTCCGTAGCCGACATAGACGAGCATACGGATTATCATTTTGCTTTAGAGATTTCACAACAGGATTGTAACGCACCCAATACTTCTGTCAAACGACGAAAATCACCTCCCACAAATGAAGATAAAAAGAAGAAAGTTAACAACTTTTTTCTCCCCCGTTCTTGATATATGTATTTTGTTTCAGATCTCCCTAAAGGAAAGAAGGAGAACAGCATTCAACGTAAATAATAAACAACAAACTTTATAGGTTACTCAAATACATATGGTCATGATTATTTATTATTGTTATTATTATTATTACTACTTTTTAGTTAGTGTCTTTTGACTACTCTGAGATTCTTGAAGAGATGAAGGTCTGCTTGATTTCATATCTTCATCTTGTTTTGGAGTATAATAATCTAATTCAAAAGAAGGCGTATTCTGACTATTATAATAATGGTTCTTAAAATGATGCATGTCTGCATTTGCGGAGACAATATTTTCCGGAACTTCTGTTGAAGCCTCATTTGTAGGAACACTGGAAGTGTTATTCTTTTGTCCCTTTTTAATTTTTTTCCCTCTATTCGCTGTAACCTATACAATTATACATTTTATTAGTATTTTTTTTTTATCTCCCTCTTTTTTATATAAGATTTAGTTTTACCCAATGAATTGTCGCAACGTTAATAGTGACATCTACTGTACAACAAGTAAGACAAAGTACACCTCTTTCTCTACCATTAAATAAAGTGAGTGTCAAGATATTTGCAAATGATACTAAAAGTGCTACGATGGAAGCTACCAGTGTACGTCTTGCTACATCATGTAATCTAGACGCCTTCCAACCTACATGCGTACCGTCTTCTGATCTCATCAAAGGTTTAATAAATAAGATCGTCATATATGTATTGAAAACCTGTATCGAATAATTTTGAGTTTGTTTTTTGTTTTGTTGTAACCTTAATTTATATATATAAACTTACAAAGTCATAAATCTACACATACAATGTCTATATTAATATTATAGCCTTGCATAAATGGTAAACATCGACTTACAAGTAACGGGATACTAGCAATTAGCTCTAAACCAATAATACATACACCATTTTCTTGAATTTCAGCTATATGGAAAATAAACTTCAAAACAGGAGCTGTTAGAAACTTTAAATATATTTAACGTTTGTCATCTTTACCATTAGTGTCAATATGCCAATATAGGGAGTCATCAACACTACATGAAATCGATAGGACTTTGTTTTCCATCTTGTTTCCCTGGATGCAGAAACTACCCAAACTTTCTCAATCAACCTTTTTTTTATCAATAAAAAACAGTAAATAGGATGATTAAGGAGAGTATACTGCTAATTTTTTTTATGTATACCAAGAATATATGACCATTTTTGTTCCTGAATAAAATAAATCGCAAGCCATTTCAGAAAGAAAGCAAGACACATAGTTTCCTACAATATATAAAAAAAAGTTTAAAACACTATTAAAGTTTTCGAAAATTAAACTAAAAAATGGTATACCATTGTTTGTTGAGACGAAAATTGCTGCAGATACAGTAAATGCCCAAGAAAGCAAATACAAGGCAATAATTAACCAACGAGAACAAGACAGGTACTTGAATTGGACATTGTATGTTTTGATTCCGATCAAGAGTGAGAGAACTGTTACACATACCAGAGACACAAACTCGGAGGCGATTTCTGAATCGTCTGGTTGAAGCGTTCTATCAAACACTGCGAGGTCAAATATAGGCATTTTATTTTAGAAAGAAAGGAAGGGAAAGAAGAGAACTTTTTTTTTAAAAAAAATAAAAAGAAGATCAACACTTTATACGTGTAACATTATATCAAGCATGCAACTCACTTTTTTTTGCTGTTGACGTTCTTTTTCCGAAGCTAAATAACCACCACCCCCCCCCCCCCCCCTCTCTGGTAAAAAAAAAAGAGCGTATATGTTTTAGAAGTATAATCTTTCTTCCCCCCTGCCTCAGTAAAATTGTCCCTTTTGGTTAATATACGCCAAATAAATAGGGCTGTTTAAAACAATAGCAAGATGGTGATGGTGTCAAAGCCCTGAAATATACAGGTTTTAATTTTTGTACATAAAAAGGTCGTGCTTTTTACTAAAAAGAAAGATTACACATAGTAGAACTTTTTTTTCTTTTTTTTTTTTACTGCTTTTTTAATATAGTAGCCGAGAGTTGGTAACACAATTTTTTTTGGTTGAGAAGTGTCTCCTTCTTTTTTCTTCGGTGGATGTTCTTTAGCGCGCCAGGGGAAATAGTGGAAAAAATACTTTATTAAATTTGGGAAAACTGAAACATTGATTTCAGAAATTCCAGAAAAAATATCTGAATAAAAGGGTATGTACTAAAGAACACTGCCTTGCATTTTATCAATGTCAGAAGTATACGTATCATTTCTACAGAGGATATAAAACAATTGGTAAATACAGAATTGTAATAATCTGTACCTATTGTGTATTATTGGTATAAATATATATGATCGACACGCAGATAAACAGAACAGTCCGTTTTTTTTTTATTAGAGCCAAAGTATATACTTGGATAATTTAGCTTCTCTTTTGCCTCCACCCTTCTCCATATTTTATGACTATAGGAGTACATACGAGATACAGGACCGTCATTAAAATGGCCATAAATGTACTTTTTTTTATGAAAAAAAAAAAAGTTAGTAATGCTCGTATAATATGTTATATGACTTACTATGTCCATGCATCACCCATAGCTTCTCTGATCTTGACTGCAGATATAGAGAATATCATTGCAAAAAGGCTTCGAGAGAAATTACTAGCTGCCACGGCTTAATAAACGGAAATCGTTATTATTGTTTATATATATATATATCATGTTTGTTCTAAGATATGTACCTGATGCTGCTACCTTTAAATTTGACTCAACCAGATAATTGGTTACTATAGTCACTGTGAACATGATTCCGAATGCACCTATCAATACCAGTTAATAAAAAAAAAAAAAAAAAAAACGTTTCAGTGTCTTTAAAAAAAAAACTTACTACATGAAAATACAGCGAGTGCTCCCATCCAATGTAATTTAAAATGAAGGAACCAACCGTACAATAAAGTGCCCAAGAATATAAAGGGTATAACAGCGTACATTAGCTTCAACTTGAACTCTTTGCAATCTACACCACCGTTTTTCTTTTTCTGATACGTGCAGTACCGGTAATCGATGTGGCCCACCACAATGGACCCTAAAGCGTTTCCTAGCCCTCCTGCAATGAAACAAAGCCCGACTTGGCTAGGGGAGAACCCGTAAATGGGACTAAATGTAGAAGGTAAAATAGCTACGAAAAAGTAAAAACAACCAAACGATACTCCAATAGACAAGCAAACAAGAAAGACATCAGGTTCTTTCAGTAAAATAAGAGACGAAAACTAAGAGTAAAAAAAAAAATTAAGAAACATTTTGCTTATTAAAAATGTATTATAACTTACTGGATTAAATTTCATTCTCCTTAAACGATCACCCAGAGTTGAAGGTTTAGGTAAATTGTCCCGTTCTGGGCGATAAAGAGATTCAGATAAGAATAAAATGCTAACAATAGTCAGGATACTTCCCATGATTGCCATAATATAAAAGATCCATTGCCAACCTAGGTATTGATCTATATAACCACCTACGATAGCTGCAACAGGCGGGCCTAAAATCAAACTAAAAAGGAAGTCAATGATAAGTCGTAAGAAAAAAAAATATCAAGTTACCTAAAGATGTAGTAACTCATCATCTTTCCTCTTTCGCTAGCTTGACACAAGTCAGATATTGTGCCGCTTCCAACAGCCTGACCAACGCATGCAAAGCAACCCTGAATAATTCGAAATGCAAAAAACATGCCTATGTTTTTCGAAATGCCGCAAATGATCGTACATACTGTATATAAAATCATTGCAATGATGTAAATCCATCTTTTTTTCTAGCGTTAGCTTTATGTACAATAGTTTGGTTAATATTATCTTACTTTCTACCAACTCTCTCACTTAATGGAGCCCAAAACAAAGGCTATATATAAAAATTAGCCGAGTTTTTTTTTTTTTTTTTTTTTTGTATGCTTGCAACTTACCGCCACACCATTCATTAGTAAAAAGATTGCAAATGTTGCATTAATTGTCTAATAAATTCAAGGGGAAGAGGAGGAAAAAAAAAACGTTTAGCTTGGGTAGATCGAAATATCTAATCATTTACCGTCAAATCCGTGTTAAAATAAAGCATGATATCATGAGAAGCAGGCACCTGTTAATGTAAGTATTAATGTACCTGTACAATTAAAGAAAAAGAATAATACTTTACATATATAGTAGAAGAAAAGTAACTCATAAAACTAATTGATAACATGATGGCAATATTCATATTTTTCTTTCCTCTAGGCCAATTCTATAACCAACATGCTAGCATTAAAAATTGTACCTGTTTACATATAATCTGCAACGTAATAAACTTACCAAAGGATTTTTCGGGTCTTCTTTAGGGTCATAGACTGGTATTACGTCTTCCTTCATCATTACAGTCTCGGTCCCTTTTTCGATATGGTAGCTTTCAGAGCCTCCATTCTCTTCATCAGAGATAGATACTATACAAAAAGTTATTATTTGACGAGTAAGTTTTAATATAGAATATTTTTTAAATTTACTTTTTTCTAGATCAGTGCTCATAAAGGTGAACTTATAAAAAAAGATAAGAAGGAGAAAAAGAGAGCAGCGGAAACGGGAGAGCGTATAAATAGTACTTTTATCCTGGTATATGTACACCAGCTTTAAACATTGCGGTAAACGCATGTGCAACCTTAAAAGCTGAAATCAAACAAATAAAGGTTATCATGTTTTTGAAAATAATTCCATGTACACAATCGACACTTTCTCGCGCATAGCGGCATGTGTCTCTTAATATTCATAAAAAAAACGAACATGTGAATGTAATCATCTCTAAACTTACTCATTTTTATTATATTACAGTACACATGTCTACATATTTTTTTTTTTTACAAAAAGAAAAGTAGTTCTATGCTTTTTTAGGGGTAGCTATTAATGCACAATTCTCTAAACTGGTCACGGAGTCTACATAATAAACTAATTTGACATCAAATCCGTACTTTTCCAAATATTGGACACGACCGGCGTCAATTACGCGTTTACACTTGTATCCAATCTCTTCACGTTGTTTATAATCAAGACCAGAAAAGTGGTTTCTTTTTTTTTTAATTAGGAGACGTTAGAAATGGTACATATGTTTTTTTTCTCTTTTTTACTTACGATGTTTGGTCGTCATTGTCTTCATCTATTTGATCCTCATGATCGTCTTCTTCGGCACCTTCCTCGAGTTCTGGTTTAGTTACACTACATGTAGCCCAACTACTCATCTTACTCATTCTTTCAAATTCCTCTTTCGATAATCCAATTGAGTTCAAGTATTCTATGTTGGGATACATTTCATAACGACAAAGTTGATGACAACAAAGTGCGATAATGATACCAGTAATTGAATCACTATTTAAATGTATTGGGATCAGCAAAAAAAGAAAATATATGCAGGGTAAACAATGAATATATATATATATTTACCTTCGACCGATTGATTTTTCATGCTCAACATAGTGCACTAAACTTACTAACGAGATGTCAGTAGCGCAACCACATAAATGTTTAGATACAGCTACAACCTTTTTATCGTTATTTTCAATACATTCAACTGCAGAGAGATCCAAATCTTTAATATCAATCAAGACACGTTGTACAGTAGATTTGTTCTCGGATTGACCTTGCAATCCCATATCAGCCTTGTTACGAACTGTT
The DNA here is from genome assembly GCA_025677825.1 of Helicostylum pulchrum. Classification (NCBI taxonomy): domain Eukaryota; kingdom Fungi; phylum Mucoromycota; class Mucoromycetes; order Mucorales; family Mucoraceae; genus Helicostylum; species Helicostylum pulchrum. Next base: position 36,664 of record JAIXMO010000010.1, on the reverse strand, counting down.
TTACGATCTAATAACAAATAAGTAGCTTCACCGTTTTCTTCTTGAAGTGCCTTCTTTACATAACTCGATAAATCACCTTTACCAGCACCAAATTCTACAAAACATGCAGTCTTATCCTTCAACATACCGTTGAGTTCCATATGGCCCATTAAAGAAGATAATTGATCCAAGTGTTTCGAGTTCTTGATAGAACATCTTCTCTTTTCGGCTGAAGGGTGACTTAAAATTTGCTTTTCAATTGTAGATACGTGTTTATCATAAGCAGCAGATACTTTGGAAATAACTGAATCCAAATCCTCTTTTTTTAACTCTTTTAATTGAACTCGAGCAAGCCAAGGTTGAACAAACATGTTTTGATGGGAATAAATGTTTTTTTGAAAGTCTAATTCTTCTTGTGATAAAGGCAACGTACAATTGACATTAAGTGAATGACAAGCTGGTGATTCTCTAGGGCGTGCATTGCAACGTGTCTTTAAGTGAACTTCGAGATCTTTCTCAAAAATAGTGCTATAATAAATAAAGTAAGTTTTATGCGAATATCTTTTTTTTTTTGGTTGGTTTCCTTACTGTGAATTATCATATGGACAAGGGATACGCTTACGAACTTCAGCTCCTTCATTATCAGGGTGAGCTATTAAATGTTCACCACAATAATTTAAGGTTTTTTTGGCAGGCAAGCCACAATATCTTCTTTTACGAAGTACATAAAAATGACCTAACAAAATTTATTAGTTTTTTGCTTGTTGTTATTATAGTATATCCAACTTACATTGTTGAGGTTTATCAGGTACAGGTGGAATAACAAAAGGTTCCTTCTTTTTATTTTTCTTACTCAAGTCTTTTGGCATACTACTAATTTTTTTTAAAAGAAAACAAAACAAAAACAAACAAGAGAAAATTTTTTTCAAACAAAAATTTTATTTTTTATATGGAAAAGGATTCGCCCATCAAAATAAAGTGAGAGGGGGAGTTTATCGCATTTCTTTTAATATATTTAATCCCAAGAAGAGACAACATTGTTGACGGTAACATCTTCAGCCCAGTCGGAAGCACCAACATCGGCTTGAGCAGACCATTCACCAGCACTGGCAGCAATACCAGCAGGTCCTTCAGCTTCAATAGTCCAATCGACTTCTTCGGTAGTGGCACCCCATTCAGCGGTAGTATCTTCAGCGGTAGCTTCATTCTCCTTTTCAATCTCCTCAGGGTCACGGTAGAAGAACATATCAACCATAACATCCCAAGGGGTAGTGTAGTCCAAAGAACCACGGAGACGAAGAACGGAACGAGCCAAGAGCCAGTAGATCAAACCAATGGAATGCTTGGCCTTATTGTTGGTAGGAATAGCAACATCAACATATTGAAGAGAAGCATCAGTATCAGCGAGAGAGATAACAGGAATGTTAACATAAGAAGCTTCCTTGATAGCTTGGAAATCAGAACGAGGATCGGTACAGATAACTAAACGAGGTTCACGGAAAGAACGAGTAATATAATTGGTGAAAGTACCAGGAGTGAAACGACCCACAATAGCTTCAGCACCAATATACTTGGCGAACTTGAGTGCAGCACGATGACCATAAGGACGAGCAGAAACAACTACAATATCTTGAGGGTTCTCAATGGAAGCAATAACACGAGCTGCAAGAATGAGCTTTTCCCAAGTCTTGCCAATATTGATCAAGTTGACACCATCGGCACGACGTTTATGAATATAAGTGGCCATACGGGTGTTGGCATTCTTGGTACCAATATGAACTTGAGCAGACAACAAGAGTTGAATGTCTTCTTCAGTAGGGTTCAAAACTTTTATATAATAGATTAGCTTTTTTGTTGTTTTTTTAACCATGGCAACAAAATATATTACTTACTAGTAGGAAATTGAGACATTTTTCAAAGGGACGGCTATCGTTTGGATTTCTAACAAAAGTTAAGGTGTAGAAAAGGTTTTATAAGGTGAAGGCCAAATAAGTCCAGGTGAAAAAAAGAAGAAAGTTCATAATACTTTTCCAATTTTTACGTCTTATTTAAACAAACAAAAAAAAACTTTTTCTTCTTCTGTTTAAACTCAACTTTAAACGCCACATTTTTTATTGTTTACCTGTTACACTATTTTTGAATAAGTTAATCGACTTACTTGGTATGAAGATTAGTTAAATATAAATATATAAAAGACTCAGTACAGTTGTCCGTAAAGACATATCGTCCGAAAAAAAACTATCTTTTGAATGGCGCCGTTCTTTACATATTGTGGTTGGTTACGGTACAAGACATGCTAAAGAAGATATAGATCTTTATCAACCAAAAGAAACCGTGTAGATATGATAGCTCGTGGCCATGATTCGGAGGACTGGTATGTTCAAGTTTTGCAAGTCTTAATGATAATACAGCTCAATGGATTCTTAGCTGCTGGTACTTCTTGTTTGACATTATCACTTTAATACTTGCTTTCGTTTGTTGCTATACCTACTTTACAAATCCAGCGCTGCGAAAGTTCGACATCATCTTAATTGCTATAGGGAAACTATGATACGAAGTTCAATTCTATGCAGCTTACTGTTCATGTATTACGAGAACATAGCCTTACAAATCCTGACGAGCTTATAAAGGGATTTAAAAAAGCTATGAATAACATTAAGAGAAGGAAGAACTATAATGCAAGAATTATGGATCCATCGCTAAACAAAACCAATGAAGATGAGAACGAGGTACATGCCACATTTAGGTAAGTTATGCAATACTCACTTATCCATGCTGTAATATTAGTTCCTGAAGACTACTGCATGTAAGGATTATTTCTCAAGTTGTGCTCTTATATACAGCATCAACGAAGAAACGGAGAGAGATATATATACAAAGTTACTGTTAGAACAGCTGCATATTCTCAAAAGGCATGATACATTGATAATAATTGACATTTCTTTACATGCATTATTGCGTATTAAAGTAACTAAAGCAATAATAATTAATTCAACTTAGACACGAGCTGCAAAGAGACAAAGAGTATTTTGTAAGTTAAATAAAAAAAAATCTTGTAATTAATCATCACTTAAACTATATTGCTCTAAACATAGGCGCAGAGGAAGATGAACAAAGCTCACATCCACCTAACATACAATTGGAGAATTTAGATTCCTTTATAAGCGATGGCTCCGACCAAACATATTTGACAGAAGAGGCCAGAGTCGGCCCTCTCTCCGAGCCTACGGTTGGAAAAAGGTAATTTAGTCTATCGTAAAGCTTGAAATAAATGACAGGCATCTAAGAACCAGGATTTATTTACACATTATTAGTGCTATAAGGTGAAGACATCTACTGATACCGATTTGCAATATCGCTCTATTTTTTTTGAATTTCTTGCATGAAACAAGTGTACCAAAAAATGATTAAATAGATCCATTTTATCAGCCTAAGCTGTATTTATTCTATCTTTTTTTTTTTAGAAGAATTCAAATTTATTGTTTAGTATTTTTATTTTCTCTATCTTTATACAAAAGAATAGGGTTCTTCCTCAAGAAACTTCCAGGAAAAAGCTAGTACAAGACCATGAGATTCGTCAAATTATCATGGGCTCCACCTATTCACGTATCCTCAAAAAAAGACAGACGGTAAGCTTTAATAGTTATATTAATTGACTATGTTATTAACGGAAAAGAAAAAAACTAGGGTCATTTCTTTTATAAATTACAGCACTGAGTCGTCACGAATGTATGAACTGATGCCTACAATATTAAGTGACGAAGAATATAGCAAGGTTAAAGAAGAGAGAATGGTATAGTAAAAAAAAACAGGCATTTTTAAGTGTTATATCCTCATTATTAATCTTATGTATTTACTAGGTAATTTAGAAAGTAAAAGAAAACCAATCATATCATCCCCCTATTGCCATTACACCCGACCAACTCCATTTATATACATTACTCTGTGACATGACAGATACTGTCATCGATGAAAAGAAGAGGACGCACGAAAAGAGTAAGATTGGGTTTACTGTGGACAATATTCAAAATATATCTTCCCCGCCAAAGATGTATTATCATACAAATGGTATGTAAGCACTTGTCAATATTAGTATACTACGTTAGGTGACGAGACTAATAAAACTATATTTAATGTTATTAAAGGGAAAAAAAACGTCAACTTTGCCTGTAAACTTTACACGTAAAAGAATCCAAACGGATTTCGTACTACTGGCAAACGGTGTAGAAATTGGCGCCAGGGAGACCAAACTCCCAGGAATTTATGAAAAATTGATTGAAGAAGACAGAACCAGAACAGCTGAGATCTTGAAACGACAATTGCATGTTCGAATCATGAAGAGTAAAGATCGAAAAGAATTTAGGACTTTCGGTATGGCTTTCAGCGGCTTTGATATCGAATTTTATGTTATGGTCTTCGATGATGAAAAAAAATCACCCTACCAATTTCATCAAATTGAACAAGTAAAGCTTCCAATAATGGCTTATAGTTGAATGCTTTAATTGAATATAAAATATGATATAAAACCAGGTTAAATATTATCTCTCTTACACGATTTAATAACTTTACTACGCTTGCCATTTGCCAGTATACCTGAGTTTCAGCGGGACAAAAATGCATAGACATTGGTGTAACCAACTACTTTTTCGGGAGATGCTCAGTAAATAAACAAGAACAATCCATGTCGAATGGGTTTAAACACATGTTTTTATTACGCGAAGAAATTACCACTTATGAAATATCAGATAACACAATGAGCCTCCATTGCGACACAAAATGAAAACCGGGTTTTAGCATAATGAATTTACTACAGAGTGCAACTAAACTTGATCTTTTGTATAGGATCGCACTACTTTTAAGTCTCTCCCTCTCTCTTTTTGTTTCTTTCGGTAAGTTAAAAGCATATACATTACCACAAATAAAAACACACTTTGGCAATCGTTGCTTTAGTTGACCGAGTGGATCCTGTATCCTTTTTCTGCAGAAAGATATTCGGCATTTTAATTATTGCTGGGTTTTTTGTTCTTCTTCTTTTGCTTCAGTGGGCTCATGCTCTATTGCCATAGAAACGAAACACACGATGATTAAGAACCAAGCTTTGGGGGGGGGGGAAATACAAACCTATATCAAATTAACGTAGTAATGATCACATGTAAACGTCTGGAGTAATGAAATTAAACTCATAGTGTTACTTGGCAACCAATTTTTGGACTGGGTTTCCAGTAGAACACAACTGTTTAAAAAAGAAACTAAAAAAATAAAATATATCCTTTTAGCTTTCTTTATTATTTTATTTTTTTGACATGACAGGGCTCAATGAATTGAGACAGAGATTATTACATCCATATTATGTACTTCAATTAGCATATGGACTTTCTTATATTGTTACACGTTCTAACCAACTTATGGGTCAATCTTTTAACTTGGAAGTAAGAAACAAAAAGTAAAAAAAAGTAACGAGATTTGAAAAAAAAAACTAATGTTTTTGAGGGATGTACTAGGAAACAGAACCAAGAACTTTTTGTATTTTATTCGTAATGTCTGTTTGGAAATGTTTTGTTGCAGCTACAGCAGAGGAATTGTGTAGCGTCTTCATCTTGTATACAAAATTCTTTTCTTTTTGTAGTATATATTGGCGATTTGGGTTTTGGTCATCTGTTTTATATGCTGTTGGTTGGATTGGTAATATATAATATTGTAGTATATAACGATAATATAATTTTTAAAATCCTTTTTTTATAGTACTTTCATCCGTATTCCCTCAACCTTGGTATAGAGGCCCTACAAAGATTTTCGAATTAAATGAACCTGCTTTTAGAGATAAAGTTCAATTAAAGAAACCAACGACAGTACCTGTAGATGAAATAAAGGGACCTCGTATTACTGAACTAGATGCTAACGAAAAAGAAGCTAAAAAGCCAACAGAAACTAAAAAGCCAGAAATCGACTCAAAGTATTGGATTGTTATGTTATATGCCAATTGGTCTGTTACTTGTCTCAACTTTGAACCTGTATTAGCAAAATTATCAATCGAGTATGATTTACCTCACTTAAAATTCGGTAAAACAAAAATATTCTAATTGTTTATGTTGGAGAAATCAAAATATTTACGCTTTTACTTAGGTCAAATTGATATTGATGTTTATCCTAATTTGGCTGAAGAATTTGGTGTTAGTAAAGATCCTGCTTCTTTCGATTTACCAACTTTGATTTTGTTTCAACAAGGAAAGGAAATTAGAAGGTTACCAGAGTTAACCATGCCAAAAGAAGGTACAAAATTAACAAAGGCAAGTGCTGCAAAAGATGCCATCACTCGTTTAGGTTGGAATAAGAAATCCGTAAGTCTTGTACATACATGTAAAAAAACACACACTAATTTTCTTTTGTTTGTAGTCTACTGTCGTTACTGCTTTTCAATTAGAAAAGATCGCAAACGAAAAAATAAATTAAAACAATCACTTTTTATTTATTTGACATGTTCTGACAGTTTCTGCTTTTAGCAAGCAAGTCACGAAAATACGTATTTCTTTACGGTAAAAGGGAAAACTAGTAATGTAACAGCTCTTTTTCTTTTTTATACAAATATCTTTTTTTAAAAAAAAAAGAGAGGGAGAGGGGAGGAGGAGGGGGTGATAATATACAATGTGAATTTCTAAGTAATGTTGTTTTTGTTGTTGTTATTAAACTTCGATAGTAATTGAGGCAGCTTTTCTTAATCTATTCATAACGGCCATGCCTTCTCTGTCTTCGGAGATACCTTCAACAAAAATCAAGTCTACATCACTTTGATCTAAATGGCGCAAACCCTTAAACATGCCTCTTGCAACTTCTTCAGGGTGCCCAGACCGACCCATTTGAAGTGATAAACATTTAATATTGTTTGATAGTGTTGTATTTGTTTCCCAAATAGCCGTTTCACCATCTTGTGTTGTACGCAAGATGCCTACTTTCGATACAACGACACCTGTATTTTGAATTATTTCTACTTGATCTCTTAATGCACGCTCAAATTTATCATTGAATTTAGTGTCCAATTCATTTTTACGATCAATTAAAATAACTTTAGCTTCAGGTGAATAATGTCGATATTTCATACCAGGTGTAGTAGGTGCTTGCTCTAATTCAGTGTCGACAAAATGCTTCTTATAAACTTGTAATTTTTCCATACCAGGTACGTTTTTAAGTAACTCGTAAGTAAGTCCGCCTGGACGTAAAATGGCAGGTGGGTTGCGTAATCCATCTAATACTGTGCTTTCGACACCTACGTTACATGATCCACCATCTAAAATAAACGGAATACGACCTTGAAGATCGTGATAGACGTGACTAGCTAAAGTAGGTGAAGGTTTACCGGAAGAATTAGCTGAGGGGGCAGCTAAAGGAAATCCACAAGCTTCAATCAAACTACGAGCGACAGGGTGAGAAGGGAATCGAATGGCTACGGTTGGATGGCCACAAGTGACTGAAATAGGGATAAGAGAAGAAGCGGGTAAAATAATGGTAAGTGGACCAGGCCAATGTTGACGAATCACAGGTAAATATACTTCTGGTACTACATTATTTGGTAAAATACTCTTCAACATTTCAATAGAAGAAACATGAACAATTAATGGATTGTCTTGAGGTCTATTCTTTGCTGCAAAAATCTTTGAAACGGCATTTTCGTCCAAGGCGTTTGCTGCAAGTCCATACACTGTTTCTGTTGGAATGCCAACAGCTTCTCCTTGCTTTAAAAATTCTACTGCCTTGTCAATGGCTTCTTGATCTTGTTGATTGCTAATCATGCTTTTAGCATTCTGATCTGCAAAAACTCCTGTACTCTTTTCAAATTTAAAATTTTCTACATTAACTTTGTAGACTTGTGTTTTGAACATTGTAGAATAAAATAATCGTTGAAATAAAGGTTTAATATTAGCAGAGCGTAAAAGCATTTAGAAAAAAAAAAAAAAAAACTCGAAAAATTTAAAAATGGTTTCGCTGTAAGTTACACCGATAAATAAGCCACTAATATCCCAGGGCCACTTTTATATTGTACTCTTGGCGGTTGTTCTGTCGCTGTTCAAGCTTTAGAAAAGGTTAGAATGATTACTGCTGAATCGGGATTACAGACCAAATTGACAGGTAATTTCGAGTTGTTACATTTATTCTTGACAAAAAAAAAAGATAACCTTAAAAAAACGAGAGTTTACTATCTGTTTATTCGTAACAAAAGCAGTAACAAACATTAGTTAGAAATCATAACAGTGATGCTAGTTTACAAAAGATAAAGCAAGTCAAAAGGAGTGGCACACGTGACGAGGTCAATCTATTTTTATACAAACAGAAAACTAACTATTTTCCCTTTTTCTCTCTCTCTTTCTTTTTTAAAAATGAATTTTCCAGGACAAGGATATACGACAGGTGGATACCCACCACCACAACAACCAGGTTACCCTCCTCAACAACCGGGTTACCCTCCTCAGCAACAAGGTTATCCACCTCAGCAACATGGTTATCCACCTCAGCAACAAGGTTACCCTCCTCAGCAACCAGGTTACCCTCCTCAACAACAACCGTCGCCAGGTTACCCACCGCAACACGGTGGGTATCCTCCACAACAACAACAACAACAACAACAACAAGGTTACCCACCACAACCTTCTTCACCTTACGGTGGTTACGCACCTCAAAATAATATGCCACCACCACTTTCACCACAAGCTTTCCAATCTCCTCCATTGCAATTTGATCGCAATGTAATATATATGCAAATACACACACTTTTGCAGAGAGAGAAAAAAAAATAATACTAAAAATGATTTTACTTTAATAGATGCCACCTGCTTATTCACCACAAATACAAGATCCAATGTTTACACCGAACGACCCGACGTTAGCACAGGCCAATTATCCTCAACCGCCTCATTCTACGCACAACCAATCATCCCAGCCAGGTAAAACGGTTAAAAAAATAATTTTTGATTGGTTCTAAACTTTTATATATATAGTACCTTATGGTCAACCACAGTCAAATGCTAATGATTACGTGATGCATGTCAATCCGAAGTTTAGAAATATACCACCACCTAATTTTCAACTTTCAAACTGTAAGAGAGACTTTACTGACAAAAAAAAACGTATTTTGTGACTAATAAAAATATTTGTATAGGTCAGGGAAGAAAAAGAGCATTGTTGATTGGTATTAACTATTTTGGTACTTCTGCTGAATTGAAAGGTTGTATCAATGACGTTGAAAATATCAAGCAGTTCTTGGTTACAATGTATAACTTTCATGAAGAAGATATGGTTATATTGACGGATAATCAGTCTAATCCTCAAGGTATGCCTACCAAGCAAAATATCATTCGTGCCATGCAATGGTTAGTTCATGACTCGAGACCTAATGATTCGTAAGTTTTAAACGCACACGTATTATTAAGTATCTACGCATTTTCTTAAAATTGTTATGTTTTATTAGATTCTTTTTTCATTTCAGTGGGCATGGTGGTAGAGTAAGTACCGTATTGTTTTCTTTATGTAAGACAATACCCTATTAACATAACTTTAAAGATGAGAGACTATGATGGAGACGAAGATGACGGGTACGATGAGACTATTTACCCAGTAGATCACGAAACCTATGGTCAAATCGTTGACGATGTAAGTAATATAACAACAGCAGTAAAAAAATCACCTTTTTGTTACTTAACCCAAATAATCAGATGATGAATGATATCATGGTAAAAAGACTAGTTCCCGGCTGCAGGTTGACGGCTATTTTTGATTCCTGTCATTCTGGTACAGCACTTGATTTACCATACGTGTACTCTACGCAAGGCACAATAAAGCAGCAAAGCTTTTTAAGAGACACAGGTAGTACTTTAAAGAACGCAGGTAAAGCATATTTATCTGGCGACCCTTCGCGAGCTATCTCTTCTGTTATGTCAATTGGTACACGTCTTATGAGTGGTGGTATCAGTGGCGGCGGTGGAGCAAAGAAAGAAAAGATCAATCAGTTAAAGGGATCAGCTGCCGATGTCATTATGTTTTCTGGCTGTAAGGATGATCAAACGTCAGCTGATGCTAATGAGGCGGGTAGAGCGACAGGCGCTATGAGTTATGCTATCACTAGAGCACTGCGAGAAAATAGAAACCAGACTTATATTCAGTTATTGAATAGTATTCGTGGTATATTGAAGCAAAAGTATAATCAAAGGCCACAGTTATCTTCTTCCCATCCAATGGATATGAATTTACTTTTTGTACTATAAATTAATCAAGAATATTCAGAGAGTTATACTTTAACTTTTCCAAACTATCGATATTTTAAATAAATATGCGTACTATCGATACACTGACCAAGTCAATATAAATTCTCCCTCTTTTGATGTAACAGTTGTCTTTGTGTTACGATTTTTAACAAGAGACTTTTTTGCTGGGACCGAAAAAAGAAACCAACAACAGCTTAAATAATTTTGAAACCCTTTTTTTTAAGAAATAAAACTTTTAAAGATGGTGTCTAATTCGTTTGTTAAACGCTTTCGAAAGTTAGATGCATATGCTAAAACGTTGGATGATTTTCGCGTAAGAACAGCAACTGGTGGAACTGGTACTGTCCTATATTTTTTTATCATTATTATTCTATCATCATTAGTAACCAAGCAAAGAATTTAGTTACCATGGTAAGTGCTTTTACCATTGCTATGCTGGTATTATTCGAGATTATGAGATATATGACACCAGTAATGCAAACAGAAATTATGGTTGATGGTGGAATTCAGGTACATATTTAAAAGCGTCCGATAATTTTGTGCCAACAAATTACAAACTATTTTAGGAAAAATTGCCAATCACGTTAGATATTACCTTTCCCCATATGCCATGTTACAGTAAGACTCGCAAAAAAAAAAAGGCGTATATATATTATTTTTTTGCTTAAAAAAAAATGACTGTTTATATTAGTACTTAGTTTGGATGTGATGGATGAAAGTGGAGACCATATGGGAGATTACGATCATGATGTTTATAAGGAACGACTTGACCCAAGCGGAAAAGTTATTGAAAAAACAAAATCAGAAGGTAAAACATATAAAACCCCAACAAAAAAAAAAGTAATTCTAATATAAAAACTATGAATAGATTTGGGTAACAGCGCAGCTAAATTGGCATTAACACATCAAGGAGATTTATCTGGAGAGTATTGTGGTCCTTGTTACGGTGCACGTTTTAAAGGCGAAGAAAAATCATGCTGTAATTCTTGTGAGGAAGTACAACGTGCTTACACCGATCAAGGATGGGTTACTAACGTTGATAGCTTTGAACAATGTATCAGAGAAGGCTGGAAAGAAAAGACATTGGCTCAGTCAAGAGAAGGTTGTAGAATGCACGGTACTTTGTTGGTTAAAAAAGTTCGTGGTAATTTCCATTTCTCGGCTGGTAGAGCTTATAGCCATGGCGGTACTCACGTTCATGATGTGAGCTCTTTTATTAAAAGTGATAATAAGCAAAACTTTATGCATACAATTAAACAATTAGAATTTGGATCTCATGTGTATAATACTCAAAAGCAAAAACGTACAAAGGCAAGCAATTTAGTTCAACCGTTAGATAATACTAGTTGGGGAACTATGCAAGGTAAAAAAAATAAAAAATATACACTTGTATAAAATATATTAATCTCTTTATATAGCTACCATGATGTATCAATACTTTTTACAGATTGTTCCTACAGAATTTGATTTTATCAGTGGAGCACAATCCAGAACTTTTCAATACTCTGTTAGTAAACAAGAACAATTTGTAAACCAACATACAGGTGGTCTTCCTGGTGTGTTCTTTATGCTTGATCATTCTCCTATGCGTATTATTTACTCGGAGTCAAGACCTACTTTTGGCAGCTTTTTGACAAGTTTATGTGCAATTATTGGTGGCATTTTTAGTGTAGCTAGTATTGTAGATAGTGTCTTGTACAGAGCTGAAAGAATTACAATCCAAAGAAAGGAAATGTAAAAAGCATGATTTCACCCCGCTTTTCTTGTATTGTGTAACTGTTGTAAATAATAAACAGCACGAAAACACCCGCTCTTTCCGAGCGATATCAAATTTCATTTCTGTATTTAAAAGAAGTCGACTGTACCATTATTTCATACCCTCACTGGTACAGATTTGTACATAGAAATGATTACTTAATGTATATATTGAGCACATATAAATCGTAGTTTAATATATCGTGATGACTACGTTGATTACATGAGTGAATAGACCTTGATTAAAGTAATCTATTTATTCCATCTTTTTTTAAATAGTCGCTCTTTTTCTTTTTTTAATTAGGAATTTATACAAGTAAAGAAGCTTAGGTATTATATTAATGAAATACGATGAGTATTTATATAATGAAACTGGAAGCGGCGAAGCTGATTTCATTATCAAAATATATTGCCCCATAATGGAGAATGTTTTCCGGTACAGTCGATGTTGTCTCGTCTGGTATGTTTTTTTCTTTCTGAAGACTGGACGGTAGTGGAAAAGCTAAAAGATATTGACCTCCCCGTTAGTATACAGGATATAAAAGACGGTGTAGTAAGTAAAAAGTACAATATACTTTAAAAGAATTCAAGGTTTGTCGTTTTTTGTTCGTGATTTATTTGCTAAATCAGCACAGACATTGAGTTGAAAGGGCGTTAGTCAATATACAAACAAAAATATATATTTAATGAGTATACCATTAAAAGGAATAAACCAATTCACCAAGAAGCAGCCAGCCCCCCCCCCCCCACAAAAAAAAACTTTTAAAAAAGCGCATATTTGGATGTATACCTTTGTGGATACCAACAATGAGGAAGAGAATGGCGAAAACGACTAATAGATCTTCTTCCCTTTCCCTAATACTCCTAATATACAGTTTAGGTCACAAACAAATTGCAATAATAAGATTTATGTATCTTTTGCATTAATTCACATATGTACTGCAATTCTTCGAAATAAAAAAAACGAAGATTTTTATTACATTTTTCAAAATCTTGATTTTTAAACGCAAAACACTGAATGATTTAAAATAGTTCCTTTTTTAATCAACATGACATATCGTACGTGTTTATTGTTGCCAATTTTAAAATGGTACCGTGATCGTGTTTACAAGCACCAAAGTTTATTTTCGCAGTAACGCGTTTTCGGATAAACACGCCGTGAGCCTTTCTGTGACATGTGAGAGCCACTTTCGATTTTTTTTGAATTATAGCTCGATTATTTTAGTAACTTTAAAAAACCATATATATATAACACTATTTTCTATCAGACTACTTTTTTTTTCTTCTTCTTCTTCTTTACCTTTTTACAAAGAATCATTTACACCAAACTACTTTAATATGTCCGTTGTCAAAGTTCACGCTCGCCAAATTTTTGACTCTCGTGGTAACCCCACTATTGAAGTAGAGGTCACTACCTCCAAGGGTATTTTCCGTGCTGATGTTCCTTCTGGTGCATCTACTGGTATCCATGAAGCTCTTGAACTTCGTGATCAAATCAAGACTGATTATCTTGGAAAAGGTAAATATATCACCAGAGGTTTTTTTTATTTCTTGAAAAAAAAAACATCATCCAACAAATTTTTTTTATAAGGTGTCCTCAAGGCTGTCGAGAACGTCACTCAAATTATTGCACCTGCTCTTATCGCATCAGGTCTTAGTGTTGTCGACCAAAAAGCTATTGATAACTTCCTTTTAGAACTTGATGGTACTCCCAACAAGAGCAAGCTCGGAGCTAACGCCATTTTGGGTGTCTCCCTTGCTGTTGCCAAGGCCGGTGCTGGAGAAAAGGAAGTTCCTCTCTTTGTTCATTTTGCTGACTTGGCTGGATCCAAGAAGCCTTTCGTTATGCCCGTTCCTGCTTTCAACGTTATCAATGGTGGTTCCCACGCTGGTAACAAGTTGGCCATGCAAGAATTTATGATTATGCCCACTGGTGCTTCCTCTTTCACCGAAGCCATGAAGATTGGTTCTGAAGTCTATCATACCTTGAAGAGTGTTATCAAGAACAAGTATGGACAAGATGCTACTAATGTTGGTGATGAAGGTGGGTTCGCACCCAATATTCAGGATAACCGTGAAGGTCTCGAATTGTTAGTTACCGCCATTGAAAAGGCCGGTTACACTGGCAAGGTTAAGATCGCCATGGATTGTGCTGCTAGTGAATTTTATGTTGATGGAAAATATGATTTGGACTTTAAAAATCCCAACTCTAAGCCTGAAGATCGCATCACCGGTCAACAACTCTCTGAACTTTACAAGTCTTTTGCTGATAAGTACCCTGGTAAAGTTTTTATTTTATTTTTTGTGTGGTGGTAATTTTTTTTTTGAAACTAATTTTCTCTCGAAAATACAGTTGTTTCTATCGAAGATGCTTTCGATCAAGACGATTGGGAGAACTGGTCTCACCTTTTGGAAAACTCAAACTTCCAATTAGTTGGTGACGATTTAACTGTCACTAACCCCAAGCGTATTGTTACAGCTATCGAGAAGAAAGCTTGTAACGCCCTTTTACTCAAGGTCAACCAAATTGGTACAGTTACTGAATCTATTCAAGCTGCTTTAGATTCTCAAGCTGCCGGTTGGGGTGTCATGGTTTCTCACCGTTCCGGTGAGACTGAAGATACCGTAAGTACTTTTTTTTAAAAAAAAATGTAACACTGTATTAAATTTATTGTAACCTTTATTTTTTTTAGACTATCGCTGATCTTGTTGTCGGTCTCCGTACTGGTCAAATTAAGACTGGTGCTCCTTGTAGAAGTGAGAGATTGGCCAAGTTGAACCAATTGCTTCGTATCGAAGAGGAATTGGGTGGTAACGCTATCTATGCTGGTGAGAACTTCCGTAAGGCTCATGAGTTATAATTTCCATCATAAATCTTATGATATGCCCCCTTATATAAACACAACCTATACACCATTCACATCAAACTCTTTTTATACATGATGTGTAATAACAACAAAAAATCCAGAAAAAAATAACACTCACAAACCCTCACCCCCTTTCAAAAAAAAAAAAAAAAAAAGATATATATGTATATATATTTCCCCATTATCCCCCCTTTGCAACTCTCAGAACCCCCTTTTTTATATTGAGAGTAGAAAAGTGATTACTACTTTTGTAAGAAATAAACCATTTCAGATCTGTATAATTCTTTTTTCTTTCTTGTCTAACTGTTACTCAAACGGGGATGTAAACTTATTTTACCCCTCATTTTCGGAACTTCATGTGTACTAGACTTTCTATAGAACAGACTTCCGTTTGACACTAATTCTATTATTAGAAAGAACCCAATACGTGGTCTCAGAAGGCATGTGGATTTTTGTATTATCTATGACAAATGTACGCTTGATACTGTAAAAAATCATCTGCGGAACGTTAAAGAGCTTAGCAAAGGGGGCTCTGTCGTTAATTAAGTGGTAAAAGTTTTCACATCGCGTGGTTAGTTTAGGTCTGGCAAAGTTTTAACGCGGTGTATATGTTTACTTTACCGCTAAAAAAATACATTTTTAAAATGCAGACGGCGGCATTTTTATTTCTACACTGTTCCAACAGTGACATGATTGTGTAGCATATGACAGTGCTTCCACCCTCAATTTACCCTATTTTATCATCATCTGATTCAACTGTCATTCATATAAATAGCCATTCTTATCCCTCTCAAATAATAAAATCTTTTGCTTTACTTTTATCAATTTTATTGACTTATTAATATATTAGCAAATATATCAGGCTCACAAGTCTTTGTCTCCCAGAGCCTTTTGAACATTTCAAACTTTTAAAGGATAAACTGTAAGTATTTTATCACGGAATTTCACTGTGTTTATCCTAATACTTTTGTCGTTTACTGTTCTAGATATGGTTTTCTACATTTTTTATCAAGAGAAAATGCATGCAGATTCTTTAAACAAATAACTTGTTTTTTTCGACGATATAACCTCATTTTGCCATGTTTAAAAATATATGTGTATATTTTTATTTTTACTATTATTTTTAACGTGTATCCCCTCAATCCTATTATAATTTCTATGTTAAAATACATAAAATAAACTCCTTTTTACAAAGAGTTATATAGCGATAATAGTTGTAAGATTTATCATTCTCGTTTTGTTGTGAATACTAACAATCTTTGGTGATTCAATCTTAAATCTGGAAAATAGTGAAGCAAGTTGGGGTGCTACTTCTAATTGACAAAACGTTTTCTTGCTTCAGGGCAGATATCCGTACTAAAAGGATTGAATGATGATTTTTTTCTGTACAGGAATCACACATGTATAATAAAACTGATTAACGAATGTATAAATACTAGTATTTATGAAGCAGATAGTGGTATATATGTCATGATGAGTAAACAGACCTATTTTATCATCTTTCTTTATCTCACTTGGATTACAAACTACACAAGCTTTTTGTATTTATAATAATCTGGAGGGCGAGTCTTCAAGCTTATACATATATGACATAAGGGCGTCGATGGGATAAAGATGAAGGAATTGTATAATATAATAAATTAAACTAAATGATTTTATAGTTCTTTTAAAAAAACAATTGGTCAAGCAGGAAAGGAATGCTGTCATTATTCAGACACTGAATGTAATCCTGGCGGTCAAAAGGAAAATTTAATACGTTATCATGTAAGTGTCATTTTTAAACCTTCCGTTCGTTTTTTCACAGCAGAGAATATTTACTTTTTTTTAAAAAAAAACTATTTAGGTGAGGTTTGGTTTTAATGGGGAAGATCTAGAACAAGCCAAAAAACTTTTAGCAATTTGTAGTGCAGGAGGAGGCCTTGCATTTTTTGGAACTACCATAGACAATTCTACGGCCATTTGCCAAAATGCTGATGGATCGACTAATAAAACCTCATTTTTAGAAACTTTTGATATTTAATTAATAAATATTCTTACCATATCAAGTATGTTTTTTTTTCTGACAGTAAATATTGGATTCAAAACACAATGTACATGGGAGCAAGATAAATTACTTTCCCAAAGCGTTCCACTCTCTTAAACTGATAGTGTTGTTTATACATACATTATAAACGTCAATTATATAATATATATTACAAAAATGATTTATTATTTATTTAAGCTTTGGCACTATAGATCTTGAGTTGCTTTTCTTCACCACCGCTAAGAATCTTATCATTATCCCAATAAACACTCAAAACCTTTTCCTTCTTTTCCTTATCCTCGGCTTCAACGGTATACAATGGTTCTTTACTACGAATATCCCAAACACGAACTGTTGAATCGTAAGAGCCAGAGCATAATGCGTATTCAGAAGATTTGGACCAACAGACAGAGGAAACCCAAGCTGTATGACCTCTAAGACTCATCTTGACGTTATTACCGTCTTCTGATCTAGGATCCCATAATCGAATGGTGTTATCTGAATGACCGGTTGCTAATAATTTAGCGTTGCTGGAGTAGTCAACATCAAGTACAACCTTTTCACAATTCTTTGTTGTCAAGTTTACTTGTTGCTCGACATCCCAAGATCTAATTGAATGATCCCATCCACCGGTATATACTACGTTGGAGTCGATTTTATCAAATGTGACAGAGTTTACTCCGCCAACATGACCTTCTAATGTAATGGCCTTTGTCTTGATCTTTCTACCGTCTGTCTTTTCGGTCTTCTTTCTCTTTTTAGGTGTCTCTGAAGTCTCGGAAGGTTCGTCTTCGGTAGGTTCGGTTGTGGTCCAAACCTTGACAAAACTATCAGCTGAAGCACTAGCAATCTACTCGATTTTTTTTTTGTTAGTCTGTATCCAGTGTAACAATACTTTTTCTGTCAAAAACTTACGAATTTATTTTTGGAATCAACAGCAATTGATTCAATAGGTCCCTTATGTCCTTTACATTCGTACATTAAACGATCTGTTCCTTGTTCAAGTGAATATTCCCAACCTAAAAGAGTATGATCAAGACCAGCAGAGAAAATGGTAGCAGTAGCATCTAAAATAATATATTTTTTTTAGTATCTACACAATAAACCCTATTTTACAGCACAAATGATTGAATTTACCAGTAACTTGGCCGAATGCGACACTCTTTACGGAATCAGTATGGGCCATCAAGGTACCAATACATTCACCAGTAGAGTTCCATAATCTAACGTTGTTATCGTATGAACCGGTAAGGAATAATCCGTTATGTCCTTTTACTGAACTGATCCAATCATCGTGTTGATAAGCTGTAAGAGGGGTAGGAGGAAGCATAGATTCGACATATTCAATAGTGACCAAGTTTTCCTATACGATTATATTAGTTTGCAGCATATACAACAAAAGCAACAACAAAACTTACAGTAGAAAGTCTATTGGCGTTTAAATATTCAACAATACTAGTTCTTAAAAGTTGACCATCAATTAAAAAATCGAAAGGAATAGGTGAATCTATATACAGATATAAATGTTGTTAGTAAGACGAAGGGTTATATACAAGATCTAGATCTAGATTTACCGATATCAAGCAAGTTGTTAACAATCTCTGAAAGGCCGTCCTTTTTAATGTTGGAAGGTAACAACATGGCAGCCTCGCTAACTGCATATTGAGTTTGTTGAGTGGTGAAGCGAACTTGAACTTGTTCTTGTTCTGTAGACATTTTTGAAGTTTTCTTGTAAAGTAAAAAAAAAAAAAAAGGAAAAAGAAAAAATTAAAAAAAAGAGTTAATAGTCTATGTGGGTGGCTTATGTGATGGAAATAAGTTTAGTGTGACCGGGCTAATACACCTTCTACAAATGAGTTTCCCTTCTCCCCCCTTTTTTATTACCTTTTTTTTATTGCATGTCTGAACCTTTAGAAACAACGCTATCTAAACTTGATGACTTATGCCAAGAACTTGAAAAAACAGATTTTTTTAGTCCTAATAAAAGGAGTAAAGAAGAGATAGAAGCGTATTATGATAAAGTAGAGCATAGTTTAAAGGTAGAACAATTTATTATTCGAGGTAAAAACAGTTGAAAAAGTGTGTGCTGTATAAGGTACTCAATTGTTTTTACGAGTAGAACTTGAATTGGACTATAATAAAGGTGTACAAAAAGAACGAGACATGTTGAGAGCAGTTGAAGATTCCGAAAATAAAATACGTACGCGACAAGAACAGATGGAACAGTATGAAAGTAAAGTTACAGAGGAAGTTTTACGACGTGATAAACTGCTGTCAGAATTAGAATATTTGGAGCAGCAGATTGAGAATGAGAGTAATGATGAAGCTATTGAACAAAGCTTGAATAGTGAAACGTAAGTAGACAAAAGGAAAATGTTGCTTACACAAATAAAAGGGCTAATTTGTTGTTAGACTCAAGCTGGCTATCTATCGTAAAATGGGTATTCAAATGCAAGTAGAAGACGACTATCAAGTGAAGAAGGCCATCCTTAGTAAGCATACACAAAAGGACACAAAAGGATACACACTAAAAAAAAAAGTCTCATAATTTTTGTAGCTACGCGCGATGGCCAAGATATCCGTACTATCCCAATTGAAAACCATAATAACAAGCAAATAGTTAAAAATATATGGGAATTTATTTCAAAAGACTTGAAATAATAATAATAATAATAATGTGTATATAATATTCTCTTTCAGCATGCATGTTTTGAGTGTAGTGTAAATAACGATAATAAACCTTGCATGAAATTCTTCTTTTCGCTCTCTAACCTAGACAAGTGCCTTTGTTGATTGTAAGCAGAAATCATGGGCTGAATGATAGTTAACCTCTCGATACGTGTTACATAATCCGCTTGCAAATCATTCAAGGTCATTTTAATGGTACCTATTTCTTTTAACAGAGATTGAATGGTAGCAGCCAAAGGGAAGAAATAAGCTTGTTGGTCGTGGTAATCATGGACCCAGTCGAATTGGTGGTTAAAATCGGATAGATCAGTCAATAGGTTGTTTAGTAACGAATTACTAAGATCACTTAATTCAGACATGTCAAATACGCGTTTTAATCTACGATTTAATACTCTTGTGTCCGTAGCATTAATTTTATCTATTGTTTGTTGTGTTACGGACTGCAGCACTTCAAATGGATTCTTTTCGTGAGTTACCGTCATCTTGAATTGAGGAACTACTACTACAACACACGCCAAAATTAAAATTGAATGATCTGCATGTTTATTTACTTATTATTATTTACCATGCTTTTTTATGTGATTTGGTATAGGTTCGGGAATGACAAGTTGTAAGCGAGAATTCTATTATATTAATGTTTTAATTACATGTATGAATAAACAGAAGAAAATTAACAAAAAAAAACTTGCCTGATTTAATTTAGATTTATTTGATAATAGTTTATCATGCTCTTGTAAAAGAACCTCGTGGGATAGTTGAAGTGATTCTATTATAAAAAAGAAAAATGCAGTTGATGATCTATTGCATAAGTCGGCGAAATATTATTTACATTACTTACCATGACTTGAATTTAATCTCTTTAGTTTACCAGTCATATTAGTCTCTGACTTTCGTACTTGAGACAACTCTTGCTTTAAGTCAGATATCTTGTGTTTGTATGAAAAAGTAAGTAAAAAAAGGTTCTTTTTTTTCTTTTCTTTTTTTTTTTTATGCAAATGTATGTACCTGTGTTTTAAGTTCCTCTTCAATCTCTGATTTTACAGTTAATAATTGTTTCACCAATTTATTCTTAATCATTGATTCTTCGTATTCCTTCATTTTACTCTTTAATTCAATACCAAGTACTTTAATCATCTATTGTATTTTATATTTAATATTATAAAGGGATGTGTGCATCTGCATCTGCATAAAAATAAATCTGACCTCATTTGACTGTTGGCTTTCTAAGCGCAGTTGCTTCAGTTCTTTATAATTCTCTTTAAATAACTCGTACCGCTACATATTATATAAGTTACAAGTAAACTATCTAACAAGTATATTTATATTACCAGGTCTTGGTTTTCTTCTTGCAAAAGAATTTGTCCAATTTCTATTCATCGTAGCATTATTAATTTTCTATCGCAAATAGAATATATAAAATTTACCTGCTGCTAATAAAGCATCATTTTCAGTCTTGCTGTAAGAATCATGAAACTCTTGCAACTGGAGACATTCTGGTTTATTACAGCAACATGAAAATTGAATAGAGTCCTGCATTTTAACAATGATAATTATATATATAAAAAAAGGGGGATATAATAGAAAAAAAAAGAAGGATGTACAAAAAGGAAATTTATTTAATTTTATATATCTCGCTTTTTTTAGTTACACACCCAAGGTTTTCTTTGGTGACGTCTGATTTGGGTTAGGTTTTTTTTTTTTTTTTCTCTCTCTCTCTGTCTCTCTCTCTTTTTTCTTTATTTTTATCTGTAATGAGTAGTAATAATAATAATAATAGAATAACTATTGGACAATACAATATAATAAGTACTATTGGTACTGGTTCCTTTGGCAAAGTGAAGCGTAAATATCCCTTCTTCTTTTTTTATTATTACTTTTATCTAACTTTTCTTTTCTTTTCTTTCTTTAGTGGCTGTTCACGCTATCACAGGTCAAAAAGTCGCTTTAAAAATTATCAATCGAAAAAAGATTGCAACAATGGAAATGGGCGGTAGAGTGAAACGTGAAATTCAATACCTAAAGCTACTTCGTCATCCTCATATTATTAAATTGTAACTATATTACTACTTGTTCGGTACTATTCTTTCTTATTTATTTATTTGTTTAGATATGAAGTGATCACGACACCAACTGATATTATTATGGTCATTGAATACGCAGGTAGAGAATTATTCAATTATATTGTAGAAAAAGGCAGAGTAAAGTATCTTTTTTTTTTTTTTTTTGTATATGGAAATAAGAGAATTAATCATATTTTTTAAGATGGCTGAAGATGATGCTCGTCGATTTTTCCAACAAATTATTTGTGCAGTCGAATACTGTCATAGACACAAGATTGTACACCGAGATTTAAAACCTGAAAAGTAAATACATTATATATGTCTGTTGAGAGAGATCAATCTAGTGTGTTAACAAAACAAATACTAGCTTATTATTAGACGCTAATAATAATGTAAAGATTGCAGATTTTGGATTATCAAATATTATGACAGATGGTGATTTTTTAAAGACGAGTTGTGGAAGTCCTAATTATGCTGCGGTAAGTAATTACTATGTATTTATTTGAGTTGTGTGTATTAATTGTAATAATTAGCCTGAAGTTATCTCTGGAAAGTAAGTTTTTTTTTATATATTTATATTTGTGTGTATATATTTTTAAAACCCTAAACCACCCCAAAAAAAAAAGGTTATATGCGGGACCCGAAGTAGATGTTTGGAGTTGTGGTGTGATTTTATACGTTATGTTATGTGGACGATTACCATTTGATGACGAGTATATACCAACACTATTTAAAAAGATCAACGGTAATATAACATATACATATATCAGTGTTTTGAAACTAAATAGCAAAAAAAAAAAAAATTAGGTGGAATATATACTATGCCATCTTACTTGAGTGCTGATACAAAAGTTTTGTTAACATCCATGTTGGTGGTTGATCCACTAAAACGTATTACAATTCAAGAAATTCGGTAATAATTCTTGATTTAGTGTAACTTTTTTTTTTTTATGCTAATATATATAATTTTTGTTGCAGTAAAAATCCTTGGTTTAATAAAAACCTGCCTGCATACCTTCGGCCTTTACCTACAGCAGAAGAAAGTGGGAATTTATTGATTGATGATGATTTAGTAGTCGAGTTATCAACGGTAAATATTACTTTTTTTTTCTTTTTGTTCTTGTAAATTGATTTTTTATTGGTTTTTTTGTTTTGTTTAGAAAATGGGTTATCCTACAGAGGTTATTCAAAAAGCATTAAGTGAGCCAGAGAATAATCCATTTAAAGTAGCTTATCAATTAGTCGTTGATCATAAAAGATTACTTCAAGACTGTAAGCTTTTTAAAACCTTTTTTTTTGTTTTTTGTTTTTAATCCCTTCTCTTTCTTTCTAGCTGAAAATAATCATATTCAAAGCTTTTTCGCTACTTCACCACCACCTTGGAATACTCCTTTAGACGATAGATACAAGAATTCGAAAGAAGATGATAATCAATTAGATGTACAATCTTCTATTTCCGTGCTTAGTTCAAGTTTACCAAAATCGGATGCGTTTATGCAAGGTAGAGATATATATATATAAATTGTTTAAAATATCAAAGTTATTAAACATAAAAATAGCTGCTAGAGGTAGATCGGGATCCAATGTCTCAACATTACCTATTCCTCCTATTAGCGGTACACCACCACCGGGCGCAATGGCGCCTGCTTCTGTATCACGTCAATCCTCTCGAAAATTACCTATCGATTCACCAGCACAAACCAAAAAGCCACACAAGTCCAGAAGCAGATGGCATTTTGGTATTCGAAGCAAGTGTCCTGCCTGGGAAGTGATGCTTGAAATCTATCGATCTTTACAAAATGTGGGTATGGAATGGATAACAATAGATCCTTATCATTTGCGATGCAGATACAAATATCCTACCGTGGGACTTGTGGTTAAATTCGATCTTCAGTTATACAAGCTGGAAAATAATAGTTATTTGGTAGATTTTAAAAATGCTGGAACACAAAGAACTGATGATTATCCGTACAAGACGTTGGAAAGTAATTTGAAAAACAAGCTGCATATTTATCCGGGTGAGGGTGGTAATAAGGAGGAGGGAGAAGAGGCATCTTCTTATTTGGCGAGATGGAGAGTCGATGAGGATCATGGAAGTGAGTATGTACAAAGCGTGTATCCCTTCTTGGATGTGTGTAGTAAACTTATTACGGATATCGTATAAAAAAAATTAAATAAACCAATCTTCTGTTGATTAGTAAAAAAAATGCCTGGCTTTTAAAATTATGTGAATAAAAAGGGTATATTTTTTTCGCACATGTGTCATGGTATATATTCCTCCTTTATATATTTTAATTATTATGGAAAAAGTATACGAAACTTTTAATAGATACCCTTGGGATACAGACACGCTCTTTCAAGCAGGTCTTGACAGTATTCTTGAGACTTTACCGAAAACCAACCAAGATGAGCTTATTGAACAAGCACAATTACTAAAAGCAAAGCACTTTTACTTTTCCAGGTATTATTAATATACAATGTAAACTTTTTTTTTTCAGCTTTATTAACAACGGGGAAAAAAAAAAGTTTTCAACAGGATTTTGATTTAGAGAGTTATTTACGATATGAACAAGAAAAATTAGATCAAAAAAGGAACCAACTGCAGTTTGATAGGTTGGAAAAGTATGACTATGATCATGATGAGGATTATACAACTGGGTTACCGAATATTATACGTGGTTGGGTACAGGACCAAACTGTGAATGGGTTATGGGATAAAGAAAAGTTACAGTTAGAGTTCTCAAAAGCCAAAGCATTTTATTACGTAGCGTACGTATTTTACTTATTTTGATGTTTTTGTATATACTTTAACTTTTTTTTTTCTTTTTTTTTTACTGTAGACGTGTTGAAAATGTTGATTTGAATGCTTATTTTTCTTACAAGGTTAAAAAGGAACAACAAAATAAACCTGCTTGTCCGTTTGCAAATAAATGGATGAACAAAGGTAAAGTGGGCCCAGTCAAACAAACCAACGGTGCATCATTTGTGATAGTCACAGAAAGAAACGGGCAAGGACCCGAAATCATCACACTTTCTTCTCCTAAAACCAAAAACATTCTTTCGGTACATCGGTTAAAAGATATACAAAGCGCTTTAAGCAAAGCAGAAGCAAATACAAATGTAACATCCATCTTTGTCACAACCACTGTATCAGATACCACCAGTAACATGTTTGAAATCAATGAGCGTATTGAAACCAACGATACCAAAGTGATGAGTTGCGGATTAGCTTATAACGAAACCGCCGGGCTCCGTTCTGATACCAATGGTCAACAACAAGTGTCAATGAATCATTTATCCAATACGTATTATGATGCCATTCGTTCTGTTCTTGAGCGTAAAGAGCCTAAATTAATCGTGACATTCTCAAACGGACAGATCCCTTTGAACGCGGCATATTTAACGTTATGTCTTGGGTTTATGCGTATCATTACAGAGCATTCACTTTTAGTATTTACGCTGGATTTATCGCATGCGCCTATCCCTCCTTTATTACTGTTGGCTTGTGGTCGTGCTCGTACAGCAAAGCCTTTACCGGTGGGTCTTGATCTTTATTTGGCTTTGGCGGCTCCGGAGTATGCTAAACTGAGAGGGCCCGAGTTGGTGTATCTTGGATTGGCAGATGCGTTTGTGCCAGAGACCAAGTTGGCAGATGTGTTTGATACAGCAAAAAATATGGCTATTTGTACCGCACCTGATACCAATGCGGCTATTCAACTTGCGTTGGCTATTCATCATACTTATTCTGGTCCTAATCGATTAACTGTATGGGAGAAATATATTGAAAGTGTATTTGGTGTAAGTTACAACAAACAGAAATGTAGTTTAAAACTAAAAAATCTTTTATATGTATTCAGGCAGCAACTTCGTTTGAAGATTTAAAAGAACGGTTAGAATCACATAATACACCATGGAGCAAAAATATTTTAAACCATTGGAGTACTTTACCACCTACTTTATTAGGTGTTATCTTTGAGGCGGTGAAACAATGTCAAACGTTAAACCCTGTAGAGATTTTGGACTTGGAAAAGGGATTGAATCAAAAATGGCGTCAGAGTAAAGACTATCAGCAGTGGGTAGATGGGAAACAAGATTGGGTTGATACTTGTACGGATTTTTATTTTGAACAAGGTGAGAAAGTAGATGCAGACCAAGAACTCGTGTTGGTATACGAGGTACCTCCTCAGCTGGTTGAAGAAGAGGAGGAAGAGGAAACGGTTGTGTGCCCTGTTACAGGCCAAAAGTCTGCTGGTTCAGTTTGCCCTGTAAAAGGAATGGCACAAAGCAAGTGTCCTATTACTGGTCAAGTGTCTGTTGATGGTACTACTACTTGTCCTGCTTCGGGGCAACCAGCCAAATGTCCTGTGACAGACAATTCTGGAGAATGTCCTGTATCTGGTAAACAACAACAAAGTACTGAAGGTTGTTCCCCCTTTTCAAGTCAATTAAACGATATTACATCTGCAATGGAAACCCAAACACTTTAAATAAATAATAAATAATAAATTTATTATGAAATAACTTGAACAGATTTAACTACTTTGTGTGCTCTACTCTTTAAAGAACTGAGATTCAATGGATCTTTCACTTGTAATGTTTCAACTACTTTTACAAGGTTATCGGATTCTTGGTTTAAACAATTAGCAGCGAAATCGACAAACTGTTCATCGCATTGCTGTAATACATGGTGCTGATGACGAGCTACCAGTTCTCGTACAAAGTACCAATTATGTTCGAAGTTCTCTTGACGTACTTCTACCAGTGTGTTTCCGTCACAGCGAGCACAGTCTGTCAGTTTCAAAATAACGTCTCGCATCACCTCGCGTTCACCTACATAGCATAACACGTTCTTGGGTGCAAATCGATTGAATCCGGAGGTAATACGTGTCAGTTTAAGCAAGTGGAGATTGGTGGGGTCGGCCTCGGGTAGGTTCAGGTACTCTTTTAAAACGTTCTTGGCCAGGACGGGAGTGATGATGTCTTTTTTGAATTCCCAGAGCCAAGAGTTTGTGTCGGCGGAAACGAGAGGAGAGACAAGTAGGAGGCCGGCAGGAAGTTCAATGGAGAAATTGGTACGTGGGGACAAAATGTCGGTGAGCATGTCGGGGGCGTAGATGCGGATTAGTGTCTCTAAACAAAGTGCACCACCGGCTGAATCTCCTGACAGAATTATTTTGGATCCGGGAACCTAAAGTTCGTTGAAAATTCAGTTAAAAAAGTTAAAAAGGGGGGGGGGGATTGGTTTTCTTTTCTTTTTTTTACCTTTAATGTCTTGACCAGGTACTTGTATGCTCCCACACATTCAAGAACAGGAACAGGGTATTGTGACTCTGGTGCTAAACCTTTTTGCAAAGAAAATGTCAAAAAAAAAAAAAACGGATGAAAGTCATTTTTTGTTGGGTACTTACTGTATTCAACAGATAAGATTAATGCATTAATGTTGTACTTTTTCTTTAAGAGTTCTATCCAGTCTATAAAAACGTCCATGTACATTAAACTATGACCTACACGAAACGCACCACCTACAAAACGTAAAAAAAAAAACCGTTTAGTAAAGGTTATAACCGGGTTTTTTTGTTAAATTTTGACAAAATTTACCATGGACTTTATAAATAATAAGGTCCGCTTTTTTTATTCTCTTGGATAATTCGGCAGGTCGAGCGGTACATTCACTCATGGATGGCCCGATCCAGGCACCTTTCCACGTATCTTTTTCAATCAAGGTGACCCATTTCATTTGTGGTTTTGTAGGTGCGGTGAATGATGCGATCAAGTATCGTGAGAGTTTTGGAGGAAGTGATAGGATGGTTTGGATCACGAATATACTTATACTAGGTGGTATAAACGACCTTATTAATTTACGAAAGAAGTCCATTTTTTGACTTGAAATCGTTTGAAAGAAAAAGAGAAAAGGTTAAGCTTTTATT
The DNA here is from genome assembly GCA_025677825.1 of Helicostylum pulchrum. Classification (NCBI taxonomy): domain Eukaryota; kingdom Fungi; phylum Mucoromycota; class Mucoromycetes; order Mucorales; family Mucoraceae; genus Helicostylum; species Helicostylum pulchrum. Next base: position 9,115 of record JAIXMO010000010.1, on the reverse strand, counting down.
TCCTCTTTTTATAATGTTCATACAGATCACCAGGACTCGGGTTGTTTGACATTATTATTTTATGAATAATTTTATTTCATCCAAAAGCGGAATACTTGCTTTTTTTTGCTCTTTTTACCATTATGATTGAACTATTTTACTTAAATAAAAAGGGGTTTATTTTATAATATTTATGTGATGCTTATATACGCCATTACTTTTAAAATATGTGTCAGCGCTACTAAATAAACTTTTTTTTTTTTTCGTAATTTCATTACACAAAAATCAGTTGAAAAATACACAAGTGTTGGGTCATTGGTTTGTCTCTAACATGTGGATGGATGTGAAAAAAATCCAAGTCTTTTAATTGACCCCCCGTTTGACTTGTCATACGTAAACACAAAATATGCGAAAAATGTTGGGTGGTCTATTATAATAGAAAATAATTTCTTACTGGTACAAAATTTAACTTTTACATCTTATTGCGTATAATGGTTTAACATATATAAATAGCTGGTCTTCTTTTTTTAAAAGGTAGAATAATTGATTAAGTATTAACGCATGAAATTCAAAATCACAAATAAAAGAATACTGGTTATCTTTCTTGTGTATTAAAAAAAAAAAATAACTTTTTTTTTCTTTGCCATTGCTGTCATTATTTCTCGGCTGTCTCAAAACAGGTAAAACATTTGATGCAGGGTTTCTATCGCAATGATAATATTTCGGCGGTAGGCCGATTTACTTTCATCGAATCGTTGGTTACGGTAATAACATAACCGTAAGTAGATATGCATTTAATTCTCGGTTTTATTGAAGCGAAAACAAACATAAAAATTAGTAATAAACAGTTACTAACTAGTAGAAAGTTTTTTTTTTTTTTTTTTTTTTTGAAAAAATAAGATGTATAATTTGTTTTATAAATGCAGATTTGTATCAGAAAAAAAAAAGAGGGAAAACTGTATATTTGAAAAAAGGATAACCGGCTTATTACAGGGACTAGGTTAGTTGTTCTGCAGTAGGAACTGAAGTATACTCTCCAAAGATTTCTTGTTCGATAGCTGCATGTCCTTGATCACGAATAGACTCATTATATGATTTACCTGGTGTGTTTTTTATTACGATTTGATAGTACTAGAGATACAAATTTAGTTTTTTTTTTATACTAGAATTTTTAGTTTTATATTTTTTACCCAGAAACCAGTACATGCGACCATTGAAAGAATAGCTGATACATATGGCACTATTTGTTTTTGCAGAGAAACGTCATATTAGTAAAAAAAATATAAAAAAAGATTAAACAAAGTATAATTACGTACGCCAGTAGGGGTAGTATTTGTTTTCTACGGGAATTAAAACAAATATGAGTGCGTAGGCAGTAAAGGCCAAGAACATATAAACACAAACTAAAAAAGAAATGTCAGTAAACATTTTGATTGGTAAATTAATAAATAGCATTTTTACCTAGTGGAGCCGAAATAGGTCTCTTGGTATTTGGTTCACGTCTTCTAAGAATTAAAACAGCCAGAGCCATTAAAAAGTAAAAGACCTAAAGTAATCGATTAAAACATTTTTTTTTTTGTTGCATTATGCTTAAGGTTTTTTTTACATAAACGGGATAGGCGGCAAATGCAACAATAAACTGATAAACGGCACCAGGTGGTGGAACAAGAATAAATGTAATCGATAACCCGTATTGTAATAAATAAGCGTTTACGGGACTTCCGATCTTTGGATTTACTTTACCAAAGACATGCCCGTAAGGTAAAAGGCCTTGTCTAGAAACTTCCATAATAACTCTATATACAATGTATATACAAATCAATTATTTATTTGTATATAAAAGTTCATCTTCTGTTGTTACCTTCCCGCAGAGAAATTGATTGCAGCGCCACAACCAAAAGCGCTTAACCCAATAAAAACAGGTAAAACATTTGATGCAAAATTTTGTCCCAATGACTTGGTGAAACTAAATAAATAGCAGTTTAGTATGGTAAATCGATTTATTTTTTAAAAAAAATGATACGTTACAATGCAGCAGCGACAATGAATTCGGAATTTTTCATTGTGTCTAATGGTAAGACGACCAAGTAGGCTATATTGGTTAAAATGTACAATGTAGCAGTTGTAAGTAATGCAGCGGCAGAAGCTTTTGGTAGATTACGAATAGGGTCCTTTTTTGATGAGACAAATTATGAGACATTTAATAAGTTGCATACAGTTAAAAACTCTCCCCTTACCTTAACTTCGTCTAGTATATAATTTAAATTATGCCATCCACTATAGCTGTTCATTACCTAAAATTTAATAAGAATGTTGGAATTGTTTTAATAATACAAAAAAGTATCATGACATACATAATAAAGTGCAGATGCATAAGGACCGACAGTAGTGGAGGTACCATAAAATGAAAGGTTAAGTGAAGCATCTACATCAGAAGGTATCACCTTTAATAGTACAAGTAGTCCGATGATGGCTATCAAACCCAACACGAATAATTTGACAACAGTTAAAAACCCCATTAGTTTCATTGTAGCTCGTGTTGAGAATACATTGACTAACATCAAGATGGTAGCACTAAACACTATATAAAGAGATGTAAATATAAATAATTCAAATCCGAATATATAATAGTATGGACTTACATGCCCACCATCTATCGGCCCAATGTGATTTATAGGCTGGGCCAAAGATAGCATAGTTTATGTATCCACCAAACACAATACCTTGTAACAACAACAACAAAAAATATTTAATGTCTAGTTTTGTTGTCGTCCCTTGCATAATTGTTTACCTTGTGATGCAACACCGCTAGATCTATTCATTAGACTCCAATACGTAAATAGATAGGCTAATAAGTATTTGGGTCGTCTATAGCAATATTCCAAGTATCCGACTTCGCCACCACTAATATGTTTTTTTAGCATGTATAACGTTTACAATGTTTATTAACTTTTTTGTGTATATATATATACCTTCTGGGAAGCTATTAGTAGTTTTAGTTAGTATAATAAATTGGATAGAAAAATAAAAAAGAAGCTTTTTTACCATGGTTCCTAATTCCATAAAAGTATATGTTCCTGAAAGTGCAACAAAGGCACCAATGGTCCAAAGAATAAGATTCATTCCTCCGGAACCAACCAATTGTAAAGTAAGTGCAGGTCCAACAAAAATACCGGCTCCAATAATATAACTCACGTTAACCATTGCACCTTGAATCCAACCAATCTTGCGTTCCAATCGTTGGTCTATAAAGTGAATGAGTTTTTTACACGTAAAGAAAATAAAGACAGTGCTTACCGCCAACGGCTAGTGGTTCCATATGTTCAATCTGTTCAGTAAACTGTTCATGCCGTAACATGGGTTCTTGATCATCGTTTAAAGTCATGCGAACAAAAAAAAAAAGGTTATACAGATACAGAGGCAGGATCGTCACGAGCTAATATGGGAGCATAAATTGTGTGTGGTGGTACAAGACAAACATATGCACATCTAAAATGAAGGACTTGTTCCGAGTTTCAAACAAGACAACACGATTATAAAAAGTATAATTTATACACTAAGCCACGTATTGATTACGATTTGACATGTAGACTAATGTATATAAATCCAAGGATATTTTTTTTTAGATAAAGAGGAATGAGGGGGTGAAAAGAGAGATAAAGAGGAGGAGAGAAAAAAGGAACATTTTACAAAAATAAAGGGGGAACGTTATAATATAAAATCGCTTATTTATTTCCCTTCTTTTTTTCGCTTTCTTCTTTCTCTGTATTTGCGTTTGTGTCTGCGTTTATTTTTGAGTGTTGTGTTGCGTTGTTGTGTGAGTAGTGCGTATACAGCTTAAAAAAGTTGTTTATTTTCTTCTTTTTATTTATTTTGCCACTCTCCTTTTTTTTTATCTTTTTTTTTATATATTTATCTCGCCTTGTATATATATTCCTCCTCTCCCAAAAAAAGAATATATACTGTAGATATATATACACATATACACACACACATACACACATACACACATACACACACACACACACATTTTTACATATATAGAATCTCATGTTTATCAGTTTATATATTAAATAAATAATAATAAAACAACAAAAAACGCGAATGATATGAAGACGAATAATACACTGTACAATGAACAATTGGATTGCTGTTGCTGTTGTTACTGCTGTTGCTATAGTAACAGTCCACCCGTACAGTCACCCATCATACCTCCGTGGCAACCATCCGCCAATCATATCCCCAATATGGATTCCACCTGTTCCTGTTGTAGTTGTAATTCATCGTCTATTATTGAAGAAGAAGCACAAAGCCCTACTACACCTATTATATCCCAATCAGAGAAATTTAAACAAAAGAAACTTCATGCTATTCAGGAATTACAACAAACTGAACGCGATTACGTTTTAGACTTAAGTCATTTAGTGCAAGTAAGTTGGCTTCTTCTTTTCCACCCCTTAAAAAAAATTCCTCTCCCCCTTTATCCTTTAACCAATTCCGATTTACACTGTAGTGTTTACAAATATTATCTCGTCAACAATGGATTACAACAAGACACAAATTAATTATTAAAAGAAATTCAATAGAAATTCTGTCATTTCACCAACAGTTTATTATTGCTCTCAATATAGAAAGTTGTATCGCACAACGTTTCATAGATAAAGTAAGATAATACACAATCACGCAGTTTAAACAGTGTATAAACGCTAAAAGTATTTGAATTATTAGATGGATCAATTCTTACTATATAAGCATTACTGTGATATGCACGCAGAGGCATGGGCCCTTATTTCAGAATATCGTGATCGACCTGAATGGACACTGTTTTTGAAAGAGTGTGCTATTCATGATACGAAGCAGCAAAGAAAACTACATTTTGAAGATTATCTTATAAAAGTAAGAATTGGTTTTATTCGAAATTATTAAACAAGCTAGCTAAAAAGATCATTTATTTATTTATTATAGCCTGTGCAGAGAATATGTCGATATCAGTTGTTGATTAAAGAGATTATTAGGTATACTTCTCCTCAATGTTCGGAATACGAATTATGGAAGACTATTTCAAGTGAAATGCAGGATATTGTTACGGATATTGACTACCGCAAGTTTCAAAGAGATATGAAGGAGCGTACAGAAAAGTTTGTGCAAAGATTATATGGTGATTGGCGAATAAGTAAAAGGCATGTATCTCAGTTAAACAATCTATTAATCTCGGGCGCAATAGAAGTCACTTATTCAGCATTAGGTCAAACAGTCTCAAAGCCAAGGTATCTTGGCTGCTTTATTTTTAAAACGTATATTATCATGGTTAGGCCTAAAAAAGTAAATTGTTACGAACCAAAGCATTGGTTTCCTTTACGTATGACAGAATTTGAAGATTTGTTAGATATAGAAGGTCAAAGAGAACATTCGTTTGTATTGCGCTGTAAAAAGCATACGTTTTGCTTTAGTGCCAGTTGCGCTCAAGAAAAAATACTGTGGGTTAAGAAAATACAGGAGGCTATTATTAGTGCGAAAATTGAAGCTTCTGATGAAAATCTATCTGCACAAGATTTTATCATATCTTCTCTCCCTGGAATAACAAGTAAAAGATCCCCTCAAAGCATTCGCCTTTCTCGATCATTTACAAACATTTTGGATATAACACTTGCATCGGGTGATTTAATTGATAAAAGGAGTCATAGTGACTTTAGTATGAACACTCTAGAAAAAAGAAATTTAAAAAGATCTGCTTCAACAAGTATTCAATTTGACGATATCATTAAACTACATACACCTGTAATAATAAAGTCAACTACTGCTACTACTACTACTACTACTTCGTCACTAAAAAAGAGATATTCTGTAGACTATCCAAAGTCTGAATTATATACCAAATCTGATGGACTTACTTCTGCTACTACTACTCGTAAAAGACCAAGTTCTTTAGATTTATTATCTGCGGCAAATAATACAACTAATATGATTGGAAAAATGTCTCTTCAATTGAAAAGCAATCATCAAAATGCATTACGACTTACTGTAGACCACAAGCTAAGAGATGTATGTACGCAAGACTATCTATCTTCAAGAGCTTGGTATATAAGAGATAGAGACTCTTCCCCAACCAGTTACTATCAATCTCCCATCGAATTATCAAACAGCTCAAATTTCACTTCCATCTCTCGTTCAAATAGTACCGACTTGCTAAAAAAACATAAATCTACTTCCTTTATTCGCTCTTCCGCTTCAAGTTTTTCTCTCATCATACCAAAGAAATCAGAAAAGGTCAAACAGCAAGAATATGAGGTACAGTCAAATACAAGCTCTTGTTCAAGCTCTGTAGATAAATCACAACTTCACCTTCCTTCTTCTCGGAGACCTTCACAGTCAAGTCAATTAATGAGAAGAATATCACAAAGTAGAGGTATACCTGAATCGCCGGTATCGCTACTAGATAATACCTCGAGTATGAGTAGTTTTAATGTTGATAAAAAAATTGAAAGGTGTCCTAGTAAAAAGAAATTGTTTGTGGGTAAAGTTTTAAGACGTATAGCAAGTTTACATCAAAAACCTCCTTCTCCAACACCTACTAATTCGTCCTTTGCTATTAACGAGGTAATTTATACATATTAATATACCTGTTGTCAATATTAAATATTTATACTATTATTTTTTTTAGATAAGAAAAGCTGCATCAGTAGATACAAAAAGAAATCGAACGAAATGGAAAAAACACGAGGAAATGATACAAGTTGATGGAAATGATCGACCTGAAGGGGAGGAGCCACCCATCATCACAGCATTTTCTTACGCTTCAACACCACCATCAAAACCAAAGAGTTCAAGATGGAAAACGTTAATACGGCCTACAAGCTTTTTAAGGAATAATCATAGTATCCCATCCCATATAGACCTTTAAATGTAATAATAGATATAAACCAAGACACTACTTACAATTTAGTAATAACATAATTTAATAAATAAATAAAACATGTAGTTTTTCGTAAACACTTTTTGCTCCTTAAAAAAAATAAAATAACAACAACAATAATATAAACAACATTTGCTAATTATTATAATTGCTTTCTCCTCCTCCTTTTCTCTCTCTCTCTCTCTCTCTATCTCTATTATTCAATATGTTTCGACATTTATCAAAACTTGCTTTAAAGTATACTACAAATTATCATTCAACAACTTTAATTCTAGTTGAATCATGGTTAAAAGATATACAAATAGGTTTAGTGCGTCTTTATTCTGCGTATTTTATTGCTGTTATATATAACTAATCTTTGGGTATCTTTAGGATGCCTTATTAGACGATCAAATCATGGTGGCCGAAGATATATTTTCTTGTAAGCTGTCTGAAAAATCACCATTTCATGCGTTCGGATATGCTCTGCTACTGTACACCAAAGCCATGCTGGCGATGGAACGAACAGCGATTGATCAAGCCATTCAATGTGTACTTGATGTACAAGTTACATTAAAACGAACAATGACAAAAAAGACAACAAAACCAACGACACCAGCAGGGCCTGGTATACATACTTCTTACTCGGCGCCGCTGGATCTACCAATGTACCACCGTTTAGTTTCGCAAGATGCTATTGAACTTCAGTTTGAATTGCTGGAGGCGAACTGTATACTAATGTTGGCAACTTTACAGTTCCTGAAAGATAATTGGTTTGACCATTTGAAAGCTGCGTATGATTTGCGGAAAGCGTATAAAATTTACGAACGGCTGTTTGAAACCGCCACAGGTGTAACGGTCGCCAAATATGAAACAAGGAAAAAGAGAACTGCATCATACCACGAATATGCAGACTATTCTTTATTGAACGATACGATAGAGTATGGTGCATATTTCGGTATTGGGTTATTCAATGTCATATTTTCGGCATTACCGAATAAAGGTAATCTACCTCTTTTTCAAAAAGAGAAAAAAAAAAAAAAAAAAAAAAAAAAACTGTTGTATAATACATAATTTTAGTAGGGAAAATTTTGAATACGTTGGGTTTTCATGCGTCTAGATCTCATGCGATTTTATTTCTGGAAAAATCGTACCATAGTCAAACCATGTACTCGTCGCTTAGTGCGTTAGTGTTACTGGCATACTATACAAACATTTCCATCTACATTTCTCCCAAGCTGAACCAATCCTTTTTGTTTAAAGATGCGCAGTCTATGCTGGAAAGAATGAAAAAGGTGTACCCTCGTGGTCAAATTTGGTATTTGATGGAAGGAAAACTTTTAAAGTTACAAGGTCAATTAGATACGAGCATTGTACTGCTAAAGCGAGCAAAGAGTCCAGCTACCGCTATCAACCGAACAGATACAACACAAGAGTATATTCTTCGTAATGCGTCGATAACGGAATTTACACAATTTAAATCGCTTTTGACATACGAGTTAGGGTGGTCGTATATTTATGCAGGCAATTATTTTGAGGCGTCGGAAACATTCTTTTGCTTGGAAAGTATGTGTAATTGGTCCCGGGTATTCTACCATTATATTTCCACATGCTGTATGATTGCAGATGGAAGATATGATAAAGCAGTGCTGGAAATACGTCAAATGACAAATATGTTGGGGCAGAGAAAACCGAATTGTAACGAACAGTACGCGGAATCAAGAATTAAGCGTTGGGTAGATACGTCGACAAAGAACCAGACGAGCTTAAACAAGACATTACAGTTTGATATTGTAAATCCTTTATGGGAACTTGTATACTTATGGAACGGTACGCGTTTATTATCCAGTCAAATAGTGGAGCTGATAAAACGGCAACCGCAAAGTGATCCGATGATATGTTTATTAATAGGAGTGATAGAACGGGATATTGAAGGGAACATGGAATTGGCTATGGAATGCTTTAATTTAACGTTGATATTAAGTGAAGAAACGAACAGCTGGATTATGCCGTATGCAATGTATGAAATAGCCACTACTCATTGTATTTTATTTGGAAAAAATGGACATTGTGAATATAGATTGATTATATTGGATTGGATAAATTGTATTGAAAATTATTACAGTCAAAATACACAAGATAATGAATGGGAAGCAAGAATGCAACTTCGATGTCAACTATTGATAGAATCTTATAAATAAACCGACATTATATATTTTTTGTTTTTTTTTTTTAAAGAAAGTA